>CM046728.1:40949482-42211396 GCA_025584915.1 Monochamus saltuarius
GTTTATCTTAATGGCCATGAAACTTTTTTATAATATGAGCCATCCTGTATATTTTATGGTTTCCAAAAACAGACCACCCTGTATAAGGTAATGCCTTCGCCAAAACAAAATATTTAGATTAAGTCAAAACAAGGGTCTAAACCGGCTTCAAAAAGAGCCTATGGAATATAACCGTATAATCGGCCAACATGTTGAAATTATCTTAAAAATGTTAATTAGTTAAGAATAATGAAAAAAAAAAATAAAAAACATGGTACTATAACTCAGATATAAAACTTGAGTTCATAAGGCTAGAGACACATCATTTTCTGTACTAATTTGTGGGTGGAATATGGGAACACGCTGTATACTTCTAACGGGCCCTTTTTTAGTAAAAGGGCATTTTTTCAGGTCTGTATTGAAATTCAATTACAGCTGTGACATATACCTATTAAATAATAGAAAAACACGGTGTTCTCGATATAATGGCGAAACCCAGACAATAATTACAACTTTCCCTTCTATTGATGTGTTTTCTTTAATCAGTGTGGTCTGTCACTGTAACACCAATGTTTTTCTTAATATTTGCTAAATAGCCGTTGTGGTCTCCAAGATATGGCACATCATCTTTGATTGATTGCTCAGAATCACTTTGTTTCTCTAGTTATTTGTTGGAATGTATAACTGCACTCGCTGATGAATTTGGGAGATTGAAAATCCCGTGAACTATTATTTGATATAAGCCTTATGCATACAGGGTGATTCAGGCAGGGAGCTTAACGATAGGTGGCTGACTGCTTTATCCGAATACTGTTCCTTTTCGATCTTCAGGGTGTCAAAGTTAAAATTTTATTTTCGAATTTGTAAATAATTATTTTAAAAAACCAAATATTTGCATATATTTTAGAAGTCTTGTTTGGGCGAGAAATTGTAATTTATTTCTATTTTAATGTCACTAGTAGAGCTTACGCTTATTTTAAAATAGCTTTAACAACTTTTTTGCGGCTTAGTGTATCCATCTGACTATTGAAACAGTGGATTCTCCTACCTTTTTTATATGATAGATTCTTTATAATTCTGTTCATAATAAACCGAAATTAATAAATATTCGTTGCATTTAGAACAGTTCAAACAGGAATCCATTGGATTAAAATCTGGATACCAGGGCAGATTGCTTCTACGTCCAGCTGTCAGGAAAATGAGTAGATACATATTTAAATAATCTCTTACCGGTAATGAGAAAGTGATGAAAATGGGAAAACATAAAATACATATTGCTTCTTAAATTCAAAATATTTCAATATCCTGACGTGATTGCGCCATTTTAACAATTCAAGGCATCATATTCGTGAATCCATGGGCGTATCTATGATTTTATCTTAGATGGGGTAAAGTTGTAAAGACTTATAACATCAACAGACTAAAGAGTAAACATATATACAGACTTTTGTTAAATAAGAGAAGTTAATATCCAATATCAATAATAAAATATAAATTAAAAATTTATGCATTGCAGCAGTATTATAAAAATAAAAGATAATGGAAATTAAAATTAATTTTTCTATTTTTTTTTACTTGCATATCAATAATTGAAATGTAATAATATTTCTACCCCTCATTCTAATCACGAGGATTAGCCCAGAAGTCGAAGACTTGTGCGGGAGAGGGGGCGCCATATTATTATTAAGCAGGCCGCATTTGCGCTCAGGAACGACTTACGTTGGTAGGCCCTAACCGATTATCAAGTACCTAGTTCAAATTACAAATACTTCACCCCTGTTTTATTACATGGAAAATTATAAAGTAATGTATTTCATTTCAGTAAACTTCTTGGGGGGGGGGTAATTACCCCCATTACTCCCGCCCATGGATACACCCCTGCGTGGATCAATACCATTTTTCCTAAAAGATTGATATTACAGAACTTTCAAATACGTAGAAATAGATTTTTTGTTGCGTTTTGCAAAAAATGTGTAAATTACAAAAAAAATTTCTACGTGTTTCAGAATTCTCTAATTTTGACTATTGAGTGAAGAAAATTTCCTGAAATATGTGCAATTAAAATCTAGTCTTGTTTTTTCTTGGTCTTGCAAAATAAGATAAGACAAGAAATATTGATGTGGCAAGAAGTCGACTAAAATAAATACTGCATTTTTATTGTAGGTATATACATTATTTTATTTAGTCACCTTAAAATTGGACTCACACATATGAACCGTCTAATAGATACGTGATAGATACTTTATCCATTAGTTGAATAAAATAACTTTATTTCACTAGTAGAATAATGAAAAATAATAAACCTTTAATAAATGTAATTTAATTTATTTACTTATCATTTACATTTATAGTAATATACATTTCGTTTTTTGTTTTATCACATTTAACTTCCTTTCCGTTAATAACAACCCTTGTAGCATTGTTGCCATCATTTTCGGAACGCATAACATCTGCCGAAGTTTGTGAAGAATTTGCACAAGTTACGGATGTCTCTTCTTGTAAGAAACCGCTATATTTTTCTTGGATTTTCCTTGCAATATCAAGTTTGTTAGATACTCCTCAACATAACTTCTACAGAGGAGCTCTTCCATCCACCATGCCGTTTAATGGTTGTAAGATCAGCACCTTTATTGACCAATAAAGTTGAAATGCGCCTCATACAATGGCCAGTATATACTTCTGGATTTGCGATATTCAGGAATGAAGCAACTATTGAAGGTACATTCGCCAATGTTTTGATTTCAATAGGAGTTCATTTTTATTGATGTATATTAAAAAGAATCTATCTTGTGTTAAGCGAATTGGGCGCAGAGAAATATATTTTCTGCATATTTCAACAGCATTCACGCCAAATCCTTCTTCTATAATTGTAAATTTTCTTGAAATGCCGGTCTTGGTGTCAGGTGTCAAAACAAGTAAGTAACTATATACCTACGTCCTGTACGTCAGTAATTTTCAAATTTGTCAATTCGCAGCATCGACAGGCACCAGAAACCTCCATTATTTGTGCCACTTAATATAATTCAAAGTTCACTATATACCTAACAGCATGTAAAAGGTAAAGATATATTACCTTAATCATTAAATATTCTTTATCGGAAGCGCCAGTCAAATATTCTGCAATATGTGCTCTTTCCAATTCTGCAGCTTTTTTGCTTTGTATCCTCTCGATTCACTCTTCAAATAAGCAGTAAGTTTGTTATATTTTCCAATATAGTAGCCTTTAATATCGAATACTCCGACCACATAGATGAAATGTCATATTTTCTTGAAATATGTACAATTAAAAACATGCAATTAATTATGATTTTTTACTTTAATTCGATTTTTTTTAATATACTGATTTAATTTGTGCATAGAAATATGATTTAAATTACTCTAGTAGAAATGGAAAATATATTAATTTGCAATTTACATGTAACTGAAATGTTAATTATCCCCAAATATACTGGATGTTAGATGACAGACGACCCAACCGAAATATTTATTTTACCCTTGAACGAATAAAAAAACTTTTCTGACGTTTTCCCCGTTTCCAAATAGGGTCGCTCGATGCGAGACGTCCGGTATAGTAGACGAAGTACAAAAGGCACCCGGCATTCATCTGTTTGGCTCATGGCTAGCCCAGGTCTTCGCCCGACGAACCGAATCCTGTTAAGATCGCCTACGATAAATCGTTTCAATTATTTAGGATTACGTAACAAACCAAAAAATGCATTTTCTGGCTGGCATGGCACCACCCTAGCAGACCGTGTAAGAACTGGGGTGGGGGGGTCCTGCGGAAGGTCCTTGAACCGGAACCAATCTCGGTTTTTGTGGCATTTCGGCACAGCTAGTCGTAGTCTTGTGGGCATTTTCAATATTCTTGGAATCATGGCTAGCAACAGTGATGGCTTTTTACTATGATATTCCTGTGAAAGAATTTAGAAATGTTCAAGGCAAGATTTTGGCTATCGGAGTGGAACAGTTTTTTAATAGTTTTGCTAGTCCGGGGCGTAGACCGAAAACGTCTATTGTTTCATAGGTCTCGATGGTCACTTCGATCAATTTCGTAACAAAATAGAAAACTGCTAGCTTTAGATTCTTCTACAAGCTAACTATTATTTAAATAGATGACATAAAGAGCCTTTACGATGAAATATTTGCGAAATAAAAAAAGTGGCTTAAGGGTAGCTTCCCCTAAGATCTCAAAAGAGAAAGACAGAGGGAGGGAGAGAGAAAAGATATTTTTTTTTTCAATTATGAACTAAAAGATAGAAATGTTTGTTATTCTTCATGCAATTCATTTTTTCAAGGGTGGATTATTTTGAAACTTGAAAAATGGAATATTCGTGTCAAATTAAAATATACAGAATTAAGATCATTTAAATTTACAAACTGTTCTTTTTATTTGTTTAATAAGTTAATTAATGTAAGACAACTCTGGTCTGAAAAAAGTACCTAGTAGTACAAAACACACGAAAAAAAAAGCTTACTGAAGAATGTTATCAAGATCATTGGTTTTTGGAAAATATATACAAATTTTAATACATTGGCCACTTCGTTCTCCTGACATTAAATGAAGTATTCTGTTGTTTATTCTTCATGCAATTCATCTTTTCAAGGGTGGATTATTTTGCAATTTTGAAAAATGGAATATTCGTACAAATTAAAATTTGCAGAATTAAAATCATTTAAATTAAATTGTTAACAAACTGTTCTTTTTATTTATTTAATAAGCTAATTAATGTAAGACAACTCAGGACTGAAATCGCACCTAGTAGTAGAAAATACCTGAAAAAGAAGGCTTACTGAGGAATTTTATCAAGATCATTGGTTTTTTGATAATATATACAAATTAATACGTTGGCTCTCCAGATATTAAATTAAGATCAGTTTTTTAATGTTTTTTTTTTACATTTCTTATATAATTTTTTTATCAAATCTATTACTATATTAAATGAAAATAAACGGGAATAAAAATGTGCATCAAAACAACTAACAATCGAAATGTGTAATAAAAAAAAGTTGAATGTCACCAAACTCATAGTTTTACATTAATATTTTCTTTATTATCACAACGTAGATAATTTTCACCCTTTTAAGATTATATAGAGTTGTTTATAGTTAATTATAACCAAGATATTCGCCTGAAGAGCGATGTCTGGGACAACCTGTATCGAGGTGTGATCAAACAGTAATTATAATTTTGTATTATGTCAGCTTGTATTAATCCGAGTCCCCTTTATTTTCGTTGAAAATATCGGGCTAATCCGACTAATACCACTCGAGATAATACAAAATTCCCGTTACTTTTTAATCACACCTCGTATATGAAGAAAACTGGGTGTCATAGACAAAAAAGTTATGGGAAAGACCCCTAATATATTTCATATTCTTTATTTGGGAAATAAATAACTGCAGTAGAAAATTGGAACCCACTTTGCTTAGGGAAATGCGCACTAGTATAACTTCTGGACTCATATTTTTTTTCTTTAAGAAGAACATGTCAAATATAAAAGTTATACCAATTTTCCCCATTTTTTTAAGGTATAAAAAAACAATTGAACGTCGCATAAATTGATTCCATAATTCGTATTTCTCTTTGGCAAATTATTTCATTTAATTCAAGTTGTAACCTGCTATTTCGAACAATTTTAAATATCGAAAAATATACAGGGTGTAGCATTGAAACACGTGAAATTATTCAGTTAGATATTTTTTAGTAATTTTTTTGTAATATACTTTACGGGATATATTTGGCTTCTCTAATAGCTTTCTCATTTCTAGTTCCATTGAAATATCTTAAAAAGTAAAGTTATCGAAAATAAAGTATAAATAAATCATTGTAGGCCGATACTATTTAAGAAAATTTGTAATAAGCTAACTACATCAAAATTGTTTCTTTTTTTTAATATACAGGGTGCCGAAAATTAGTAGGTCAATCCGTTAACCACAGATAGCTGATATGAAAATAATGGGACTTTCATTATGCCACTTTTCATTTAGGAGCCCCATTTTTGAAATACAGGGTGTCAAAATGTAAATATCAAAAAGGAAATTTGTCGATAACTCCGGTAGAATTAAAGATATTTGTTTGAAATTACGTTAATACTTATAAATTATTTTGACAACCAAATGTACCTACCTATCTGACTTTGTTTTCAAAGCCTACATCGAACTTATTACTTGAAACACTAGTTACCAAATCCATACTATCCGTCCAAATAAGTTACAATATCTGGAAACTCAGGCTCCAAATCAAAACCTTGCAAGAATAAGAAAAGTTAGAATAAAAGCCACTTTATCTAAGAAAATATATTTTTTTACCATAGGCGTGCGTATGAAAAAGTTGAGGGGGTCATAATGCACTTTAACCCTCTCACCTCCGCTCATGCTTTGATTTTTTTTTAACAAAAGTATACTGAAAGTGTGTCTCTACAAGAAAAAAATATTAGCGAAATTTCAAACAAATATCTCTAATTCTATCTACCAGAGTTATCGACAAATTTAATTTTTGACATTTACATTTTGACACCGTGTATTTCAAAAATGGGGCTCCTAAATGAAATGGGGCATAATGAAAGTCCCATTATTTTCATATCAGCTATCTATGGTTAACGGATTGACCTACTAATTTTCGGCACCCTGTATAATAAATTTTTAAAGAAATGCCAGCATTTCATTTTGTGTAATTCTCTGTCGCCTATTGCCGTTTGTTTTTCCCCAAAAATTTCTCATACAAATTTTCATTTAATTGTTTATAAAGCTATCTAGTATATATTTAATGGAATATGGAATGGAATAATATAATATTGAAGATCAATGGTCAATGTGCATTTTAAAATTTACTGGAAATTAATTTAAATAACATTACTCATTCATAATCATTCACTAATTATCAAATGACAAATATTTAATATTCACCTTCCTTTATAACTGTAGTAACTTTGAATAGTAACAATAGGTATAATAAAAAATTCATTATTATCACCATATGTACATCGATTAATCATTTTCTTTATAGACTAATGATATCAGTTTGACATGTAGACTGTATGTAGATGGATCAGCAAACTGACCCACTTACTACTTTTTTGAATAGTTTTCAGTTTAAGAACTGTTTTTGTTTCAAAAAGAATAGGTGCAGAATTATTTAGATCAATATTGTTGAACTACAGATTGCAAAGGCTATAGTCCTCATGATTTGCAGTTTCTTATGCAAATTTTCGCAAATAAGTTTCAAGCAGTTTCTATAATGCGAATTAGGATATATTTTTTTTCGAGAAATTCGCAATTTGAGACTTCTCTGTCATTAACCAATTTAAATCACACACTTTATGCGACATTCGCATAGAAACTGTGAATTTTGTGCCCATGGAGACCCTAGATTTACAGACAGAAAGTGCATTTTTTAAGTTTGATCATGTAACGAAAAATTGTAATAAATGAGGATATGATATTTGATACATATTTGCATCGGTTTTTAAAAAAACTAATGACATATCTTCAATTTAATTTTTTTTTAAAGATATATTTTATATATATGGAGTTATATGATGTAATTTTTTAACAATAAACATACAGTGTGTCCCCCCGGATGGAGTTGACAAGAGGAGAAAGTTTTTTGTTTTTTATTTTATCGAAAAATGTCACTCTTTATAAAAAGTTCTGCTTCTCGAAGAAATGAGACTGCCATAGAAACGTATTTCATCAGATATACAGGGTGATCATAAATTTAAAAAACACAAAAATACTCTATAATTTATTATTTTACGCAAAATGTTGATAAAACAAATCTGTTTATAACTTCAAATATAGTCATAATATAAATTTTAAAATCAAAGTTTCAATTTTAACTTTTACTCTACATAGGCCAAATCTTCCTCTCCACCTTTCACCAAAATGATCTGCTAACCATTGTCTAAGTAAGGCTGCATAATGAGCAGGACAACCGTGCTGTTACCAAAACAGGTTATTGCGTACTTTTGACTCTAAAGTATTTAAAAATAGTAAAGAAAGTTTCGAAAATGTGCAGAAACATGTTGATTTAAATTTTCCTCTATAATATAAGGTCCAATTATACGATCAAAAATTTCCACGCCATACAACTTTTTTATAGCGTTGAGTTCTTCTTTTAATTACACATAGTCAGGGTTAGCATATTTTGGAAACATTTGTTTTACCATTTTTAAATACATTAGAGCCAGAAGTACGCAAAAATCTGTTTTGGCAATAGGAAAGATTTGGCCCAATTGATTACCCTGCTAGATCACCTGACATTACATCTTTAGACTTTTTGTGTGTTGAAGTGGGCAGTAGTTATGTAGAGTAAAAGTCATAATTGATATTTTTATTTTAAAATTTGTAATAGGACTGTATTTGAGGTTATAAACAGATTTGTTATATAGAAATGTTGTGTAAAATAATAAATAATGGTGTTCCTCTTTTGAATGTTTCGTGTTTTTTTTTATATTTATGAGTACCCTGTATATCTGGTTTAAGATGTTTCTATGGAAATCTCATTTTCTTTTCGAGAAGCAGAACTTTTTATAATGAGTGACATTTTTCGATAAAGTCAAAAACAAAAGACTTTCTCCTCTTTTAGTGGTTTATTTAGTTTTAATAGTTGTTTAAACTGTGTATTTAATATTCTTGATAAACAAAAATTATTATAAATATTGTTGAATAAACTTTTATATATTAAAACTTGATTACACTTTTAATCTAAGGATTAAAAGTGTCAACTTTAGATTCTAGGATTGAAAGTGAATACTATTGTTGTCAAGAAACCATTTTTTTCTCAGTAAGGAACATGTCAACCTTAGAGAATCTTGACATTACAAAAATATGATGGTTGGAGAAAAAATATCATAGTCAAGTCTGTGAAAATGCCTTAGTGAAATCAGTGTAGATAACATCCACGTGTTTTTGTGCTTTATTCTTCTTCAACACCTTTTTTCGTATCTCACATAATAGCGGAAAAGGGGGAGGGGGGTGTGACCACCCTGTTTTGAAAATGGGAAGAGGTAGTGCTTTCAATTGTTTTTCAAAAAAATATCGGTATTTCCAAAAAAAAACAAAAGTTGTTTCCGAAAATTTCATTTCTTAAAGTAAATCAAGATAATCTGCGACTTAGTCAACAGCGGCAGTAGTGGTGATTATTTTCATTCTACTTCTGAATTACGCTAGGTCTAGACCACGGCCACCTATACGTAGGTATACCCGAATTCGTCTAGTAATACACCGAATCGAATCGGACGGTTGGCGTGGAAATATTCCGGTCAAAACCATCGGAATCAGTGAACAGGAACCTCCCATTAATACAATTCATCAGTTTTTACACAGTATTTCCGTAAATCATCTAATATTTCAATCTCGGATAGAGGTTCGCGTTAGAAAAAACATTGCACTCCAGCTTCGCGCCGCGTAATGATAAAATATAACACAAAGGTACGGCCCCAGAAAAAAAACACCCATCGGTAAATTAATTTATTCGTTCTGGACAACGTACCCGAATATCACTTAATTTTTTCGAACGTCTGAGCCGCGGTCGTTGAAACGTTTCTCTATTACTAGATCTCTCGTTTCGCGGAGATCTATTGTTCTATTTTTGGAGAAGCGCTAAGGAAACCAATCTGCAGTAGGTATATTTTTAATAAAAAAAAGTTATAACAGCTCTGTGCTGCAGACATTCCAGACGGTATGAGGTGATCGATAGCTTATTTATATCCGCCCATATGTATTAAATGCGTACAGGGTTAGTCAGAAGTGGTGCATGTCTGTCTAACGCCGTACAATTTCATTTCCGGTTGCAATTCTTGACAATACTGGCTAATTCTAAGACGTAAATGATTTAAAGTTGGCGTTTTATGAACGAAGAATGGCACTTTTAGTAAGATAATAATTAAATCGATTTTCGATTCGTCAAAAAATCGATTCGTGTCGATAACAATCGTATAATTTTATTTGAATCGAGTAGTCGAATGCTGTGCAATAGAACAATATTGATTAGAATTGATTTGTATGTCTGATGCGATCCATCGAAAGAATCGGATCAGGATATCGATGCTTGCATCAATTCTATTTTTGGAGAAGCGCTAGGAAAACCAATCTGCAGTAAATAGGTACATTTTTAATAACAAAAAATAATAATACAGCTCTCTGCTGCAGACACTGCAGAAGGTATGAGGCGATCGATAGCCATTTATATCCGCCCATAGGTATTAAATGCGTACAGGGTTAGTCAGAAGTAGCGCATGTCTGTCTCACATCGTACAATATCATTCCCGGTGTCAATTCTTCACAATAGTGGCTAATTCTGAGACGTAAATGATTTAAAGTTGGCGTTTTATGAACGTGTCGATAACAATCGTATAATTTTATTTGAATCGAGTAGTCGAATGCTATGCAATAGAACAATATTGATTAGAATTGATTTGTATGTCTGATTCGATCCATCGGGATATCGATGCTTGATCGATTCTATTTTTGGAGAAGCGCTAGGGAAACCAATCTGCAGTAGGTATATTTTTAATAAAATAAAAATTATAACAGCTGCATACTTTCCAGACGGTATGAGGCGATCCATAGCCTATTTATATCCACCCATATGTATTATATACGTACAGGATTAGTCAGAAATAGAACATTTCTGTCTAACGTCGTACATACAATATCATTAAAGCCTGCACTTAAGTTAATGTTTGTAGAACCGAGGTGTAAACATATACCTACAAAAAGTTAAAACCAACATCTTACCTTGTACTAATAATAATAGTAATATTATTCGTATTAAGTTAATTAGTTTACAAAACACTCTACATAACTATTCACTTGTAATATTGGAACAAAATGGAATAACCAGCAACTGCTGGAAATATTCAGGTGTTAGGCTGTGGCGTTTGTCGTCAATAATCCATTTTGGTTTCGAAAACGTGTGTTCAACGTCCACAGAGGTCACTGGGGCATATTTAAAGTATATATAGTTTTTCATGGATGGCACATTTAGGGTGGGTTCAGTAAAATCTACTTCATTGCCATCAAAAGATCTACTAAAGTCAACAAATCCCGGATTGTTTCTCAAAACGGTATCATTTTTTTTTCGCACGTTCAAGATGGCGAATAACTGACGGTATCCGTAGATAATTAAAATGCATGTATGTTGAATCTTCGCGAATTCTAGGATCGGTAGCATATAAAATAGAATAGTCACTTATCGAATAACGACATTTTTTATTGACAATGATTTTCTAAATACAACCACTTTTTACATGTCTCGTAACTAATGAATATTATGAAAATGTATCTCGTAGTCTCCGAAGATGATTTAATATTTAATAAATCGAAACATCCCACAGAAGAATTGACCCCCATATACCAGTACAGTAAATAAAAAATTGAGGAACTTAAAACTACACATAAATGTTGAAATTTGATTCCAATTGATATTTCGATAAATGGATATTAATCGATATAACAATTTTCAGATTTCTACGGATTCAATTCGATTTGATATCTCGGTCTGACTCGATTAATCGGTTGAAAATTAACATTGATTCGAATCGATATATGACTTTTTGCTAAGACCTATAATAAGACTACAGGTTGTGTTTAACTTGGCAGTAAAGTACATTTAATGCCTTGGCAGCTTTAATAGACTTGGCTGCACCTAGTTTATTAAATACCAACCTGGGGCATTAAATATTATACTTTACTGTTAAACAAATTTTCTTTTAGTGGATTTACACATTAGATTTTTTGTTAAGTTCAACTAAGCCGACGTTTACCCAGACATTGTTTATAGGCCGCCAGGATGGTCAGGATTCAAGAGGCACCATGTGTAACGAATTATACTTTTATCAATATTATTTATTATGTTTATTACTGTAATTATCATAGTATAACAGTTTAAGCAACAAATTGCAACGGTTTGCGGCACACGTCCTTGATCTGACGGTATCGACCATGCTGCCCTCTGTATGTGGGCAATGCCAAATATAACAGGCTCTCTTACCCTCTATGCCTAATATTCTAATTCGATTTTTTCCGATTTATTATAAATCCAAGCTGGAGTTGAGAATTTAAATATGTTGGTTGTACAGTTATCAATTTTTCTATTATTCGTCAATTTTTCTGTTCTTACAAATGTATGCCACGTTCATACTTCCCTTATAAAATTTTTACAATTCTTGTTTCTCATATTAAATTATGATCAAATAATCTACCAACATATTTACCAGAATGTTCATTTGTTAAACTTAATCATAAGTTCGTTTTTAATTCTTCAAAATTAAATGTCGGAATGACTGATTTTATCAAATCGAAATACTAACGAATCAAGCTCAACAATTCAACAGAGGTCAGTGTCTACCAAGCTATTCACGTCAATGTGACAGCAATAACAAATCAACATTGCTATGACATTCTTTGCAGTTTTTTTCCAATAATTCCCCTTCAAAATGTTGTATTTGATTCGGTTTGATTCTTCATTTCGTTTATTGTATTATTATTGAGGTGTGTGATTTTCTTACCTAATATCACATGTTCTTAAATTATTCTAGACATTTTTTCTTAGTCACGAATATTTTTAGAAACACCCTCGAAAAAATTTCCGGAAAGCACTAGTAAATATACTGAGTGAATCATTCATAGTGGTACATAGCTTAAGGGCAGATTGTTAACGTCAAAATAAAGCGATTGAGCCCAATAACCTGCTTTATTCAATTGTTGCTCCTCTTCATTCTGCAGGGTATTCAAGTTGAAAATTGTTTTGGATGTTTTGCTATATTTTAAGAACGTTGTTTTGCAAAATTTGTAGTCTTATGTTTTTGAGGTGGCAATTACGAATATGCAAACAGTGTTGAAGTCAGGACTAGGGGGCGCTAGTTATACTATACTGTCGATGTAAAAATATGTCTAACTCTTTTTTTAATAAGAATCTATTGAACTACCTTCAGTTCTAAATAGAAAAGGTATACCTGTTACAAATCGATAAACTCAACTGTTTTCGAGAAACAGAATTAAATTTGAAAATTAGGGATATCAAAACCGCATTAACAACGAAAACGAACGCTACAACATCTGAAAATTTAATTATGTATATCCTAATAAATTATTAACCATTAAAGATTTTCGAAGTGACCACCAGCGACTTCAATACACTTTCTTAGCCTCTTATCTTTTCCCACAGTTGTTCTTGACTATTAATAATGGCTTTGTAAACTAAAGATTTAATATAGCCCCAAAAGTAAAAATCCAGCGGATTTAAATCAGGACTACGTGCAGGTCAAGGAACTTTGCTGCCGCGTCCAATTCAACGGTGCGGAAATTTTCTATTAAGATATTCTCTTACTCGTCGGGGGTTATGTTCTGCTGTAAATTTAAGGGAATATCTTGAAGAAGCAGCGGCAAGTCGTTAATTAGAAAATTTAAATAATTCTCTCCGTTAAGTGGACGTGGTAGTACAAACGGCCCCACATTATTATCGGAGAGAAATTCACACCAAATATTGATAGAGAACTCTTGCTGAAAATGTACTTCTCTTGGCAGATGAGGACTTTCTAGTTTCCAAGAATGACTATTTCTCCTATTAAAAATACCTCGTCCGGTAAATGTGGCTTTGTCCGTAAATAAATATTTTATTATAATATGTTGGGTCATCATTCTTTTGTTGGCGAAGAAACTGTGCAAACCGTAACCTAGCTAGAGAGTCTTGTGGCGTTAAATGTTGATCTGGAGTAAAATGACAAGGATAACATTTTTCTCTGTGGAGTATTCTTCTAACGGAAGAGTGACTGATGCCAAATTTGACGTGTACTTGTATGTGTGATTTCATCAATTCGCATTAAAACATCATCTTGGTCCGCTGTTAATAGTTTCGGCCTGCCAACGTCTCTTTTCGGAGGAAATGATCTGTTTCACATAATCTGTCGTACAGTCTCTTAAATAGTCTATGATCGGGTTGTCTGTTTCCTCGATATAATTCCAAGTACCTTGCTGCTGCACTGCGACCACAAAATTTTTCTTGGGCATATACAGGGTGAGTTAGTCATAATGTCATTAATTTTAAGAGGAGATAGGGAATAATGAGTATAATGCGAATACGTGATTAAAAAAAAAATCTAAATGCATATTTACGTCGAAAAAAATATTTTCAAATCATTATTTAAACCCCCTTTACAGACTGTCACTGACCGGTCACAGCCTTGGTCGGTTACAGCTCACAGTAGTTCAACTCGATATCGACTTGATGCAATGTTGTCAAGTTGTAATATTTTTCTATATAGTACCTACCCACCTAGGTTTTAGACATCACAAATAAACGGTTGTACTGACTATTTTAGAATATCATTTTTTCTTGCTCAGTTCAACTTCAGCCAATAATAATTTAAAATGTTAATACCCAATAAAATCAAATAATTCTATTAAAAATTGCAAGTAACGCGGTCCACTCAGGTTTTCCCGTAGAAAATACGGCCCAATCAAACGATACCCGTACACTCGCGTGTCGATTTTCTCTGAGCAAATGTAGCTGTTATGACTGCAACAAAACTCCAACGTGTCTAATAATAAACTGAGTAATAAACCATTTACGTACATTACATAAAAAACCTATACCCAATGGGTAAATTATTGAGAAGCTGAAAAGTGTTTCGTGTTTAAATACTAAGTACCTACTTAATAAAAAACCATCGTGTTGTCGACAGAAAACTGTCCAAGACCGAAATGGCACGCCGCTAATCTAAGTTATCGAGAGTTAATCTTGACCTTGACCTACCGTATTATTAGGTCAATAACCTAGTTACCTAGTTTTTGTACTGTTATTTAACGACAAGGAGTAAAACTATTTGTTTTAATCTAGATACATGAATGAATTTTCCTTAAATATTGATTTATTTGTTAATAAAAACAAATGTAGATAATAAATAAATGTTTTCGAATGTTAGGTTATTACAGTTTAATAATTTTGATATTACGTTTTCACTACGTTTTACAAATAAGATGTACAATTTGTAGTTACGTACATCTAGCCTAGAAATGTATTGTTTTTAAGTAGTATGATACTAACCTGTTTACAGCCCACATTTCAAGTAAAACTGCATTTATCCGTCCATAGCACTTTATTAATAAAATTCAGTCGCATTTCGTAAACATTCTCCGTATAACACTACCATTTCCACATATTCGGAATTTGTAAAATTATGCGTTGTGAATTTACGCCAAATACGTGAGGTTAGACCGAAATAAACAAACTACTGCTTACTGCTTGTATTCTCTCCATCCCCCCTTCAAATGTGTGGCATGATCTACAAATTTGAGGGGGAAGAAATGCGAGAAATACAGAGTACTAAATGGAGGTAAATTTAAATAACACGCTGATGTGTTAGACGATATTATGTATGTAAATGTGGCATCCATGGTTAATACGGCAAGTCTGTGGCAATAGATTTTCGTCGGGTGCGCCATCAGAAAGTTCGTAGCGTACCAGGAGCGTCGTGTTACTGATTTTTATAGGGTGATTTGTTTATTTTTTTAAAGGTCGAGTAAAAAATTTTTTTTCGATTTTCTGCCTTTATTAGGCCTCCCGAATACGTGGTTAAAATTAATGACATTATGACTGACTCACCCTGTATAGAAAACATGTTTCTCATTTTAATTTTCGAAAAATTATTATGACAGGTCATTTTAAATATAAAAAATAACAATGAAAAACACTACTGCTTAACCTATGAATTGAGTGGCATTGACAAAAACAATATGGTATTGTCACTACAATGTGTACTGTGCTGTGTACTTAAAACGAAAACATTTTTTCAACTTTCACACCCTGTAGAATGAATAAGACAGGTTATTGGGCTCAATCGCTTTATTTTGACGTTAACAATCTGCTCTTATAGGTTAATATTATTTGAGTACCTGTAGGTACTTTTGATGGGTTTTTCTTTGCCTTTTGTCGTTGGTATTTCTTTTCACCGAAATATCGATACGCTCTTTGACCGCTCTGTAATATAGGAGCCGTCAGGCGAGCATGAAATGTAATTACCCGGAGTAGTTTTAGATATTTTATATGCTTCGCCACCGATTTCCACCTAAGTGTGTTTATTTATTAGCGCTTGAACCCGATGCCAAGGCCCGAAAATGTAAATCCACGGAATTATATATAAGCCAGTAACCATCATCCGTCATAAGTCACGTTAATTATTGCTGGTTAGTAGCTTATATGTAAATGGGCAGTTGGGTTTGTTGCTAATAGCGTTCGCACTTGACCGTTAATACCGTCATTACCATATTTAACGAGAGACCGAGTTGGCGCAGCTGATCATAACTAATATATTCGCGATGTTGTGTTCGCATTCAGCTGCGTATTATGCTATCAAAAGGAAATCGAATTTGGTGCAATATGCGGGAAATATACAGGGTATTTCTAAACTATGGTGCCAAATGAATATGCCAGATAGAAAATGTCATTTTGAGCAAAAAGTTTCATGTAAACATAGGTCCGAAAATGCATAATAAAAAAGTTACAGGATGATAAAGGTACAGTTTGAGAAACAATTTTTCGCAATAACTTATACAAAAGTTAGGCAATTTAAATGAATCTTGGTGCAGTTTCTTAGACACTAAAATGCAATAATTTCGTGCAAAAACAATTTATTCCCATCGCCCAGGAGCGGAGAGCCGGGGTAGCACATAGGATTTTATTATGAAAAAAAATTGCCCTTTGCATTTTCGGAAAATTGATCAAATTTTCTGAAAAATAAACTAATATGTCACAAAAAAGGTACTCTTGTTCAATGTGCTTCTTGGGCTTCTTGCTGGATTGAAGCCGGAATGAAGAAATTCTCATAGTTGTTATTTTTTGCGTCAATTTTGCAATTTTTTCACTCTTGTTGACAAATAAACAAACTCATGTCGTAGAAACGATTCCAAGACTCTATAGTATTCAGCTGACAATCAATATTCTTGATTAAAATAAATTTATCGGCTTTCACTTTCCTAATTGACCGGTTTTGGCCGTGGTCGTGGATAAAACGTTGAATTACATTCGCATTATATAATTAATTCTAGTGCAAAAATTGTCAACATGGATCGGTCAGTGGTCGCGCGGTTTAAGGCGTCAGTACTTGAATGGAGGTGACTAGATCGCTGTGGGTTCGACCCCCGCAGCCGGTAGACCGTAGATAAGCTATATTCGTAGAGAGGATTGGCACCCTCTATGGTAGGGTGGAAGAATGTTGGCTTGGGTCAATGTGAAAGATATATGAGGTTTTCCAGGTTTACCTCATTGCTGCACTGAATGATGGTTAGGGCCTACCAACGTAAATCGTTACTGGGCGCAAATGTGGCCTGCACAATAATAATATGTCGTTCCCTCTCCAAGTGTTCGACTTCTGAGCTAATCCTCATGATTAGAATGATAGAGATATTATTATTATGTAGAGTGTCATAATTTTGTAACTACTACTAACTAAAAGAATTCAATTCCAATAGCTATTTGTGCAATAAGTTTGAAAAAGTGAGACTTTTTTCCGCATTAGGCGTAGCCGAGATAAAAAAATATACCACATGCAGAAAAGACACTTTTCCTACGAGTTGTACACACGATTTTTATAATAGTGTTGTGAAAATAGCTCAAATAACTATAGCTATCATAATTTTTTATTGAAAATTTCACAATAGTATTTTTCAGCCAATTAAAGGCCTGTATTTTGTAGCGTTACTATAGAAACTAAGAAAATTTCCGGAAATTTTTCTCTTCCTTGGGGCAAGGAGCATGAAATTACACTGGAAATTTTTTGACATTTATAAATAAAATGACATTTATATTTAACTTCAAATTTATTCTATCATAATTTAATAAGTACACTTCATTGTGAAATTTTCTAATCGAATACCACTCTAGCTTCCATTAAAAACTGTAAATTTTTTCTTGCACACGAATATTTTTTAGAAAATTTTCAAAATATTTGTGTGTTCGAAAAAATTTCCAGTAATAATTGAAGCTCTAATGGTATTATAAGTGAAAATTGTGAATTTCGAAAATGTTAATCAAGAATCCTGAGCGAATGTTGATACAGAAACAAGTTTGTTTATTAGGTTTTCGTTAATATTATTATGTCAGTGATTTACGAAAAATGTCAGAATCTTTTGCTTACCACGATAATATGGAAGACGATATACCTATAAGAATCGTCAAAAATCGCGGTTCGACAAAATTTGGTGGCAAAATCGAAAAATAAATATTAAAAAGCGTACCGCTTATTTGAAGATTGGAGTCATCAATAGAGAACAACTGATGCAGTTCTTGTAGCCTATTTTGAGTATTTTGAACAAAAATCCAGAGTATACCAGAATTCTACACTGTGGAGTCTTTACTCGATGATAAGAACAACATTGTCAGTGAAAAAGAGTATTGGCAAAGGAATTTTCAAGATTAATTGCTTAGATATAGATACAGGAAGTCTAGTGTTTTAAAAAAATCAGAAGTTGAGAAATTCTTGAAAGAAGGGGATGATAAAACCTACTTGATGATGAAGGTAAAGTGTAATTTTCACACTTCTCTCCAAAATTGTTGCTTATTTTAGATAGCATTGATTACAAAAGATATGGGAGAATATACAGGGTGTAACTAAATAAGTGTAAAACATTTAAGGGGGTGATTCCTCATCGAAAAAAAGATAGGATCGTTCATATAAAGAAACTTCATTGGAGAATCCCTTGTTAAGATACAGCCCTTTAAAGGGAGTACAAAAAATTTGTTTAACAATTTTTTTCACAAGCACTAAACAAGTTACAATATTGAAATTAACCTGACATTTTCTGCTACCAAAGAGACACTTAGTCAGTAATTTATTTGGTTTACCCCATGGTTGTAAGGGGTGGAAAACGCAACCCTTAAAATTTATTTCCAACGTAACTTTTTGTCTTATCATTTGTTTACCATTTAAAAATTTATTTCCGATAGCCTGCTTCATTCTAAAAAAATGTCTCTTGAATTTTTTACCCAATATGTATAAACCAGTTTGCAGCAAAAAATGATTTTACGAACAACTACAGAGATACGTCGTCATAAATGCGAACTGGATTTACTGTTATTTTGTGGTTACTACCTGCATTAAATGATTAAATGGGAATAATCAAAACTAATTTATTAATAACAAAACATACAACATGTAGAAATCATAGTAAATGTTCAATATGTCTACCTTCAGACATTACGAGCTGAGAGCAAAGAGATGCCGGTATCTTTTAAAGTGTTATATTATCACCGTCGCATCCGCCAAATAATAAAAATTGAGTACATTTTATTCGGAAAATGTACCTGTTCTCATACTTTTCGTTCTACATTTTATTATTTTCAAGGATACTGAAAAAACTAGAACAAATAGCATTAGAAAACGGTCCAATCTAAAACTGTACCGAAATATATGAAAATACGTATTTCTAAATTTAACTGGATGTAAATATTTTTGTAACATAAACTTAGTCTAGCTATAAAATTGTATTACTGATATTTATAGATAGGTAGGTGAAGCCAATTGATAAAATGTGGCTTTAGAATAGAACAATAAATAAAAAGAAAGTCAAGAATTTTATTTTTTGGCTTATTTTTGTTCTACATAATTTATATTTGGAGGGTTCGATACCGAGTCATCAAAAATGTAATAATTTTTTGGCTGAAAATACGGTGATCTTAAATGAAGATTATTCTTAATAATTTCTTTCACCCAATGAACTATTTGGAATGAAAATTACAAAAACCAACAGCAAGTTTCCCCTGAAGCATAGTGTTAGATCATTATTCTTGGCCCTATCCATTATTTTCTTCCAATAATTTCAAAACTTTACAAACTATTTGATCTATGCATTATTTTAAGTTCGTAGAAATTGTTTGCAGCTTAAAACCATTTATATTGCTATTTTCAAATAAGGCAATTCATAGAATGTATTATACCATTGTGCACCAATAAACGTAATGTTTATTTGACATCCTAAACGTAGCATTCTTTAAAGGAAAGGTTACTTACTTTAGTGATAAAGGTCAAATGAGTGAAAAGGACCCAATAGCTTTTCTGATGTACTGTAAAAAGAAATATGTTCAACCTGTACTGCATTTGTAAACGTTCTAATGCATCAAAGATAAAATACAGTAAACAAATTGAATAGTTAAGGGTTAATAATATCGTTCATTTTTGTGTAAAATGTATACAATATATACAGAGTATGATAGCGATGTTATCGAAAAACATAAACAGTAAAAAAAACACTAGTTTCTAGTTCCTTCAACTGTTATTTCGTTAAATGTATCCAAAATCAATAATATTAAGAAGACTTTGATGGAAGTCATCTTTTTCTTTCAATGTGACGAAAGCAATCAGTTTGTGTCACATCACTTACTTATTGTAATTTAGATAACCGCTTTAGAGTTAGTTTGGTAGCCCCATCGATAGATGTCGGTGTTTACGCATTGCTGACAGCAGTTCAAGGCAATATAACAAGATAGCTCAGACGTAATTTTTGTTTTCTTCGGATCTTCACGCGCTGGTGTGGTTATAAAATTTCTTCGCTCGTATGTCCTTAAGAAAAGGCTTTCCACATTTATGTCAAGAAAGACGTTCAAAACTGACCCTGCCTGCTTCTGATGCAGTTATCTGTTACAAGTATGCGAATAAAGACATTACCTACTTATAACACTTTGATTCCATACTAACATAATTGCTATAACACCACTAGAGTCGCTCTTTATAATATGCAGTCTACTATATATCCTTCCACAACGCCTTCCAATATTAATGATGCTAAAATTATTACTTGTTAACGTTAATTTCATTTTTTGCAGAACGAGAGAACACCAGTCAAGAGTCAATCTAGTCCCTACTCCCTCTCCCCCCTAAGCACGAGCAGCCAGCGGCTGCTCCGCTCCCCCCACAAGGCCACTAGGAAGATCTCCAGGATACCCTTCAAGGTACTGGACGCTCCTGAGCTCCAAGACGACTTCTACCTCAACCTCGTCGACTGGTCCGTGCAGAATGTCCTCAGCGTCGGCCTCGGCAGCTGTGTATATCTCTGGTCTGCGTGCACCAGTCAGGTTACGAGGTTGTGCGACCTCTCCAGCGACGGCAACGTCGTCACGTCAGTGGCCTGGAGCGAAAGGGGGCACTTGGTGGCTGTGGGCACGCATAACGGTTACGTGACTGTGTGGGATGTGGCAGTCAACAAACAGGTGAATAAACTTCAAGGGCACACGGCTCGGGTTGGCGCGCTGGCCTGGAATGGGGATGTTTTGAGCTCGGGGAGTAGGGACAGACTGATTTTGCAGAGGGATACCAGGACTCCACGTAAGTACAAAACTTTCATCTTTGTTTCTTTCTCTATTCTCTTCGAATGGTCACAATTGTCGTTCCTTCGCTTCATCGTAACATCTATGATATTGTACATATTTAATCTTTTGCCTATAGACTAATGACTCTAAAATCAATCACTCAGCCTTGAACTCAAGAGCTCTGTTTGTTGGTGTTACTTAATCAGTGCAATTCACTTTTTTATAAGTCACTTTGTTTTACAGTTCACCAGAATTTACGAACATCAGTTTACGAAGTTCAGAATAATTTAAATAATTAATTTATCGTAACGTCATGCAGTTGGTAGGACTGTTTTGAACATAACCTCAGAAGTAATAAGCTGTTTGTTCATACCTAGATAAATCAATACTGTGTTCATAGCTGTTACACCAGCTGATATGAAGATGTAGTTGCTCCTGTAAAATAATTTTTGACGATTTTGTGATCAATTGCATTAAAGAGCATTCAATTATATGTGAAGTTAGGAAAATAGTTCACAGAAACGCTTCAAACTCGGTTTCAAATGATACTTACAGATATGGAATTTTGAGTTGATCAAGGTGCAATTAAGGTTCAAGGCAGATTGACAGGTTGGCAACCAGCCGAGATGACTTATTCTGGGCAATCGTCAACATCGATCGACAAGTGTCGTGATGCGCGAGTGAATTAACCGCTTCGGGCAAATCGTCGATTAACTATAAGAAAAATTGCTAAAGAATATTAAGAATACACAATTTTGCTTAAAAATTTAAAATATACGAATATACATAGCTAACAAAGCATTAAAACGATGTCAACGTGATTGTTGATTTCAGATCGGAGAGACTTCGTGTTCTTTCCTAAAACATCAAATCCACAGTTACAAGAATCAACTAATCAACATTATATTCACTTAAATTTCATTTTTCTAACTTAACTCGTTAACGTGTTCATATCTTCGGAACCAAACATCTTACGGAAAAACAACTTCTGTCACTGAAAGAGCTATTTAATCTACTATTTTCCAAAATTATAAACGGTCATGTTTTTATCTTTTATCGACCTAACCTATGAACTGTGTAAGGTAAGTGACTAGACCACTATACCAAGCCAACTATACTCAACCTCACTCTTCACATTGTTCCGTGATACCAGCGCATACAATGTGATAACCAAAAACAGTGGTTATGCAATACAATACAACTACTCAAGCATTTACTTAAAGGATACAATCTCTGAGTACCCGTTACCAATAGTCAGAATGACTGATATTCAGCAGCAGTATAAAAGAAGGCAGACATTGATGACAGGATCATGTTGACTGTTTTTGTCAGATTATAAGGTAGTTGTTCAACGTGAATTCCTCAATCAAAAGCTTTAATGAATGAAGAAATCTAAACTTTGACAGGCGACGATGGATAGAAAGCAAGATTGTTAGGAACAAATGATCACTTCACTTTACGAAACGGTAGTATTTTTCCATTTACAGTATTTCACTTATCCTGCAAATGTCGTGGTATATATTTCCGACAAATACTTTTATAATTATTTTAGAACCTTTGCTACAATCATGTATTAAACGCAGTAAAATAACTACACTTTCTGTTTTGAGCCCTGAGACATTGAGGTTATGTATGTTTCCTGCTTCGACTGTAATGCTCGACGATTTGAACTACTGCTAGATCTTAATTAAAAATATCAGATCTAGCGACACTCATGAACACAAAGAGACCCAGTGACCATAATCCAGTAGGTTTAAGACCCAGTAATTACAGAACGTCCCGCTCCTTTTCACTAATAGATTGATTACGACGAGCAATTGAGTATTCACGGATTTTCTTCCGTTTCCGCAGCGAACGTGACTGAACGAAGACTGGTGGGTCACCGTCAGGAAGTATGCGGCCTGAAGTGGTCCCCAGACAACCAATATCTGGCATCGGGAGGCAACGACAATAGACTCTATGTGTGGAACATGCAGTCGCTGTCGCCCGTCCAGACCTACACAGACCATTTGGCGGCAGTGAAGGCTATATCTTGGTCGCCACATCACCACGGATTGCTAGCGTCGGGTGGAGGAACTGCTGATAGGTGTATCAGGTTTTGGAACACCCTTACCGGACAACCCATGCAGTGTGTGGATACAGGTAACAGAAATAGTTTTTGTTCATATGTTTTATATTTTTCGATATATTTTCCGGAGTTCAAATGCTTTTTCACTTCAAAAATGTTCAGTGGAAATAAAATTGCGCTTTTAATTATGTATTTTAACTTGGTGTAAATGTTAAGGAAAGATTTTTTTTTCTTCCTTAAAATTTATTAATGTAGCACTGCACTAAGTTATGTCACAAATTTTGTTTAAATCGCCATATACGTAAGAGCCTTAAAAATATAAAATTTTAAAAATGAATCAATACGGTCTTGAACATGGAAAACCTTACGAGATGAAAATTTATTCAGAGAATTCTTAGTATTGTTTTTAATACTGTCTGTACCTAGTTAAAATTTGATACACTCAAACTCTAACACCCCTGTATATTTAACTATAATTATAATAATATTATCTCCACCCCTCATTCTAATCACAGGTATTAGCCCAGAAGTCGGAGACTTGGGCGGGAGAGGGACTATGCACAGATAGTCTCAAATTCGAGGGTGTCCATTGGAATATCGGCAATATAATAAATAGGAAACAATGTTTTAGTCTTCAATCAAATGCCGTTCAAAAATTTTAAAAAATCCGAAAACTTCTGAATGAAAGGGGGCCTACGAAACATAACATACAGAGTGATTGAGGGGGGGGGGAACCACCAAACTTCGAAAGGGGTATTTAGGGGGCAAAAGTGAACAAAAAAAGCCTAATAAACATATGGTCGAATATCAACGGTTACTGAGATAGCAATGAAAATATTTTTATTGCTATTTTTGATATTTTATTTTGAGTAGGTTATGCATTCTAAGCCAAATTAACATTAGTGTAATTTAAACGCTTATTTTAAGACTGTCGCATTTATTTTTACATGCGCTTTCGTTTAGTCGGTGTATTATACACACATAATTTTGTAATGCATGCCACAGTTAGTCATCGAGAATATGCTGATATTATTTATATTTATGGGTATTGCAACGGTAGCGCTAATCGTGCAATTGCTGAGTATCGACGTCGCTTCCAGATCAAAAGAGTGCCAGATAGAAATGTATTCCAGACAGTCTTCAACAATGCACGTGAAACTGGAATGTTTCCCAATGTGAGAATTACATCTAGGTGGCAAACTGGTCCTGGTCTAACAGTGAAAGAATAAATTCTAAATATTCCCGGGTGTAAGTACAAGGCGCATTGCAACCCGTCTCCAAACTAATCAAGCTACGCCATGAGAAGTCACAAAAATTTAAAACCTTTCCATATTTAGCGCGTCCAGAATTTTCAGGACGGTGATAATGATTTGCTGTTGCGTTTTTGCAGTTGGATGAACGCAAACCATACACTTTACAAATACATTTTGTTCACTGATGAGGCTCAATTCACTCGTGGTGGAGTAAATAACTGTCACATTGAACATCGTTGGTCAGATGAAAATCCGCACGCTACGGTGGAAAGTAACTTTCAGCGTCGTTTCAGCATTAAGGTGTAGTGTGGTATGATTAATAATCAATTACTTGACCCAGTTGTGCTAGATGATCTTGTTGGAGCCTAGATAGGTAGAATTTTTAGAAAATAATTTGACGGATCTACTGTACGATGTTCCATGGATACATATTAGACAAAACATGCACTTTCAGCGTGATGGTGCCTCTGCCCATTTTAGTCGTGTTGTGATCAATCATCTCAACAATTGCTTTTCGCAACGCTGGATGGGCCGAGGTTGTTTCCCAAATTGGCCACCAAGGTCACCAGATTTGAATCCCTTTGATTACTACCTTTGAGGATGGTTTCATTAGTATATGCAACAAAAGTGAACGCAGGAGAGACTATTCGATTGGATTGTCAAGTGTGCAGCATTCATAAGAGAAAATGACCGTGCACTTCAATGAGCTACCCTTGCAATTCACAAAACTGTTCTGGTTTCAGGTAAAGTGCATTTTCTGCTGAAAATACAGCAAAAGAAAAAAAAAAAGGTTGTTCAGAATCGTAAATTATGGAGACGTGCAAAATTTCAAGAAAATCGGCGCGGTTTGATGAAACCGTTTTCCAACAAAGCACAAAGATTTTATCAAAGCAGGTCGATTTTTTTTAAATTTTGCACATCTCCATAATTTACCGTTTTGACAACTTTTTCAAGTAACATTTTGCTGTATTTTCAGTAGAAAAGGTACTTTAACTGAAACGATTTTCAATTGGTGCACTGAATATTTCAAATAAGATTATTTCGAAAACTGTTACTCCTAACGACTTCAAAAAGGTATACCTTTCTCAGATTTAACAGGTAGGAGAATCGATTGTTTCAATAGTCAGAGGGATATACTAAGCAGCAAAAAAGTTCTGTCATTGAAAAGAAACATGATTTGCCACAAGTGGCGCCCTTTACTAGTAATGTCAAAATTAGAAACATATTTGAAGTTTTCGTCCGCAAAAACCCCCGATTTACAAATTTTATGTAAATATTTGGATTTCTTAAGAAGTTATTTACAAATATCGAAAATAAAATTTTAACTTTTAACTCTCTGTAACTCCGTTAATAACCAGTTTTGGAAAAAAATGTTATAGAAAGAGGTAGCATTTATTTTCGATCTAGAATTTTCCCCTGAATTTTTTGCCTCATCATTTCCGGACACCCTGTATTTATATCTATGTTTCTCTCCGCAACACCCACCCCATTTAGTTACTCTTATTGAGATATATTTTAAGTATTTTTTAAGATCATTTAAATTAAACCGGTACCGCGGTTTTCTGCGACATCCTGTATGTTCATACATTTTACATGTTCAAGTGGTAATTTTGCGACTTATTATATCAACCTACCTAAGTTTTTCCAAGTTATTTCAGATTTCACTAAAAAAAATTGACAGCCAAATTAACTATTGTTCATGTATATGTACTAAGTTTAATTTGATTTTTTACTATTATTGGAATATTTTATAACTTTTAACAAAGAAAAGTCATTATATTAGCAATATAATTTCAAAGAAATCATTAAATTATCCTCTTAAAGCAATATGATTCATTCTGGAAACAGGGATTTGATTTTAAGGTAGTAAACGATGTAATATTTTCAAATATATCACGGCAAGTAAGAATAATGTACCCGTCGGTGATAACATGTTTTTATTTGTAATTCAGATGCATTTCGTGATTATAAGTACGCATTTGTATGGAAATATGTGTAATAACATCCATTTGCCGCCATTTTCTGGAATCCATGACCAAACTGACCTTGACGAAACGTGTTTTCCCTTATATGCGGAAATGTTGTACAATGAGGCAACGCCGCGCGAAGAAATCATTTGTTTGTACAGAACCGCACTCGCCCATTGCGAATATGCGCATTTACTTAAAAAAAAAAACGATTATAAAAAGTTACCAATTTTTGAGGTTGTTAAATGAAGATGTTGTAGTTTTAGAATTTTGTTTTTGTTTTCAGGTTCGCAAGTTTGCAATTTGGCGTGGTCCAAACACAGTTCGGAGCTGGTCTCCACACACGGGTACTCCCAGAACCAGATCTTGGTGTGGAAGTACCCCAGCCTGACTCAAGTGGCCAAACTGACCGGGCACTCATACAGGGTGCTCTATCTGGCTCTGTCGCCAGACGGCGAGGCCATCGTGACGGGAGCCGGTGACGAAACGTTGCGTTTCTGGAACGTCTTCAGCAAGGCGCGTTCCCAGAAAGAAACCCGGTCCGTCCTCAGTTTATACACGGGGATACGTTAGAGTTTGGGGGCGGAAACCGCCGCTTTTTTACTTCTGTGAAGTATTTTTTTACACTTTAGACTTATACAACGGACTTATTTTACTTATACTATAAATCCTTTTTTAATTTATACTTGTATTGAATTTACATGATTCACGATATAGATCATTGTGATAATTATAAAATGTTTCTAATTGTACAAATATTATAGCGATTATATTTATTTTTAGAAAGAGTTTCCGTGAAATATTTTATATTGTTACAAAGTAACTTAAAGAATAGTGGGTGAGAAATTATTTATTTGTTTTCAAGGAAGGTTTTGTTTTATTTTAATCGGGATATATAATTTTTGTCTATTAAGTGACATATGCAGAGTGGCCATTAGACAAGTAAAAAAGTTGTTTTAGTTAGAAATTTTAAATGACTGCATGATGTGGAACATTTTGTTATCTTATGCAAAAAATACTTTTTGTGCTATTTTTTTTTTTATTTTTCATTAAATATTTTCTCTAAACCTTGGCAAATTTTACAGAATATGAATTTAAAAATGATTGATATTCATTTTTCTTTTCATTGATCCATCTTGTCTTAGCAGGCTATGAATTATTAAAATAATTGCATGTTTCATGTTACAGTACGATTGTTTCAATATTTTGGCATGGCCTACTTTGAAAATACATTTTTTTCTAAAATTAATAATAATAAGATTCTAGGGCGCCCTGTATATAATATAGATTTTTTTTATAACTGTGTGATTGTTTTTAATAGATTGATTGAAGATGGAAAATTATTGATATACAATTAATTGGAGTGGTTAAAAACCGACCTTTAGTCACTAGTTTTAAAAGCATTTAAGTGGATCCATAGATTTCTAATTCCTATTTTGATGACTATTTTTGTTATCGGATGTGTAACAATGTGGGTTGCATGACCAAAAACGGAAAATGCAGTAGTTGCAATATTATGAAGTGTAATTTGTTTTCAGATGAGAAATAAATCTATATTTAAGAATTCTTTTCATTTTATTCCCAAATTTAGATCCTGCATAAAATATTTGTTATGTGCGTGTAAATTATTATCCAAGGTACATTATTATTCCTTACTTTTACTTCCATTCAACAAATTTGTTTGTCATTCCCTAAAAAAAAAAAGTACCTACCTATAATTCATAAATATCAGTTCAGAAGAAAATACAGATTAAATATAATTATTGGAACTGATTTGACCTAAAACAAATAGGTATACGAGAAAGTCAGACCCTGTCTTATCTTTAAAGTTGGAGCGCAACGTTATGTTGTAAAAAATTCGGAACGCACCCTGCCGAGCTGACAGCTTCCAGCTAACTTCATAGTAATGAAGTTGTGTCTATTCAAATTTTTGACTGCCCGAATGGAATTCAATTTGAGAACGCACTCTAATGCTGGCAGCTTCCCACTAACTTCATAGAATAACGAAATTGTGTCTATTCAAATTTATATTTGTTACAATGAAATTCAATTTGAGAACGCATTTTAGTGCTGACAGCTTCCAGCTAATTTCATAAAGCAACGAAGTTGTTTCTCTTGTCCTATGGAATTCAATTAGAGAACGCACTCTAGTGCTCACAGCTTCCAGATAACTTCATAGAATAACGAAGTTGTGTCTATTCAAATAATTCAATTTGAGAACGCACCTAGTGCTGATATATTCCAGCTAACTTCATAGAATAACGAAGTTGTGTCTATTATTCAAATTCATGACTGTCCTAATGGAATTCAATTTGAAAACGCACTCTAGTGCTGACAGCTTCCAGCTAATTTCATAAAGCAACGAAGTTGTTTCTCTTGTCCTATGGAATTCAATTAGAGAACGCACTCTAGTGCTCACAGCTTCCAGCTAACTTCATAGAATAACGAAGTTGTGTCTATTATTCAAATATATGATTGTTGCAATATAATTCAATTTGAGAACGCACCTGGTGCTGACATATTCCAGCTAACTTCATAGAATAATGAAGTTGTGTCTATTATTCAAATTCATGACTGTCCTAATGGAATTCAATTTGAGAACGCATTTTAGTGCTGACAGCTTCCAGCTAATTTCATAGAGCAAAGAAGTTGTTTCTCTTGTCCTATGGAATTCAATTAGAGAACGCACTCTAGTGCTCACAGCTTCCAGCTGACTTCATAGAATAAAGAAGTTGTGTATATTATTCAAATATATGATTGTTGCAATATAATTCAATTTGAGAACGCACCTAGTGCTGATATATTCCAGCTAACTTCATAGAATAACGAAGTTGTGTCTATTATTCAAATTCATGACTGTCCTAATGGAATTCAATTTGAGAACGCACTCTAGTGCTGACAGCTTCCAGCTAATTTCATAGAGCAAAGAAGTTGTTTCTCTTGTCCTATGGAATTCAATTAGAGAACGCACTCTAGTGCTCACAGCTTCCAGCTGACTTCATAGAATAAAGAAGTTGTGTATATTATTCAAATATATGATTGTTGCAATATAATTCAATTTGAGAACGCACCTGGTGCTGACATATTCCAGCTAACTTCATAGAATAATGAAGTTGTGTCTATTATTCAAATTCATGACTGTCCTAATGGAATTCAATTTGAGAACGCACTCTAGTGCTGACAGCTTCTAGCTAACTTCATAGAATAACGAAGTTGTGCCTAATATTATTCAAATTTATATCGCAATATAATTCAATCTGAGAACGCATTCTGTAGTGCTGGCAGCTTACTGCTTACTTCATAAAATGAAGTTAGTTGTATACCTACGCTCTGAGAATTGGAGCAAGAAACACATATAACTAACTTTGCAGAATAACAAAATTATGTATCGATTTTACTGTCTTTGCTATTATCGAGTCAAAATTAACTTCTGTTATATGCTTTGTTAATATAGTTAAAATGTCAACTTGAGAACCCACTCTGTAGCGCTTACAGCTAACTTCATGAAATGAAGTTAGTCGTATACGACGTGAGAACTAGAGCCAGAAAGGTTTAACTAACTTCACATGTCTTTGCTGCTAGCAGATCAAAACTAACTTCTTTATTACAGTTAAAATGGAATTCAATTTGGGAACGCACTATAGTGCTGACAGCATACAACTAACTTCATAAAATGAAGTTTGTCGTATACGATGTTAGAACTGAAGCTAGAAAAGATATAACGATAAAGGTAAACTTCATACAATAACAAAGTTATTCCTATTGATTATAATAATAATAATAATAATAAATATTTTATTATTTCCCATTACATATATACCTCAATACAATACAAACTTACACGTGATAACAAATGGAGAATAAAAGGTTTTTTTTCAGCTTACTGATTTTGGCAAATCAGGAGCTGCTTAACCTTTACTTACACAATACAGACATCCCTTAATAATAATAATGCATTAACAATAACTAAATATGTAACAATATGCAGAAAAAATAAAGAAAAAAATGCTAATTTTATACCAAGTACAATACAAGAAAGCGAGAAAGAAAATAATTAGTTTAATAGACATAAAGCGAAGAAAAGAAAGGAAGAAAAAGGAAAGAGATATGATAATAGTAATACAATTTTAATATATTAAAAAAAAGATGTCTTTGGCGTTAGCAGTTCAAAACTAACTTCTTTATTACAGTTAAAATGGAATTCAATTTGAGAACGCACTATGTAGTGCTAACAGCTTACCATTAACTTCGTGAAATGAAGTTAGTCGTATACTACATGAGAGCTAGGACCAGAAAGGTATAACTAACTTCACACAATAATAAATTTGTGTCTATAATTATATTGTCTTTGGTGTTAGCAGATCAAAACTAACTTCTTTATTACAGTTAAAATGGAATTCAATTTGGGAACGCACTGTAGTGCTGGCAGCATACAACTAACTTCATGAAATTATGAATCCGAACGTCAATAAAAAATAATGGTTTATTTTCAATAAATTTGAAGGTAACTTCATATTAAAAGTGAAACAACAGATTTACATAGCTGTTTTTCAATCACAAATGTTATATTTCTTGAAACATAATTTAGAAGCAGCAAAAAGTAATTTACTTAGAGCAAACTTACTTTTATAATACCTATGTATAGACTGCAAATTTAATTTTCTGAGTAGTAGATGGTAGTAGTAACATAATCATAGGCGCTGATAGCTTACAGCTAACTTCACAAAATCAAATAGATTGCATATAACAGCTGCATCTAACATACAGGGTGTTTCAGTTCGAGTGAATCAAATTTTAACCACAGATAGAACTCGATAAGTAATTAAGAATTGCCTTATTAACCAAGGTTCTATGTCTCACCGTTTTCGCTCTACAGGGCCGTATTGGTCGGTTTTTTACGTCATATTATTTATGATATCTCTGGTATGGTTGTAACAATTTGATTCAAATCTGGTATGATGTTAATACTTACGAATGTCTATAATTTACTGCAAAATTTACAAATTTTTTGTAGGTCAGTGGCGTAGAAACGGGTAGGGTAGCGGGATTTTTTTGCCCCAACTTCTACGCCAATGACCTAATGCTTGTTTGGGGTAAATTTTTAGATTCCTTGGACAATTTGGCATAATACTTGTTTGAAATCGGTAATTTAATAACTGCTAAACGGAACTAAACTTGATTCCTTATCAGGAGAACGGCCTCCCACATTATTGAGATTTTCGGCATAACGAGACACTTTACACATACGGTTCTGGTACTCAAGCACAAGCTAAGCCTTGAGCTCCAAATTCAATTTTTTAATTCTAAATTCTTTTACGGACATACGCATAAGCTACTCAAAATAGGATGTTGAAGAACTGGATAATGTCATCACCAGTTATTTAACAGAAAATTTATTTTTACATATTAAGGGGTTTTCAAGATCTCAAATCGAATTAATTTTGGTTCTGCCGAATTATTGATCCATCCATAAACTGATATAATAAAGGTTGTAGATATAACGTTTGTAGGCTTATATATACTAGGTGTTCTGTGGGCTTATATGGAAGTAAGCTGTAATCAGCGGATAGTCTAATCTATCTCATTTTGGGTTACTGTTTCCTCAAAGCTTTCAGTACAATTAAAACTTGAAATAAAACAAACCTAGAAGAAATCAGATTTGTGCTTCAAATCCTCGTTTAAAATTAATTTCACTTTGATAATGAGTTGATTTCTTTGATTTATGGTTTTCATTTTATGCTCTGTGGTGTTGACTATTTGTACTCAAGAATTTATGTATAATATTAATTTTGTTTGTGACGCTAAAAACGTTAGGTTCAAACACATTTAAAACCCTCTGTTGATTGATATTAATTTCACTTACGTAATTTACTAAAATAGGATACGTTTATTCATATTTTTTAACAGAATAACACTTCTATCGTTATTAAATATGATGCATAAGTGGCTATCATGTAAACAGTATTTCTTATAAATTTTCCAAAGTATAATAAGCAAAATTATAAAACTAGATATTAAGGTCTTCATTACGCTCATCAGAATGGATTAGGCTAGCCATAGGAATCACCATTTTCATTTTATTTGATTACATAGCACACACTTCGAGTACTTCGACTAAGTCCCAGACGTAGGGAATTTTAGGGACATACCAGAGACGAACTTGAAAATCAAGTTTAAGCATATTCCATGAGTAATATATATCTGTGTGTGCGTAACCTAACCTACAATCCGTAAATAGCATAAATGCAAAGTAAAGTTGTTAACACACACAATTAACAATACTTTCACTGATTTTTAAAAATCATATTTAGAAAATACAAGTCGATTTGCCTTCAGAACTTTTCAACTACATACATATTCAGGGTACGGTGATTGTAAAGGTGTTTATTGAATTATCCGACTATAATTATATAGTGTTTGGTTGGCGTGTCAAGGTTAGTAGCTAAAAAAATGGCAAGGCAGAGCGCGTCTTCAGAAACAGTTAAGTCATGGATTACCGATTATCCAGAATTGTCCTTTAATGGTACAGAACTATACTGTAGGGTATGCGACGTCTCATTGTCGTATTCTCGTAAATCAGCTGTGACGGCACATATCCATTCCAAAAAACATCAATATTTAAGTGGTGGAAACCACCAAAAGCAGTTTAACGCAGACCTAATAACATTTATGGTGGGGTGTAACATCCCCTTCAATCAATTAGAGAATCCATTGTTTAGGAGCTTCATAGGAAGCTGTATAGGGGGACAATATCCTGACGTGCAACTACTTTGCGGTAGTACACTGAGAAAAGACTATATGCCTCAGGTAGCTGAGAATATTATTTCCAACATTCGCTCGGAGCTCAAAGGTAAATATATTTGGGTCAATGTAACTGTTACGCCTAACGTTTGTGGGTGGAAAATTGCTTACGTAGTGGTGGGAGCTCTAGATGAATCACAAGCCCCAAAGGCACACGTTTGTTGGCCCCAAAAATACTACAAGACATAAATGCGGAGAGTATATCTACATTGGTAATCAACAGTTTGGAACTGTTGTGGGGCAAGTGTTGCAATGAAAATAAAGAGAAGTTTTTGTTATTTGTTACGGAGAACGAAAATTGTATGAAAGGAGCTGGGAGAATATTACAAGCATCTTTTACTTTCCTGCATGTAACCTGTCTGGCTCAAGCATTACATCTGGTAGCAGAAACAGTTAAGGAAAGCTATCCCAAGGTGGATGCTCTCATTTCCAGTGTATCCAAAGTCTTTCATAAAGCTCCAGAGCGCGTACAACTATTTTCTAAACTGCTTCCAACCACAGAACTCCCTCCTGAAGCTGATGCAACACGTTTGGATGTTTGGATTGAAGCGGCAACTTACTACTTTATTAATTTGAAAAATGTGGTACAAATGCTTGAACAATTGGATTGCAGCAAAGCCGAGGTTATATCTACTGCTAAGAAGGCTGCTATGGATCCTACTATTGAAGGAAGTTTGCAAGAAATTCACAATTCCTTCTCGCGAATCCCCCTTTCAATGCAACAGGTAGGACGCCTTCCAAGATCTGATAGTGTTTCATTGATAGACCAAATGAATGTGGTGTACGATTTGCAGCAGTACATCTCGTGGTTGAAAGGAGAAACTGTAAAACGTATACAACAAAAAATGGAAAACGTTCTGGCAAATCCAGGTTTCCGCACTCTTTCCTGCATTGTGAAACTTCTACGCCAAGAAGAAATAGAACCAGCCGCCCCTGGAATTCAAGAGTCTATTCTTCACAAATATTCATTTTTCCGTTACGCTCCTGTTACAAGCGTGGATATAGAACGATCGTTTTCTCTATGCAAATGGATATTTTCAGATAAAAGACGTAATATAGCGCTGTCTCATTTAGAACAAATGTTAATTATACATTTTGACAGTTATGTCGCAAAATAAAGGAAACAATTATACATACTTTCATCAGCCCAAATGAACATTACTGACAATTGCTAGTGCCTATATGCAGCGTGTTCATCTTGGACAATATTACCATCCATTTGCATTTGTTCATCAAATTTCCAGCCCTTCTTAAACGGCGCAGGATTGTTTTAAATCTACACATGTGTATCGCTGACAACAATGGGCAAATCATAAATAAGGTAAGGAAATGTTTTATTATAAAGTCAGTAAATATAAATCTATTAATATGTAGCATTGGAACCAATAGAAAAGTAGGACAAATTATTTGAAAATGTACATGAGGAGCAATATCTCTACTTTCATTACTATACGCCCGGCAAAACATTTTTGAGCCGGTCCTGAAAAGGCCTAAAGTAAAATGTGTATTGCAGAATATTCAATAACTTATTGATGTAACTTTTCTATTTTTACTCTTTATTTATTCATTTTTGCACCTGCTTTATTAGTTTTGAGAAATAAAACTTACAGAGTATTTGAAGTAGAGTGTACACTAGGGGTGGGCGATAACGGTTTAGAACTATCGATTATCGATAAATAAAATAAACCGATATTATCGATGTATTGATAAAATCGATATTATCGATAATATCAATATCAGAAAAGAACAATAATGTATTTCTTGCCAAACCGAAAATACATAAACAGAACAAATAATCTCAACATTCAAAAGAATACATTTATATATATTTTTTAAATAAACCACTTAATTACCAAAATGCAATCCCATCTCACTCGTACTCTTTACTTTCCTCTAACACTAAAACGGCATATTTTTTACAGTAATAAAGTGTTTATTTAGTGATAGAAAAATTAACTGTTCTGCATGTTCAGTGGTGAGTTGGGGTGAGCGATAAAGGTTTGGAAACGATAAATAAAATAAACCGATATTATGGAATTATCGATAATACCGATATTATCGATAAATTAGCGATAATATCGATAATTTTGTAATCGATATATCGATAAATATTCCCAACCCTAGTGTACACCATTTTCGATTGTTTTTTTCGGAAATTATTGAAGTTAGTTCAAAACGGTTTTCACAATAGTATGCTATACTTTCTCGAGAAACAATTGAACCTTTTTAACGTAAAACAGTTCGGAAAAACGAAATTTGCTGTTCAATTTGTTAAAAAGTCAAAGATGAGAAAGCTACACACGCAAAATACCAAGGGGACCCACCCCAATGGATCTTGTGGAAATAAATGGATTAGTTCATCAAATTGCTCTTCAAAATTTAGCTGTGTATACCAAATTTCATTCATTTATCACAACGCGATTGAGAGATATTGCAAAAAAATGATTTCCATTCCTCCCTCTTCAATGGGTCCCTGTGCCCTTAGGAAGCATTTCCAGACCCATGTTCATATGAACTTTTTTTACTTAGTTTTGATCATAGAATCGGTCTGTTCAGGGTTGGCAGCTAATTATGAGACACCCTGTATATATCTTTTTTTAATTGGAGTCTCCTCGAAACAGGTAACAGCTCCTTCAAGGACGGGTAAAATTCAGTGTTTTCATTTTTTTCCAAAACAGTTGAATATAAACGAACGAATTTTGACAGGAACGTAATGAAAAAACTATTTTTTAGAACCAAAAAACTACCTCTAAATATGGATATGTAATAGGAAACCCCCTGAAATTGGCTATATTGAATATATTCTAAATATAGACATTTCCAAGGATATTTCTCACCTTCGTTTGTTTTTCCAAAACGAAATCAGTTACAAAATATTACAGAAGACCGTATTATTACAAATATATATTAAAATTTTTGTGCAATACGTATATAGCTCACTTCTAAGAACATCCATTTTTTTATGAATTTGATGGATTCACCTGATATTCCAATGATTTTCAGTTAGCAAACGAGGCTAAAAAAAGAAACAAATTACGATATTACTATACTACGTAGATCTTGAATGGCGTAGATATAACACGAAAGTGTTAAAGGAAGGAGTTCAGGACCGTAATCAGAATAGGTAGTATGTATAGATAGGTAGTTTTAAAATAGTTCTTCAACAAACGGCATTTATTTGTTATTGTGGAGACACACTAGATTTTTCACTTCAAAATATTAAGATTTAAGCCAACTTGCCTTAATAAAATGCTGATAATAAAAAAGATACAGGGTGTCAAAGTTGGAATTTAAAAAGTGTTTTTTTTTTAATAATTACACTGTCTTTGAATGTATCAACTTAAAAATGTAGGAATAGGCGTTTTTGGAGATAAATAAATAAATAAAATAAATAAATGTTTATTGTGCTAACACAAAAGGAGAGAATTCGGCAAAGCCATCCATTCTCCCATACAAATCCTTACAGTCACAGTATTCTAAAGTAAATACAATTTCAACGCTACTAAGACAAAAAGGCCTACAAAAAAAAACAGAAATGAAGAAAAAAAACAAGATAAGAAATTATGATCTGTCTGTTTTGACGTATTCCCTATAGGGCGCCACATTCACCATATTTGTGACGTAAATGTGAGCTTTTTTGGCCCTAACGTTATCACGTTTTTTATTTAAAAAAAAGGGTCTGCGTCGGACCAGACGGTGGAACTTATACTTCTTTTTAAAAAAAAAAAATCCTTTCAAAGCCTGAACGTACAACAAAAAAAAGTTCTTAGAAATTTGTTCTTCCTTTTTAGCGTGACGCGGTAAGTATATTATTATTATGAAAATATAGAAAATATTTGGAGATCCTTGAATTTCAGATATAACCTAAAAAGCAGTTATTCTATAAATCCCAGTAGTAAGGTTTTAGTACTATTTTTATATGCTCATATTAAGATTCCCTGGATATTGTTTTTGAAATTGTCTGCTCAGTTTGTAAAATGATTTAAAAAGTACATATCGCAAATGTTCTGTTAAAACGGAAACTGTAAAATTTTATCCCATATTCTTAATGACACACTGTATATTATACGCTTATACGTAAGAAGTAAATTTATGTTGGTGTCCACAACCAGTAATTCTCCACGCTGTATAGTGGGTTGTATAAAAAGTTCTTAAAAATTTGTTCTTCCTTTTGAGCGTGACGCGGTTTCTCGACCAACATCCCATCCCAATGTGTCTAACGGGCGCAAAGAAGTATAACTTCAAAAAAAGTTCTTAAAAATTTGTTCTTCCTTTGGAGCGTGACGCGGTTTCTCGACCAACATCCCATCCCAATGTGTCTAACGGGCGCAAAGAAGTATAACTTCAAAAAGTACCAACAATTGTTTTTGGAAAAAAAAGGTAACCTGTCATGAGTCTCAGAAACTTGCGATTTTCGAGATAATAGTTTTTCAACAATCAGCTGCATAGTACCGTAAAATAGGGTAACTTTTAAATCATGAGGTGACTTTAATCACCATGTTGAGTCGTTACTTAATAGCCAAAATAATCAAACGAACATTCACTGAATAGTGTTTGAGTGGTTGTCTGCACTCTTATTAGAAGTTGTTTAATGTGTCTCCGCCCGCATACTGGTGATAATCAGTGAAAACAGTCAGACGAATTTGAAAAAAAAATCAAATTTTGTGGGATTCTAATGACTTGATAAAATGTAAGTGTATTTCATATACAGTGCTTTCGTAGCAGTAACGAATAAATTCATTATTTTTGAAATTGACAAGATTTCGAAAAAATCCCCTGGCACGTCGATTTTGTTTTTGAAAAAGGCACTTTTTGACATACGACCCATATTTGTGACGTCATCGTCGTTCGATTTTTTTAAATGACCATGCCATTTGAAAGAGCTTGAAAATTAAATTTTAAAATCTTCAAACATTATTTTCTTGAAAGTTTTGTTATGTAACACCATAATTTTTCATGATGTATGTATGTAGAATGACACGCTTTTCGTCTAAATTCCTATAAATTGTTGATTATCAGGTTGTAATCTATTTCGAAATCCACCCAAACACCCACACCCACACTATTCTCGTTGCCCAACAGGTCCTTCTCTCATATCTGAATATGAAAAATTATTGTTTCAGAATTCTTTGAGTTTACAAAATAATTGATTTTAACCAACACTGGATAAATAACTTACAGAAAGATATACTTACTAACTTGACTTTCTTATTATTATAAACATTTTATTAAAGGCTCCGTATTCTTCAAATAGCGTTTTTTTACAAATAACTTTAGACATTTAGGGCCTTTACCCACAAGACACCGGTGTCTGGGACACGTGTGTCCGACACAGTGTCTCAGTCTAGCAGAACGTTGAAATATATGTATATTTACATACGGAACACATCAGCGGGACACTCCGTGTCCGACACGGCCACTGTGTCTTGCAAGTGTTTTGCTATGCCACAAATTGAAAACACAGCGACTGTGTCTTCCTTTAGCAAAGCATTGTTTTCAATTATGCCTCAACAGACGGGAGACACCAGTGTCCCAGTTATAGTTCGCGTGTTGTAATCGTACGTCAAAATGAATACGGAGGATTTCATATCCGAAATAGAAAAAGGCCTTTGATATGCATATGTAAAATAGATAATAATTCATCATTTTACAGATATGCGGAAGTACTAGAAAAATGTTGTCAGGTGATTCCGTGAATCCCAGTATAAAGTTGGATACAGCCCTTTTTGATACTTTTCGGCTAATAAAGGGTGCACCCAATATTTCCTTTTGCTGATGCATTTTCTTTTTTTACGTAGCCTCTTTCTTAACAAGAGAGCTAGCAAAACCATGTGTCGCTGTCTATTGTCTCCATAATACTAAAAATAATTTATAAAAAACTTTTAACATAACTGTACTACGGACACTGTGTCCACCACTTTATTCACGCTGTCTTCTACGAACACTGTGTCAGGACTCCGGACACACGTGTCCCAGACACCGGTGTCTCGTGGGTAAAGGCCCTTAAGTACTGAATAATATAGAGTTTAGCAGATAACAGACAGGTGATCTCAAGCTACCGGTGAATATTCAAAGGTACCGAAGTAAACCGCTGAAAGCGGTCTAATTTTTAGGTACAGAAATCATTCAAAATATATTTTTTTTAAATGTAACTGTAGATGTAAATATTATTATAACATAAACTTATATAGTTCTTTATATAAGATTGTTCACTTTTGTTTATAAGTATGTGAAAATAATTCTTAAAATGTGGGGTTAGAATAGCGAAATAACGTGCGTCATACAAATGCATTTGAAAATTATTATATTATTTCAGGAGAATTTAAATAGTAAAAATGGATAAAAAACATCAATAATTTAATTTTTGATATTACTTTTGCTCTACGTGTTTTATTTTTCGAGATTACTGTACCTCAAAAACACCACACATTTGATCATTTTATGACGGGCAATACGGCGACCTTAAAGTATATCGGCTTAAATCGTAATAATATGTCGAAGTGAAAAATAGTAGTAGTGGGCCTAAACTTATGGACCACCCTGTACATCGTCTGAGGGTCGCTTAAACGGTCAATATCATCGTTAACGTCTGATGGCCGCTTTATGTTCCCTTATCTTTACCATCGAAAATTTAAAAAACAAAATTATTTTAGCGTCACGCGCACATTCTTCGCATTCGTTGTGCGTCCAACCCTGTCCTTCCTTTGAGCAATTAGTGATATATTGTTTTATTGTTCGTAGGAAATTTTGTAAATACAGAAACCACAAAACCACGTCCGCCTCTTGAATATTTCATTAATTAATTAACGAATCTACTACAAGCTCTGTGGTTTCCGTTTTTTGTGAGATATTCCAGTTTAACGAACCAGAAGATAAGCCGCCTCCAAATTTCGCTCGCAAATAGGAGGACAGACCAAAGTCGACCTGCCTCGAGGTAAGAAGCAAGAAAATGTTCATTCCTCTTGTGGTGATTATTGCCTTGGCACCTGCTCTCGTGCTCGGCCAGTTCGATGGAGTCCTAGGACAGTTGGGGAGGAAACCGGGAAGCTGTCCACCATTTCCCGACGTTGAAATTTACGACATGACCTGTTATGGGGATTATAACTGCGCGGGTTCACAGAAATGTTGCAGGACCTCTCGCGGAGGAACATTCTGTATAAATGCCGTCACGGCAGTCGGTAGCGCTAACTTGCGGGGTAAGTGTCACTAAATTTTGTTTTATATTCATTTTGGAAAAATGTGGATTTCGTAATTACAGACTCAATTTTGACATATTTCTGTACTATTCTGCAGGTATATCAGTTTTAAGTACGATACATTTTAGAATTCATAGATTGGTGGAAAGTAATAATCTATTCCATATACAGTGTGACCCATTTCAAATGGTACAGCTCTGTAATTATCGAGGTGTGCCACTTTCAAGAATTTTGTACACCTTATTTCAGATACCCTATTACTTTAATGAAAATCAGCAAATGAGATTTCACATGAATTCCTGATTTACTTGACTTCTCGTAAGTTTACCAGATTTTATATGATTTCACTTGATTTTACTGATTTTACTTGATTTCGCTGATTCCGCATGATTTCCTTGTATTTCATTTAATTTTGATGATTTTAAATTATCGAGCTTTGCAACTAGCTGGAATATTTTAGATTACGTTGAGTTTGATTAATTAATTATTTGCTTATTTTATTCAATTACTATACTTATTTAAAAATATATATATTTAGTAGATCGTGTAAAGATATAAGTACAGGAGATTAAATAAAATTTTTTCCATTTTCGATTTTAAAGTAAGTACTTAATTAAATCAAGCTAAACTTGAACATCAGTTCTACTTATACAGGGTGTCCAGAAACTCTCCTGACAAACGAAGACCGGAGATTCCTCAGATAATTTTAAGACAATTTAACCCAATTCACCTAGTCCGAAAATGCTTCCTAAGGGAACTAGAGCTCTTTGAAGATGGCGCCTTGTAAATAGTTTTGTTTAAATACCTCCAGAACGCTTCTACTTAGAAAAACAAAAACTGGTACGCTTGTTTAGCCTTCAGAGATGAATCGATTCCATCAATTGCGAATTTCTAGTACCGGTCATAGGCGTCCGTTTTGGGTAGGTTATTTTAACGCATACCTTTTTTGTATTTAACTTTTAAGCATTTGTGACACTAGATTACTAACGAAAAATTTTCAAATCCATTTTTCTAGAATACGGTGTATCCTAATGACTTAAAGTAAGAGTACCTTTTAGTACTAGAATACCTGAAAATTTAATAATAAATTTTAATACCATAAAGCACATAAAAGCAAATACAAATTTACTTAAATAGGATTTAATTAAGAAAAAAACGCAGAATCAAAATAATATAAAAAATTATAAAAGTTTGGTGACTGATGACAAATATACTAAATGAAATCAGTTGCTCAATTGATTTACGCGATTTTGTCGATTTCACAAGACTCGCATGATTTCATGTGATTTTAAGTGATGATTTTACAGATTTCTTACTACGGACTATCGTTTGCAATAATAATGGCACTACCTCAATCAGTTTTTAAACAACTGGAAGTTCTGAGTACAAATTTCAATACATCTCTATTGATAAATGGAACAACTAAAATTACTAATGTTGAATTTTAAAAGTAGATTTCATTATCAATACGTCAGCCCTTCGAAATAAATAGCCAAATTCGTTTTAAAGTGTGCCATTAATATTGAAAACGATTGTACGCTTGATTTCTGGAGTGTCACACCCCTCGGTATTTGTCATCAGGTCTTTTTAAAAAGATGGAGCAGTAAAAATTCTATTCTGATGCAGAATATTAAAATTTGTGTTACGTTTTCAAGGCCTACTACGAATTTTTTTCACTGCCAAATTTTACAAAAACTGCAGTGATTTTTTTTTCTTCAAAACTAACTACGGCATTGGATTCAGCATTCCCTAAAATATACCTATATACCAAATTTGGTAAATAAATATTAATGATTATTTATTTAAGTACCTAATTATTATTAACCATTAATTATATTTTTTTACATTTAATGTGATTAATTACAAACGAAAATTTAATTTATCATTTTTTTAATTATTTTTTCATAGCCAACCGTTTTTTACAAAATTATTATAAATGTATTTAATAAAATGAAACATTTAGTAGAATATTTATAAATGAATAATACCAAATTTGGTATAGATATAACTGTTTTATGAGTTGAAGAAAAAAAAAATAGTTAAAATCGTTTTTGTAAAATATGGCAGTGACGAAAACGAAGTAGGCCTTGAAAACGGAAACCAAATTTCTACACCAGAAGACTTTCTACTGCTCCATCTTTTAAAAAATAATCCGAACTAAATCGGATAATACATGCCATTTTTATATATCCGTTTCCATGTGAAATGGGTCGCCAATGGGACTGCATATATATTTTTTAAATGCATGGTTTTTGAGATACAAGGAGCTAATAATTGTTTTATCATTAGTTTTGTTTTAAGAAAGTATATGAAAAGCTCTATAAAAAATTACTGCGTAGCCATAAATATTAAGGACCAGGACCAGCATGTTTTTCAAAAGAAATGTTTGTCAATGACAATTATACATTTTTTAAATTGCGACAATGGCAATTTAAACAAATTAAAAATGAACATTAAAAAAACATGTTAGGTATCTTATTTTTCCATAATTGGGATCTTCCCCATAACCGCATATGTGATTAATTTTACGCGAGTTTTTCTAAGCAATAAAACTACGTGCAAAATACTAAAGCATATGAAATTATATCGCGAAGGCTTTGAATATAAAAATAATTCAACGTAAAAATCAAATTGCATTTTTTCCCACCAACTCTATCTATTCTGAATTTTTCCTATGCATATATCGTATTTTTGATGTTGCTGCAAGTGATAGTTAATACAAATTGTATTTATTCATTTGAATTATTTCTTTAAACTTCATAATTTTTACTTTACCAAAACTTATGTATTTCTGAAGAATAATTAAATACTAATTTTTTTTCGTATAGCTATAGTTTTTCATATATTTCTTACATTTTGTTAGTTTCAGTTTTATACATTTAAAAAAATATATTCATCATAAAATCAATACTATAAATCTTTATATATATATATAAATAGGTATCTTTGATGAGAAATTTTATAACATATTTTTATTATTGATAAAATATTTTTTTTATATTCTTTGTTGTATTTTTTTATCTGATCATACCACAAACGTATCTTTACATTTTTATTTTCTGTATTAAAAAACGTACGTTGAAAGAAAGTGGGGTACTTCGGAATAAGAAACAAAAAAAATATTTTACTTACTATTATACTTAGGTGTTTTTTTTTAAATGGTAGAATATGCTTCAATAATTATTGTATTTACTTCTGTATGCATATTTTCCTGTAAAACAAATATATTACCATATAATTTCAAGGGCATCACTTTGTGGTTTATGCAATTTAAGATAAATAATTATTTTCGTGAATAAATTATACAAAAATATCTATTTTTAGAAAGTCTATTATAAATTCCTAAGTATAAAATTCATCTGAGATTTGCATAAAAATATAATTGTTGCAAACACGTTTACACAAAAGAAAACACGCTAAATAACAAAGTTACTAGTCGCCATTAGATATGCCGTCATCATTAGGTACAATTTCTTGCAATAACAATGACACTCTTTAAAATAAAATTGCGATTTATTTCGAGCAACTGACATCATCTACTTTCAATATTAGTTCTTAGTTGTTTCCAGTAATCAAGATCCAATGAAATTTCTACTCAGAACTTCCAGTAGTTCAAACCGATTTGAGGTAGTGTCATTGTTATTGCAATATATTGTATATATTTATGAAAATGCAAAAAAAAAAACGGAATAATTTTATAAAAAAAATTAAATATTTCTCCATGTGTAAAGCAGAAATAATAACATATTTAAAATTTCAAATGACTTTTCAGTATAAAATATAGATATAGGGTGTCGCGCTTATAACAAGCCTGTGTAGTTCCTTTATTTTTTTCATCCGCATGTTTTTGTACATATATTTTGAAAATGTGTGAAATTTGCAACAAAAACCAAAATTGATTTTAGCAACTGCAAACCAAAAACAAATACCTAACATGTTTATATGAGTGACAGGTTTGTGAAATTTAGATAGAAAAGTAATTGGATTATGCTTTTGGATGTAATTCAGAATGATTAAGAATACGTTTAAATTTGCAGAGGTACATACTATAGTCCACAACCAACTCCTTTGTAAATAAACAAGAATAAGAAGTATCAAAATAACAACCATTTTAAATATTAATCTACAAATTTAAATCACACCGATTGTCAAATCTACTTTTTAGGTAACTGCTGCATAGACCAATAGCAAAGCATCTAAAGAGTTCAAACCGGACTCAGCGGATGATTTAAACACGGTTTAAACAGCGACGTGTGTGACGTCACTGTTTCAACGCAAAAATATAATGTTTTGAACCGGGTTGAACACATTTCGTCACAAAAAAACAGCTTTGAAAACAGAGTCGGTGCGAAGGTGTGATTATATGAACTTTTAGTTTTAAAATCAATTATCAAGACTGATTCTTAAAATTTTGTACACATATTTAAGGTTTGTTCACACAGCAGTCAGGCACTAGTTTGAAACCCTCAGAAATATTCGACCAACTACTTTTTAAGTTACATATACTGAAAACACTTAACTTGTTGAATATTTATAGCAGCTTGAAACCAATCCACAAAGCTTGTGAGAACGGACCTTTAATTAATACCCTGTATGTTTCATAAAATATTTGCAATCCGCATTAGCGATCGGCGCGGCGATAAATTTAAATTGTATGTTGTTTACAACCCAATGCAAGAACGAACGACATTTATCTGTTTCTCCTGACCATTTCGCGTTTTTTTATGTTCCTTCCGTGTCCTGGCAATGTTGCTGGGAGGACAAAAAAGATTTAAATAAAACATGTTTACTGTTTTTTCAGAAAAACCGGGTGCGTGTCCGCCACCGTCAGGTCCTTGGGTATGCTCAAGTAGATGTAGACAAGATTCGAACTGCAGGGGAAAGAAAAAATGTTGCCAGAATAGATGCGGTGCTAATGCTTGTATGGACCCAGAAGAAAACAATACCGATAATGAAATTTCTATCCTATAAATTTGATAAGATTATTTCTGCGAATGCGATATTCCTCCTAAGATTTTTTTCCAATATATTTGAGTGTTGAAAAAATACTTAGATATATCCAAAGTAGAACTAAATATTAATTTTTTGATTTAGAAGAAAGAAGATTTATTTTCATTGTCTATTTCATGTTGTTTTTGATACTGATGTACTTTTTTAACTAAAATATAGTTAAGTCTAATACGTTTAGTTGTAGTTTTTAAAAATTAAAATCTATTTTGTAACTGCCAATTAAACAATAAAATACTAATTTTTGAAAAGGGCTATAATTTTTCGTTAAAACAGACCATTAACGTCTTTAAAAATAATCCTTTACTGAATTCTGACTAAGAATCTAAATCGGAATATACAGGGTGTCACAATATTGCTTGTACATGGAGCTAACACATTTTTTCTGCGGTTAAAATAAACTATTAACAAAAAGTACACGGAAGTACTAATTTATTAAATTTCATTAAAATCTTACATTTCAGTTATCTGAAAAGATAAACATTCAAGTGTTTTTCTCTCCAAATACAAGGTGTCCGAAGATTCCGTGCAGAAAATTTAGGGGGTGATACTACTCAAAAAAATGTGTCAAGTTCAACATTTTCAATATTAACGAACGTAACCTCAAAAGTTATTTTTTTGGCTATAACTTTTTCAATACTGGAACGATTTTTTTTTAAATTGTTACTTTTATAGAGACGTAGTTTCAGGCAAAATATTTCTAAATTTCCAACGGTCTAAAGGGCAGAGAGCACGTACTAGATGAAGAAATGATCATAACTCTTTTGTCTTTAATTTTATTAAGAAGTTGACGGCATTTCTTTAAAGAGTTTATCTAGAAATTTGATACTCTTGTTTCAAGTAAAAAAAACCAACCGTTTGCAAGAAAATCGATATTTACTTTTTTTGGACATACTGATGAATCTCATTTCTTTTAAGATTAAGTAAAGTATACGGTAGTTTCCAACCTTATATCACAGAAAGCAACCTTTTATGAGAAAATAGACATTTAACTAATTTATTATAACCTTGGTAGAACAATTTCCCGAATTGACACCATGTCCTCAGTTCCAATTATTTTGTGTGTTGAATGTGTATTCCTCGGAGGTATCTTCGTGACGTCAAAGCCATGCGCGAACATTAAGGAACATAGCTTAGGAATCGAGAAATCCCGTCTAGTTTATCGATCTTGAGTGAGCAAGTGGTGCCCCGAACACGGAATTTTAATTTATAATCAGAATTCTTTCCATTGTGAACGGTCACACGTATAAGTGCGCTAGTGCGCGAATGTATTGGATCAGCTCGCCAAAAATAGCTAATGATACTTAAATCAAACTAATCATTTTGAGGATCGGTATTTTCAAGTCTAATAAAATTTTGTCCACCCATGCGGTTGCGTCAATCGTGTTTGGAAAAATAGACAAGGTTTCGATTATGTAATTAAATTCTCTAGACTGTGTGTGTTTTATTAAATAGCGCCATCTATGAAAGAGCTTTTAGTACGAATATCACCTAAGACCCTACAAGGAATGGATCGAGATCTTTGGCCGATGGATTGGATACGTATGGCCGCCATTATGGATTCTCATATTGGCCATAACTGACGTCAATTACTATTTTATTTCCAATTTATTCTATGATCGACCTACTACCGTCTATGCTCTATGTAACACATCACGTGAAATTTAGAAAATTACTAATCACGCGTGCAACATACTCACGTGACGTTTTTAAACGCTGTATAAGTACGGATTTGTTAGATAACTTGATATAAAAATAACCTTGTAACATTAGAACTGAAATAGATTGAAAGTTTGTATAAAACATTTCAGATTAAGAATGGAGATCACTGAAATGTTAAAGAAACAATTATGCTATTTCTTGATCAAAATTTTTACCATTTATAGATATCTTATTTCTTTATTAAACGGGATTTTTTTTATAACAAAACCAAACAAAACATTATTAGATCAATAATCTGTCTCACTCTTTTAATACAAAAAATATTTCCAATTAAGTAACAGGTTTGAATAAAAAATTTTGTAGCTGTAGTTAAAAAGAATTTTTAGCTCATGAAATATACAGTATGCGCCAAAAGTATGAAATAAATTCAATAAAAACGAAACAATTATTTTTTGGGAAAAATCCTCGAACAGGTCGATTTTTTATTTAAAAAATACATATTTTAGCGTAAAATGCGATTTTCAAATGTCATTTGTTTTCGAGTAATGACGTCATCGATTTTTTTTTAAAGGGCAACACCACATTTTTTTCCTTGATTCTGAAAGATCGTTTAATTCTCTATCAGACAGTACTAAAATTTTGCCCTCTTACATAGGAAAGTTTTCGAGTAAATGACGATTGAATGTTAGAAAACTTAAATTTTATCCATAAAAAAGAAACAATTCTGAGGTATGTACAATAAAATACAATTGATTAAATTTTATACTTAAATGTTTGAATTGCCATCCACCAACTTCTTGACAATGCGCAAGTCTGTGAGAAATTCTTCTTGCACATTATGAATGATTTCTGGGGTAACTCTGCTTATTTCGTCCCGAATGCGATTTTGAAGTTCTTCTAAATTACGTGGTTTATTAATGTACACTTTTGACAATTCAAGTATCCCCATTCAAGTATAAAATTTAATCAATTGTATTTTATTTTACATACCTCAGAATTGTTACTTTTTTATGGATAAAATTTACGTTTTCTAACATTCAATCGTCATTTACTCGAAAACTTTCCTATGTAAGAGGGCAAAATTTTAGTACTGTCTGACAGAGAATTAAACGATCTTTCAGAATCAAGGAAAAAAATGTGGTGTTGCCATTTAAAAAAAAATCGAAGACGTCATTACTCGAAAACAAATGACATTTGAAAATCGCATTTTACGCTAAAATATGTATTTTTTAAATTAAAAATCGACCTGTTCGAGGATTTTTCCCAAAAAATAATTGTTTTGTTTTTATTGAATTTATTCCATACTTTTGGCGCATACTGCATAAATATGTTGTATAGTAAACCATCTTACAATATATTTTTGTACATAAAAAAAACAGAGCTATTAACGCTCGTCATACCATCTACTGAAAAAAAAATTAAATCGCCATTCATTTAGCAATTTCAAAAATGAAACCAAAATTTTTTTTTGGTTGACAGTTCAGGCCAATTGGCACATTTTCGGAACTAATGCAGTATTTTGAAACTAACTGTTCCAAAATCTATTATGACTAATGCATTTCTATCAATCTGTAATTTTCTTTTAATGTAATTTATAAATTGCCAAAATTATAACAAATCTCATTTTTTTATGTTAATTTATTATGAATTTATTATTTTTTTTATTAAATTGTGTTTCTCACAAAACCGTATCATTAACTGCAAGGAAATGAACAAAAAACGGTTTTCTAATGAAAAAGAAACATATACAGTCTCAAATTTTATTAATTATGGAATAATGCCAATACTCGACAAAGAGCAGAAGCATCCTAAAAATTTCACATTTCACAATAATTATCGCGTGGCAGTAGTAAGTAGTGTAGAAAATAATTACAGAGGGATAAAATTAAAACAATTTATTTACTTAAAAATAATTAATAACAGCAGTGACTGTAAAGGGCAGGACATAAAAAAAAGAACGAATACAGCCTCGATTGAAAAAACCCAACCAAGGTTTTATTGATTTCATTCTAACACTGTACAATACGCGTTATGTGTCACTTTCCTAGACCAACAGCAAAATTAAAACTCTTTACAAATAGGTGCCAATCGCGGCCGCGTAGATGTGTAAGCCCAAAGTCTCTTGCCGGAAATAACTCAACTGGTCACATATTCGTACAGAGCCCTGCTAAATGTGAAATAAATGTCCTAAAGATATCCTGAATGTATAACGTAGGTTACATGATGTTGACGTAACGATTTGTGGAAATGATGGTAAAGATGTAAATTGATGACGACCGCTTTAGAAGGCGAACAGCAACAAGAAGGCCATCATAAGACAGAACAGTCCCATGGCCTCAGACAGGGCGAAACCCAAGATGGCGTATGAGAAGAGCTGCTGCTTTAGGCTTGGGTTTCTGGCATACCCAATGATGAGGGAACCGAATACCGTCCCAATACCAGCTCCTATAATGCAAAAAATTAAGTCACATCCGTCTACAAGCAACAATGTCGTATATCGCACACAAAACAAAAATTTAAACGTACAAAAACCAACACTTACTGTTAATAAAACACACACAATAATGTTACAACAAATAAAACAAGTTCGCACATGCTACAAAATAAAATTTATTTCTTAAATCTACAGGGCAAACAACATGAGGAAAGCTATCATGAGGCAAAATAAGCCCATGGCTTCGGACAGAGCAAAGCCGAGGATGGCATATGAGAAAAGCTGTTGTTTCAGCGAAGGGTTTCTGGAATAGCCGATTATGAGTGAGCCAAACACTGCACCGATACCAATACCTAAAATTTTCAGTGCCGATTAGTACATGCAGGGTAAGCTGTGAGTGACCGTGGATATCTTGGAAATGGAATGCACTCAGCACTATTTAAAAAACATACTGAAAATCGGTATATCAAATATAAATTTTTTTCAATTTGATATATTTAAGTAAATCTCTGGTTTTTCAGTTTTCCAATAAATTTGTGTAGATTATTGTAAAAACACAAATCACAATAAAAAATAAGTTTTAAACTGTTCAACTCTGAAATTTTAATGGAACTCTTGGTGGCTTGGTTTTCTTTCATCAAACTTTTATTTAAAAAAAATAATGACAGTTTCATTCAACTAGATCCAAATGGCTGAAAATGACTTGGCATTCATAGAGATTATGTCATTAAAACTAATTTTCATCTATTCTGACAAAAATACTAGATGTTTTAATTACAGACTAGCTGAGCTAATTGGTCAAATTAACTATTATTTATTGGATCAGTCAGTGGTCGCGCGGTTTAAGGCGTTAGTACTTGAATCGAGGTGACTAGAAGGAGTTGGTTCGAGCCCAGCTGCCGGTAGACCGTATATAAGCTATATTCGTGGAGAGGATTGGCAGCCTCTCTGTGGGTATGGTAGGGTGGAATAATGTTAGCTTGGGTCAATGTGAGAGATTGATGCCGGTTGATATTTGACCACCCCCCTAATTAATGAGGTTTTCCAGGTTTTCCTCATTCCTGCACTGAATAGTGGTTAGGGCCTACCAACGTAAGTCGTTCCTGGGCGCAAATGCGGCCTGCTTAATAATAATATGCCGCCCCCTCTCCCGCACAAGTCTCCGACTTCTGGGCTAATCCCTGTGATTAGAATGAGGGGTAGAGATATTATTATTATTAACCCAGATGCTTTCCCTTTACAAATTTTTGGTTTAGCTAATTTCCAGTTTTATTAGATAATGTGGAGCAATGAATTCTAATCCGTAGGAGCTTTATAAATGTAATATATTACTTTCAGCTGCAGTCAACGAGATAAAGGACTACCAATTCGATAGAGTATACTCACGTATACCCAAAGAGACAGCAGCAGTGACATATTGCCAGCAACCGCTAATTCATGGCCAACTTAGAAGCTCCACAATTACTAAAACTTAATTTTTATGTCAATTTATGTTGATTGCACTGTATCATGAAGTTCATTTGTTTAGTATCATGCTTCTATAGGTTTAAGCATTTAGAAACTTTTTATATAAAAATTTAGTTATGTCCAACATCTTTCAAATGGCAAGCAAGTTAAAATTTGCCAATTTCATATTGCTATATAGGTACCCGTCAAATTTGCAGAACTGCCAACATAAAGCAAATACACTAACCATTTTGTGGTGCGAAGGACCCTAGGAGAGGCAGCATCTATCTATGAGCTGTATCATAGAACACAGTCTATACATTTTCCAGGTTTGCATACTGTTTCAAATGATCCTCTCAGCCAATGACAAAATAAATCGGCATCAGTATCGTCAACTATGGCAATTAAAACATAAAATTTTCTACAGCCAGTTTCAGTCATTTTGGTTCTCTCTATTAAAAATTGTTTTCCAGGCGTGCAACATAGTAGTATAAAGGTGTTAATGTTTTTACAGTAAAATGGAATTTTATGAATTAACATTTTTATTTTATAAAGTACACTTGATGGTAAATTTGATCATTTTTGGATAAAACAGTTAGTAGATCTACACAGAAAACGTAACTTCTATGTAGCATATTTTATTCAAATATGGTTTAGTGAAGTGTACTACTTTATTGCAAACTAGTTGAAGATAATGTTCATTTGGAAAATATTAAAAAAACCTGCACAAAAACAATCATTTTTTTGACAATTACTTGGTTTTCAAGATTGATATAAAAAAACCATTCCATCTTTTTTTAAATAAATCTTATGCAAAAATCAAGTTTTTTAAATAGTGCATTTTCATTTATGCTTCATTATAGTTCAGCATGGCTTATACATATATTTTAGTTCAATTTTTTTTTAATGTACTTAATAAATTTTCTACCTCTCATTTCAATTGTACCCAAATTATACCCCAATGTATTGTTACAGGTCAAAAGTTAAGGATTTGTGTGGAGGAAGAGGCAGCATATCATGAAATCACATTTACACCAAAAAAACATATCGCACTGTTAAGCTCTGACTATTATCTAGTGCATAATGCATTAATTATAAAATTTAAACACATGTTTTAAGATATAGACAAGACACTGACATCACTAACCATGCTGAACTAGCAATAGCTATTGATTAAAGATTAGTAACCCACACCAAAATAGGTCAACAAACATCGACAAAGTATCTGCAAGAATCGCATCAGACATCCAAGGAAGTTACGTCTTCATCTTGTTCAGTTGGCAACATTCTAGTCATCATGTACGATTAATGCAGACATTAGAAAAACATGCATTGCCTACAAAAATTTGACTAACCTGAACCAGCTACTCCTACTGTGGCAGCTCCAGCACCAATGAATTTGGCTGCAGAGTCGATATCTCTGGAGACGGGGGAAGTCTGGAAACTACGGATGGCAGGAAGAAGAGCCGGTTGTCTGTGTTGCTGTTGCACATTCTGTACGAGCGTCTGACTCTGGGCTACTGCACTGCTCAGTGGCCTTAAGTATTGTTTGGAATTTGCGACAAGCTGCGGAAAAATAAACTTATTAGACGTAATTTAGAGACAATTTCCTCGAATCATCATTTTTTCATAGTCAGACATCCAAGGAAGTTAAAAAATCATCAATGATCATGAAGTTTTTAATGTAGTCATCACGTTTGATTGAAAGTGAGGTTAGGTCATACAACGATATTAACCTTAATGAGAAATATAGCAAGGATATTCACATCAAAAGTTTTGTTGCCACTTATTTAACTGTACAGAAAGTTTCTGATAACTTTAAGGCTTGAAACTTTTAGAATATAATAATAGAACAATTGATAATGATGTAACATATTACATAAATTTACTTTACTTATCTACAATATTAACTATTCCCTATGTAATTCGTTTTTTTTTTAACAAAATATACTTTTTAGAGAAAAAGGACAACACAAAATTAAGAATATTAGATAAAACATTTATACATAAAAGCATAGCTGTCAAAAAAAAAGTATGAATTATGAAGGTGGACATGTAAAGGTTATGTAATGTAATCTCAACTCTTCATGTAAATTAGCTAAATCATTACTTCTACAAATGTTATGAATATACAAAAATTAATTAAATTATATAAAACATATTATACAACATTACATTACTATATATATTTGGTCCAAAAGTTATGTAATGAAAATTCGAATGGAATCAAGGTTAATTGTTATATGAAAACTTGAATTTATGAAACTTATTGATCTCCTACCCAATACAAAAAAAACTAATGTTAATAAGTACTTACGGCGCTTCTGGCAGCAGGGGCGATCAATCTGGCACAGGCAAACATTTTTATTTTGGTTTTATTTAAGTTTGGTGCAACTTAAAAGCCTACAAAAGACAAGTGGAAATTAGTAAAGGGCACACTTCCCAGGGGTTACTGTCAAAGTCATAAGTGAGCGAACAGTTAAATAGTTCAAGATACTAACGGGTTACGTAATAACAAGTAGCCGAAAAATAACATAAAACTAATTTATACTGCAACGTATAACAGATATGAACATAATCTTTATAATTCAATTCGTATTTTGAATTAACCGGTATTACTGAAACTGTAACAAAGAAATATTTGACAACTCAGCTAAACTTAATAATGGCTGGACAAAAAGTCGGTATCTAGATCTAGGTAAAGGACTTGTGAATTTAACAGGAAATACGTTATATCTCACATATATTTTAACTAAACCACCGAGATAAAGCTTTATATTATCTTATTTTGCACTTTATTTAGATTGATGACACAAGTTTAAGAAAAAAACTACAGATAATTTTTACTCACAAAACTATTGGAGCACCCACTTACCACAGAACAGTGTCGGTAAAGGCGGTTCGGCAAGTTAGGTGTCTGAACTGAACAAAATCAGAGAAATACGGAGCAGAAAAGGTAATGCGCTTGAGCAATAAGAATATTCACTGTTTTCTAGCGTTAAGTACGATCCGGCTATTCTAGCAGTACGCCTTAATATTATCGACCGTTGACTGAAGTATTCTGTCTTCCCAGTTCTCACTGTTTGAATAAAAATGTATTCGGACGACTGACTTGACAATAGATGCGCTATTATCGGCCACCTGTGGCTAAATCTGAAAAGGTACGTTGCGGTGCTCCACATATTTTGGTTTGCAAATTGACTAAGTGAAAAGAGATTCATGGTTTACAGTGGCGTCTCATTAATAATCGTGTTTAAAACAATATAATTAATTTATAAACATATTCTGCTCATACATACTGTTAGAGATATACCTATGCTGTGGAAATACTATGCAAACTACTCAATTGAGCTGTACAACAGGTTGCAGAGCAACAACAAATATATGTTTAAAGGGTTACATAATGGCAAGGAACTTTTACGAGTTAAATAGGTAAATTGTATGTGAATAAACTACAAATTAAATTCAAATAGGTCAAACAAGCCATAGAAAAACATTAACTATAATCATTGTGCTAATATCTCTTTTTTGACATTAGCCTATACAAAACTATATTAGTACGTATTTATAGCCTAAACCTGTTTGTTGAAACTTCAAAGTAACTGATTTCTTAACATTAGTAAGTTTAGTAAAAGTCGCAATTTTTTTTTTTGAGTGTTTGGCCAAGCAATAACTTTCACTACTTTCAAATAAAAACTAACTGCTTTTAATTCCACTAACTTATTGCATCTGAAAATACAATAGAACGTTACTTGCACGTTACGCATCGATTGCAACCACCGATTAAATATATACAGGGTGTTTCATGAAGTTCTCCCGGCACGAATACAGGATGTTCCTTGGGTTATTTCTAGAAAAAAAGTTTATATAAGCATGTGTCCGATTTGCTTTACTTTGTGAGCTACATGAATTTGAAATTTAAATGTAAAAAGTAATAATCAAGTTTGTTGCGTTACGTCTCGGCGCGCTACGCATTGGTCAAGTGTGCTCTGACGACATTTGCAAGGTAAAATTTTTAGAGAAAGAAAACCCGCGATTGCTTGGAGATGTACCTCTGGCAAGACTATTAAGAATGTACTTGCAACATGATAGAGCTCCACCTCATATTTCCCGAATTGTCACTGCTCATCTAAATGAGCATTACCCTGGTCGCTGGATCGGTCGAGGTGGGCCACACATTTGGCCAGCTAGGTCTCCAGACCTCAATCCGTTCGATTACAACATGTGGGGTTGGATGAAGGTTTATCAAGAGAAAGTGGAAACATGCGAAGCTCTAATCCAAAGAATTGTTAATGCTGCAACGTAAATAAAAAAAGCAGGCGAATATTAGAATTGCAACGCGAGCAATTCACAGGCGTGCTGACAAATGTATTGAAGTAAAAGGTGGAATTTTCGAAAACCTTTTAAATTAAGAATGTATGTCACTATTACCGATGTTCTAAAAATAAAAATGAAAATTAATTTCCATTATTTTATTTTCAAATTCGTGTAGCTCAATAAGTAAAGCAAATCGGACACATGTTTATATGAACTTTTTTTCTAGAAATAACCCAAGGAACATCCTGTATTAGTGCCGGGAGAACTTCATGAAACACCCTGTATAAATAATTGCAACTACAATAACGTAGTAGTGGGAAGAAATGTTTGAAAGCATTGGATTGCGACCGGTTATAAATGCTACTACAGTATGTCATATAGGTTTCGGTTGACATTAAACTGACAGATTTTTTGACAGTGGTTTTACTTTGGTTCTAAATTCGTGACGTCATTATTGCCAATGGAATGCATTGGTTCTGTGTGGTTGTGCTGTATACACGTTTAAAAATATTTGTTAATTGTAATAAACCAAAAATTTGATCCGCCAATTGTATTACATATGTCACAACTTCGGACATAAATTGAAGGAAATGCAAGGATATCCATACAACATCCTAAAAGTTAAACAATATGCATCCGCAGAGAACCACAGAAGGATGATCATAATTCTACATTCACTGAACATCCACATTCATACATTCAGTACATCCTGTGGATGTACAGAAATGTTCATGGATATTTGAAGGATGCACAATGGTGATACAGAATTCACAATTTGGGACATAAATTGAATAAACTGCAAGGATATCCATACAACGTCCTAAAAGTCATTCAATACGCATCCGCAGAGAACCACAGATGGATAATTATAATTCTACATTCACTGAACATCCACACTGAGACATTCAGTACATCCTGTGGATGTACAGAAATATCCATAGACATTTAAAGGACGTACAATTGTGTTACATATGTCACAACTTTGGACATAAAGTGAACGAACTGCAAGGATATCCGTACAACATCCTAAAAAGTCAGTCAATACGCATCCGCCCGCATTCCGCAGAGAACCACGAATGGGTTATCTATCATAACTCCACATTCATTGAACATCCACACCGATATATTCAGTACATCTTGTGGACGTACAGAAACATCCATGGACATTTGAAGGGAATTGCCACTATTGCCAGTGCCCAAATCATGTAGATATCTTACCAAAACTCGGTTACACAGTATCAGTGAGATATAAGTGGCGCCACCTGTCGGCTATTAATATACATATAATTGACTGAATCGTTTCGTTATTTTGATAAAAAAGCATATTTCGTTGCATCGCAACTTTTCTTTTGTAAATTATGTAACTTGCAGCAAGTACTAATATGTAACGTCACAGAAACTTTTTGCGGTTCACTTATAATGAACTATCTAGTTACAACATTCATATGAAATATTCTAGCAAACGTGCATTTACTTTACAGTGTAAAATTGCATATTTAAAATGAATGCAACTTTGTTAAAATGTTATGTAAGGTCTCTTGTTTAGTGGGTAAATTCATGTCCCTAAAGGATATTCACGCAATATCCATGGCAAACATAAAAATATGTATGTTCCAGTTAGAATGTCCATAAGACGTCCACTATGAACAGTATAAATGCACGTCCCTTTAGGATATTTATGTAATATCCTTAGGGAACATAAACATATATATGTTCCATTTAGAATGCCCATAAGACGTCCACTATGAACAGTATAATGCACGTCCCTTTAGGATATTCATGTAATGGGAACATAAAAATATGTATGTTCCATTTAGAGTGCCCATAGGACGTCCACGATGAACAGTATAAATGCACGTCCCTAAAGGAGATTCATATAATGTCCATCACCAACAAAAAATATGTATGTTCCACTTAAAATGTCTACAGGACGTCCACTACGAACAGTACAAAAATGCACGTCCCTATATAATATTTGTATAATATCCATTGCGAACATAAAAGTATGTACGTCCTATTTTGAGTGTCCATAGGACGTCCAGGATGAATATTATAAATGCACGTCTCTTCAGGTTATTCATGTAATATCCATTGCAAACATAAAAATATGTACGTTCTTAAAGAATGTCCATTGGACGTCCACGATGAACAGTATAAATGCACGTCCCTTTAGGATATTTATTTAATATCTATTGTGAACATAAAAATATGTGTTACATTTAAAGTGTCCATAGGACGTCCACGATAAACATTATAAATGTACATCCTTTCAGGATATTCTTTGGATGAGTTTTACAAGCATAAAAATAAACACGTCGCACTAGAGAGTTCAAAAGACATTCTTGATGAACAGTAAATATGCATTATTCCTTAAGGATGTTGGTAGAACATCCTCCATGCACATAAATATTAATACGTCTTTTTGAGGCATTCGTAGGCTGTCCCCAACTAGCATAAGATTAGGTATGTCCTTTGAGGATGGTTGTAGAACATCCACAATTATCATAATATTTTTTATCCCAATAGGATATCCATCTAACATCCACAGTGGTTGTATTATAATTTACATCTTATTCGGATGGCCATATTACGTCCATTCATATATACTGGACGTCCATGGATGACTCGGACCTTATGTGGACATCCTCTGGACATTGAATGCTACTAGTATGGCATTAACACTTATTACTTTTTTTTGCATACACACTAATTACGGTGTACATTTAAAGGACAGCCTCATTTGCACGTATTTATCTACAAATGCAACAGTTTATTACTGTGTTTTGTTATTTGTTTTGAAATTTTTCTCATAAGCATAAATCTGCGAGTGCCACCATTTTTTAGCTATTGGATTGTCTTACTTCCACGTTATTTAGCTGTTGCATCTGCAAATGCAATGATCTGTGATTACATTTAATTATTTGTTATGGCATTTTGCTTTTAATGTATTCCGTCATTCTATAGATTTTTCATTACTACCGCTGATGCGAGAGATATGGTCTCATTTTTTTCAAATGTAAAGAGGGTGGGCTCAATTGATTTTTTAATAAAGGATTATTTTCTGAATTTTCTGTGGTACAACAATTTTTAAAATCCGTCAAGAAAAGAAAAAAAGAAAACCTTCTAGTTTTATTTTTAAAAATTAAGAAAAATTACTTAATCCAGAAAATGTGTTAGAAAATTGGTCCTGCCATACGTAAAATGATCCGCTGATTCCAAAAATGTCAAAAAATACAGGGTGTCTCATTTAAAAATATAAATTTACGGTCATTTCGGGTCAAATCGGAAATGTCATGAAATCCGAAATGACCTCAAAGAATTCACGGCACCATTTAGTATAAACCCACCCAATTTCAAATTTTTATCGGCAATCATAAAGAAGTTACAGCATGTTCCCACTTTCCGTTGTCACCCGGTATATACCAGTATGGAATTATCTGTACATTAATAAAAAAAGAACATAAAAATCACTATATTTAAATCACATTTCTGGCAACATTTTTAATAACATTAAGTATTATAATGATTATAGATGCAATATATATACTAACTAAATAGATAACAATAGGCCATTAATTTTATACATTATTAGTTATTATACATAAAATTATATATAAAACATTACATTACATAAAATAGACGCTTATTTGGCTCAGTAAGTACCATATGGAGGTACACCATACCTTTCATAAAGGGTCTTCCAGAAGGAAGTTGTGAGGACATCTGGTTTAGTCAATGTTTGGAGACCCCTGTCTATTTCCAAATACTCTAAGTTTTCTTCTGTAAGCACCGGCCACTGAATTCCTTGCAGAAGGGGATCAACTTCCGGAGTTGGATTTCCGGTTTTGGCGAAATTGGTCCACAACTTAACCATTTGCGATCTGACTAAGTAGTCCACCTCTGATCCTTCGAATCCGAAGTCGAATATGTAGCCCAGATCCTCCGTATGCCCAACTCCTAGAATAACATCACGATATACAGGGTGATTCACAAATGATGAGCAAAAGTGGAACCTCGCATTCTTTGCAGCATTTTAAGGGGGATTTTCATACAAAGATTTTATCTAAGACGCTCTTAAAAAGATACAGGATGTTAAACTCTATTTTTTTTTATTTTGTTATATATTTTAAAAATTGAAAGTGAAATAATTCGAAATTGGGCATATTACAAAGCCTTTTTCTAAAATTTAGGTGCTCCAGTGGCGGAGATACCTATTGTTGGTATATTTTTCTAAATAAAATAATACGCTACTGCTTTGTCATTTTTTAATTGGTCTTTAATTTTTCACAAATTACTACTTCTTTATGTTCCTCGTAAAAAGTCTGGTTTTCGAGTAAAACTTGCTAAAATATGATTTTATTTCATACTGTTCAATAATGATGCATTTTTGGATCATTTTTAGCACAAAAAATGGGATTTTAAAGATCTAGGACGATAAAGTAAAAGTCCTAGAACTTTAGTACGTAGTTATTTGCCAGAAATTATTGAATCAGCAAAGCAAATAGAGTGCAATTTATAACCAGAAAGATCAAAGAAGATATATCAGCAAACATATAAAAAATTATTAACTACCGGGCTGAGAATAATATTATACGTCTTTTTCAGAAAATATACTATTTGTATATTTTTCTAAATTAATCCAAAAGTATGAAATCTTCTTCATTATGGTCAATATACGGGATGCTCAGAACTACTTTGAATATCTACAAAATATCGATATTGGAAAGTATCTAAAATTAAAAACATTCTTGAAACGGCAACGACAACACGTTTTAGAAAATAAACAAATTAAAAAATTTGTAATGGCGGCTCTTGATGATACTAAGAATACTGACTCCTATTATTTTAGGTGACAATGATTGGCGTATCGCTGAGATGAATTACTTCAAATAAAAATTGGAGATATTAAAGATCGCTGCCAGCTACAAAAACAAAGAACACAGTGATTTTCTCTTAGGAGTGCTGCACAACTGACAATCTGATGAAGGCAGTAATCAAGATAATTTAAATCTGGTGACCTTGGTGGTCAATCCAACTTTGTGGAAAGCGATTGCAAAGATGATTGATCACAACACGATTAAAATAGGCAGCGGTACTATCATACTGAAAGTACATATTTTATATAATATCCAATCGAACATCGTCCAGTGGATCTGAATTATTTTCTAAACATTCTACATATCTAGCTCCAGTAAGACGACCATTTAGTACAACTGGGCTAAATAAGGATTCTGAACGTTACTTTTCACCGTGCGTGTGGATTTTCATCTGATCATCGATGTTCATGGTGACAGTAATTTACTCCACCACAAGTGAATTGAGCCTCATCAGTGAACAAAATGTATTTGTAAAATGTATGGTTTGCATTTATCCAATTGCAAAAATGTAACCGGAAATCATTGTCACCGTCCTGAAGATTCTGGACGCGTTGAATATGGAAAGGTTTTAAACCATTTTTGTGATTGACTTTCCAATCCGTAGTTTGATTAATTTGGTGACGGGTTGCAAGGCGCCTTGTACTTACACCCATGCTACGTTCTACCATATTTAGAATTTCTTCTTCCACTGGCCCAGGACCAGCGTGCCTTTCAGATGTAATTCTCACACTGGGAAACATTCCAGTTTCACGTGCATTGTTGAAGACTGTCTGGAACACATTTCTATCTGGCACTTTTCTGTTTGGGAAGCGACGTCGATATTCAGCAACTGCACGATTTGCAGTACTGTTGCTATACCCATAAATAAAAATAATATCAGCATATTCTCGATGACTAAATGTGGCTGGCATTACGAAATCATTTCAGAAGCGTGACTGTGACATGATTTTTTAAACAAAGTCATGAGCATATTGACAGCGTAAAAGCTAGAGCTAATAGAATATATTGTTTTTTTTAAGATTTTGAATGCAGTATGTTTAAATATACCTGGGAAATTTCTTTCTGTGACACCAAATAAGGGGCCTTCATGTGAAAATCTGTAGAAATAGACAGGGTTCTTCTTCGAGTACAGGCGCGCAGATTCTTGTATTGGCCTAGCGAATTGATCGTTGCTGATAAACTAAAATAAATACAATAGTTACTTACGCAACAAGTGCAAAAAGCAAGTTTTTATTGCATGCGAAATGAACTTGTCCAACGAGGTCGTCAGGACGAGTTGGACAACACGTCGAGTGCAATAAACAGTTTTTGTACGAGTTGCATACAATATTTTGTCTACGTTCTAGCAAAAACCAAAAAATGTTTTATTTGTAATTCAGTTGATATTCAAAGGAACCTAATTTTGGTTTTAATAAACTGCATTTTCTAGTAATATCGTAATCCAATATGAAATACATATGATTGTAAATAATATAAAATATTCAATTGCTTAAAACGTAATACAGTCTCACAGAAAGTGGACAACATATGGCGTCGATTTGATAGCTATGATCACAAAATGCTGTAGTAGAATAACAGATGAGTGCAATTTATTACTAATATAGTTCAATAAAGTTTTGTTTTTTGCATAAACGTAGAAAAAATATAAACTACACAACGGGTTTTCTTTAAATGTGAACTTACTTCCATAACTTCGTAAGATGATGCGGCAATCAATCGATTTCCGAAATATTGGGATCTTATTTGTCTCCCCACAGCGTTGCGTATTAAAATACTTCCTATATTCATGTCGATTGGAACGAGTCTGGAGGGTTGTAGATCGTACGTTGCGAGAAGGACTCTTAAAATATCTAAAATAAGAATAAAAATGCAAGAAACACTCATACTACACCTTCCCTATATACAAGGTGATCCTCCTTTACCTACAGTGTGTTTACTTTTATTCCTGAATTTCAGTAAAAACGTTTAGCAATTTTTTTATTCAAAATCTTAAATAAAGTGGTGTTAATTAGGACCCCACAAAATATCTATGTGTGAAATTTGGACAAAGATTATAGATACTTAAATAACTAATAACACACATTTTTAAAATTAAAACTTTTTTATATCGCACAAACACTAATTTATGTTTCCAAAGGATTTTAGTGCGATAAATCTGTATCTGCCCTCAAAATTGCTCTATCACGACAATTTTTCAAGATATTCTAACCTAAAGAGCAAAAACGCTCCGTTTCGCTATATTGAGCTTATTTTATGCCAAAAGCTACAATTACAATGCCAAAAAATTAACAGCTTTAGAAACTTACCCGTAGAGAAGATGTGGGTATAAGCGTTCATTATTTGCCACAAAAATATATTACTCTGTATAATATTACAAATAAAACAAGTCATCATACACGCCATTGTGAAGATGATATCTTCACTTTTTGTTCCTTTACACGTTTTTATATTCCAAACCGATTAACAATAAAATTGATTTATTTGATCAAGGACATTTTTACTATACTCATTACATTACTTGAAATAATAACAAAATAATGAATTAATATTACTATAATTTATTGTAACAAATGTTAGAAATGGACACCGTCAGCCAAAATACATGCTTCAGATCTTCTTCAGTGTTCTGAGTGGCTAAGGTTAACCTAGTTCTTTAGTACCTGGTCCAATCACGTTATTACCGAATCTTTAATTTAAACATTCACCAGTTGTCAAACTAAAATGTAGGTAAACCCCGTCGCAAACCACATTCTTTGTTTTAGCGCATAGGCAACATCGTCAGGTAGTTCAGGTAAAACGTTTTCAAGAAAATATCTGTAAGAGGCACCAGTTAAAGTTCTTGGTAAAAAATAAGGCCGACAAGAAAATTTCAAATAATACCCACTCAAACATTCAAAGAAAACTGACATTGAAGTTGAGGTTTTCATCAAACCAACGTGTTTATTGTGGATATTCATTACAGCTTCTCTGGAAATATTAGCATTAGCTTCGTTCGTAAACAATATGCCAATAGTAGGCGAGCAGGATAGTCTTGAGACAAGTAAGACTTGAACTCTTTGCATGTTTTACGGGTATAACTGTTGATGTTTCAGAACGAACCTAACTAATTTATGATTAACATTAAGATTTGCAACGATCTCCCTAGTACATGTAGAAAAGCTTCTTCCGACTCAGGTGTTTAACACTCAAAAATTTTCCAGGAATTTGACCTTTCTGAAATGAGTCTACGAAAGACATTAAAAAACATGTCTGAACATTCTTGGACGTGGAGTTGGAAATCTCTCCTCATAGCCATTATTAACACTTATTTTTTTTAAATAAGTTTAATTTGACACTACACAATATTAAAGACGACGACCTATTATTGTTTTGCATGGCATCCCTAAGATATGTTTAAGTATTTAAAGTGTAAAAATGCACTTGATCCAGTAACTCAATTTTGTTGTTAAAAAAAGTGAAGTTAATACAATGGCACTTATGATGACCTACTTTACTTATAATATTATACAAGGTGATTTTTTTTTTGGCAAATAATGATTGATGATACCCACACCTCCGCTACAGGTAAGTTTCTAAAGCTGGTAATTTTTTGTCTCATACCTACTGTCATACTAAATAATCACACCAAATTTGGTTAAAGTATCTCAAGCCGTTTAGAAATTAAAAACTGATTTTTTTTTAATATTTTTTTACATACATATCTGATATGTCTTATCCACGGAAAACAACCATTTTGGTTAGTTTACGATATATCAATAAAATGCAAAACTAATAAATTTCTATTGCCTGAAGCTATTTATTTGTGGCATAATTTTAGTTTTTCTTTAGTTTTATTGGGTTTTTGCCACACTTCGGAAAAAGATAAAGATTAATTAAATAAGTTCTTGCGCCAAACGGATCATTCAAGCGTTATTTTTGAAACTAAGTTTGCCTAACCAAAAAATCTTACACTGAAAAAAAGCAGATAAGTAAAAAATAACAAAAATCACTTCCCTATTATTGACGTTTCGAAACACTCTTTGTTTTCGTTCTCAAAATAGTACTTCTTCTTGATACAAGTAACAATAAAATAAAAATCATTTAACATCTCTATGGAAGCAGATAAACAAATTTTAAACTGTCAAACTTGACATACGTTTAATACTTTTAATACTATTCTGAGAACGAAAACAGAGTGTTTTTCGAAACGTCAATAATACGGAAGTGCGCGATAGTGATGTGATTTTTGTTATTTTTTACTTATCTGTTTTTTTTTTCAGTGTGAGATTTTTTGGTTAGGTAAACTTAGTTTCGAAAATAACCCTTGACCCAATAAAACAAAAGAAAAAATAATAAATTTCTATGAACGATATCTCGAAGAGGAAAAAGATGTTCGAGCAAACTCAATTTGGTTTTGAAGAAGAAGACTAGTACATACTTTAAAATGCGTTCCTTACTTTTCAGACGATATTTTTCCTTTTGTTATCAAATAACCTCTAATATAGCAAAAAAACAGCGTTTTTGAACTTTTAAATTAGAATATCTCGGAAACCTGATGTGATGGAACAATTCTGAGGTCCGATTCGGAGTCAGCACACCAAAATCCTTTAGAAGCATGATTTAGTGCTCGTACGATAAAATTTTGTAAACCTAGGTAATCTTTACTTCTGTCGTTAAGTCGGGTTTAATTTGCAGCGTTGCCGTTTTTCAAAGTAATGGCTGTGATGTCACAAATTAAACCAGTACATTTTTAGTCCGTCCGTATCAATCGACTTGTACAGTGCCTTCATAAATTATTACAAGCCACGTGATCAGGGTCGAGATTCTCAAATCTATCGCAGAGCAATTCATATGCGAATATCCTTTTCCTCACTACGGCAATTGAGAGAGACAAGAAATCTATTTGCATACGAGTTCTTCGAGAATCACAGTCCTGGTCACGTGGCTTGTAATCATTTATGAAGGCACTGTACAAGGGCCCATTGACCTTTACCTGGTATTTCTGACAATAGTGCTTCCAAAGACGTATAACCTATGATAATGGGCACTTGGTGGAAGTCACCATTCTCTAGCAACTCATGACTTCGTCCAGTTAAAACGGCTCCATCATGTTCGGGTTCTATGACCGGAGCGAAGAGCAAACCTTCTCTCATGTTAACTGATATCATCATCTGAAATGCATTCGAGAAATTAGTAAACAGAAAAACAAGTAAGACAGAAACTTACTCCTATCATGGCACTTGTCTGAGCTATCTGCAGCTCTACAGCATCTACAGTTCTTAGACCATCGACTAAACTCTGGGAATCTTTCGCGTCCAAACCCAGATCTCCAGCTACTCTCGTAGACAGTTCACGGGATTGTCGTGACAATCCCCACAGGCACAACGAGGTGCCTGAATGTAAAATGGCTCGGTGGAAGAGTCCTGAAAGGGAGAATCTGTGTTATGGTTCCAAAAAACCTTTCAAAATACACGCTGTTCATACAAAGAACAATTGTATTAATATCAAAAACTATTTTTTACTGTTTAAAGGCTGGTTCATGTTAGAACGAAATCCGCAGTTTTTATACGAAACAAGATGGCGGCCACAAAATCCGGAGAAAGTTGAAACAATTTGAACTTTTTGACGAATTTCGTCGATTTATGACAGATGTCATACTATTTTGAAAAAATGAAAATTAATCATTCTCATACCAATACTTATTACCGAATTTGCTTTTTATATTATATCCTACAATTAAATATAATTTCTAAATCACTTAAAAGAAGACAGACAAATAGAAGTTGTAGTGTTAGGGAAATATTTAAGAAGCGAAAAGAATAAGGCGACTTCACAAATGTGGTGTGAGAAATGAGACTTTACGATCCTCAGAAATATTTTAATTACTTTAGGATGAATTAAGATCAATTTAATGAATTATTAAATAAAGTAAGACCTAGAATTAAATAGTGTTATTACACCAAAGAATTTTTTATCTATATGACATTTACAATCCATTTTGACATTTGATATGATTGACAGCACAATATCGTAAAATGACAACAAATAACATAAATTCTCTATATAGTTCTTCTATATTTCGTCGTTCTTATATGAACAACAAAGTTTCGTACGAAAATTATTTTTACTATTTCGCAAAAATATATTCGCATTCGTTCTAATATGAACCAGCCTTAAGAAAGGTATTTTAAGCTAATATGTATCAAATCCACCTGATGAAGCAATCCTAAAAATGCAGAAATACGTCAGATCTCATCTATGGTGGTTGAATTTCGAGTTCCCACTGTCAGAAGTTAGATATCTATAGAGTGTTTTCATTAAACCAGGTTAGTAAATTTAGATAGATTAATTTCTTTAGATAATTATTGAATAGAGCTTTGTCTGTGGAATTGTTCATTAGCATACCTAGATGTTTGGTATCAGAGAACATACATATGACTTCATTGATAGGAATTGTAGGAGATTTGACTTATATTAGCTTAAAATACCTTCATAAGGCGGCTAGAACCGACCAAAAGGGGAATCTTGAAGATGGTTTTTCTAGAATATCTTTCGAACTATTCACAATAAAATCACGAAATTTGGTGGGTAGCATACATTTCGCATGCTACAACATTTTCTGTTCTTACAACTTAAAATATTTGCTCAGAGGCGTCACATTCTGAGGGGGCCCAAGGTAAATATAGGCCCACTTTTTTATTTTTGGGTATTATGTTTTGTTGAGATTAAATTATAAAATTTCATAGTTTTCTACGCAAAAAATGTACTCTTGTTCCATCTGGTCAGGATACGCCGTTTTCGAATAAAATCGATTTAAAGAAAACATTGATCTCATCATAAAATAAAAATTGGAATACGCAACACACCATGTATAATACATGGCAGAAATATTTCGCGCTAATTTCGTGACACCCTGTATATAACAAATTAATCATTTATTATAATTTAAGCTAACTAAACTTTCTCTATTTAAGTAAATAATTTTCAGGAAGAAAAATTCTTCAATTCAAGATCAACAAATTTGTTTTTACCATGTAATTATAAAAATCAGGCTTATCAAATGCAAAAACTTTTATTTATTAATATTTTTTGCTAAATATTACCAATAAATATTAAACCATTTTACATATATATTGAGGGATTACGAAAGATAAGAGCATTTATGACTGGTAGTTAACAGTGTAATTATAAATTATGTGAATCTTTTATTTATGTACCTGTTACAGTGAATCAGCTTCTTTTAAACAGATCGACAAATAAAGCTACCTGAATAAATACATTTTCTTAAATCCTGTTAATCTAAAATGTCATGTAATGTACGTTATCGAGTTATTCATTAGATCATTATCATTATTTTACTACATATTGCCTTTGTTGTCAATATTGTAGATATTTTGTCAGCAAATGTAGTAAAGTGAGTAGGCAAATAAATGTTACTAATACTCATATAACAGAAACTAAATTGAACCTGACATAGAACCTTGCAGAACATCTATTTTAAGACCGTTACAAGAAAGAAAACTATTAATTTTCTATTTTTGATTGTGTAAATTGTTCGATGAAAGTGAAGGCAACCTTGATACATCGTTCAAAAACAAAGAAAAACCTCTCATTGGACTGAATACAATATTTAACAAAACGTATAATTTAATAACAAGTTCAGAAACAGACTTTATTATTATCTGGAGGTTCAGGGATGATTCAGTTTAATGAGAGGTTTTTCTTGGTTTTTAAATGATCCGTCAAGGTTTGATAGGCATTGTGCCATATCATCTGACTCAAAATTTACCTTAGATTCGATATCTGTAACAAAAATATTAGTGTCCATTACAAATAAGTGAGGTAACGTCATTTCCGGGAAAACCGGAAATACCACATAAATATTGACAGCTTAAAAGAAGGTTATTAAGAAAATAAAAATCGAACGGTTTTTTTCTCAGAGACATCCTACCAAGCGTTTACCAGTTTCAAAGTGGGGGTGGAAAGCAAAACTTTATGCCGCACTGTATATTAATGCGTACAGGTTGCTCCCTATGAATCCAACGTGTAAACCCGGTCTAAACAGTTACCTTTGGTTTGTGGTGTTTGCAAGAGATATGCTATGGAAGCTGATCCAGCACTCTGTCCAAATATTGTTATATTATCCGGATCTCCTCCAAATCGCTCTATATTTTCCTTGATCCATCGCAAAGCGAGGATTTGGTCTTTAAGCCCGTTGTTTCCTGGCACGACTAAGTCTTCCGTGGAAAGGAAGCCAAAAATTCCCAATCTATAGTGTAAGCCGACTACGATTACGCCTTGGTCCAACAATAGATCGGGACTGTGATCGGTAAAATTGGGGTGTCCAAAAAAGAATGCACCTCCATATATCCACACCATTACTGGCAGTTTATTTTGCTCTTTGGGCAACTAGAAGGAATATGCACCGTTTATTTGGTTTAGAGGTGACGAAGAAATATAAGGTCTGTTCAAGCCAGGAATCCGGAATAGTTTCAATCTGTCAGAAATATTCGACCAGTTCAATTATAAATTTGTTTTTAGTAAATATCGTTCAAGAAATAGTTAAGCGAACGTTATTGATAGTTTGGAACCAGTTCGGATTCCTTGCTTGGACAGACCTATAAATTCATTACTTATCCAAACTGTTAAAAATTTTGCCAAATGAACTATGTGTCAGCCAATGGGTACGGTTTGTCTTCAGTTAGCTATACAGGGTGTCTAAAAACGAGTGGTCATATAAATTTTTATCCTATTCAGGACATTTAAGTAAGAAATTAAATATTGAATTTGAGTCATAATTTTTGAATTTGTGTAATAGTAGTGACTCATAGTAATACAACATTCCCTATTTAATAATCATTATACAGGCACTGATGTTATTATACTATTTTGACTGTGTTGCCAAATTTGATTTCCCTATTAATTTGCTACAAAAAAGCTATGCTTTGTATTATTCGATATCTTTTACCAGTTTCGAGATAAACGCATGTTTAATTATATGTAATAATAATTTATTAACAATATATTTTCAGTAAAAAAATAAATAAAATAATGGATAATATTAAGAAATGTTTTCAATATGATCAGTTTGAGTTTCTATATATTTTCTAAAAGTGTCTAAACACCTCCGTTACGAAACAACATGTTGGGGTCATTTTTATTTTTTTGCCTGAAAATACTAATCTGTCGTGTTTTAAAGTTGCCATGATAAAATCAACTACCCAAGAAATGTGAAGTTGTAGCGTCACATGAAATATTACGAACAAATATTTCAAAAGCTTTATTCAAATAATCAACATATCATATTTTTTAAGTGAATGTGAAAAGTACAGTTGGTATTGTTTGAAATATTAATACTTTGGTTTTTTAAATCGGAGGAAATGCTGTTCATATTAATACTGCTAATATTCTCGGAAGTCAATAAGGTTGCACTTCCATTAATGTCACTCCCAATAATGTTTTAAACATTCTTCGTATTGCTAATACTCTCTTTAACGTAACCAGTCGCCACAGCTGCCGATTTCCATCATGCTTGTCGTTGGATTTGATCTATTGTTATAAAGGTAGCATATCTCCAAACGCATGTCCAGTGTATTTCTCAGGATGATCCAATTTAAGATAACATGCAGTTTGCAAGGGACATGATCCAAATGTAATAATGCCAATCACTTGAGTGGTACATTTACATTTGTTGCCTCTGATTCAAAGGAATGTCTTCCAAAAACTCATACAGTGTGTTCTGCAGAAAGTTGAGGTAAGCAGCGTCTGTTAATTGGTTTGGTAAAACAACAGGAGCATGAGGATTTTCGTCGGCCCAAATATGCGTATTGTGAAAATTAAAAACTCCATTTCTTGTGAACCCGGCCTCATCAGTAAAAAGAATTTTTGCAAGAAAACGAGGGTCTTCAGCATCATGACGAAGAAACCAGCGGCAAAAAACCAAACGTACTTGATGTTCATGTAGTGGATTTAAGGCCTGTACTCGTTGCACGTAGTATGGATAAAGCAGTTTCTCGTGAAGGATTCTCCAAACAAGAGGACCACTAATTCCTACCTCGGCTGATATTCTCCACACACTCGTACCTGGATTCTGCTCTACTAGTGCTAGCATTTCTTCTTCTGCTCTAGGAGTGGATACCGACCTTGGTTTTCCGGATAAATGACACTGTTTGCACAAGGAACCGATATAACGCAATCTTTGGTCAATTCTTCCAAACATACGTTGTGAAGGAATCTGGCGATTTGGATAAGCGTCAACATAAAGACGTCGCGCTTCGGTCGCGTTCCCATTAGCACGACCATACATGATATGCATGGCTGTTAATTCTGCGTTAGAGTAACCAACCATAGCGAAAGAAAACGTGTGCACTGAGAACAACTGTCAAATACGTTCTGTTCCAAGCATCAACCAACTATTATAAGAAAATACACAACGTTTTTGCAAAATAAAAAAGGGGCTAAAAAATATAAAACATTCCATATCTCCGCAACCGTTACTTTGCGGACCCATGTTATTGAGACTTTTCTGCTTATTTTGGTTCATACTATTACCTCCTTAAATATTTTACACTCTTTTTTTAACACCCTCGATAAGTACCTAATCAATGTTAGAATTCATTTTTTAACACTATGCAACCATGTAATACCTGTTTTTCACATTTTTGTGACTACAAAAGGTATACTGATGTCACATCACGAATTCAGCCATTTTGCATTATTAGTTCTTATAAATTTTTTGTAGTATTAATACCACTATTTACGAATTCAAAATGTACCAATAAAAAAATAGAGTAAAGCATTAGTCGATAACTGGTCTTTAAAACACTTGCTCTATATCGAAAAATCGCGCAATTTTAATATCCATTTATATTTTAATATACTAATAGCAGTATTTCCAGCAAATTGATAGAGGAATCGAACTGCGAATGCCAAATGTCTAAACTGTATAAATTCTAAAGCTTAATTTTGACAGTACCAATTTATATATGTAGTGAAAGTTATATTACAAGTTACTAGCAGTTACCAAATTTTCGTGATTGCCAAGATAATGTTTCGGAAATTATGACTGGAATTAAATATTTCTTCTTATTTAGAAGCCCTGTATATCCTTGGGATAGGAGAAAAATGTATACGAATTGCTGACATTATTTTGAATACTGCTGTATGCGTTATCATTTTTGATCATTAGTTTCTGGACATAGTGTATAGTATAAACCAGTCAGAAAAATACCAAATGTTAGGTAATACTACATATACGTATTTTTTGTAGTAGTGGTTATTTTTTAGACCTACGAGATTTCAAAGTAGGAACGTATTTAATTATGTTCGCTTTGTACAAATCCCAACAAATAGTTTACGGCTTGACAATACAATTTTTTTAATCAGTAGGATTACAATAATTCCGTTATTGATTTACTATAAAAACGGATAAGGCCAATTAATCCCTCTAAAATAACTAATATAGTAATTATTAGGATTATCTCATTATTTGTTCTAGTTGTTATTTAACTGGAAAAACCTGACCTAAACTAACCTAACCTAACCTAACCTTCTATAAGGTGGTTCTCTTGGTCAAAAATATTACAAAAAATTCTAATAAACTTTCAAATGTCAATTCTACTTCCTTATTGAGATATACCGTAAAGAGCCGATGGAAATTGTAGTTATTTATTTCTCCAAAAACCTACTGGAAATATTAATGGAAAAACTTATTTGCAAGCCTTCGCCTAAAATTAAAAAATATATCATATAAAAATTATTTTCAAAATATAGCAGATAAAATAAATCTTTCTAGACATTACAGACGACTATGTTTACTTACCTCTGTGGTATATATCTTCAAGTAGAGACAATCCTCGCTTCCCACAATGTTATCTTCACCCCCTTGCAGACATTCTGGGCCTTTTTCTGAAGCATCTTTTATTCCTTCCCATCTTGCCACTGGTACAGGTGGCTAAAAGGGAAAAGAAGATTGACAAGTGATTGAAAAAGTGCGAGTTGCCTTTTAGAGCGTGTTATAAAATTTTCAAATTGATATTACTCAAGAACAATGCATCATATCGATATTTGTCCAGAGTACTTTTTTATGAAAAGAGATATAAATTTTTCCATACAGAAATTAGAAAATCCACGTTTAAAAAGATTAAGGTGATTTTTATTATCACATTGTTAAGCACAACAATTTCGGTAACTGCTGTAACGAAATTAGAATGAAAATTCGATACAAGTGGAGGCAAGTATCGAATTTGCGTTGTAACCGACTAACAGTCTATATTTTCTCCACGACCAAAAAGTATGATTCAAAAACAATTAAATTAAATCTAAACAAATTCTACAAATATTGAGCATTTATTAAAAAAACTGTAGATACTTAGTATTGAATCAAGACTCTAAAAACAGGCTAAAATTCTTAACATTACATCAAGAAACATTCTCATTATTAATCGTACCTATCACTATAACCATTGGATTTAATTTAATTAAATTTGACTTGACAAATTTCACCAATAAATTGCTTTAGAGTATAGTTATAAATTAATTTTAAATCATCATTCATTATAGGATTTAGTCATAACTACAAAGGATATAAACAAGACGAAAATAACCGCATAATATGGTCACTATCTTACCTGGAACCTCAAATTTCCAACTGGTGGTTCAGCAAAGGGAATGCTTCTGAACCAGTACAAAGGGTTGTTCCCAACTGGTGTTCTTCCTCCATAGCCTCCCCTGACCAGTCCGGAGGTGGTCTCGACAATTAGATCGTTCTCATCCAACTGAACTTCACTGAGGCTTCTGGCGTCAATGTTACTAATACAGATCAGAAAAATAACACTCAGAATTCCTGCCGTGACGCTCCACATTTTGCTGCTCTACTACTAACCGCTCAGGTCACAATTCCTTACTTTTATATCATTGTCAAGATAGGCAAATTTTCAATTTTCTTAGTATCATTTAAGGCAGCTGCAGACGGAATTATCGAAACTTGGTGTCAGACAGTAGCATTGCTTACGCAAACGCTTGATGCTGATTATTTATTTTAGAAGTTGACCGACATCCTTCAAAAATTGATTAATGGTAAAACAAAAAAGCGATTATATTGTTGTCTGTTCTTAGTGTAGTTATCAAAAAATACAGCATGGCAGTGCGATGTGACAAGTAACTAACAAATATTAAAATAATTTATCATTTATTTCGAAACTTATTTATGGTTTTATTAATTAAACAATATACATTTTAAGTAATCTAACATTTCAATACAAAACAGTAACTATTATAAACAGGGCATTTACAATTTATTTTGCACTACTTCTAAATTGAGAGAGTCGATATTGCAGTGAGATCAATTTATGCCAGATCCAGTGTTGTCAGTTATCGTAGCTTTTAGTTCTGGGTGTTCAATGAGGCTGCTGATGTAATTGTTGGCAAGTTCTGTAGGGTCTGTTGAAGATGGTGACAATTTGTTTGCGATTGAAATTTCTACTACACCATCCTTTGAATTCGTTGTAAGCAATCTCGTACTGTCTCGACCATTTTTGGGGGATTAATAATAATATTTCCTCTGGTAAATGTCTTCAGTTTCCGAGCTCATTTTGAATAAAGCACTCTTAGAATGTGAATTACAAAATATAATTCTGATATATTTTATACTTTGTGTTCTGACACTACTATTTCAAGCAACTAATTTTTATTGTTTATTAGGTTGCTATCGCTATGACAGTCACCACTAAACCGTCTTGATTCAAACATAGTTCAAAGAATTTCAAATATAAATTAAATTGTTGAACATAACCTAATTGTCTTATTTTATTGTAGTTTTCGAATAAAGAGGCGAATAGTGTTTTTAGGCTTTCACGGCCAGTACTATACTCGCGTCAAGAATTCAGACGTCTTACGTCATGGCTGACGTTACACATTTGTTTTTATTGTCAACGTAATTTTCGATATTTGGTCCCGGTAATAACAATCATTTTTTGCAATTTAGTGCAATATATATTGCAAACTTTTAGTGTAGTATATAGTTTTATTACTCAGTTGCAGTTTATTAAATATTTTGATGAAAATATAATGAATTATTCATTTGTTTGTATGACGTAAGTCGTCTGAATTCTTGCCGCGAGTATATACTTCGATACATGGTGATTTTCCGGGTTGTTGTGCCGTGACCTCGGTAACTGGTAGCTGCCAGAAACAGAGTTAAAATGCACATCCCTAGCATTAGCCGGGAATCTTTTACCTGCCCTGCCAACTGATATTAAGTTATACTTTGATAAGTTTTAATATTTTCATAATTTGAAGTAGCTTTACATCTCTTTATTGCCAATAATATTTATGTATACAATAATTAACTTCTGTTTTGATCCTTCAAAAAAACAGCTCATAATTGAAGTAATAAATCAATATTTTACAGCTTTGTTTTGATAACTGTACAATAGAAAACTAATATACAAATAAATTAATAAGCTTTATTTAGGGTACAATAAATCGAAATAGAGATTGTACCACCAATGGACAAATATGTTGTTAAAATACTGTTCGTCATATTGTTTAAATTCTAAAGACTCATAATTTCGTTTATTTACATGTTTCGATTATGATATATTCCTAAAAAAATCATTATTGGTGTAGGTTTAGTCGGAATATGCAGTGTGTCTCTAAAAGGTATGTACAAAGCACTAACACAAATTCCTGAGGCTAAACTATGAGGACCTTGTCTAATTTACCTTTGTTCAGAAGTTGATAGTTTTAGAAATGTAGAGTGTCAACGTTATTATTTTTTAAACATTTTTGTAAATATTTATGTTAATAATAGCATGATTCGCGAGAAATTTGGTACTTAAAGGTTTTATAGGATGTGAAATCGAGATGATCACAGTTTCGGTGTATAGTTCAATATTAAAAAATGTTTCTCTATGGGGAATCACTCGATTTGGAAATCTCCTACGATATTCTTCCAAACTTCGTCTACAGTTTCCTTCACAGAAACCTAGCACAAATAACATGTCAACTTGCTCGCTGAATGTAAATTTTCCAGCCATTTTCAACAACAAATAGTAGCAGAAATAAAATAGTTTTATAACTGTCAAATTTTAAAGATAAAACACAAAGCCTACCACTGCTTTTTTGATTTCTTCTAATAAAAGTTTTCATTAAAGTATTTTTTCTTGAATATTCGTATGTCGTATTCTATCATATCCTGCAACTATTCTTTCTCTGAATTCCTCTTCAGTGTTAATGGGAATTGTGTACACGAGAGTGTTAAGGTGGCTCCACAAGAAAATCTAAACTATTGAGGTCTGGGGACCTTGATGACCATTCCTAAGGCCCACCGCACCCAATCCAATGATTTGGATAAATTGTTTGTAAATAATTGCTGTTATACTGAAGGGCTGGTGCACCATCGCGCATGTACCACATTTGATTTCCTATTTCTAAAGGAAGATCCTCAAGCAATAAAGGCAACTGTTGTTGAAGGAAATGTAGGTAAGATTGTCCGTCAAGTCGTCCCGGCAGGAAGAATGCTCCAATATAGTAATCACCAATGGTACCTGCCCTTACGTTAACCGAAAATTGTTGTTGGAAATGGGTTTCAGTTATAGCATGAGGATTTTCATTAACAATTAGCTTCGTCAGTGAACAGAATATGCGATCTAAATTGCGGATTTTGGGCAACGTTATGAAGATACCACTGACAAAGGGACACATGCTTTGGACAATCTGGGGGAAGTAACGCCTGCACTCTTAAAATATGATAAGGATATAACAAAAAATCACTAAAATTCTTCAAACAATTTCTAGCGATCTTACTCGTACTTGTTTCAGATGTTCTTCGATAATGTACTATGAGGTCTACCTTCAGATCCATCTTTTCGGACACTACCAGATTCAGAAAAAGTGCGACTATCTGGCAGAGCACGATTGGGATATATCTCGTGATAAACACGTCAAGCTTGCTATGCATTACCGTCGGCTAGGCCATACACGTAATGTATTTCCACCATTTCCACATTTGAATAATCCACCATTATTAACGAGTTTGTAGAAAATAATACTTTACATATATATTGAGGGATTATGAGAGATAATAACATTTATAACTTGTACCTCACTCAAAACAGCTTAATAATAAATTATGTGAAGAATCTATTTATATACCTGTTTGGCAAGTGCATCATCTAAGATCCCTTTAGAACAAACAATATACAGCGTGGCCAAAAAAAAATGGAAACAGGCCTTTACAAATGGTATATATTATTAGATTTAATTCGTTTTTTTTTTTGTAAAATATGAAGCAGTAAAAAAATTAAACTAGTCTAAAATATGAAAATTTGTTTTCTATTTTCAAGGCCTACTTCGATTTTTTTTCATCAAATTTTATAAAAACTATGTAACGATTCTTTCTTTTTGAAATCTATCTAAATAGAAGTTGTTCTTTTTATTTTTATTAAGAGCTGCAATTGTTTTTAAAATCGTTATTCTTCTGTTTAATCTTATATTTGCCTGCCAATAGTCGCAAAATTAAACAAATATTTAATACTGTTTATATGTTATTATGCCATCAACATTAAGCATTCATTTATATTTACAATAGGAATGTTATTAGTTGGTCATTATCTATTTTCCCACAAACTGATAGTTGTCCCTTTTATCTACAGATGTCTGACCAGTAATAAGATAGGTAAATATTTTTTCAGATAATGGTTTTCAACCGTTCTAGACAGTTATAAATATATTGGGTATATCTGTTGAACTAAGCCACTTCAATACCTATACATTTAAATAGTTTATATACAGCATTAAGCAGCAACAGCAATCAAGATTAAAATACGATACAAATTTGGACTTTGATCCAATTTCCATTTCTAAAACTAGGTTAGCATCCTATCTAAATCAACATTGTCATTCTTATGATACGTGAGAAATAATTAATCCTTCATTTCGAATATAAATTCATTTGCAATCAAATACATGTAGGCATTATCTTAATCTTTACTCGTAGAACACCTGTTCATTTCAAGTAGAACAAATCCAGGTAATGACGTTGTTTAGTATTAGTAGAAGAGATTTTAGCCTACATACATCAAATTAGAAAGGAAATGTCATATTTCATATCTACCATTACTAATTTTTTTATCCAGGCTATTGTTAGTGATAAAATAAATTTCCTAAATAATTTCCTAAATATCGACGGCTTAAACTTGTGAAGTAACTTTGAGAATCTGGTAAACTCTTGTAAAAGACAAAAAAAGTTGAAGTGTTGAAAGATGTCTTTTTGAGATTCAGCTCTGCTTGTTTGTGAAATAAATTGAGCTATGGTTTCATCAAAGCCTTGGAAATAAAAAAAAATCACTAGTAAAGTGTCTTTTCTCTATGACAAACTATTATTTTGCTAAGAAAATATAATGTTACCAAAAATCAGATGTTGAGTAAGAATGCAACATGTTCTAGGTATATCTACATTGATCTTTTGTCTCTTACAAGAATCGTTTTATCTATCTAATTACTTTTTTTTAACTTTTGCCCGGCTTAAGTTCAATTGAGAACCGGACTCAACTTACTAATAATGCAACATAATAATATTAATATTAAATAGTAAAATATGAAATTATACATAAAAGTGAAGATAATACGTAAACGTGATAACATAAACATTTACTCAACAAAGTTTCAGTGCTGGTTCAAGCTAAGAACTATAATATGCCATCGTACGGTAAAAATTGAAAGTGTCTAAAAAATCATTTGAATGGTTTGTAATACAAATAATATTAATCTTACACCCCATACTTTGAAAGTCGTATCAGAGATTGGTTAAATAGACTTTTTAATAATAAATGGATTGGACGGTTAGGTTCCGAGTTCCTGATCTTAACCTCCTTGATATTTATTTAAAGGTTTGAATGGCCAATGACATATTTACAACATCATAATGTATTTTCCAAGTCTTAGATTGTCTGACTGACTTCACGTTATGATTTCACAGAAATAGCGGTAAACTATAAATGGTAATTTTCGAATTTCTTCACCAAGAGTGATCATTATTTACATTTCAGTGTGATTTTAAAAAGTGAAGTGATCACTGGCGCAAATATCGATGACACGGCATATTGTCAAGATACGGTTTTTTCAATGCAGGGAATGGGAAACAAATACGGAATACAGTTAGTGATAACGAAAGTTTGTAAAAGCTCCTACTTTTGAAAGCAATTTTGTATTTTTTTGTAAATGAAATAATAATAATAACATAACTCTCTACCCCTCATTTTATTCACAATGATTAGCACAGAAGTCGGACTCTTGTGCGGAATAGGGGGCGGCATGTTATTATTAAGCAGGCCACTTTTGCGCCCAGGAACGACTTACGTTGGTAGGCCCTAACCTGCATTCAGAGCAGGAATGGGGAAAATCTGAAAAGCCTCATTAATTAAGGGGGTGGTCAAATGTCGACCGATATCAATCTCTACCCTACCATACCCGCAGAGAGGGTGCCAATCCTCTCCACGAATACAGATGACATACGGTCTACCGGCCGCAGGATTTGATCCCACAGCGAACTGGACACATCGATTCAAGTACGAAATTATGACTATCCCGTATCTCCTACACTTTATTCTTTCATTTTCTATTTTTAACTTTTCTAATTTTCCCTTTTATTTCGTTTAATTCTAAATGTTTTTCCCTTCCTTTATTTTATGACAATCGTACGTCTATTTTGACGAGAACAGTAGTAATTTTTGATTTGTGTTTAGCACCTTTTTTATCTTTTATTTCTCCAGCCAAAAATTAATCTTTCTTTCTTAAATAATCTTGGAATACGTAACAAATTCCAACGGTTCATGTGTCAAAATTTTCAATTTTTCTAATAAACTTTTATACCTTTAGTATACGGATATCAAGGGCAAAGCAGTTATGTTCCAAGAAACACATAATTTTTTTAATTTGATTTATTTACTGAAAATGTCTGCAACAAAGCAATTTAGTAGGTATCGTACGGGGGTACCCCATATTTGTAGTAAATCGCCTCCCATTCATGGTAGTTTGGTTCCCTAGGATGGAATTTGACTTCGGAATAAGATCCTATGTCCAAGTACGCAAAATCGGTGACATTCACTTTTGGCCAAATGATGTTTTCTAGTAGTTTATCTTCTTCTGGGGTTGGGTTCCTAAAACACAAAGAAAACCTTTTAGATATTTGGGATCGAAAAATAATTTTGAACAGAACAAAGTCGAAATATTTTTTTCCATATACTATATAATTGTTACTACTGAACAAATTTGAATACTCACAGGGTTTTGGCAAAATTAGTGAAGAAGGTGATGAACCTCTTAAAGACTGTTTGATCCTGTTCAGGGAATTTGGTAATGTCTGTATTATTAAGTCCTTCATAGTTACGTCTGAAAATATAGGATAGCTCCTCTCCATGCCTTACTGTATCAGAGAATCCCTCAACTGAAGCAAAAAATTTATATAGAATAATTTTAATATCTATGAGATCTAATCAACAATTTCTAGGACTATTTTTTTGGAAATATTTTGAGAAACATTACAGCTTATTCAACCTTATCCCCTACAACTCCCCTAGTAAGTTATACATTTAGAGAAAGCCTGTAGAAAATATGTCTTCTGGAATTCTCTGTAGATACCTCATCAATTTTTGTTTTATGTCTTCAACTGTATCGAGTCTTTGTCATTAAGCGTGGAAAATAAAAAGTTGTCAGAGTGAATAGTTGAGAAACTTTGTCATTATTTCCAATTCGATGTTGTTTTTGATCGTCCGTTATAAGTTGGGGAGCAAACTTTATTAACTAACTGACGTTATTCTCAGTTATTTGTTAAAAACTTTTGACATGAACCAAACGAAATGTTGAATTTTTGAATTATTCAAATAGTTAATTGACAGTTTGACTGCACAAGTTTATTAATTCGCGCAATATGACACTCATCAGACGATGTTAACTAACACTCAGAACGATTGCTATCTCCCACTGATACCAATCTTCTTTAAATCTTTTAAACCATTTATGACCGACCTAAAATTCATGTCCATAGGAAGTTTGAAAGGATCCTGTGAATGATTCCTCCATCTTCACACAGACCTTGATGTTAACAAGTTGGTCCTCACGCAGAGTAGGCGTGACAACGATCAACATACAGATAGTTACTTGTGAGGTTATGTTCAACATAGTGCTGCCAACGTTATGATGACTTGTTGCTGCTGTTTCAAACAGTCACTCAGACCATTTGGTCAGACTTCGTATGTGCATTATTTAAAGATAATTGACATTGGGTAAGAATATTTTTTAAAATTCATTTAAAATGTAGAATTCTGTGGGAAAAATTGATTACGATATCTCAGAAAATAATTGTTTTGCAACTCTAATATAATATTTGATTCAGATCTCATTCAATAACCCCGTTATTTTCTCTTTTTTTTTCGAATTATAAATCCTAATTCAAGTTTTTTTAATGTCTCGAAGCTTGGTTCTCATTTTGATCCAATTTGTAATTTAAGTGCAATATAAAGATCAAGATTTCACAAACAAGTTTTTCTTATTAATAATAATCACCATCAATCAAACCAAAACAGAAAGACTCCTTTTATATGACGATTTAATTTATATACATAAAAAGCCCACATGCCACAGTGTAGTTGTCACTTTGACACCGACAAAAGTTACCTGCAACTTTTACAACGACAAATAATGCACTAGTGGTTTTTTCACTTATTCATTTTTTTATTAATTATAGCGGTGTCCGTTGCCGAAATAAATAGTTTGACATTTTTGTCAACAACTTATTGAATTATTAAACACTAACAATGAGTAGATTTGGTGAGTCTACGAACAACGAAATTAGTCAAATTATTTTGTATATCTGCTAATACAGTTGCGACTCAATCATCAATCTGGAGACAATTTTCTACTTTATGCGATGCGAAAGGATATAAATTTGAGCCAGATATTTCCATCTAGAAACTGAATGTACTATTGCAAGATTGGGCTTTTAATATGCACAAATGTGACGAAAAATAAAGAAGCGGTAGTAAAAACAATTTTGAACACCACCGCTAGAATGCTACAAAGTAAATACTCGTATTATAAATAATTCAATATAACATTAACAAATTAATAATAATAATTAATGAAACAACTATTACCTGACTCTTGTACGTATCCTGCAATAACTCCACTGTAAGAGAACCTGTAGAAGTAGACATCCGTGAAGACCGACTGCAGTGTAGCATGTTTGATGATAGATCGTATGAAAGACTGGTCGCTGAAGTACTGAAAATTATTAACATAAACACCATATAATAAGATCCAATTAACTGTATTATTTAACTTACTCTGATAAGTTTCAAATAGTCTTCAGCAAAAGTACCGTCACCAACGTAAAACTCGTATATATCTCTGGCAGCAAACTCTTTCGTGCTCTCCTGGGGTATGTTCATGTCGTAAGGAACCAAAAGAGAATTATCTTTGTCGAATTCACTAGAGAGGTAAGCGAGATTGTCAGGAGCTGCGAATACCAAAAACAAATCGATCAAGCAATTTTTTAAAGGAAGGAAAATCATTACTTTCGAATGATAAACTTAATCCAAACCTTTAAACGTTGTAAATATAAAGCCACCTTCAGAGAACGACGTAGAGTTACCAGCAAGATGAAGCAACCTGATTTGCAGCTAATGAAGATAATCATATTCCCCTGCAGTTGAAGTCAAGTGAAGTTTAAAATTTCCAACTTCAGCCGTCCAGCAAAGCAACAGTACATAACATAACCAAAAAAAATAAAACCGACTTCATGAAATCTCTACTTCATAGAAATAAAGCTGCTGGTGGGGATGTTTCCAGCAACACTACATCGTTCTCTGAAGGTGGCTTAAGCGACATATTTATTTAAAGTGTTTAAAGACATTAAGTTGCTTAATATCAAAAGACACTTACAATCTGAGTAAAAATAAGACTCTTCACTGTTAAAACCAATTAGAAGTGGCACTCTATTAAAGTCTCCTTTCCTGATAATCTCGAGCATCTTCTCGGTAATGAAGGCTCCTTCATGCTCGTGCTCTACAACTGGGGCGTAGTAGAATCCTTGCTGAATCTGCTGATACTGAGCATTTTCCTAAAAAAACTCCTTCTATTAGGTCGTCGTCTAAAAATAAGTTACAAGTAGTAAATTTCTTACATTGGAAGCCTGGGTATAGGAGGCAGAGTCAATATCCTTGGCTGGAAGGCTCAAAAGATACTCGAGAAGTTCACTGGAAGAAGCATTTGCAATGTCTGGGTTGATGTAACCAGCAGTTTGATAAGTGATTTGAATTTGGTCCCTTTGGAAGGCCCATGCGCTTAGAGGCGAACCACTTTCGGCTATTGCTGCTCTAAATAAACCTAGAAGTAATACACAAAAGTTTAAGATCCGATAATAACTTGTTATTTAAATCTCACCTTTTGAGAGAGGGCTCAAGATTTGGTAGCCAACTGAAGCTCCTCCAGCACTTTCACCGAAGATTGTTACTTTGGTTGGGTCGCCACCGAAATATTCAATGTTCTTTTGGACCCACTGCAGAGCTAGGTTTTGGTCCTTCAAGCCAGCATTTCCAGGTATCGCATCATCGCCAGTGGAGAAGAAACCTATCAATAGAAGCAAAAAAAATTAGTATACAACTTAGTATTTTAGAACTTAATTAATTATTTCATTTATAATTTCTTAAACAATATTAGAAAAGTATCCTATTACCAAATGGTCCTACTCTGTAGTTAAAAGTTACAAGAATGACACCATAATCCATGAAATGGTTTGGTCCATAGTTAACTTCTTGTGAAGATCCTTCCACAAATCCTCCTCCATAGATGAAGAACATAACTGGTAGACCAGCTCCAGAAGAAGGTTCCTGAAACAGATTAAGGGGTTGTATATGAGATCCACATTTTCTAAGCAGTTATCTGAAGGATACTAAAGATGGAAAAGAAGGAAAGTTGAGTATTCAATATCAATGTGGAAATATCATGTAAAGATATTAAAACCTTAATTAGCAATTTGATATTTTATAAGAACTATAAAAACGTTAAGGCCTGTTGGAAACGATTAAAAAATAGTTACATAATACCAACAAATCAACTAAACAATTTTATAAAGGTTTTATTTTGGTTTCTTTAATAGCAATAATATAACATTTTTGTAGCATAAAATCTATCAACAAAAGTGAATTATTTATTAACCGTAAAGGTATCAAAAGACATATCCGTTTAATTACAATGCCTTCAACTGTGATCTGAAACTATACGTACCTATTCAATATTGTTTGATGCGTTTTACTGCATTTCGTGAAAGCAATTTTCATTACAGAGACAATTTTATTGCGATTTGTATGGCACATATTTAGTTATTCCACATACGCGTGTTAAGGCTTTATTTCCTATATTATGTTTATAAAATAGTTATATATACTTGCGGTATGAGATATTTTATGATTTAACTTCCAAAACGTTCTTGTGATAAATTTATAAAATATTTCAGTTGCTGACAACAAAATAATGATATTTGCCGCTTTAATGAAACAAAGCAACAATAATAAGATAATAAAACGTAACTATCGTATAATATGAAAATTATAAAACTGTTTTGCTGATTGGAACGTTAAAACTTACATGCGGTTGCAAAAATTTTTAAAAATACCTGGCGACTTCGCCATAACTTTAAATTTCTAAACGATGTTTGAAAAGATGCATAATTCCAGATCTAGATGAATGAACGAGCTGCTGATCGATTTCATTGCTTAAAAATCTAAATCTGTTTAATGGAACCATATGTCGACTTACAGTAGGAGTGAATACGTTGACAAAGAGACAATCCTCACTTTCATTGTCAGAATCATTTGGAACTTGGTAGCAATAATTTTTTTCGTAGGTTGCATCTACAACATCGTCCCAAGGTTCGACAGGAACAGGAGCCTGGAAGAAAGACAAAAATTTAAATTTTAAGTCAAAAATACTAAATAATAGTTATATTATCTTCGCTTTAGACAAATTTGGTAATAATCGTCTGCACACTTTTTCAATTGTTCATTGTTTGTGCAGGTATCATTTGACGATTTAGAAACATACAAGCAGGTAGTAGTTCTAATTACTATCTTTTTCATTGCTACCTCGATAAAAAGGTGACGCAATCATTTCATGTCAACAAAAATTCTTATTTACACAGAAAGTAAGATAGATAGGTATAGGGAAGTATAACATGGATCAACAAAGAATAAAATCCTGCACTAACAAATGTAAAGAAATAGTTTCTATTTGAAGTTACCAAAATTAGGCACCTGATTTTTCAACACCTCGTATGAAATTATGCCACTTACAAGACAATGTTAGAAAGCTTGAAGATTCAACTATTCCTGATATAAAAAATAATTATTTAACTTCCTTATCAATCGATTTAGATAATTTCAAACAAAGCGGTAAAAACGGTAACTATTTTATGAAATATTGCCAATATATCAAAAACGACAAAGATTAGGTATAGTAGATTTATAAAAGTCTTATTGAAATAACGTAGTGAATAAAATGTATATTATTCCATTTAAAATAACGAAATTAGTGACCACTTCCTATACAACCGAAAGTGATAACTTCCTTAAAGTAGTCTCATTGAAAAGATCAAACTCAATTAAAAAGAGACTCAAAATGTTCAAAATAAAATAAAATAAAATAAAAATAATTGCTATAACCATAAAAACCTCTTGTTAATATTATAGGTTTTTTTTATTTCATTCGTTATAGTAGATACCTCAATTATAATTTATCTAAGATGACTTGACAAATTTTTTATCTTGACTTATTTATCAGTTCACTTATTTATAGAAGAGATATCTAATCAAATTTTAAAATTTTCTTATCGTGAGCCTCTTTATTCTACCTATCATATTATCTGCAATCTACCTCAAATTATAACAACATACAACTTTGAAGCGGTCTTGAATTTGTAGAATGTCAAAAGAAACAGGAATAATAATTTAATGAAGAAAATTGACAATTTTTTATCAATATCAATTATATTTATTCACGCAAAACTAAAATCAAAATAAATATTACCTACTTGTTAAAAATGTCCAACTATTTTATATGTTCTACAAGCTTTTATCATTAAAATATCAACACGGAAATAAATACAATTCTACATTATAAGAGATTGATTTGTTGGTTTAGCTTATTAAATTTCATAAATGTATAGTGAGAAGTACCTATCTATATAAACTATTTATTGAAGTTAAAAACATTTAGTTAATATGCCAAATGTTTTTGACTGTTGTAAGGCTTACTACAGACTATGTGTGAATTCGCGATTCGTTATGCGCGATTCGTGATATGCGATTAATTTGCGAATAGTGTGTAGTCTTGTTCGTTAAAAATCCATTCATAAAAACCCTACACACGATGCACGAATTGCTTACAAACCACGTACCACAAATCGCGAATACACGCATAGTCTGTACCAAGCATAACAGGCTCGCTGTCTTCATCATCTGAAGAAGTAATATGTAAACGTATGTAACGTTTAAATCGAAATTGGTAAAATGATTAAGAACTTAGTGACTTACCTGGAACCTAAGCTCATCTATAGGAGGTTGTGCATATGGAATACCTTGGAATGCATAAAATGGAGTATTATTGATGGTAGTACGCGCTTGTCCTTTAATTTTTCCTTCTGAAATCTCGATGGTTATTTCCTCATCAGCATACTAAAATATAATGGTAACAGAAATGATAAAAATGCGACAAAATATGAACCTCTTGTACGTACCAAACGTCCAAGACAAAGGACCGAAATAAGCAATATCTTCAGGTTAGCGTAAAACATGATGCAATGGTTTAATAAATCAGTACAGATTGAACAAATTGGTGATACTGTTACAATCAAATACGGAACTCAATTTATATCGACCTAGGTAAGGATATTTTTCCATAACTTTGAGTGTCGATAGTGATATCAGTGATTATTATATTCAAGTATGTCTTTGAATAGCACCTACTTGTAATTTTTTAGATATTTTTGAGGAAAGATCACTTTCAAATGATTTGTTTCATCAGCCATGCCTTATAGTGTTTTTGTAATTATTTAATGTGAATTAATGCTTTAATATAACAAAAAGTTTACATCCATTTATTTACCATTTGCTGATTATTTATAAACATTTCCAAAAAAATACGCGCATTTCTACCTAAGGATGAATCTATGACTTTCATTCAACTCTGTATACAGCAAAAAAACGGGTAAAATTTTACATGAAATTTACACAATTTTTGGTCCAGGAAAGTCCGTAGGAAAAAAGTTAAAATTTACCCCATTGCGATTTGGGAAATTTTGCAGAGACGCTTTACTAATGCATTTTAACAAATATTTGGTAGAGTTATTACTTTCCAGCTTTTTGTACAAAAATAAAACCACGTATTAAAAGTCAAGAAGTCAATGTCGAGAATTTCCTGAATATTGGGGACATTTTCAAATACATTAGTATAAATAAAAAAGTTATTCCTAATATAAAGATAGCCACATTTAATCCAATATCCAAATAGTATTTTTCAATACTACAACAGGTATTTGTACAGTGTGTCCACGGATGGAGTTGACAAGAGGAGAAAGTCTTTTGTTTTTGACCTTATCGAAAAATGTCACTCTTTATAAAAAGTTCTGCTTTTCGAAAAAATGAGACTATCATAGAAACGTCTTAGATCATATATACAGGGTGCTCATAAATTTAAAAAACATGAAAATACTCAAGACCCATTATTTATTATTTTACACAATATTTTTATAAAACAAATCTATTAATTTATCAGGTGGCAGATCATTTCAAATAAACCTTTTATTTTAGGAAAAAGTCGAGGGGCCTAAGGTCAGGTGGTCTAGTAGGATAATGGGCCAAATCTTCCAATCCACCTTTCACCATTGTCTGAGCAAGGCTGTAAAATGAGCAGGACAGCAGTCCTGTTGTCAAAACAGGTTATTGCGTACTTCTGGCTCTCAAGTATTTAAAAATGGTAAACCAAATGTTTCCAAAATGTTTTGGCAACAGGACGGCTGTCCTGTTCACAGGAAGATTTGGCCCAACTAACCTTACACCCTTTTTTTCTACAGGTGCCCAAAACAAACGTTTATTCAAATGGTTTGCCACATGATAGGGAAGTATTAAAAGAGCACATACGCAAGAAATACATGAACTGAATGAGCCGCTAACTATTCGAACAATTTATTAAGTTATCGCGGAAAATTGAGGTGGGAGATAGAGGTAGACTAAATGTTAAAATTAAAATTTTGATTTTAAAATTTGTATTGGGACTCTATTTGAAGTTATAAACAGATTTGTTTCATAAAAATGTTGTATACATTAATATATAATGGCACTTTTCTCTTGAGTATTTTCTTGTTTTCTTAGTTTATGAGCATCCTGTATATCTGATCTAAGAAGTCTCTTTGAGAATTTTATTTTTTCGGGAAGCAGAACTTTTTATAAAGAGTAACATTTTTCGATAAAGTCAAAAACAAAAGAGTTTCTCCTCTTGTCAACTCTATCCGTGGACACACTGTATATATCAAGAACAACAATACATAGGTAAAAGAAAGCATATGTGCCTAAGAATTTTTTTAATAGGACTTTTTTCTACTGCATTGAAAATTATTTGTATTTAATTAATTGGTATTATATGTTTACTTAATTATTACTTTCATTTTATCAATTATTTTAATTTAATGCAGATGTTTGATGTACATGTCCCTTTGCAGACTTGTAAGAGATATGATGAATTTACGTGACAAAGCATTTCTAAAATATAAGAGTTTTCGATCAAATAATGATTGGGTGTACTCATAGTTCTGTTATCTTTCAATTTTATTGGGTAAACTATAAGAATCTCCGAAATTATGTTTATACTGTAATTCGCAATGGAAAAAAATAGTTCCTTAAACATATGTTACAAAATAAAACCAGTAAATTCTTATGCAATTCATTACGATCTTTAGACATTATTAGAAATTTTCCAGAATCATGATATCCCAGAACATTTGAAAGATGCAACTGCTGTAAATATATTTTTAAATGAAGTTTTACCGCTACGCCTTCTATAATAGAACAAATTTTCTTATTAGATAAATTTAATAATAATTATTATTTTTTCCTTTAAGTTAGTTTCACCTCAATTTGTCTGGAAATATACGATTATAAATTCGATTAATAGTAACGATCTCGGGGTTGATATGATATCAATTGATATGATCAAATTGATTAGTGATTAATACATGGACAAAAATGTCTATATTTCCATGTGCTTGAAAGTCTGCTAACATTATTTCATTACTAAAAAACATAATCCAAGTGAATTTAGCCATATCGACCTACTAGCATACTACGTTGTCTAAAATTGAGCTAGTATTGAAAAATGAGATTTTGGAATTTGTATTTGGAAATAATACTATCCCAGCATGCCAGTATGGTATGGTATTAAATCTCAATATAGCACCACTACAGCGTTATTGCACAAAACAGACGACTTTGTAATTTATAAGGGATGAAGAAAAGGTTGCATGTGTTATTTTATTTGATTTACAGTAAAGTTTCATAGTATGGATCACGCTATTCTTATCAAAAAGTTATATGGTTTTGATGATTCATTTACGGCTTTGATTTAAATTTAAATTAAATTTAATTTAATAGTTTATTGTACGACTGCTACCAAAAAGTTATTATTGATTCCAAGGCATCTGATGCCTTACCTGTGAATTTCGACGTACCTCAAGGATCTATCCTCAGCCTATTATTGCTTTCTAAGGGGATATTTTATCCCTCACATTTTTCTGACGTACACCTATAGACGATTTTTTACATTGTCATAATGTAAAATTGTGTTTAGAATGTTTTATTACTCTTAATAATTTTTCGTAAATCTTTTAATTTCTTTCTCTTTTAATCTTTTAATACACTAAACAGTAAAGTTCTGCCATTTAAAAGAAACATGCTGTGCCATGGCGCCCTCTACCAGTGACGTCAAAATTAGTAAAAATTCTTATTTGCCGTGCCAAAAAACATAATGGTGCCATTTTTTAAAATATTCCGACGGGTTTCAAAATAAAATTCTAGCATTGAACGCCCTGTATTTTTGAAACCAGCAACATTCGGGCATATTTGGCTCAATCGGCTTAAACAAAAAATATCTGGTATTTTTAAAACCTGTGGTTTTTGCCTAAATGTTTCATCCGCATTTGTAATCAATATTGATCAATATTCTCAACTGATTCGGAATAAACGTCATGCTTCATAGATCCCCAAATACTGAAATCCACTGAGCTAAAATCGGAGAAGCATGGTGGCTTCTGAATAGTTGCGTTCATCATTCATAGAAGTGGAAAAATTAAACTTAAGTCTAATATGCAATTCAAAATGAGGCGGAGCACCATTAACTTGTCGCATCCACATAATTTGCCTATTTTCTATTGGTTCTTGGCTATTTCTCTGTACCTTGACGGGCGCTGTACTTTATATAATTCTAAATACCTGATAATCGCTTTCTTTCTTTAGTGATGTCAAAATGGCGAACCAGATGACCTAAAGTGCATTTAATAGTCATTTGTATACCCAAACCGTGAAATGCTATTATAACACCCGAAAGTACAAGTTTGAGGACGTTAAAATAATTCGCGGTGGAGGTTTACGAAATAACTTTTGTTCAAACGGCATGTATGTATTTACAAACTCCTAATCTTTGAAGAAAATTATGAATGTACCTAATTATGTTTTACGGCTATGACGTCAAGTAACTGAATTGTCAGATAACTTTCAAATTGTTATTTTATTTGAATGAGTTTACCATACGTTTGCAAGAATAGAATCAAAATAAAAAGCTTTGTGTACTCCATCTGAGTTAAAAGAAGCAACAATTTGTGCTGTAGTCAGTTTCATTTTGCAAAAATCGAAAACGTTGTGTGAGATGCCATACGTTGCATTCATGTTGTGAAGCTAGAAGAAAAAAGCGGGAGGTATTTCCGAAAACATTTTTTTGGCTTACCTACAAATCTTCATCTTTATTGAGTACATATCCAGTGCTGAAATGTATGATCGGTGTTAACGAAAGATTGGCTTAAAGAAATATGTTAAAATTGTTTCGTTTCTTAAGAGAAAATCAGTTGGTTACCACTCGGAAAAGTATCGAGTGTTTAATAGACAAGAAATTAGTTATTTATTAGAGAATGCCAAATGATTGAAAAGTAAATTGAGGATATTACTTTCATTTATTTTAAGACGTAAAAAACTGTTCTATGTTGGGTGATATTGTAGTCGCGTCAAATTAGCATTTCACTTACAACTTTTTGAGGAGAGGTCCGATTGAGAGGCGGTTTTCTGCAAAATGTTCAGGGAATTGTTTATAACAAAAGGTACATCTAACCTCTGTACGCTCGCAAATTTTTAATTGTTTATTTAACAAATGACCCATTTTTGTTGAACATATGGCAAATGTCACACACGATTCAACGAAAATGTCTGGAAAATCTTTTCTCGGGGGTTTTCGAAGTCCCTCTTTATCACTTTGGTGTTAGCTTTATTATTTATTGCTAAATTGTTGTAACTGGGCTAATTAACAAATTAAAAACTCCACCCCCGAAATCACTAGAAACCGGAATTTTTTCCAGGATTTCTGGCTTATTAAGGCAAACCATCGGCACAAGATTTTTGCAAATATAATTGTTTATTGTTCGATTGTTGCAACCTCGCTAATTAACAAATTAATAATAACTCTTCTCCCGGAATCGTTAGAAAATCGGATTTTTTTTGCAATAATTCTGGGATCATGGGGAGAACCATCGGCACAAGGTTGTTGCACGAAATTGTTTATTTTTCTATTTTTGCAACCTGGCTAATTAACAAATTAATAACTCTACTCCCGGAATCACTAGAGACCCGAAATTTTTTCCGGGATTTCTGACTTTTTAAGGCGAACCTTCGGTACAAGATTTTTACAAATATAATTGTTTATTGTTCGATTGTTGCAACCTCGCTAATTAACAAATTAATAATAACTCTTCTCCCGGAATCGTTAGAAAATCGGATTTTTTTTGCAATAATTCTGGGATCATGGGGAGAACCATCGGCACAAGGTTGTTGCACGAAATTGTTTATTTTTCTATTTTTGCAACCTGGCTAATTAACAAATTAATAACTCTACTCCCGGAATCACTAGAGAACCGGATTTTTTTCCAGGATTTCTGGCTTATTAAGGCAAACCATCGGCACAAGATTTTTGCAAATATAATTGTTTATTGTTCGATTGTTGCAACCTCGCTAATTAACAAATTAATAACTCTTCTCCCGGAATCGTTAGAAAATCGGATTTTTTTGCAATAATTCTGGGATCATGGGGAGAACCATCGGCACAAGGTTGTTGCACGAAATTGTTTATTTTTCTATTTTTGCAACCTGGCTAATTAACAAATTAATAACTCTACTCCCGGAATCACTAGAGACCCGAAATTTTTTCCGGAATTTCTGACTTTTTAAGGCGAACCTTCGGTACAAGATTTTTACAAATATAATTGTTTATTGTTCAATTGATTCCAGAATTATTGCAAAAAAAATCCGATTTTCTAACGATTCCGGGAGAAGAGTTATTAATTTGTTAATAAGCGAGGTTGCAACAATCGAACAATAAACAATGATATTTGCAATTACTTTGTGGCAATGCTTTTCCTCATCATCCTAGAGTTATTGCCAAAAAATCTGTTTTTCTAGTGATTTCGGGCGTTAACTTATTAATTTGTTAATTAGCGAGGTTGCAACAATCGAACAATAAACAATTATATTTGCAAAAATAATGTGCCGATGGTTTGCCTTAATAAGCCAGAAATCCTGGAAAAAATTCCGGTTCTCTAGTGATTTCGGGGTGGAGTTTTTAATTTGTTAATTAGTCCAGTTACAACAATTTAGCAATAAATAATAAAGCTAACACCAAAGTGATAAAGAGGACCTGAATTTTCCATAGATTTTTGTTGAATCGTGTGTGACATTTGCCATATGTTCAACAAAAATGGGTCATTTGTTATAAACAATTAAAAATTTGCGAGCGTACAGAGGTTAGATGTACCTTTTGTTATAAACAATTCCCTGAACATTTTGCAGAAAACCGCATCTCAATCGGACTTCTCCGCAAAAAGTTGTCCATTTTCACTTTTTTCATGCTAATGTGACGCGACTATTGATTTTGGGAATTTCTGAAGCTTTGCGGAGGAATGCAATTTGCATAATATCTGTGCATGATATTGAAGTAAATTCAGCGCAAGCCGCAAGTAGTTTTTAATATATCAAAACGGCAATTATACTTGCCAAAAGAGGAATTCACAAAATTGGTGAAATTCCAAAGCTGATCTGCAGTTGATATGTCTTTTGAGAATGTAGAGAGCTCCATAGAAAATGATATTTTCAGGCAAATCTTACCGTCAACATTGAAAATTTCTTATCCATTAACTTCAACGGTCACAATTCGGGTACAAGTTTGCAAACTACAAATAATAATATTGAATGGTCAGGAGTTCCAGGAATAACTATTTTTAAAAATTGTACTTTCAATATTTATGTTAATCTAATAAAATAAAATAAATTTCCCTGTTTTTTAAACAGATGATCCAATAATAATTGGAATGGAATAGGAGGAATGAGCTGTAGAAATGTGTGTTATCAATAGAAACTGTTAATAAACATCAGCGATTTTAATTGTGATAATTCATAATTCATCGTTTGAATAGCTGTATAAATATGTATCTTGGTTCGACAATGTTACTTAAATACTTCGTTAAATTTAATATTTAGATATCGTTTTTTCTTTTTCTGAATATCTCTACCCTAAACCGAGAACCAGTTTGATTTTTGCTACAGTATATTGAGTGAAGTATAAGGCATCTTTAATAAGACAAGTTAATTTTAATATTACTATATTTACTAACAACATTTAAAAAAACAATCTAGTAGGTATCGTATGGGGGAACTCCATATTTATAGTAAATCGCCTCCCACTCGTGGTAGTTTGGTTCCCTGGGATGGAATTTGACTTCGGAGTAAGATCCTATGTCCAAGTAAGCAAAATCAGTGACATTCACTTTCGGCCAAATTATATTTTCTAGTAATTTATCTTCGTCTGGAGTTGGGTTCCTAAATGAAAACAAATCTTTTAGATTTATAATCAGAACAAAACAAAGTAGCTGTTTTTTGTTTTAATATTGGTGTGGCCTGACGAAAGTACTTACAGCGTTTTGGCGAAATTGGTGAAGAAAGTGATAAACCTCTTGAAAACCGTTTGGTCTTCTTCGGGGAATATGGTTATGTCTGTACTAAAGATGTAGGCCAGTTCTTCACCATGTCTAACGATACCCGAGAAACCTTCAACTGAAAAATACAAATAATTCAATATAATCCAATAAAAATAATTTTACATGGAAAGCTTATATTCATATCCGACGCTTCTCTTTATTTTTTTGCTTAATATCTCAATACTAGATCAAAATTTCAATATAAAACAATTTTTTTGCAATAGTAAAGTTAACAGTGGAAAAATACTTCAGTATCATCAGTGTTCCATCCTTTCAAATTTTCTGATCGATATGTAATTAATTAATTTATCAGAATTACCTGGTTCCTGCACGTACCCAGCAAGGACGCCACTGTAAGAGAACCTGTAGAAGTAGACATCTGAAAACACCGACTGCAATGCAGCGTGCTTTATGATGGATCTTACGAAGCATTGGTCACTAAAGTACTAAAAATTGATTGAAATCAGTTTATAACATCAATTTAAAGGAAAAGGCATAACATATCACTTACACTGATAAATTTTAAAGTATCTTCTGCAAAAGTACCATCGCCGACATAAAATTCTTTTATGTCTCTTGCGGCAAACTCTTTAGTGCTCTCCTGAGCAATATGCATGTCGTGGGGAACCAAGAGAGTATTATTTTTGTCGAATTCAGTAGAGAGGTAATTCAGGTTTTCAGGATCTGGGAATTTGAATAACAAAAAAACAAGTTTATTAAACGATTGTTCCAGGTTATTTTCCTTCAATAGTTACTCCAAAGTCATAAGAGTGTAGCTCGATCTTATTATCTGGTTAATATTATTTGCAGTAGATGATTGTTTGAAAAAAAGCTGTCAAAAATTGTCAATAACACTTGTTTCATTCAACGCAGTAAGACTAAATACTGGTTGAACAATTTCAAGGCTATTCGCCTCATTGTCAGTTTATGTTTCTTGATGTAGACATATCGCTTTCATCTGTAGTAGTTCTGAAACTGCTGTTATTACTATATTTGGCATCTGCAATATTCTAACATTTCTAGAGACTACGCAGATTAGTGACTTAAGAATTCCTCCATCTCTGTTGGCTTCCTAAGCTTCGCAAACTAAATGTACTGCTCTGACCAATAGTAAACGCAGTCGTATCAACGCTCCACAGTATGCAGATATAGTAAAAAAGACAAAATACTATGTCAAAAATGCTGCACATTTCCTGAGCAAGATCAGGACGATCCAACTTGATTCAGATGATATTCTAGAGAGTTTTGACGTTATATTATTCACAAAAGTGACAATTAAAGAAGCTTTGGGATAACTTTATCAAAGACTCATAGCAGATGTCAAAGATGAGAAAACTTGGTAAAACTGTACCTATAACAGATGGAGCTACGTCTCCTTTAGGAATCATTTTGTATAGGCTAAGCGGTGGCTCAGATATGTTGCCGATACATCATCATATTGACTCATGGACATAGCAACAGGAATATTGTTGGTCACATTAATGGGATGACACATTAAGACATAAAGTTTACAAAAAGTCTACTGGTACCCTTAAAAAAGTATATAATACTTAGAACAATAACTACATCTACAACTGTCCTTCAAAGAACTGATTTACCAACAGAAATATTCAACAATTCGTCAAAAGGACGCTTAAGACCAAGAAAAAGAAGGAATATCTGACAGTAGTCAATCTACCTTACATAAAAGGAAACTGACAAAAAAAAATTGCCTCTTAAGAAAACTAAATGTTAACTTTATACAATAGCCCAAGGAACGCAAAAGGCAGTTTTTTTAAAAGACAATATATTCCAAGGCCTTAATATGTTCAGTATCTCGAAAGACAAACCAAAGTATACATTGGATATACTGCCCTCCTAAAACAAAAGATCCTAATAAAAAATAACAGGTTACATACGTAAAATTCAATCGAAGCGATATGAACCAGTAACTTTAAACCATTCATTGAAACATTTTTAGTCCAGTTCAGAGATAGAAGAAGAATACAACGATATGTCGAGAAATTTAAAAGTGGCAAACAACTCGGAAATTGCTCAACCATTGACAACAGCGCCAAAAGCCTGCAATTTCAAACATTATTTAAATGAAAGTCCTCTTATTTCCCTTACCTTTAAAAGTATAAATATAAATAAAGTTTAGGTTTAGTTTAGGCATTCTTCAAATATGAGCACTGAATCTAGATCTTGAAAATTGTAAACATAACCGATACACTTTTAGATTATGAAGAATCAAGCATATTACTTACAGTCTACGTGGAAATAGGTTTCTTCACTGTTAAAACCAATTAGGAGTGGAACTCTATTAAAATCCCCCTTCCTCAAAATCTCAAGCATCCTCTCGGAAATAAACGCACCTTCGTGTTCATGTTCTATGACTGGAGTGTAGAAGAATCCCTGCTGCATCTGCTGATACTGTGCATTTTCCTAGAAAGAATGTAAATTGGTTGCACATCTCCTTTTATGTAAAGCAGAAACACAAATTAAGTCAAACTGAACGCAAGGAAAATTGCAATTACAATCTAGAATGACCAAGTTAAAAAGTATTTTATAGTGGATATACTTCTGCATGAATAATTTTTGATATTTTATGAATATTGAAAATTTTAGATCTTTTATAAACCCTTTTGATTAAGGCATTTGGTTCAAATTAACACTATCTTTTATTTACCGATGGCAAATCAATATTTCATCGAGATCGACGAGGTTTTATTAATTGCTAATCCAAGGTATAAAAATTACCTTGCTCAGATATTTTGATTCTCAAAATCTGGGGTATATTTCAGCTGCCATCTGAAGATCAAATCTCTCGAACTCAGACCAGTATATCATGAGGATAGTGGGACATCGGGTAAATGACATCTACGAAAATGACAGGATTATTAGGGCAACCTTTAATTCCACCTGATCATTCTTAGTGTTATTGTGAGGTCAGGTTTTGTTTTAACAAAACGGTTCCAATTTCTAACTCCAATGGATACTGGAAGAAGACAAAATTTCGATATTCTGATGAGATAGAGGCCTGAGAAGTTCCAAAGTGTTACTTGACCTCTAGAAGTCACTTTGGCTATGGGTCAAACCGCATCTGAACGTAAAATTTCTCGCTCTTTCAGAATCAGGAATCAGAAATGGGATGGATCCTTTTGAAATACGGAAGTTGACTTTTAAATAACGGAAGTATCTTTCAATTTCAGTTTGTGGTCCTGTGTTATCATTTTTTCTTCACTTACCGTATTGGCCTGAGTGCGAGAAGCAGCGTCAATATCTCTGGCTGGCAGGCTAAGGAGATACTCGAGAAGTTCACTAGAGGAAGCATTTACAACGTCGGGGTTGATGTAGCCAGCAGTTTGGTAAGTTATTTCAATTTGTTTCCTTTGGTAGGCCCAAGGGCTTAAAGGGGAGCCACTTTCGGCTATCGCTGCTCTGAACAATCCTAGAAAAAGTACATAAACGTCAATTATTCTATCACTACTTTTAGTACTTTCTTTATTTCACCTTTTGACAGAGGACTCAAAATCTGGTAGCCTACTGAAGCTGAACCGGCACTTTCTCCGAAAATCGTTACTTTGGCGGGATCACCTCCAAAATATTCGATGTTCCTTTGGACCCATTGCAGAGCCATATTTTGGTCCTTCAATCCCGCATTTCCAGGTATGGCGTCGTCTCCAGTAGTGAAAAATCCTGTAAAGAATAATGGCAGTAAGTACGTTATTTTTTCTCTGAGTATCTGAATCAGATGTAGGGTTGTAAACATATTTGGACTTTCATTTTTAAACCAAACAGGATCCTTACCAAAAGGTCCTACTCTATAATTAAAGGTGACAAAAATTACACCATAATCCACCAAGTGATCTGGTCTGTAGTTGCTTTCTTCTGAAGATCCTTCGACGAACCCTCCTCCGTGAATGAAAACCATAACTGGTAGATCAGCTGCAGACGAAGGTTCCTGAAAAACAAACAGAAAATTAGTTGTGACACAATATAGTATGACCGGCGACTTCACGAAAATTAAACATTTGTAAAAAGCAATGTCCCAAATTACTAAAACACAATTCATATATATTTTTTTCTAGCTGGTCTTTGAGCTGGAATGGAAAACCTTATTATTTGAGACCAATTTAACTGGCACTTTTGAGATCATTTCAGTCCTAGAAATAATTTTTCCTAATCCTAATGGACATTATACCCAAACCAATGGCAGAAAATCGTTGCTTGAATAGTCACCACGCTTTTCTCAATTAACCCTCATCAGATTTTTTTTGGTGAAGATATTTCAGGATAAAATGTGTGTGTAAACAGACCAGATACTACCGAAGGATTAGAGAATAATAACAGATATTCAAATGTAATTGATGTATTTGAACATAGAATTGGGCATTTTACAATGGTTAATGAAGGCCATTTTGAACATTTGAATCGATGCATGCAAAAACATCACATGTCTACAAAAGCATATTCCGATTTCAAGCCAAAACGGACATGTGTCATTTCTTCTTATATCAATAATAAAATAAAAAGTGCTACTACAAAAACTATTGTTTTCATTTAGTTCTTCCATTCTTTGACGACTATAGCAAAAAATTAAGATAATATTAAACCTCTGAAACAGAAAGTGGTTATTTCTATATATTACTTGATTTGTTTCAGCGATTTTTTTTAATTTCAACTAAAAAAATATATGAATTTTGTTCCATCACTGATACGACTAACACGTATTTCCTATTCGTCGATTTCTTGATACTCAAAAATCTGTTCATACGACTACGACTTTCACTTACCGCTGGAGTGAATACGTTGATGAAGAGACAGTCTTCGTTTTCAGCTTCTCTGTCATTAGGAACTTGATAGCAAATATTCTTTTCATAGGTTGCATCTACTACATCTTCCCAAGGTTCGACAGGAAGAGGAGCCTAAGAAGTAAAAACTTTTGAATTGTTCTCTGTATAAAATAATTTAACTATAGGTAAAAATCTTTTTGGTATATATTTGTTTAAGAAACAAAAATATTTAAATAAAATAAATATTTATCCGTTTTTTTTTGTTATTTTTTTTATTTATACTCTTAATATTCGAAGGTCTATTGTTATAAGATAAAAAGTTTAATGATATTGAGCATGTATATCTAAAAACAACGTAGTTTTGATCTAGTAGGAATATATCTGAAATAATTTTGTATCAATTTATCTTTTTACTTATTTATAAGAGAGATAAGCAAGATACATTCTTATCGACTCAAAATTATGAGAACATGCAACAATGGAAAAGGTTGAATTAATATAAAATATAGAAAACAGTTGCAATCGTGTTTTCCTGAAATAAAAATTGCTTAAGTTATTCTGTACACTGAAAGTAGAAAACATATTTTAGATACAGTTTGAAGGAAATGAGATATGTATTCTTTTGTCACAATGTGTTCCATTTAAATTGGTTTAAAAGGAGAAAAACTGGTATCTAACACTTACAGTCACTGCAACATAAAGATATCCAATCTAAAATCCATCCTACTAATAATAATAATTGTGAAAGGCATCAATAATTAGGACGTGCCAATAATTGGGCACATGTGTGACAAAACAGAGACAAGTAGCCGTCAAAATTTAAACAAAATATGATTCTGATTGGACACCTTTATATTCATTCGATCTACTAGAGTTTTCCGGGTTGTTATGCCGTGACCTAGGCAACTGGTCGCTGTCAATAACAGAATTAATGTGCTTATAGCTGAAAATCGTACATACACGAGCTATAACGTGAAGAGGTGAGTGAGTAGTAGTTTTGAGAGGAGGCAAAAATAACTATTAAACCTTGCTCATGCCGTAAGAAACACTATATTTGGTTTATTAATCATGCTATTAACTGTTTTATAAAGAAACATTACTAAAACTACTTTTCTACAACTTTCCAACGTGTTTATTTCCTTTATGCAGATTTTCACTCCTAATTATAGTCCGAAGGCCTGCTATATTTCTTGTAATATAGAAATCTCAAAAGTGTGCCTTCTTTCCGTACAATTTAAACTAAAAAAGTTTTTCCACTTATTCACCCTAACCGCGGACATACTGTAGATAGATACGTGAGACACAATACTTAATTCAAACAGCTGCAGAGTGCATTGAAACATTTGATATCAAGGACCTCTCGACTTACCTTGAACCTAAGCTCGTTTATGGGAGGTTGTGCATAGGGAATACCTTGGAATGAGTAAAATGGGGTGTTATTGATGGTGGTACGTGTTTTTCCCTTTATTTTTCCATCGGCAATCTCTATAGTTACTTCCCCATCCGCGTGCTACAATAACGATAACAATCATTCCAATAAGGACATGACTTTCTTGTACATACCAGGTGTCCAAAACAAAGCACTGAGATCAGAAGTATCTTCAAGTCAACGATAAACATGACGCACAGATCTAGAAAATCAGTGCAGAAACAAAAATTGACGGTACTGTTAGAATCTAATAAGGAACTTAATTTATATCAACGGCAAAAATATTTTCATAACTTTGAGTATTGATATTGATATCAGTGAGTGTTATACTTGAATATGTTTATCGATAGTACTCGTAATAATTTTTCTTTTAGTTAATCTTTGATTGGATCGGATCGCTTTGGAAGTATTTTATTTTCGATCGGGTGACTTTTGAAGTCACAAGATATCTAACCACTTTGTAAATTTATTTTTGTCACAATATAGCTGCGGCATGAATTCAGACATTATTATCAACATAATTTTTCATAGTTCGTCGCGTCATTTTTTGTAATTTAATATAATATTAAAAAATCCTAATAAGCAAGTGGTTGAATATCAACGGTTACTGAGATAGCAATAATAATAATAATATCTCTACCCCTCATTCTAATCACATGGATTAGCCCAGAAGTCGGAGACTTGTGCGGGAGAGGGGGCGGCATATTATTATTAAGCAGGCCGCATTTGCGCCCAGGAACGACTTACGTTGGTAGGCCCTAACCACTATTCAGTGCAGGAATGAGGAAAACCTGGAAAACCTCATTAATTAGGGGGGTAGTCAAATATCAACCGGCATCAATCTCTCACATTGACCCAAGCTAACATTATTCCACCCTACCATACTCACAGAGAGGGTGCCAATCCTCTCCACGAATATAGCTTATATACGGTCTACCGGCAGTTGGGCTCGAACCAACTCCGTCTAGTCACCTCGATTCAAGTACTTCAATGAAAATATTTTTATTGCTATTTTTGCTAAAGCTATTATTATTTGATATTTTATTTTGAGTAGGTCATGTATTCTAAACTAAACTCACATTAATGATTACTTTGTCACATTTATTTTGATATTTGTGCTTATGTTATAACCGTCTCATTTATTTTTACATGTACGTTCGTTTAGTCGGTATTGTACACATAATTAATGCCTGCTACATTTAGTCATCGAGCATATACGAATATTATTTTTATTTATGGGTATTGCAACTGTAGCGCTAATCGTGCAGTTGCTGAATATCGACGTCGCTTCCCGAACAGAAGAGTGCCAGATAGAAATGTATTTCAGATAGTCTTCAATAATGCACGTGAAACTGAAATGTTTCCCAGTGTGAGAATTACATAGAGGCAAGCTGGTCCTGGACTAGCAGTGGAAGAAGAAAAGAAGAAGAAATTATATTTCCTTAACTTTTGGAGGAGAAGTATGATAGACAACATGGTTCCCCATTGAGAGACTCTTCTCCAAGGTGTATAACAGTTTTCGGGTTGACAAGTCATTTTCACTTGTTCTGTTTTAACATAAAATCACCTGAACTTTACACGTCAACTGCATACTGAGAAAATTATATATGGCATTATAAACATTATCCCATCCAGCAAAATCCTTTTATAAAATTGGTAACAGTTTATATTTTGAAATGATGACAATTAAATATTTTTCACGGTGTATGGTACATAGTGATAAGGTACAATTCACGGTATTTCATGTTCTCTAGCGCATTTTCCCCCAAAAGTTAAAGGAAACGATTCAATTTCAGCATTATATTTTAGTACTACGTACATAAAAACCTTCAGCCACTGTGTGGAATCTTTTGTGCATTTTTAGGTACGATTCTTTGTCCTTGAAACACCAGTTTTAATAATTTCCATCAATTCAGGTGGTACTAGGTTTTTCAAAGAACATTATACAGGGTGGCCAGATGCAATCGAAACAAAGCCATTTTCAGGAAATGCGTCAAGATTGTAGAAAAACGGTCAGACCCGTCGATTTTAGTTTAAATGGGGACATTATTTGCTGGTATTTTTGACTCCGCTACTTTCATCCCCAAACAAGGGTAATCATCACCCCAAAATATTTAAATGGCATTGGGGGTGGAGTAATATTTATTTTGAAAGCTCTTACAATTCTCTTTACAGCAGACTTTAAATGTTATAATTCTGCCTAATAAGAATTTTGATTTTAAAGTTGAAACTTATGTACAAACAATTAGCAATGGTATAAATTTAGTATTTCTTGCGTTACATTGGTTTTTGGCGATTTGTTATCACTTTGGTAAAAAACACAACTGTAAATACAGAAATGATTACTATAAACACACAACGAACGTAAAATTAGTGGATTACAAATTTATTTTCTAGTATTATTTGGAAGCGTTGGTTGGTAGTTTATTTAATTGTGTTTTTGAAAATTAAACACTATGATGATTATTCCACTGCGGAAAAGGTAGATATCAATTGGCTTTACTTTATCAGCTCAGCTATTTAATAAACAACATCAAGATCGACATGCCAGGAGGAAGTATGTTCATGAGTTAGTAAAGAAATTCAATTGACAGGGAACGTAGACAATAAAAAACGATGAATTGAAAAACCTATAGTTAACGAAGCTAGTGAAGTGCAGTTTTGGGACAGGTTCATCGTGATCCTACATTAAGTACGATGCAGCTGGCATCTGTGTCTGGGATCAACCGAACTAGCATACAAACCATTTTGAAGAATAAATTCCATTCATACAAAATACATTTAGTCCAGGAACTTCATGAGCATGATTATGACGGTAAATCGTCACAATTGCCGCTAAAAGTTTTTCACGAAGTGCATACACAGCAGCCGGAAAAATTAAATGTATGGGCTAGAATTTTCGGAGACCGGCTGGTGGGTCCATTTTTTCTACCTGGTAATTTGACTGGTCAAATGTATTTACATTTACTGGAAAAAGCTATTGACCCTGTCTTGACTGATATATTATAGAAAATGTTTTAGAGTATGATGAAAATCATTTGATTTCTCAACAGGACGGTGCTCCTCTGCCTTACGCGTTAATTGTCCGTCAGTATTTGGACAAATGTTTTCAACGGAATTGGATTGGGAGAAGAGACAGCATTGAGTGGCATCCATGATCACCGGATTTATTGCCTCTTGATTTTTTTGTGGGGATACGGGATACCTAAAAAGTAAAATTTATAAAACACAGCCAGCGTCGCTGCAAGATTTGCGTCAAAGAATCGTTGACGAATGCCGTCGAATCACTCCGGAAATGCTTCACAATGTGCATGTGCGCGAACGTTTCACACAAAATCTTTATTCTTGTATGAAAGAGGGCGGTCATCAGTTTGAATATTTAATCAACTAAGTAGTAAGTAAGCAATTAAACATAATTTAAATATTAAAATTTATTTTTTTTCCAAAGTATTGGCAGTGTTTACATAAACTATAGTTACTCAACCGGTCTTAGTTGTGGACCATGTCGGCTAGATGGATGCGCAAAATCTCTTAAATGAGCCCTAAGCAAGTCAGTAAACCGAGCCAGTCTGACTTTGTTTACCGGCTTCTCCAGAGTTATAAAATTTAAAGTCTGTTGTAAAGAGAATAATTGTAAGAGCTTTCAAAATAAATATTACTCAACACCCAATGCCATTTAAATATTATGGGGTAATGGTTACCCTTGCTTGGGGGGTGAAAGTGGCGGAGTCAAAAATACCAAAGAATGTCCCCCTTTAGTCTAAAATCGACATGTCTGAGCGTGTTTCTACAGTATTACATTATAAACATTATTAAACTGCGGTTTGTAATAATGTTTATAAAATGTATACAATTTTTTTAGTGTGCAGTTGGTGTGTAAAATTCAGGATGCTATATAATAAAACGTAATGGGTGAAAATATGCTTTTTTCTTATCAGGATTGTTATGCCATAGTAATGAGAACTTAATTTTTTATAAGAGTGCATCTAAAAAAGCTATGAATTCTTTAAAAATTGCCTATAAATACAGCGGCTTTAATATTAAATAAAATTCTCATTTGTTTGAAGTAACAGAACGATTCTCTTTTCCACCTTCCTCAAAATAATATTGAATCTAGTGAAACCGATTGTCTTAGTTTGCAGAGACAATACTTGATGCAACGATAACCAACTTTATATGAACATTTCAAAATGTAAAGTATGTTCCTATACTAGGAAATTGAATCCACTGCATTTTAATCATTTATTTTGACATTGTCCAACTTTTTGGGACCAATTCTGTTAAATATTTAGGGGTACACTTTTATACTTTCATTGAACACGTTACCTTAACATGTGCTTCCGTTTGAGAATGTTGGGTTTCATTACACTTTACTGTAGTTCCTTTACTAATATTGTTGCACTTACATTATATATTGCACTTGTCCGTTCTAAGGTGCATAATGGTGATCTGGTGTCTGGTGTGGTATCCTCATCATGATATATTTATATTAATGTTTTAATGAGTACAAAGACGATGTCTTAAGTCCTTGGCTTTTAAGATAGACCAAGTTTACCCACTCCAAGGTTTGGAACACATGACTTTAATTGCTATATTTGGCATGCATACATTGCATCACAGAAGAATTTCGAATTCTCTAACTTTTTTATGCAAATTATTGCACAATTGACAAAATAATGGTTATTTTTTTAGTACCTAGACAAAATCTGCAGTTCACAGTTTCTATAACATTAACCAGAGAAATATCTCATTTGTGTGACATTTAAAATTGCTCCTTAAAGAAGCTACTTGACACAGTCAATACTTTTATGTTATAGTTTGACTGATGTGTTTATTTTAAGTATTTTCTGTTTGTGAATACTTACTTCTGTCGTTGAGTGAGAAATTATAGATAGAGGCGCAATCTTATGGCAAAATGCGTACACACTTTTGGGCCCGAGATAGTATTAGGTAATAGTAGCTCTTTGGTTCTACGATTCGTCAATTTATCGACAACTTATTGTTCACGGAGGGTTTCTTTACTTGCTAAACCATTGAATCACACAGAACACTCAAAATTGACTGTCGTTAACAACAGTTCTCGACAGACGGACAAATCTCGGGCCCAAAAAACCCCTACTGTAAAACACGGTGTAACATAACGGAACGTCAAACATGAAGGCCTTATTTCTTGTCTGACTTTAAAAACATTTTGCCCTATATATATTTTCTATTAGAGCCTTTGTTTTCAAGATACAGGGTGTTAAACCTGTAGATCGCATACGCATTTTGCCATTAAGGTTGCGCCTCTATCTATTATTTCTCACTCAACGCTTCTGTGTAGACTCAGTTAGTACTATATTTTGTTGGTTTTTTTTTTAGTTATTTTAAGCTTTGTTATTATTTCTATCAATACTTTCTTCTACTTAGATGCAAATAATACTTTATTTTCTAGCTTGACTACGTTTTTGTTTATTTTCATAAATTTTGTTCTCCTTTTTGTGAGTATTTAGTTTTATTTAGATTAGTATGTTATTTGTATGCTTTTTTACTACTATTATAGTACTTTTAGTTGTCCTGTTATTGAATGTTTAATCTGTTGGGCAATGATTAGAATAATAAATAAAAATAAATAAAATGGACGAGAAATAAAACACCTTCACTACCGTTTCCAAATAAATTGATCGGAATCTGCTAGGATTTGTGTTATGGCCTGTCAGAAGTCCATGTTTAAATCCACTGTACTACTTTCTGTAAGGATACCTACTTACAAAATTATTTGTATTGTGATATACTAATTGTCATAAATAAACTAAAGTAAGAATTAAGGCGAGATTAGAGCTATTCCCACGAAGTTAGTTCAATGTGGGGTATTAAAATTGCAAATGCTTAGCGTAAAATGCGGAGAGATTTCAATTTCAATGTTAATACAGGTATTTTATGAAATCTTTTGATTGATGATTCAATTTATTGAACATTTTATAGTCAGATTATTTTGAAGAATATTAGTCAGAACTGTTAAATAGTTTGGTGGTTATTTTCAAACCAATGGCGGCTGGTGAGATTTCAGCTTCAATAACCAGACATGAGATCCAAATCAAAACTTTAGGATATGTTCTGTGGTCATATAGACAACTTTTGTAGAAGTAGAACGTTTTTGCAGTTTGCATTTGCAGTTGAAAAAATTGTGTACTAATCCTAGGAATTTTCAAATTGACTTCCTTAATTGTGATGAAACATTTTTCTCCATAAATTAGATGTAATTTTATAAAGGAATTACAAATTATGTCAAAAAATTATATTTGTCAAAGTTACAGTTTCAGTTTTATATTTGTAGATGTAGATTATAAAAATTTCAAAATGCTATAAATTCTACAAATGTCATTAATTTTACAACTACATAATGTACAATTGGGTGTTGTATATGAATATGAAAAATATTCAACTTTAATAGAATTTTATTCAGGTACCTACTTATATAAATGTGAAATCAAATTTGAGTTTTATTTTAATTAGAAATGTAGCTAAAACTGTATGTTCTACTTTATTCAAATAGATATTTTTATACATATCAATAAGAAGTCATTACGAAGTACCTACTGTAACAGGTGTATTATAGTTATAGATTTATATCTAATCAGTTTGTAACATAAAATCATACATAGTTAATTCAAAACGTGACTTGTATACACAATCAAGAACACTACTACTTAAATAGACACCTTCCAGGATTTATTTAAATAATTAATAATAATAAATTTTGTAGATTTCAGGCAACAAATTAAACGACCAGGATGTTTAACCGGTTGAGACATAATAACAATTCAAATTTTGTATCAGAATGGTAATTAATCTTAATTCATTTACAAATCAATTGACTCTATATTGTTATTAATATATATTTTAAACGTATATTTTTTTATTTTTTAATCAAAGTAGATGGACTTTATTATTTCATTTTACGCAATCAACTATGTTGTGAAATTGGTTATGACATAACTAACGTAAAAACTGCTAGTTTAAATTTTGTGTATCTTATTTTATCGTTCATCTAACATATCTGTTCAGACTTTGTAGTGTTAATTATCTTAACGTAAATACTATTGTAATAAAAAAAATCTTAAATCTTTTGGCAGACAACCAATTAAACAATTATGTGTTACACTGGTTGATGCATATTGATAATTTCGATTTTATATTAAAATTCTCACAAGTGATTTTTATTTCAGTTACCTACAAACTGACTTGCAATTATACTGTTATTGATATTACTATAAATTATTTTAAATATCTATTCTTCAATTTTTACACGCATTAAATAATTTTACGCAACCAACTATACACAACATTGTTAAATTGGTTGCAGCATATGATTTCCTTAATTATTCTTATTACTAATACTACACTACATACTTATTCTCATTTTTAAAATATTAGTTTATATGTATGTGTTTATACGTTTGAGATAAAAATGTTCAAACAACATTTACACTTGCGAAATAAAACTAACACTTATAATAAAGATTTATTACATTAATATAACTTCACAAATTAATTACAGCCTTGAAGAAATATCAGATAACCAATTCAGATACAGTACAACATCAGAATAAGTTATTAAATTATGTTTCTCTAGATCATGTGCGCAAACTACTCCTCTGATATACCACAAACCATCTTTGAAATATATTAAACCAGATCCTTCATTCAAATCACCTATAGAACCTAAAATGAAGAAATCTAATTTAGGAACGAAATTTAATTTTGGATTTTACCCTTGTTTATATATACATTGAGTTTATAGGTAGTGTAGCTCATATAACCATCATATAGTTATTATAGTTAGTCAACCAATCACATTTAGGATTAAAAAGAATAGTTAGCGATATTCTTTTAAAGTCCAAGTCACTTTTATTTATACTATTGATAAAGGTGGGTTCCCAACAAAACTTTTCGCGTTTTGCTTTTTGCGTTATGGAATTCTATTGGTGACGCAAAATTTAAAAAAGTATGGGCGGGAAACTGTGAAATAAAGCTGAATATTTTCAACTTTTAGCAGTAAAAGAGTTTTGTTTACGTTTAGACGGTGTTGGTTAGGTAGGTTTGTTTCTTATGTATTTTCATAATTCATGTTAAATCCATGATTTTCCCGATACAGCAACGTTTTACTTATTATTATTTGCAGTGTTATACATATTTATTATACCTATATTGTGCAATTATGGAATATTTTATGTGGAAGAAGAGACTTTTACTAATACTTTTCTATATACGTAGAAAACGTGTACCCAAGAAGACAAGTAAGAGAAGTTGTTGGGTTAGGCCCACTATTTCTCTTTTAGAAAGAAAAAAATTTAGTTTGTTTTTTCACCTTAATAAAAAACACGATCAAATGGAACCGTTGTTGTACAAAAACTATTTTCGGATGTCTCCTGTTCATTTTAATATGTTGTTATCAAAAATTACCCCACATATTGAGAAATTTTCTCGGAGAGAACCCATATCTCCAGCTGAACGGTTGAGTGTGACCCTTAGGTAAAATATTTTTTTTATTAAACAATATGTGATCCCAACTTCTCATCTTTCTGTAGATATTTCGCAACAGGAAATAGTATGACTTCCATTGCTTATGACTATCGTATAGGGAAAAATACAGTGAGTAAAATTATCAAGGAAACCAGTGCTTCAATTTGGTATGTGTTATCAAAAGAAGTTTTTCCCACAAATTTTACTCCAGATTATTGGAAAAAAATCTCAGACGAGTTTCAAGAAAAGTGGCAATTCCCTCATTGTGTAGGAGCTATAGATGGGAAACATATTGTAATTCAGGTATGCATATGCAGGTTCAATATTTACTTTACAGTATACCTACCATACTTACCTGCTATTACATTCAACTTAATTTTTAGGCTCCACCAAACAGCGGAAGCGATTTTTATAATTATAAGGGTCAACATAGTTTGATATTATTAGCTGTGTGTGATGCAAATTATAAATTTATATACATAGACTTAGGTGCTCAAGGTCGCCAAAGTGATGGAGGAGTATTTAGACAAACACAATTATATAAAAAATTGAGAAACAATACTTTAAACCTGCCAGAAGCAGATAATATAATGGGACTATCTACGCCTCTATCATATTGTATTGTTGGTGATGCAGCGTTTCCACTGATGAATAATTTAATGAGACCATATCCTGGTCAGTTTCTTGAAAGAAAAAAAAGAATTTTCAACTACAGGTAAGTTAAATATCCTTTGATTACAAAATTTGTTGTTGTACCCCTTAGCAGCGGCTGCCAAAGTATACATGTTAATGTTACTCCAAAATTAGATATTTTTCCATACAATATATATACATTTTCATATGTGACACTGAAACGACTTCTCTTTATATTGAACTATTATTGTTTGAAAATACTAAGATTATTTCTGTTATTACATAATTTTGTTATGGTTGCACAAATAATGTTGTGTGCACCTCAGCCGCGAAGTATTTTAACGTTCTCAAGATTGGTGGGCCTCGAACATCTAATTTTCTTTCGGGACGTTAAAATAGTATTTCACAGTCTAGGTACACAAATAACTACTGTATATATTCTAGGCTGAGTAGAGCTCGCAGAACTATTGAAAATGCTTTTGGTATTTTGGTTGCCAGGTGGAGAGTTCTAAGGCAACCAATTATTGCTTCTTTGGAAACGACTGAGGCAATCACCTTAGCATGTATAGCATTACATAACTGGCTGGTGTCAATAAAGAAGTGTCCCCAAAGATTATTGTCCCAACTTTCCTAGTGCTGATGTCTCGGCAGGTCATTGTAACATCTACACAAAAAGAAGTGAAAAACAAAGAGATGCACTTGCAGATTACTTTCAAAATGCAGGAGCTATACCTTTTCAGTGGGATAAATGACTGTTTTTTAAAGATGGATAAAAAAATTAACAGAATGTATTTTGTTTAGAATAATAAAATGTTTCAACTCAAAAATGTTAATCATTACAATATAATTTATTTATAATTGACAAAACTAACAAGATTAATAAATAAAGAAATCAATACTTATGCTTGAATAATATGCACATATGGAAATCATTCATATTGCACTAAAGAAAAAATATAACAATATTCTATACACAAAATCATTTAATAATAATAAATTAGTCGGTAAGCCGTGCTTCATAGGCCATTTTTAAAAACTCCATTTCTAATTTAGCTCTTTTATGAATTGGTAGTTCAGTCATTATATCTGATAGTGCGAGACAAACAGGATTTATCTTCGGATTAGTGGCTACCAAAGGCACCGTTCTTTGATCGCTTGAAGTATTTCTTCGTCCATATTTGAGAACATTTTTTTTGTTTCTCCTTTTGAGGTTTCAATTCTAACACTTGTGGTACATTTTCTTTAATTTCTGTGTATGAACTCGAGGAAGTTGTTGCTCTTGGCACGTTTACATCACTTAAAAATTTTAACATTTCATAATACTTCCAGGAACTTTTTTTCCCATGTGCACCGCTTCCACTCGGAACATATTCTTCTATCTCATGTTTTACTCGGAAATATCTATCTTTTAAAGACTTCCACTTACGCTGAATTACATCAATTGTCCAGTCACAGTCTAAAATCTCTTCTATTTCAGCCCACAGCCTGTCTCTTATTGTTTTAGACCTGTCTGATAATTTAAGGGTATGGTCCCATAATGGCCTTCTATCAGCTATTAAGGAAATTAATAGTTCTTCCCTGGTACTATTCTGACATTGAATTTGCGAATCATTAACCTGCAGCTCGTTTTTGTCAATGTCATTATTTTTATGAGTTGACGATATTTCCAACTGGAAGCAATTATGATTGTAAGCTTCATTTTCACTTAAATATTCTTGGCAATTCTCACAAATATATTAAAATAAAATTTCAAACATTAGAAGAGTACAGTAATTTACTTTTATAAACTATACTGTCTAATAATTACTTACAGGTTTTAATATTTCATTCTCCATTTTTCTAACATTTTCTAAATTAATATAAATTTATGTATATTTCTTTATGGCTAGGTATATAATTTCTGACGACCAGTAATAACAAAATCACAAAATATTAAAGAATAAAATATAAGGTTATGAACAAATCTTGAAAAACTGTTTCAGTATATGTTTTGTGGTTTCAGTAATAGTAAAATTCCCCAAAATAGTTACTAAACGTAAAACTGTATTAAGGACGTATTTATTTCACACTTTCCCGCCGATACTTTTTAAATTTTGCGTCACCAATAGAAAACTCCATAACGCAAAAAGCAAAACGCGAAAAGTTTTGTTGGGAACCCACCTTAAGGGTGACTTGGATTTTAAATGAGTATCGCCATCTATTATTTTTACTCCTAAGTTGAATGGTTGACTAACTATATGTATTATATAGGGTGGCAGGAAAAAGTGGGAAATCCCTCAGGCCTTGGACTAAACATGGTACTCTTGTTTATTGTGCATAAAATTAACCGCTTACGAGAAAAATAATAATAAACGAATTCATGAACTCCAACCAGATTTATTATTTTAAAGTCTTTATCATACAGTGTTTAAAATTTAGTAACTAGTAAAGCTTAGCCCGGCCCTGGTAAAATAAAAAAGCTAAATATGTTTTAAGGACACTATTTTAAGAGGTCCGTACTAGAGTCCATCACATTAAATTTTTATTAAACTTTAAAAGTTATTCAAGAAGAACCGATTTCCAGCGGCATCCTTCAGGCAAACATTTCCGTAGGGAGGGCCTGTAGTAGAAAATTTTTATAGGGACTTCTCATCTTATTTTTCAAGTTCTATCTGCACTCGAGAGATTGTCCACACTTTCCTGGACACCCTGTATACAGGGCGGTCAAATAAAAATGAAACACAGCCATTTTCAGGAACTGCGTCAAGATTGTAGAAAAATGTCCAGACCCGTCGATTTTAGATTAAAGGGGGCATTCTTTGCTGGTATTTTTGACTCCCCCATTTTCACCCCCAAGTAAGGGTAAGCATCACCCCAAAATATTTAAATGGCGTTGGGGGTTGAGTAATATTTATTTTGAAAGCTCTTACAATTTTCTTTACGAATTATAAAATTTAAAGTCTGTTGTAAAGAGAATTGTAAGAGCTTTCAAAATAAATATTACTCAACATCCAATGCCATTTTATTATTTTGGGGTGATGTTTACCCTTGCTTGGGGGTGAAAGTGGCAGTCAAAAATACCAGCAAAGAATGTCCCCCTTTAATCTAAAATCGACGGGTCTGAGCGTTTTTCTACAATATTGACCCAGTTCCTGAAAATGGCTCTGTTTTGTTTTCATCTGGCCACCCTGTATATACAAGGATTTTACAGGAAAAAAATGAAAATGTCGTTTTAAACAAACCAAATGGAATCACGCTGAAAGTAAGTGATAAATACAAGTCCATATGCATCTACAGTGCCTTCATAAAAGATTACAAGCCACGTGATCAGGGTCAAGATTCTCAAATTAATCGCAGATCAATTCATATGCGAATATCCTTTTCCTCACTACGGCAATTGAGAGAGACAAGAAATCTATTTGCATACGAGTTGTTCCTCGAGAATCACAGTCCTGGTCACGTGGCTTGTAATCATTTATGAAGGCACTGTAGCAATACTGCACTTACCCTTATCAGATATGGCACATATTTTGTCACTAGTAAGCAACTTTTTGAAAGAAGCTGATGCCAAATATGGGCAATTTTCATAGTCCAAATAAGACACATCAATCATTCTAAGATTGCCATTTTTCCAAGATGCATGTCTGAGTTTATCTCCGTCCTAAAAATGATTTAAACATCTCAAGAAAATTGAATTTTGTTTGAAGTAATTGTACACCTATATTGAATATCAAAATTTATTTGGTGTACTCATTCAAAGGTTTACAGTTAATACTTATCAAAAACAATTCAAAATAACTCACTTTTAACGATGGAGTAGTATTTTCCCAGTCGATGCAAACTGGTATGGATTCGTCAGTTTTTAATGCAGATTGCAGCCTCACAACTGCTATGTCTCCATGCTGTGATGTATCACCTTTGAATGCGCGATGGAGATATATATTGGATTTTTCCACCTTTAAATGCACAACAAATTTTCTTAAAGTACTAATGTTCAGTGGCGTAGCCAGAAATTTGATATAGGGGGGGGGGGTTCAGTGAACAAAGTATTTCAGACTAGATTTTTTAAATAAAAAAAAATAAATAATTTTTAAGAAATTGAAACAATAAAAAGTAAATAAAAAAAATCTCATCATAAACATGTAAATAATAAACAGGTACGAACAATATTTGTTACAAAAATGACAAAAATAAAATTAGAACTGAGTTGCAGGCAGGGTTGATCTTTCGAATTTTAAGATACGGGATACATTAATTTTTTATTATATCAGTTGAAGAGGGGAGGGAGGTTAGCGCCGCAGGCGAAAATTTTGAAACTTTCAAGGTCAAATTGCTTAAAATAAGTCTAATCGCGTAGGGGCGATTAGACTTATTCGTCGTCGAATTGGGTGCGAGCGGGGCAAATTCTGTGACAATATTTTTTTTAGTAGTTCAGAATCTTTTATAATTTTTGGTAAAAGTTTGAGCCCACAATCTAACGAATTGTAAGATTGACTGTGCTTAACGCAGTGGTAGATTTGCCCAAGCTCTGCTGCGGTAACATCGATAGTTTCTTGAATATTTTCTCTGTTTGCAAAAAATTTTGTTAAAACTTGAGAAGATTTCGACATTTTCGCGTCTTCTCTGCTCTTTTTTTATTAGAGTGCTGTTTGACATCACTAAGGCCACCGTGACTAATTGAAAAATCCTTTTTGCATACTAGACATCTTGCAGAAAAATTGTTTGAACCCTTTATTAGCCAAATATACTCAGTCTGCCACGTTGGTCGATAGCTGCAGAGGCGATTTCCTTTTTTTGGTGGCGAGGTGGTCCTTTTCCGAGGTCTCCGATTGTCCCTATTTTTGTCGTGTTTTTCTAAATATTTATCCATATCCTTTAATTTTCAGATGATTTAATGCAGATGAACCCTAATGTAAGGTTGCCGTAAGAGATCTAGTTCACTGACCGCGTTGCTAAATCTTGGCGAATAGAGTGATTGCAGGTTTGTAGTGAGACATTACCTATATGACCCAACCAACCCAACCCATGGGGGGGTTCTGACCCCCAAAACCCCTCCCCCCGTCGCTATGCCACTGCTAATGTTACCATTTATTAAGAAATATTTATAAGTGCATTACTTTATTACAACTGTTTTAAAACTTTTCAAACTGAAAATTATTTATTGCAAAATTTCACATCAATTTTATATTAGTGGTGTGGTAATTTATGAGTATATTAACCATTAAACTACTAAGATAGAAAGAAATGAAGGTCACATATCTTCTATTAAATAGACTCTCACACCATTTTTGTATGCTATAACTCCTTAAATCATAAAAAATTTGCAATTGTTTTCTTAAGCATGATCACGTGACCCTACATCTTTAAAACAGATCCAAGATATTTGCTGCCGTTGCTGAATTATTTAGTTTATCTTAATAGTCATCAAAAGAAGCAACTTTTCTCTAATTTCACCCTGTATATTTTATGGTTTCTAAGATGCCAAGGGTGATCAAACAATGAAAAATTGACTGCTCTGTATGCACTGTTACTAATATCAATGACTGTGAAGTTCCAAATTTTAAAATTGCTTTAGAAAAAATATACTTGCCATTGCAATCCTCTGGGAATATTAAAAAAGAACTACCAAACATTTTAAGGAGAAAATATTTTTAAATTTCGTGAATATATGCAGGTCCATTTTGCATTAACAGTTTATTTAGATCTTTATTTCTTCTCGTACAATTCAGATTAATAATGAAAAATAAAATCACAGTAGGCCAAATACGTTTTATAAATTCCTACTTTAAAAAAAAAAAAAGATTTTTAAAAAGTCATAATAGCACAGAAAATATAGCTACGCATTGCATTATATTGCGTTAGCTATATATTCTGTGATAATAGGCACAGAATTTGCAATTTTTAAGAAGTTATATATGTAGTTTTTAAATTATATCTTTATTTTTTTATTTAATAAAAAAGTGAACCTAATTTGCTATTTTTACTTACTATGTTAGTGGCCTGTATATATACAGGATGTTCCGCATAAGAACCGACACAGAGCAAGTGCAAGTAGACTCAAATTTTAAAGACAAAGCCTACTACTGACTTTTTGAAAATTTAACAAGAGCAACAAAAGTGTTTTAAATTAAATTCTGCGCGGAATATTATCATTCTTTTTAAATTTGATCAATAGAAAAACAAGTTTAGTATAATTTTAGGGGTGACCTCAATGAACATCTTGGAGTATTTCAATTTACTTGAACTCAGTCAAAGAAGACCAATAAAAAACTTAAATCATGTACCAAATTTGGTTATTCCAAGTGCACGTAATTCAGAAATATTAATTTTTTTCAAAATATTTGGCCCCACTGTATGCCTGTAACTCCGCCTGTGTGCAACTTTGTGTACATGGTGACAACGGAAAGTGGGAACACGCTGTAACTGTTTTGTGACTGCTGATAAAAATTTGAAATTGGGTGGGTTTATACTAGATGGTGCCATGGATTCTTTGAGGCCATTTCGAATTTCATGACATTTCCGGTTTGACCGGAAATTTATATTTTTTAATGGGACACCCCGTATTTTTTGACATTTTTGGAATCAGCGGATCATTTTACGTATGGTAGGACCAATTTTCTGGATTTCAGTAATTTTTTTGAATTTTTAAAAATAAAACTAGAAGGCCACGACTGGCAGGAATTGTTTTCTTTTTTGTTTGTAATTATGGGAAAAATTATAAATTGGAAAATTTTTGTATATTTTTTTAGTTATTTCCACTAAAAATTTCGATTTATTGTGTTTCCTTAAAAACTCTTTTTTTCAAATGTAAAGAGGGTGGGCCCTATTGATTTTTTAATAAAGGTTTTTTCTCTGAATTTTGTGGTACAATTTTTAAAATCCGTCAAAAAAGAAAACAATTTCTTAATTTTAAATTAATTCACTTACCTTTTGTAAATTTCTATTATCCTTAACATGCTTGTCGAGCTTTTTCGAGGAAATATAAAATTCTTCATTTCCCACTTTTCCAGATTGGTCGCACAAACAGTGTGCAGCTAAATATTATTACAATGGTTTATAAAATGATCTATTATCTATCTATGTCAGTAAGTCACTACCTGTTATAATAAGATTGGATTTGATGGCAGTTCCAAGGCAAACTAGTTCAAAGTTATTACTCTTAATTGCTTTGTAGATCCCCACACTCCAAGGAGGATTGTTTGCGTTTTTTAAAACACAACATTCTAAAATATCAAGAGATTCACAAAAAATTTTGGGATAACTGTAATTTTCACTCACCTTCTGAACTGTACACACTTTTCGCAAACAGACACACTGAAACTACTGTATGATAAGAAACAATTTCAATAACAATAGAGATACTTACAAATGATCACTAAGGCGTGCTTTACTGACATATTGTTTACAATTAGTACTTTAGCTGTGAATAGCACTGGTTGAGGTGTCGAAAGAGATTACCATAAGTATGATATAGCACAAACTGGTTTTACAGTAACACTGCATCTTATATTGAATTCATATTTATGCCTGTTTTCAATGAATTTTGTTTATGCTTATACGTATACAGCTTACATTCGTGGTTTGAAAATGTGGTCTGTTGGTTAAATTTGTATATTAATACCTCATTTAAAAGACGTAAACGTAATTTACATTAATATTATCTAAATTAAGCTGAAAAAGTCAGACGTCTTATCTAAGTGAAATTTTTAGTCACTGTTATTTCCTGGAAACAATTTTAAGGAGAATAAATTTTGAATAATTCATGTGTTTACTCTTTCATTTATGTCCTAAGTATCTGTCAAGGACAATGAAGTGGAACCGGCAATATTAATAAATATTATTAATTGCTTCAAAAAAATACCCAGGAAAATTACTAGACATGAAATTCACAAATAATAAAAAATGCACAATAGTTACTTGAAAAGGTCAACAATTACGAATTTAGCATGTGTTACTCAGTTTATTAGTGATAATTTGGATGTAGAAGGACAAGCAGACATTGTTTATACAGATATATAAAAAGTATTTGATCAAATTGGTCATTATTTATTGTTATCCAAGTTAATAGTTATTTATTGTACATATAAATGTTTTAAGTAGCATTTTATACACGCAAGAATGTTTCATGTGGATAAAAGGCAATTAAAACATGAATGCAAAACAACGTTTTATCCATAATCACATCATAATCATATTTGTGGAGTCAGAATTATTGGAATTTAATAGAAAAATATTTGCACAACTCGATATTTCTTAGTACTCAATGAAATCTGATTTTTTCGTGTTTGTGGAATTTAGCGAATGGAAAAACGAAGAGTGATGACATTAAATGAAGAAATCATGCTATCGTATTTTTTAAATTTGTAGAAAAAATATGCAATTTCATCTATATGGTCGAAGTATTCGATGCTGAAGGCTATTATAATAAAAGTCTATAAAAATATAGATATTGGAAAACATAACAAGCTTACTGCTTATTTGAATAGGGGCATTCCACGCCAACTCAGCAGTCGATCCCACATCACCCTGTCAGATCTGGTTCAAAATTGGTACATCGATTAGTACTATCGAAAAAAAGATATTCCCAAATTTTCAGCCCCTAAGACCTCTTCCTGTCATCAGGGGCCCATAGTGAAGTTTTCGACCATCATTTCGCCTCCAGGGGTCTGAAATCGGTTTTTCGTGTACTGAAGCGGCATTTTGGTCTAAAAAAATGATCAAAATTACTTAGGAAATGCCAAATTTCCCGTAGAATACGATACCGCCATCCGTTTTCTGATATCTAGCAAGGGGAGCCCGGAAAACGCGCTTTGATAAAAATCTGATATCTCAAATACGGTCGCTTAAACTGGCTGAAAATTTACCAAAAAGCTCTTCAATTATAGCTCTTTCGATTGTTCATACGCGCGTGGTGATCATTATATGTAAATAAAAAGTTACACGCATTTTACGGGTTTTATATGGGATTTTCTGTAATTTTTTCATTATAACCGCTCCACTAGCCCTATCCAGTTGGGTAATAATTGGATTTTTTTCCCTCACCAAGCGTCTCTTTTGTCCCCCTGTCTTTACAAACACTGTGTTTAAAACATTATTTATTCAATGATTTATTTCACAATTTTTTGTCAATTTTATGATTTTTGAGCAAATTTACATTTTCTGCAGCTTACTTCTATTATTTGTAAAAATATGAATATAATATAATATAATATAAACCCACATCACAATCATTGTTGACACTATACATCTCGATATTATTTTCACTATTTTACACGTCCTTATACATGAATCAGCATTCTATCTAAATAATGTTTCTCTAATACTGGCTGGAGAGAGAAATTTCTGTGTTTGTAAAGACAGGGGGACAAAAGAGACGTTTGGTGAGAGAAAAAAATCCAATTATTACCCAGCTGGATAGGGCCAGTGGAGCGGTTATAATGAAAAAATTACAGAAAATCCCATATAAACTTCACTATGGGCCCCTGGTGACAAGAAGCGGTCTTAGGGGCTGAAAATTTGGGAATATCCTTTTTTCAATAGTACCAATCGATGTACCAATTTTGAGCCAGATCTGAGAGGGTGATGTGGGATCGACTGTTGAGTTGGCGTGGAATGCCCCATGAGTGAATCGAAGGATACAAAGCAAAAAAAAACTGCAGGATTGGAAAGTGTACATATTGAAGAATTTTTTTACTGGAGCTTTCGATAAATAATATTTAATGATTAAGGTAATATCTCTTTACTTTTTCCATGCTGTTACATATACATATAATGAACTTTGAATTATTTTAGGTTGCCCTAATAATGGGGCGATGCTGTGAATTGACAAATTTGAAAATTGCTGACACAGAATGTTGGCAGTTACCTACTTGTTTCAATACCTGACACTAAAACGGACATTTAAAAAAAAAATTCAATTATAGAAGAAGGATTTTGCATGAATGCTGTTGAAATATGCAAAAAATATATTTCTCAATTCGCTTAACACTTTCTTTTTAAGAAACATCAATTAAAAATGTACTTCTCAGCCTGAAATCAATACATTGGCGAAGATACCCTCAATAGTTGCCTCATTCCTGAATATCGCAAATCGAGAAGCATATACTGGCCATTGTATGAGGCGCACTTCACAACTTTATTGTTCAATAAAGGTGCTGATCTCACAACCATTAAACGGTATAGTGAATGGAAAGGCTCTTCTGTAGCAGAAAGTTATGCTGAGGAGTCTATATCTAACAAACTTAATATTGCAAGAAAAATCTTAGGAAAATATAGCTAACAATAACAGACATCCGTAACTTGTGCAAATTCTTCAGAATCTTCGGCAGATGTTATACATTGCAAAAATGATGGCAACAATACTACAAGGGTTGTTATTAACGGAAAGAAAATGTTAATAAATTAAATTTGATTTATAATAGGTTTATTACTTTTTTCGTTATTCTACCGGTGAAATAAAGGTACTTTATTCCACAAGTGACTAAAGTATAACTTTAGATGGTTCATATGTGTGGATAAAAGTCCAACACTGTAAGGTGACTGTGGATACAGGGTTTTAGTTTGTCCCAAAACTATTGCTATTCATGTCCTACCTGCTTCCAAAAACAATTTGTCAAGTATGGGAGGTTACAAATCTAAGTTATTTAACAAGAGGTGTCCCACAGGGATCCAATTTAGGCCCGTTACTGTTTTCAATATTTAATAATGATATCAATATATATTTTAAGGACCTTGGTGTCATATTCCATTCAAAACTTAGTTTTTCTAGTCACGTTAATCAAATTACTAAATCAGCTTACAAACTACTTGGTTTTTTAATGCCAAACAGGAATAGTAGAAGTTTAAAAACGTTATATTTTTCATACATTAGATCTAAGTCCAATTTACCAAAATAACATAATGTTAGCAGGCATTGATAACCCTATTTTGATGAAATGATCAATATAATTTCATTAAATGAAAGAAAAAAATGAAGTGCCATATCATTTTTGTATAACTTAGTACCTACATTATGTTACGTCTAATTAACTACTTATTCTAATTGTAGTTTCTCTAACTAGTAGTAAATAAATATTTCTTTGATAAATGTATTAATTGCTTTTATTTTTGCACCAGTGCAAAAGCAAATGACTTTTAACATTATGCTTTTACTAACATTTGTAGATTTTTTTTAAATATCCCACAACAAAAAAATTGAATGGAATGGGAGAGAAATAAAACAGTTTTGTACAAAAGCGATAGGAATATGCTTCTATTAGAAAATAAAACATAACAAGGGTTCCTAAATTAAAATTTCATGCTTCAGATCATAATAAAATTCACGTTGCAAGTAAATGAACAAAATCAATTTGACTCTTCATAAAATATAAAAAAATATGTAATCACAGCTTATTATTATTCTGTTTAAGCCTTCTTCCTATAATGAAAAAGAAATGATTAGGATGAATTAATATTTGCTTCTGCTTGCGACATTTATTGCAGAGATAAATGCCTAGCATTTCCGAATATTGCAAAAATTTCTGGATATTATGCCAAAGATATTACATAGTTGTGTTAATTTATTTTCAACACCCGTCAATATTTATTGGTTCAGAAAAGAAAATCTTCAATTATCAGAGAGATCATCTTTAAGGATTTACATAACTGTCGCAATAAATGTCACAATTTTTTCTAACATATCTTAAAAAAATCAGTGTCGACACAATTCTTATTTCTTTACAAAAAAAAAAAATTATTAATTTTTATAGGTAGAACGTTTATTTTCGCTAAAAACATGACTTTGACAAAATGAAGAAATTAATTAATTTTATAATTTGATATCTCATGCAGTCCTTTAAATAGAGAACATCAAAATAACAATCTTCATTAAATGACGTGTGTTCCAAAAAATAAATCACCAATCGTTACGCAAAACTCAAAACCCTCCATCACTTCACTTAAATGATGAACTGTTTGTAATATGATGCAGTGACATTTTTTGCTTGGTATTGGCAGCTGTAGGTTGATTTGTGTGATTTCATTTGAAATGTCTTATGCAAGTTAAGAATTAGCAGATATATTGTGGTACTGAAAGAACAAATATCATTTAAATATGACTTATTTGTATACAAATGATTACCCCCAAAGAATACAACGGAATTCCAAAATAGTATAAAATGCTGTTCAACGACTGCATAGCACTGGTAAAATAAATCCAATCTATGAAAACTGTAGAAAAGAAATATCTTCAAGGAATTTTTGCCGTAGTCGATGGCATTAGGCTAGGGAACATATTCTAGCCTCACTTTTTTAAGGGCATTTCTACTATGAATAACTAAGAAAAGACAAATACTATAAATTTTTTATCTTCACAGTTGTTTATAGCTCCTAAAAGCCGGCCCTTTTTCAACTCACACCAAAATTTTGTAGACAGACTTATTGTCTCCATCAATTAGAAGCATGCTTATCAGCTGGTGCAAATAAATTCAAGCTATTTTTGAAGAATTACCTAATATCGATTTAAGGTAAATAGTTTTTAGCCAATCAATTTCAGCCCCAGTAGTATTTCAAGACTCTCCAACTAAAGTTCCCAAAAATTATGTTTTTTAGATTTCACAATTTTTTGTCCAATGAAAATTGTTATTTTCACGTCCTCTATTGCTATTCTGAAGTAACCAGTCATTTTTGGTAACTGACTGCCTTTGCTTCGTATTTTAATTTTATTTTGAAGTTATACTTCTTTGCGCCCGTTAGACACATTGGGATGGGATGTTGGTCGAGAAACCGCGTCACGCTCAAAAGGAAGAACAAATTTAGAAGAAGAAATTTTTAAGAAGAAATTTTTAAGAACTAATATAATAATAATAATATATATATATATTTTTTTTTAAGAATTTTTTTTTTGTACGTACTAGTGTTTTTTTTAAGATTTTTTTTTTTGTACTTACCAGTTAGTGGGTGTATGAGAATGGCCAAAGAAGTATAACTTCCACTGTCTGGTCCGACGCAGACAATTTTTTTTTAATATCTTCACACAGTTTAATTCATTTTTGTACTTTTTTTCCCTGCACAATAAACAGTTGTATCCCATTGAGCAGAAGTAACAAAATAAATAAATTTACAGACTGTCTCTGTCATCACACACCTAACGTTTATAGGAAATAACTTGCAAAAATTATTTTCCTTCATACATTTTTTAAATGAAAAATAAACTAAAAATAATTACAGATCGAGTCAATTTTGTTGCACGTTCCTTTTCAGCCATGAAGATCGCCAAAGAATTGGGTTAGTTGAATGGCACCTACATAACCTAACGTTGCGAGAAATGTGAACAATCAGTTTCACCTTGAATATTTTATAGTTTGGAGTTTCGTGTGTTGCGATAACTAACTATACTAAAGCAACTACAAAATTTAGCCTTAGCGGCTCATATGTATGCACAGGTTTCATCCTTGCAGAGAATCTTTCGTGTGCATGGAGCCTGGACAATTACATCAAAATGTGAAAGCATAGATACAAGACAAACAAAATTTCACGCACGCCATAAAAGAAAATCCTATGACTACTCATTCCACAGCAAACCAAGAAAATATTTCCCGTCATTTGGTATACTCTGAGAAAACTAATTTTATTCCTATCACATTCAAAATATTCAAGGACGCATTCCCAGGGTTTGGTAAATGACTTTTAAAGTAGCAAGATCTTGATAAAAACCATTTATAACTCGCACATTTTGTGTAACGCTCCAAAATTGATTCATTTTGTACAAAAATATTCAACTAATATCTGGTCTGGTATCAGGGACTGCGCCTTTTATTCTACCTAACCCTTTAACTAAAAAACTCTAGAAAATGATTTTGCTGGTTTACTGGAACAAGCACCATTAAATGTTTGGCACGATTCTGCAAAAGTGAGATGATGCTTGTCCAAATAAATTGATTGGACGAATTTCATGGGCTTTTTAGAAGTCCAGATTTAAATCTGTTGGATTATTTGAGGGGTCATATGAAGTCATTAGTGTAGGAAGGATATCAAGGAATAGAAGAGATGAAGTTTACAGCAAATTGACAAGTCTGGCTTAATGAAAAGGTAAGAATTTATAAAAAAGGAGTTATTAAACATCGTCTTGAATTAGGCATAAGATGACGAAAACACCCTGTAAAAATAAATAAATAATAAAACAGAATTACCTTTCCGAATTAGTCACTGGCTGCTGTGATTGATTTTCCGCATCAACTGTTTGTTATATATTTCATAAAAGTCCCTGTTCTCCTTTGCTGCACTAATGCCACCAGAGGGCGTTGAGGTAGACGAACACACCGCATTTGCCGACACTTTTGTGCTTTGAGGGTTTGGATTATTAAGCGCCGGTGGAAATTGCGGCATCGCACTGCCCGGCACAACTCCCGTGGGGTAATAACACATGGGTCCCTGTGGACTGTAAGGCACGGTCCCGTAGCTGGAAGAAGGAAGTCCAAAACTTCTCGAAGGGGGAAATCGGTTCTGCGGGAAGAAACCCGGCGGCGGAGGCAAACCAGGAGGGGGGCAGGGCGGCCTCATCCCCGCCTGAGACTCCAACATGTAACCCTGGACGTTGGACATTCTCACGCTGTAGTACGGGTTACTTCTATAATCTGCCGGCGGGTAAGGCAAATATCCGTAAGCTGGCGGACAGAAATAACTGTACTGGCTTCTGGTCTCCACGACCTGAACGGCTTTGTTATGCTGCTCTGAAGTTTGCGTGGAGCAGCTGCGCTGATCTTCCGACAATCTCAAGGAACTTGCGGAACTGGAACTGCTACGCAGAGATTTTCCAAGCTGGCTTATCGTGTCGAAGGACATGTCGCTGAAGCTCGTCCAGCTGTGCTGCGTCACCATCGCCGGAGATTCGTACACGGTGGACGTCGAGCTTCCCGACGAACATTTGTCGTCATCTTGGAGGAAGTTCAAGAAGGGATTGTTTGGATTCAGCTTGGTTATATCAATTTCCAGGTCTGCGGTGCCGTTTAAGTCTTTGAGGAAGGGATTTGTGCAAGCGTCGGCACTCTCTTGATGTATCGATTTATTTTTCATTTCTACGTCATCGACTTCGGCCCATTCCTGTCCGTTAGTTTCCACGTCGGTAAACAATTCGTCGTCCAGGAGATTTTGAATTTTGAGCTCCGTTTCGGCCTTTAACCGTTTTATTATGGACAACGGGTTGTCTTCCGGCAAAAGGGAGATTTTAATACAGTCTAGGCGAACGTCGGGTAAGTGTAAGTCGTAACTGTGATCGCTGAACTGATCCACGTTTTCATCGTCGGAGACTCGACTTTCTTCGAACTTCATCGTACTCAAAGGATGGCTTGATAAGTCCACATGACTTTCCGTGTCATCGGAATCACTAAGCCGTTCTTTCTTTACAACGGTGGAATTTAAACCTTCTGCACTTTCGTTTATCGTCGAAATTGTGTCGGCACCTTGCCATTCTTCTCTCAGCCAATCCAAATCATGTTGACAAGATTCTAATAACTGTATATTTTGATCCTTTGATGGAACATCACCCGGATATTCAAACTTGCAGATGTGACTAATATCTTTCATAATATCCTCCGTTACCATCAGATCTTTCTTAAGTACGCAAACAGTCTCCTCCTCTCTCGTATTGAGCTCTTTTAGTTGTTCCGTCAGTAAATTCAAATCCGTAGGGTGACCCTTCAGTTCCTGTACCAAATCTTCGTCGGCATCGACAAAATCTTCACTGCTGATGATGTCATTCTCTTCTTTCTCTAACGGTTTGTCTAGAAATGTTTTAATTTCGTCCTGGAGGTCCCCGAAAATCGACAGATCCAATTCCTGGGCTTTGCACTGTTCTCTATCGAAATACTGAGAAGATGGGGTTCTGCGTTTCTCCCTAATGCAGTACTTCTCGTGGAACTCTTCCGCTACCTTTATGATAGCCTCCTCACTGCTCTGATCGATATAGAAGTACTGGGGGTAGAGAAAATTTATGGGCACGTTACACTCTTGGAAAATTTCCATTTCGGCGGTGGACGGTACAAAGCCATGTTCAAGTTCCAAAAATGTTGGGAATAAGTGTAAGTATTTGACTATTGGAATGTGTATGGAGTCTACGATAGGTTGCCTCTTCTCCTGAAAAAATTAAAGCAATGTAGTTTGTGTACACGGCGAACTAAATTTGATGGGATTTGGGTGTATCTCGAAAATTAAGTAAGATTTTAAAGAAAAAAAAAACATCAGATAATGCCATTTTGACTAACCTCGCTGTTATGTCAGTCCGAAAAATGGCAAAATCTATCTATACTGTATTTTTTTTTTCTGGGAAAAATAATTCTAGGAGCAACATTCCTCATCAGTCTTTTAATTTCGAAAATTTGCACACATAGAATTTGGTCCACCTTGTACAAGACATTAGAACTACAAATAGTCCTTGATACCAGGTTTAACAATTAGGATGCAAATTTGCCACCATTCACTTATGATGACAGCACTGTATGGAGTTGGTAATTTTTTTGCATTGGTATGCCAATGTCTCACAGCTATGTTTCTGTCAAGAGCATTGTAAATAAAAGTTACTCTTGCATGTTGCATGCGCTACCGTTTAGAATTTTAGAACCAACTAACAAACATTCAACTTCCTGCTGAACTCATCAAAAGTGGAAATAGAACTAGAAACATGTCCAAGTTTATAGGGATAATGCTATAATGAAAGCAGCAGTGCAACAACAGATTAAAAGATTTTCCGAAGGGAGAGACAGCAGTGTTGATGAATAGAGACCAAAGAGAGATAACGAGCAGAACTGACAAAAATATTATAAAAATTAACTCTAACCTCTCGATTAATGAATGTTTTGTCAGTTCTGCTCGTTGTTGGCCACTCTATCCTTCTTCATTAACGTCACTATCTCTCGTCTCAAAAAATCGTTTAATCCAATTGTTCACTACCGTGTTTTATTCATAGGATTCTCTCCATGAACGTGGACTAACATGTGCGTCATTTCACTTAAATTTAATGTTTGTTGGCTGCTCTATTTCAACATTCGATATTCTATGAACGACACACAAAAACAACTTGACACAAACATAACTGTAGAACTCTAATACACCATAGTTAAAAAAAATTACTAACCCGTTTTGTACAGTGCTGCCAACATTAGCGTACAGTGGCAAGTTCAAGAACTTAATTGTCAGACCTCATATTTTAGACTCTTTAAATTAGTGTTTTTGTTTTGTTCAATTTTAATAAATTTTACACTTATACCCCATAAACATTGTTGGAAGTAGAATATGGCAGGTACTGTCTTCAATTGTAATTACACCCCATAAATTAAAACTTTGTTCAAAATTATTTTCTACATTTTTATACTACTACAACGTAAAATTAACCTAAATTCTAAGCCAAACACAAACTGTTATTATACACATACACTTGCAAGAGAAAAATTGATTTTCAAAATGGAACAACTACAATTTCCAACGGTTTTGTGGTCACTTCGTTCAGTAAACTATAATCGGCTAGTTTATTGAATAAATCCTTTGATATAAAGTTGATAAAGTGGTTGCTGTGTATATATTTTCACGTTACCAACTCGTAAGAATCACAATACAGAGTTTATTTAACCGATTATAATCAAATTCATAAATACATGCTTGAGAATATTGAAGAACAGAAAGTAAAAAAAAATCAATGTCTAAATAGAAAAATCAATTATTTAAGATCCATAAATTTTCTAAAATTACAGGATGCTTCAAAAAATACATCTTATGTCTAGTATTGTGATTCACGTATAACAAATCATGCTGAGAAAATGTAATGTGTTTTTCTGAAGCCACCAGAAAATAATGGTCGTTATGCCATCTTGGACTTGATTTCTAAGAAAACTTGAATAGTAATAGCCATATCTTTACATCTAAATTCCTTTGGAGGCAAATTTTTCTTTCATTGTGTATTTTTTTAAGATCGAATAATTTTTTTATTGGTAAAAAATTTTATGTATGTAGTAGTTTTTAATTAAAATTTTTAATGTCAATAATGCCAGAAAAAAGTTTTTGCTACCTACATATTTAGTTTATTTTTTCATAAATACCTTGTAGGTATTTTTTTTAAAATATCAAAAAAAAACATTTAAAACAAAACAAAATATATATATATAGATGCACAATATTTGCTGAAACCAAGATTTCTTCTCGAAGATCAAGTATGAGACATTTGAACTACTTTTTGTCCAACCAAAGTTTCAAAATCGTGTATTCTTTAAATGTATATGCAGGGTGTCCGAAACTTATGAAAAAAATGTCTAAAGGCAATAGTTTGTCTACAAATACATTTCAAAAATAAAAATACAACTGCAATAATATGCAAAACTATGTTACAAAATTACAAACTAAGGTACAATTAAGGTTAAGTAAAAGCGCCTGTAACGTAATTTGATTTCTGAAGCAGTATTAATGAAGTAAACAATCGTTAAAATTATAACGTACTGCAACGTTCGACAACGTTGAAGTGTCAGGCTGCTGTTGATAACCTAAAAGTAATATTAGTCATAATGGTGCGTACAGCTAGTGTGATTCATTTTTGTCTAATTTTTCTTTGATATTTGTAAGTGTACATAAACAACAATTTATAGTAACCATAACCAGCCGAATGGCATGTTAATTTACGGCGAATTTAGGCAAAACTCTGGCTACGAGATGTTTGTACGATAAACGCTTCTTGCAAGAAACAGAAGTCATTTTAAACACTGTTACTATTAATCTGTGTTGTGAAAAGGGCTCTAAAGAAACCTCTCAGAGTAAGTTACTATGGTTAGGTGTACCTATTAATTATTATGTATAAATACATCACAATCCTAAGACAATATGTGAGTGACGTCACATATTCAAAACATGTTTGCTGTCATTATGCTGTTACCGTTGGCCAGAAAAAAAAATGTTTTTGCTTAGAACAACTTATCATATGGTATTGATATTGCGGACACCCTGTATATAAATGTCTAAGTAAAAAGTTGATATACTACTCGCGGTAAGAATTCAGACGTTGTACATCATGGCTGACGTTACGCAATTGTTTTTATTGTGAAAGTTTTTTCAATATTTGGTCGCGTTAAAATTAATCATATTTTGCTATTTAATGCAATATATAATGCAAACTTTTAATGTAGTATATAGTTTTATTACTCTCAGCTGTAGTTTCTTATATATTTTGTTGAAAATATAATGAATTATTCATTTGTCGTATGACGTAAGTCGTCTGAATTCTTGTCGCGAATATAGTTGCATATAAATTTCTTGTACACCACTGGATCTTCCAAAAAATGTAAATAAAAAATGTTCACAATTAAATGAAAGTATTGTGACGACGCAGAAAACAACTGAAAATAATGTTTGCTATTAAGTTTTTCTGGAAGATGAAGAGTGAAACATTTGAACTACTTTTTGTTTATTTCCTCGGGGACTCTAAAATAGTGTCAAAATTTGAAATATTAAAATTTCCAACTTAAAAATTTATATAGTTGCAGGAAAATTTCTTGTACACTACTAATCCTACAAAAAAGAATTATTTCTACGTCACAAAAAACTACACTACTAATCCTACAAAAAATAATTATTTCTACGTCACAAAAAACTGAAAATAATTTTTGGTATTATTTTTTTCGAAGATCGAGACTGGGACATTTGAATTACTTTTCATCTAATTGGAAAGAAAAAATCTGTGTCAAAATTGTGTAAGCGTAACCAAAAAAATAAATAAATTTTCACAGTTAAAATAGTATTTCTACAACACAGAAAAAACTGAAAATAATTTATTCTGTTTTCTTAAAGTTTAAGTCCAAGACATTTGAACTACTTTTTCTTTGTTACCTCAGAAACTACAAGAAAGTTTATAAAAGTGCCAAAATTGTATTATAGTATTTAAAATAATATAAATTTGCATTTAAAAAAATTCTTTTACGTCACTGAATTAAAAACCTGATTCAAAAATTTCCACACTTAAAAATGCATTCTGTCATAAAAAACAACTGAAAATAACATACCATTTAATATTTCTCCAAGATCAAGTCCGAGACATTTGAACTACTCTCTGATAAATACGAAAAATTCCCAAAAAGTGTGAAAATTGGACCACCTTGTAATACTTATTACATTTATAATACGAAAATATAAGAATTAACAATTACATTTTCAAGACGTACAAACACGTTACGTTACATAAAAATTAAAACATATCTTTTGTAGCACCCTGTATACAACTCAATAATTAAACGTTAAGATGTAAAGGTATGCTGATATAAAAAAAGAGTCTTCTCGTACAACCTAATATTTTATTAAGGCAAATTATAAACAAAAATTGATAACAGCACAAACATGCCGAAGATGAGACTAGTCAATTAACAAAGAAATAAAATAATATTCTAAATAAAGAATTCCACTTTAATTGCAAGTCTTTGATGAGTGATGATCTGCTATAAGTTTCAGCAGTAGCTGCCTCTTACTTTTCACAGATATTGATTTTTTAATAGGAGTATTTACCTTATTGGGTTGTAGAGCGAAACCTTCTTCGACCAGCTTGTCATTTATGTAAAAGCTCTTATTCGGCTCCGTTACATCGGCCAGATAAACTTCTAAGACCTGCTCCTGAAACAAAATAGAGATACAATGAAGACAAGCTAAAGAGTAACACGAATAAACGACGAAGTCTACTTACGTCCCAGTTTATGTGGATGATCTTGGCGGTTAAATCCTTGTCCACGACCAGTTTCCTGAAACCTTTGCACGCCTCTCGAGACCACGGTGCTCCTTCTTCCAAAGGGAAGACATTAGCGAGCCTACACCTTACGGCTTGGGCTTCAAAAGTGCTGAATTTGGCGTGTAAGAAACAGAGGCCTTTCGTGGAAACTTTTGTCATGGTGCCGTAATCAATAAATATTACCTGAAATGAAGTAGTTAACAGATAAAACCAAAGCCTCCGCAAATAAATATAAAATGCTAGCTATAAAGATTACTGATTAAGATCTTGTACAATCCTACTTTCGCTTATAAGTTTTAAAAATGTAAAATTCCCTTTTTCGAATAGAAAAATCCAAAAAACAGTTCAATTAATAGCTTGACAATTAATTCCGCTAAAAGATTTGAAACGGCGATTTCGCTCATCACTTTGAAAATATTAAAGTCACCTATCTCTTTAAAATATTGAAGTTATTAATAAATTTGCCACTATTAAACAAAACTGCCCATTAGTACTACAGCACCATTTTCGTCAAATTAAATTATGATTCTTGATTCTTTACATTTAATTTCCATTTACAGTGCAAACATGCACTGTAAATTGATTTACGATGTTTTTCACCTCTGCTTAAAAGCATGCTTAATATATATAACGTTTTATAGTTATTAAATAAAGACATTTGTGTTGGGTGCAGATACTTTCCCACAATATAGTTCGCAGGTTTGGTTTTCTAGGTTATGGGACAAGACTGCCGCGGTTACATTAAAACTTGTCTATTATCTATTCCTTTCGTTCGATTTTGTTATAATAAATAGGCATTTTATCTAATTGTACCTACGGGAAGTGTAGTTTTACCAGTTTATAACGAAATAATGAAAAACTAATGCAAAGTACTGGAGCTAACTTGATTAACTGTTACCTATCTATCAGGTATTATTACTAATAAGAATGGTAATTTTTGTCGTTTCTACATTTAGAAACGCTACAAAAAAACAACTGCATGGTAGTTGACATTGTTGACAGATGTAAGCTTTACTTATGAATCTAAGCCATCAGTCCATTCTTATCATAGGCGCCGACTTTCTGTAGGAAAAAAGGGTTTTGCCCCATTTTTTAAATATCGAGCTAAAATTCTGGAACAATTTCTTTATTGTCTTTTAAGCCTCCCTGAGCACGTGGTTAAATTTTTCGTACTTAGTCATAGTTAACCCTGTATGCTACTATTTAAACCTATTATCAATATTTAAATTCACTAATGAATTTGCAAATATTAAAATTACCTATTAACTTTGAAATTTTATTTTGCCAATTATTTGCAACTTTGGGCCTAAAAGGCCTGTAAGGGGCTTTATATAATTATTTGAAAATATTCAATTTGTTCATAAAAATATGAAACGACTAGTTATTGCAAATATTTAAAGTGTATCAATTCTAAAGTTTCACTTGCATGAGCCGATTTAAAAATATTAAAATTGTTTGATATTGTGGAATTTCTAACTGAAAAATTTCTTGTACGTTACTGAATTCTATTAAACATTAAACACTCATAAAAAAATTTCAAAATTAAATATGTACTTTGACATCAAAAACTGATAAAATAACTTTTGCTATTTAATATTTCGTGACCATGGAGTCCAAGACATTTGAACTACTTTCTGTTTACGTTCTTTAAAAATACAAAAAGTCTCAAAAAGTGTACAAATTGGACCACCATGTATATATTTTCTTATACATTTATAGTAAAAATTAGCATTGCATTTCCAAGACGCTTATAAATCCCTCTTCTACGAAAGTTCAACTCAGCTTACATAAAAGTTGTAAATTATATAAAATATAAATTTCTAATTAAAAAATTTATTAGTAGAAAAATTTAAATTTAAAAAATGACTGAAAATAACTTATGCCATTTAATATTCCTCAAAGATTGTGTCCAATACATTTGAACTATTTTCCATTTACCTTCTTTGAAAATATGAAAAGTGTTAAATGAGGATCAACTTGTAATATTTTCTTATTACATTACATTTATAGTAAGAATTAATATTTGCATGTTAATAAATTTGCAAGCATTCAAACTACTTAGCGAAACTGAAACTTCGCTAACTGATTTCAAAATATCAAAATTGTTCATGAAATTATGGAATCTGGATTTGACAGCTATATGTAAAATACTAAATCCTATCAACATTCAAATTTAGATTCGTTAATAAATTTACAACAATTTTATATGAGCACATATTAAAACCGCTTATCAATTTTAAATAATAATAGATAGATCAAATGAAATTAAATTGATTCTAAACTAGCAAAATGTAAAAATATTGACCGCTTATTAGATTTAAAATTTTAGCTATCATTAATGAATTCGCAAATATTAAAACTGCTAATCAGTTTTAAAATGATTTAATTTCGCTAACTTCTTCCAAAAACTTTGACCGCTATAAAAAAAAATTTTTAATGAAAAATCTGGAAACACAACTCATAAAATATTTAACTCATCTCAACTCACCGCTGTACCCCACCACTCGTTGATTTGAATAATTTTCAATTCTTTTTAAAGACAACAGATTAGATCTTTAGGCAAACTGCACGCTAATTGTAAAAAAAAATATATAGATTCAATGTACTCACCCTAATAGTATCTTCCAGTTCTGGCATCGTATCAACAATCAAGGCCCTATGATATTCTCCGAAAATAACCTGAACGCAGTAGGTACCTTCTTTTATTAAATAATCCGGAATGAGATAATCTTGGGCGTACTCTCTGTAAAATTCTCTGAAAATCACAATAAAAACAATAATCTAAGTAACGCACAACATACACAGAAGTAAAATTTGTTAAGGTTGTACAAAAAAACAAATCGAAGTTATTAATATAAAAGTATAACGACAAATTTGTTACTCACTGTATACTGTCCATTAGAACATCTAATTTGGAATTGGTCATATACACCCAGAATTTAGAAAGGTCGTAAATTTCCCCGACCACGACATCGATCTCGTCGCCCTCTTGTACATCATGGGAGATAAACGTTCTGGGTATCTCTTCGCCCGGCAGGAATATGTCAGTCGGGAGAAACTTTTGCAGGTCGGTAAACTAGTCAACAAAACGACAACTTATTCATTTTAAAAATCAAAATGAGATAAAATTTGTGTTCTGTAAGGTGATGTTTTGAGAAACTTACATCTACGTTGGGCAAAGCGCTATAATCCGTGTCACAATTAGTTTTATTGTTGGAACCGTAGCTTGCTACCGTATATGATTTTTCGGCGCAATCCGGCAGCGGTCGGCTACGGTCGTATAATTTACAGTCCCCTGACGAGGGCATCACATAATGAAATATCGTGGAGAGACGAGTACAGAGATCGATAAGGCTTTTAAATCCCAACTCTTGGTAATCAAGTTCCCGTCGAAACATATTTCTGAAAAGCAAAGATACTATTTAAACTTTTTCCGAAATAATATAAAATTCAAAACATTGAACATAATTACTAGTGAACATTTGAATATTGTTAAGGGTTAAGAACGTCTCAAAGTTTCTACATAGTTCTAGGATGAAGACTCAATTAATCCAGTTGCATCTTGAAGGACACACCTTGGAGCAAATCCTGTTATAATATATTGGACATTCAAAAGAAAAATAAGAGGCGAAAAAAATCTAGAAACTACAGGTAAATTTATACATTTTGAGTTTTAAAAAATGCAGTCAGATCCTGCAATTTCTACAAGAAAGTTTGGTAAATGTTGTTTTTTTGGATTTATTTACAACTCAAGTCTAAGTTGTAAGTAGGTATCTTATTGACGTATGCTTGGTGTGGCATTTATAAATCTAACCCACAATTTTTTAAAGGTGTTCATTTTTTTTTTTTGGAAACTTATGGTTTTGTATGGCACTTGAGATAAAAATCACAAGGATTTGTGTCAAACTATGAGCGGAAATGTATTTATTATTTCCTGGCAAACGTATTTTAATTTACATTATTTTCCTTTGGCAGTTATAGTATTTGTTCCAAATAGACATTTTCAATAGTCTGTAGCCATATTTATTTTTAATGCAGTTTTACGTCTCGGAAGACAACAATTGTCAATATCAACAAAAGGAGCCAAAATCAATATATGGGCAGACCAGAGATTCTGATAGCAGGTCTGCCTCTACAGAGCCTAGCCCGAAAACAATAAGGGCAGGTCGAAGAATTCCAGCTTAGATAGGTATGTGCACTTTTACTCGGTTATTGGCAGCGACCAGTTAATGAGGTCAATATGGTAAATAGAAATTAAAAACAAAATTTTGAATAAATGATGTTTACAATGGGAATCACAGTGAAAGGTTAAATTAAAAACAAAACAGTGATAGTTTATCACATCTTGAACGTTTCAGTTTTTTTATTATTACAAACCATCTTCAGGTCTGTAAATAAAAACAAACATTTTATTATTTACAAACCTGGAGATGGTTTTCAATGATAAAAAACTGAAACGTTTTCAAAGATGTGATAAATTATCACTGTTCTGTTTATAATTTAATCTTTTGACTGTGATTCTCATTTTAAACAACATTCATGTATAATACTGACAGTCAACTTTCAACACTTGAAAAAATGGGACCGTGTATTCCAAGTGAAGCAGAAACTTTACAGTTAGTTCAGGAACAATTGTTATCCCATACTTTAAAAACACATACATTGTCCATATCTGATGGTCCAAATCAAGTTACATTAGTCCAACATTTTATAGATTTTTAGATAGTTAAACTTTTTTTTTAGTTTTTTCACAATAACTTTATTATATATTGTAGTAAATACATAAAACTTGGTTGTGGTGAGTTTTCTAGCATAAGAAATTGAGATATTGCTTCGAATTTGCTATCTATTGTAGAGGGCGCCACCTATAGTACTTCACATGAATTTAAATCGTCATAAATTTTTTGTGCACTGGTGTATTGATTGTTTAATCAATAATTCTTATTCGTTGACATATTTTTGTTAAAGAAAATGCCTTGAACAATCATTTTTTGGATAGGATTTTAAGTTACAGACACCCTGTATAAGCAAGATATTGAAAACATTTCTAAAACATCCTGATGTATTAGTCGAACAAAAAATAACCTTTCTAAGATTGCTCAGAATTGTGACGTTCTTGGTCAAAATGGTCTGATTTCTTTGCACAATTCTGGTCACACTATTCGGTGCCAGTGGCAAAGATGCGAAAGATAATGTTTTACGACTTTGGCTGAAGCTCTCAGATTGACAAAAAATGTAAAATTAACAGCCTCTTAGAAATAGCCATTCTTTTTGTTGTAAGTTTTGCTAAGTGCCAAAGTTAATTCTTGCCTTCTCTTGACTTGCCCCCCAGTTTTAATGTTTACAAACTATTAGAAAAACTGGTGGATGGCAGTACTAATGCAAAATTTAACATTGAAGTGCACTCAATAAAATGAAACAAAAAACATTAAACTTTGAAGACCGTGATACGTGTCACGTACCACATGCTTTCTACTCATTGGTCATACGTCATGGCAAAATGGCTGCAACCTGCGTTATTAGCGAAATTGAAACGGGAATAAGTATAATAATAATAATAGTAATGATAATAATGCCTATATTTCATACCAACAGAATATGATAACTTTAAGATATAACGAAAATAGTATATATATGTGGAAATGAAAATCACGGAGCAAAATTCAGATTACAGCCAGAAGCTATATCTGTTCTTCCATAATAACGTCAATTATGACGCAAAGTGACAGTATTGCCAGTGTTCACGGGTAAATTTGACTCCAGATGACACGGAATTTTGCGTGATTTCCCATGATTTCTTGGGATTTCAAACGATTTCAGGTTTTTGCACGATTTCACAAGGATTTTGCAAGATAGTGACAAGTTTTCCACGAGTGATTACTCCCTCGGATTTATGCTATTTTCCTCACTCAATACCTAATTAATTATACTATTGTACTTAGTGATAGTTAACTCTGTACTCTTTTCACTATTCATCGATTTAAATATTAAAAATTTTAAATGAGTCAATATATTAATTTACCTATATTTTTCAGGAACCTTTGTACACCAAATACCTTCCGGACACTGTCTAATCAAAGATCTCAAATTATTCCTAATGTGCATAGGAATGCTATTTTCCAGCTGTTCTGAGGTAATTCTATCCAAGTCCTTTACAATTCTTCTCGAGTTATTAACCCATCTAGCAACACTGGATGTACTAGGGGTTGCACAAGGTAACGGTTTCTCCTCAGAAAATTTCTTGTCTTCGAGAAATCTCTTATCTTCGGAAAACCTTTTGTCTTCTGAAAATCTCTTCTCTTCAAGAGTATTTGAATCTTTCGTACTTTCGGATACGTTTGACTGTTTCTTTAACACCTCACTATTATTTTGAGGAACATGACTTAAATTATTCTTTTGCACTGTAAATAATTCCAAATTATTAAGTAGGCTGCCCGGCTGATATTTGCTACTGGAGGAAGAAACTGGTTGTGATGGATACATATCTTTTTTAACGGGATAATGCATTTTCTTTGGAGGCATCTGCGGGGCAACATTTTCAATTTTCTTAGGATAATGGTTGTACCCAGCAGGAAATATCACGTTCATCCGTTTTCTAAAACAAAAAATCCACACCGAGATATAAGGAATGATTGTAGCATTACAACCAGAATTATTTACAGACTGAAACATTTCATTGAGAACTTACTGCGTTGGAATAACATTTCTTTTATTATTCCTGACTATTTTCTGTTTACTAACAAGTTGATTGACATGTGCCGATTTCTCTTGTATAACTGGAATAACTTGAGCTGTAGGTCCCCCTCCTTTAACCTTAAAGGTGTAAATAACTACTTAAATCATGAATATATAAATATAAATTGTATCAAGTACTTATATTTTATATGTACATACCTGGACTGTGTCTGGGATAGAACGCAGCAAATGCTCCAAAGAATTGTAACCTAATTTTTGGTACGGCACTGGCTCGCCTATTGTATTTCTGTAATCCTTATTTAACTGTTGTATTGTTACTACTAAAGGAGTTGAAGTAAGCAGACTAGTTATGTATTTTTTTACGTTTGTCTCCATGGTCTCCTAGAAAATTTTCAGTACAAAATTTTTTGTAATGTACTTAAGCCATAAATATCTTTTATTTCTCATAAAATGTAAATCGCTTACTTTAAAGTTTAAATAAGAACATGAACAAATACTCACCATATTTTGCAAATCAAAATTCACCAAAAAAAATTACATTTACATTTTTTCCTACTGGCTTAGTAAAAAGAGGCTGGTTATTTTTTTAGGCATCAGCATTTTACGCCTCTTCGTAGGCTACATTTTTGTTCCTACACGACATAAATCAACGTATTATTTAAAAAACGTGGTTAGTTCCTAAGAATTAATGAAGATGCCAGACACATCTTCATGTATAACTTTATACTAAGAAAAAAAATTAAATTATAACGAAAACAACAGATCGCAACAGACAATATGTAATTAACAATAACGAAAAACGAAAGTTTTTTAATACTATCAGATTTTACTTTTTGTTTGTGAATATTAGATGTAATACACAAAACATATACGTAACATGTGACATGTAACCACAAATGTGCATGTATGTAACCACAAAGTACTATGTAATATGTAACCATGTAACTATAACGGCGACGGCGAGGCGAACAGCGCGTTCCACAGAATATAGTTCTATTCTATTTACATCTGCACCACAAACCTAGAAAAAATATAGACTTCATCGGTGCCGCGTTTTCTAGGGACCTACGGTCCAGAAAATGCATATTTTATTTGCTGTATGTTGGCGGTTGTGCAAATATGATGGCTGCATTGCAATCTGAAATTAACTAACTTGCTGTAATTTTAAATGTCATTAAAGAAATATGACCACTTAAATATACGATATGGAATCACTGAAATATACGATATGGAATGCGTTAAGTCCATAGAAATCATAAAATATATAGAACGCCAAAAGAGGTATCGAAAATAGTCAACCTATGGAGAAAACGCGAGTCTGGTAATATTGCAGTAACTTAGCTTTCATGAGTTGGTTTCACTACCGAGGCAGCTTCACACTAATAGGCGGGAATTTCAAAATATGAAAATTTTACGTCCAATTTGTGATTTCTATGGTCCTTCCGTTTTGAATTCAATTGTATGCCTGACTTAAAATGCAGTGTAACCAACTGCTTCCATTAAGTTTTCCCTAGATGGCTGATTTCTAAGCCCCTCCATAGTCTGACTATTTTTGAGTGCCTAATGTAAAGGCTTCTGGCGTTCTATATATTTTATGATTTCTATGGTTAAGTCCCATTGCGCATCCAAATAAAGGTACCAACCCTAGGAGCAGACAAAAGGAGGCACATGAAACTCAGCAAAGACATACTTCATTGGTTATGTATGTGGGTGAGAGAGAGACAACCATCTGCACGTACGATGTGAATTGTGTTCTTAATTTCCCATTATTTTGTTTGTAAACACGTCATTGGCGTACAGTGTGGCTTCTTCTTTTATCTTGTATCTCAGTGTTATTCTTTGTGTATTTTTGTGGGTGTTATTGTTGAAACATGTCATATTTTATAAGGGACTGTAAAATTAACCAGCATATAGCACGAAATAATTCTTCATATTCAGAATTCAATTCCATTTCAATTCACAATCAGCTAAGCCCCTACTGCTTCGCCATTGCTAGAGGCACAAAACAAAATATGGCGCTGATTATAAATAATCCATTCCCGCAGCTTTTAGCGCATTCCAGTCATCATAATATAAAATTACATTTCAGTGTATGGAATGTGTTAAGTCCCATTGCGCATCCAAATAAAGGTACCAACTTATATGTTTTGTGGTACCAACCCTAGGAGCAGACAAAAGGAGGCACATAAAACTCAGCAAAGACATACTTCATTGGTTATGTATGTGGGTGAGAGAGAGACAACCATCTGCACGTACGATATGAATTGTGTTCTTAATTTCCCATTATTTTGTTTGTAAACACGTCATTGGCGTACAGTGTGGCTTCTTCTTTTATCTTATATCTCAGTGTTATTCTTTGTGTATTTTTGTAGGTGTTATTGTTGGAACATGTCTGTTTTATAAGGGACTGTAAAATTAACCAGCATATAGCACGAAATAATTCTTCATATTCAGAATTCAATTCCATTTCAATTCACAATCAGCTAAGCCCCTACTGCTCCGCCATTGCTAGAGGCACAAAACAAAATATGGCGCTGATCATAAATAATCCATTCGCGTAGCTTTTAGCGCATTCCAGTCATCATAATATAAAATTACATTTCAGTGCGCGGGACCTCTACACATACTTTGAACCGATGCCATAGCATAAATAAATATATTTATGCTGTGCCGACGCTGTCTATATTTTTATCTTCCTTGACCACAAAGCCACAGCTTAAATAACAATTAAGTTGTGACAAAGCTTTATGTAACCTGCCTCCTCTGTTCTGGATCCTGCCAACTACTATCCTGACCACAGTTTATTATACAGTTCGTCGAGTGAAGGTTCCAGAGGGTGTGGCTAAAGCGCGGCTAAATGCGCAATGAACACCAATGAAATTCATATGTACACGACAAAGTGGGAAAAATTCTATTTATTGACCAATCACCGTGCCCCTTTGAGCGCGCAAATGTGCGCGGCTAAATGCGTAGCCGTCTTTTGGTCGTCTAAAAAAACGAAATCTGGGACCTCGACATCACAGTATGGGGTCGTTCGAGTTGACGCTCTGAACGTTCAGGGCGCACTCTGCGCGTTTTTTTTGAAGCTCGGAGTGGCTCCTATTGCGTTCGAAACGGGTCAGAGCGTTCCTACCGAGCGCGCTCGCTTTTCTCGGTGCTTTCAGATCGAGCTTAACTTTGAGCATAGGGAGTCAGTTAAAACATAACCTAAAAAACTACATTACGAAAGAATTATTCAAAAATGACTTGGATCATTTTAAATATGAATGACCAAGTAGCGATAAGTTTATTAGATCCTGAAACAATTGTAACGTGTATAACTGTGCAATCTTATTAAATCCATTATAATTAATATAACAAAATAATTTATAGGTTAAGTTTCTTTGTTTTTTACCCACCACCGTTCGAGTAGTTCACCATCACCATACCCAAACACTCCTATTATTACGTCAGTCTGCTCTGTGCCCGCTCCGCTCGCTCTGCTCTTATAGAACTCGAACGCTCCTATGGTATACATACTAAGCAATCAGTAGGAAAACTCAGCTTTCCCGCGTCTTCCAAAAATCCGCCATGTTGTTGGTGACTGACAGTTATTACTATAATTTCTCAATCAATACTTCAATTTATATGAAACTACACTGGATTACAACAGTTAATTAAGAATTAATGCAAAGTATTATAACTACGAAACAACTTTGGTTATGTTTACGCCAAATTATTAGCTATTTTTTCGTATGTTCTGTGGAATCCGCCATATTCTTGGCGACTTTTTCTAGAGTGGGGGTATTTAAAAACTGCCAGACGTATTTCATTCCTAAATTGTCTAAAATTCCGTACTGACCATAGATTAGGTACTGACTGTGCTCGACATCAAAGGAGCCGACGTGAAGACGCCGGACTGTATATAGACTTGTGTCCTGACGGTCTACAAAAAAATGTCAAAATTTGTAGGCAAAAAGAGGGTGCTTTATTTTGACTTGTCTAGTGAAGTTTACATAATGATACTTAATTCAAAATAACAAACAAAATATAGGTATTATTTGAAACATAAAAATCACATAATCTCCATGATCAAAATCATATAAATGTGAAAATTTGTATATGTATAATTGTAATAATAATATTTTAAAATGCACGTTGATCAAGAAGAAATGGGACAAGAACATCTGCACCAGACACACTACAGACATGAGAATGAGTATGATGAGTATGAGCATGAGCAGGCAGCAATGGCAGCATATAACTTACCTAGAGAAGATGAGGAAGGTAATAGACCGACAAGATGTCGAAGACCCTGTACTCTTTTGTGTGTCTGTTTAATTATTATTATTACTGTCATATTAGTAGGAATTGGATTGTTAATATATTTTAAAACATCTGGATTAGATCATCGTCATGTCAGTAAGAATTGGTAATATGTATGCACTGCAACTTCTTATCTGTGGATGTTGTGGTCTGTGGCTACAGAATACAATTTTTGAGGTTATGTGATGCGGTTTGTTTTTTTTAATAATTTTTGTGCATTGTGGAAACTTAAGCGGTTATACCAGGTGTTCTGTGGTTATACCCATATTAACAAATACAATTATGTTAAGTGTAAGATTTGGAAGATGTTGTAAATTATTTAAATATAAGAACTGGTCTAATATACTGTTAAGTGAATATGCATTGTCTACACAACCTGCGATTCAGTCCACCCAAGAGAAATATGAAAAACAGCTAAAAGATTTTGAAACTTTGACGACGGTTATCAAAAAGAAAAAACAAAAAAAACCGCAAAAACCCCCATTTGCGAAAAATCTTTTTCTAGGTGTATTTGATACGGATGTTTTGACTTATCCAGAACTTGAAAAAGAAGAAGTTGGGTTCCTTGAACCAGCAGTTGCTTTAGTAGAAAACTTAGTCAAACAGGAACATATGGTTGATTGTAATACATTGTCCAATAAAAATTTTAGGCAAAATTTGTCCGATTATAAGGCAATTGGTCTTCAAGCCCCTCAGTTAATGGATGGCAGAGAATGTTCTGTTACAGAAAGTAATAGATTCTTAGAGGCACTATCATCTCACAAGTTAAGAGACAATATAATATTTAACGAACAGTTAGGAGTTCAAATCCTAGTGAAATTTGCAAATGATCGGTTAAAGAAAAAATATCTCCATCGAATTATGAAAGGGGATGGTCTTACTACATTTTGCATGTCTGAATCAGAATTGCCTGAAATTAGTTCCATGAAAACTAAAGCAACACTTTCAGATGATAAAAAGACTTGGGTAAGTCAACACATTCCATTAAAATTTTTGATGACTTTAATAATTTTTAGATTTTAAATGGGGAGAAAGCTTGGGTTGTTAACGGAATTTCAGCTGATGTATTAATTGTGTGTGCAATGTCACAACTTATCGTAAGAGACCATGTTAAGGAACCAAAATTAACATTGTTCTTAGTTGACAAAGATTCTCCCGGCATATCTTACACTGAAGTAGATGCAAATGATATAGAAGTAGTTAATATTTGCTTCGACAACACACCAGTATCAAATGGTAAGGAATATGTATTCTAAAAAACTAACATCTACCAAAATAATTTTTTTCCTAGAGAATATTATTGGGGAAGTAAATAAAGCTGACGTGATCTTATCGTCTCTTATGAACGAATTTAGGTTAAGTTCTGGTCCAGTGTGTATTGCGATCACCAAGCAAATTTTAAATGAATTGGCTCTAGGCATATTACAGCAATCTAACGATTCAAATATGTTATACAAAACCGATGCTGTTAGGGGAAAAATTTCCGAAGTAAGTAAAAGTCAATCCTAGTTTGATATATTTACAGGAAGTTGTTGTTTTATTGATAAAGACTTTAGTATTCTATAAACAATCTTATTTTAACGTGAAAAGTTTATATAAGAATAATAATAATAATAATAATAATAATTTCTTTATTATTTTCAAATAGAGTTCAATAATTATTCAAAGTAATTTATAATTACAAAATTGAAAATAAAAGGCGAAGTTCAACCTTTACAACGCCAAACGCGTTCTAAAAGTTGCTCTTCCACTTAACCTCATACACACACATGCAAGTGCAAAATTGAAGAGAAAATACATAATATACATACACAAAAATCTCTATTCCAACTGGGTGCATTGAAATAATATTCAACTTATACATATACATGGCAAACACTCATGGCAGTACACTAGTTTAGATTTTTGAAAAGAAATTCGAACATGTTTTTGAATTCACTAAATGATTTAACTTTAATTATCTGGGAAGTCCGTTATATACATTACAAATTTGGTATCTAAATGATCTCGAAACAGTTCTAATTTGAACTGAGGAACAGTGAGTAACCCTCTATTTCTTATGTTTAGATTGTGAATGTCCGTTCTAAATGTAATTTTCCGATGCAAATAAGGTGGCTTTTTTGAGATAATAATTTTATGATAAAGACAGGCTGAGTATAATGTCCTTCTATCCTCCATGTTCAGCCAACCAATTTCTTTTAACTTGTGAGAAATTCGACAACGCCTCCAATTCCAAATATTAGTCTTAGGCAACAGTTCTGAACTTTTTGTATTTTAGATTTATATTGTAAGGTTAAACATGGACCATAGAGAACATCCATAATTAAAAAGTGATAAAATCAAAGACTCGCACAGTGATTTCTTAACGTGAAATGGCAGAAAATGTCTGATGCCGTAAACCAATTTTAGAGAAGAGTATGCTTTTGTAATATTGTATTTATATGTTTTTCAAATCTCAAATCTGTGTCCATTATCACTCCCAGATTTCGATTTTCAACCATTTCTAGTTTCACAGCATTAACAATAATATTAACATTATTACAAACTCTTTGACGATTTAATTTAGATCCAAATAGAAGTACTTTAGATTTACTCGAGTTTATAACTAAACAATGGTCTTTAGCTGCAGATACAAACATATTGATATCGTTATTTACTATGTTACAAGCCTCCTGTACTGCTTGAGGAGGGAAACTATAGTAGAGCTGGGTGTCATCAGCGTACAAATGAATATTACAATTAGATAATGTGTCAGTAATTGAGACGTATAAATAGAGAAAACAGGGGGCCGAGAGAATCGATCCCTGCGGTACTCCTGATGAAAGTGAGAGAAGCTCGAATGACCTCCATTCAAAAACACTCTGTTGCCTGTTACGTAAATAGCTATTCACCAATGCAACAGAATTTTCCGAAAAACCTATATATCCCAATATATTAATTAATAAATCGTAATTGATGGTATCAAACGCCTGCTAAAATCAAGGAGTACGAGTAATGTACAATTTCCATTATCAGTGGCCATAATCATATCATCGACTATGTGTAGAAGAGCAGTCGCACAACTAAAACCTTTGCGGAAACCAGATTGAACGGAGGGTAACAAAGAGAAGTTCTGTAAATGTTCCTTAATCTGAGATTCTAGCGCTCTCTCTATAATCTTTGATAATGTAGGTAACAAGCTTATAGGGCGCAGATCTTTGTAATCTGTAGGGTTACTTTTTTTTGGTAAAACTCTTACAACCGCTCTTCGCCACGCAGCCGGATAAACATTTTCAGTTAAGCAAAAATTAACTATATGAGTAATATATTGTATTATATGAGGACAACACAACTTTATCATACTAATATTTATGCCATCACACCCCATTGCATTGGTTTTTATTTTACAAATTGTTTGATATACAAAAATCATTGACTTCTTTAAATATAAAATCAGATGCAACCAGTTTATTACGCTTATAAAACTCGAGCACTTCTTCATTAGGGCTGATATCAGGAATCGATTCGATAAAGAAATGATTAATTTCGTTTGCATTATTCAAATTATCAGGTAAATCGAACTGTTTATCGGATATAAATTTGTTTGACTTTAAAATTTTCCACATTTCTTTTGGAGTACTATTATTAAATTCGTAAGTGAAATATGCCCTTTTTCCCGAATAATAGCTTTATTAACATAGTTGCGTAACTCGATATGACTGAAGGTGAGCATCAGATTTCGTTCTCTTAAATTTACTTAGAGCCTTATTTCTTTCACGTATCATTTGTTTTATGGGGTAAGTCAGCCAAGGGGCCTTAGTTTTAGTCAACCTTGATGTAACCACAGGAGCATGTCTATCAAACAAACCAAGCAAACAATCACAAAGATATGATACTTTCTCATCTACTGACTGCATATCATAAATTCTAAAAATGGTATACCAAACAGGTCTCTCTGAAAATGGTCATCATCAAGATTTTTGAAGTTCCTATAAGTATACATCTTAGGCACCTGTCTCTCTCTACTCACCTGTAACCTACAAAATACAACAGCATGATCGGCTATATTGTGATGAATTACACCCTTCTCTACTACAGTCCCCTCTCGAACTATGACATAATCTAAAAGAGTTGAAGAAGTAGCTGTTACCCGGTGGGAACATCTATTAACTGATTTAAATTTAAACTTTCTATGATAGAGTTAAATTTCTTTACAGCATTATTATCAAGGTCAAATAAATCTAAATTAAAATCTCCCATACAGACTACCTCATCAACAGAAGCAATAATCGGTTCCAAACTGTCCTCAAATTCATCCAGAAAGTTATTTGTATTTTGTTCATGTGGTTTATATATTACACCAACCGCTATAGTTTTTTTGTTAATTGTAATTTTCACCCAGCATTGTTCCCAATTAAAATGTACATAATCTATTACTTCCCATCTTAACTTATTACTAATATAGAGACATAAGCCCCTGCCATTAACGTTACGATCTGCTCTGTATAATTTATAACCAGTAATATTTAATTGATCATCACTAACAGAATCTTTCAGCCATGTTTCTATATCAAAAGTACATCAATTTCATTACTTGAAATAATATTTTTAACTTTATACAAGGAAGGAACTAGTGATCTTGCATTCAAACACCCAATTTTTAAAAAACGCATAACGTAGAGTTTAATCAAATAACCAGTTGTAAACAACAAAAAAAAAAAAAAAAAAAAAAAAGAAGAGATAACAAATGTATACGATAAGGCACATCAGAATTGCACATGATGCCGCGCTTATAATCTTCAGATATAATATGAATAATAATCTAAACATATACACGCACATAAGTGCGCAAACATTTCCATACATTAACATAAGCATTAAACTTAATCAAAATAAAGTAGAATCAAAACATTACATAATAAAATATGAATTCAAAAGAAAAATTTCAAATTAAAACATATCAAACTTACAATATTCAAATATATAAGATAAAAAAGAAAAATCCCACCATTAGTTCTCTAGACCAGATCATCTAGTTCAAGATTAGAACAAAAACAATATTTAATTTTTATCGGAATAGAGCGCATTTAGCTGTTCCAAGGTCCTCACTTTAGTAACTTCTTCTTCATCAGTAAATTTGATAAACACATTTCCACCATTTGTCCACACTTGACCAGAATTTCCAACTTTCGAACGACAAGCCCACAAAATCCTCATTTTCTCATAGGACAGTCGCTATTGCCATACACTAGATTTCTATAGTACATACCAGAAAATGTAACTAATATCGGTCTGCTCCTATTATTGTCTTTTTCCGATTCTATAGCAATAATCGATACATTTTTCATAAATTCAACTTCATCTTCCCCTTGCATACTTCCAGAATCGTTTTCAAGCAATCTTCACTTTCGGTTTCCTTTAGCCCATAGAATCTAACACTTTACGTTTATCTAACTCTTCATGTCTGACTTGCGTTTTTAACAGACTTCACAACATTATTTAGATTTTTAAATTATCTTCAATGGATTTTGTTTTTACTGTTTAAGAAAGGTATTTTAAGCTAATATGTATCAAATCTCCTACAATTCCTATCAATGAAGTCATATGTATGTTCTCTGATACCAAACATCTAGGTATGCTAATGAACATCCACAGACAAAACTCTATTCAATAATTATCTAAAATTTAAAATATTTACTAACCTCTGGAGTGGAACTCAAATTCAACCACAATAATTGAGATCTCACTTATTTCTACGTTTTATTAGGATCGCTTCATCAGGTGGTCTTCTTTAACTTGAGTCAAATATCTAATTATAAAGATTATTAGACCACCTGATGAAGCGATCCTAATAAAACGTAGAAATAAGTGAGATCTCAATTATTGTGGTTGAATTTCGAGTTCTACCCAGAGGTTAGTAAATATTTTAAATTTTTAGATAATTATTGAATAGAGTTTTGTCTGTGGATGTTCATTAGCATACCTAGATGTTTGGTATCAGAGAACATACATATGACTTCATTGATAGGAATTGTAGGAGATTTGATACATATTAGCTTAAAATACCTTTCTTAAACAGTAAAAATGTTACAAAAGCTAATAATAAGGAATATATGGGTAGATATTGTGGGTGTAATTCAACGCAGGTTGGGGCTTTTGTCCACTGAGTAGTTAGTTTCACACAATATTGTTAATACCTGAAAATATAGGATTTTGTTTTGTTTTTAAAAAACTCCATTTTCTCATCTAATTGCTGAATAATACTTTCCGTTATATTTTTTGTGAGTTGACTAATAAAATCATCAGATGTACAAAGTTTGGTTACTAATGTTTTAACGGTTGTTTGCAATTCGTCCTCACCTTTGCCTCTATTATGGGCTATAATGGAAAACTAACTTGCACTTTCTTTCAATTCACAGTTGATTCAAAAGGTACTATTCACAGCACTACTGCATGTATCTATTGCAAGTGGAAAAGTAATTTTAACTTGTTTTAACTTTTACCAGAGTTATTTAGTAATTTAGCGGCACCACGCAAACAGACGCTCTACTCGCTTCTACACATGTGTGCGATATAAGCATAAGTCATTGATTTTGAGATAAAGGGCGTTAACATTTTCTAAAAAGACATGATTTTTTATTTCCTGAACTGTCAAAGAAATTTGGACATACCTTTCTCTGCCGAATGGGGTTACCTGCATAATATTTATTAGTTGAAGTCGAATCATCGTCTGCTAAATCACATCGCTAAAAAATTACATATTTTTTTAATCTAATATTTCAACATTTTATATAGGATATCATAGCATATATGATTCTTGCTTTAAGAGAATTGGGTACATACAGTTTGTTCCGTTTTTCAGGGTAACAGGAAGTCAATTTTTTTACAATTGGTACCCTGAAGGGATGTTATATTTTACAATTATTTTACTGATGTAACACAAACCTGGATTACTACGATTTTTTAAAAGTATTGTTTCCATAAAGTGGTATTAAACATTTTTTTTATCGAAGAGATAATATTACCAGGCTATTCAACACCCATTAAAATACCAATATACCAAATTTGATTGACAAATGCCTTTTAAGTGTTTTTCTGGAGTGCCAAATTTCGAAAAATCAGAACTAAAAATTATAATAAGCAGGTCAAAGATTGCCATGAACGTGAAAAGTGACACTACAAGTTTAACACTTTTAATTGCAACCACAGTAAAAATAATTAAAGTACAAAAAATGTATTGTAATGTAACTTTAGCTTAGGATTAAAAGTTGATACTTTTTTTATACGACTGCCTTGCAAAAGGGGGTTTTGCACACAGAAAACACACTCTGAAAACGGTATTTTGCACACGGTTATGTCATCTTCGCACATGCGTCTCCAGATTGTGATTTTTGTTTGATGTCACCCAAATTATGCAATGTTTCAAGTTGGCTGAGTTTAAATTAAAATTTGATTTTTGTGGTCTCTGTTTGCAGTCGTATAAAAAGTATCATAAAAATCTCGTTTGAAAACCTCTTTGCAGACCAATATGTCTTGCTCATGTGCAAAGAGTCGGTTTTAAAACCTTGTTGTTTAATATACTATTATTGCTATCATCTTTTTTTCTCAGTAAGAAAAATGCCAACCTTAGAGACTCATGACAGAACAAAAATATCATAGTTTTATAACGGTTGGAGAAAAAATGGAGACATCGTTTGCCTATAATTGAATCCTCTATCGAAAAGTATTATTTCCGGGGCTGTACTACTTTCTTTTCGTCGAATTAGTTATATTTTTAAACTTCTGCACCTTCTAACTCAAAAATTAAGAATTTTTCACATCTTGCGTTATGTTTATAAGAACTTTTCACATTAAAATAATAGATCGATAAAACCGAAACACCTTGTGTACTTATTTTTTCATGAATTGATTTAAGTTGACTACTGCGCTGTATGCGATGGAAAGTGTACTCTATCTAACTACAGATCTCATAGATTCTTATGAAAATCAGGATTGTGAATTGGAAAGCGCCATTGTAAAGGTGAGTTATGAATGAACTTTGGCTCATTTGGAGACATGATTATATACAGGGTGGTCTGTAAAGAATGGGTCATAAAGTAATTTCAGATGTTGAAATATATTTGTCATAAAAAAATAGAACATTTAAGTATCAACAACATTACAGCATACATAATTTAATTACAGATGTATTTAGGCTTATGTAGACAGGATGTTGCAATTGAAAAAAATATATGTTTCAGCATCTAATAATTAAAAAAAATGTTGCTACGTGTTTAAAACACTAAAAAATATAAAAACAATTTTCAACTACTTATCTATTTACATACAAAACAAAGCTACTTTTACCAAAAACGTTATAATACTTTCACTTCTTATAAAACAAGTCTATTCGTCGGTCTTTTAAATTCGCAGATTTATTTATGTCTTCATAAAATTGGGAATCGGCGCTAAGACTTTGCAACAGTTCTTTTTCTATAGCCATCATCGATAAGTTGTTTAAGCGCTCTTGTGTCATCGTATTTCTTAAGTAAGTCTTAAGTGCTTAAGGCACGAAAAGTTGTGTTCTACTGAAACACTTATTGCAGGAATTGTTAAAACTAAGCAAAATAATTTGTATGTTTCCGAAAATATAATTTTAAATTCCTTGAATAATATTTCTACCGTTTTCTGAACTTCTAAATTATAAAATTGTTCGTCTCTGTACAAAACATAAAGTTCCTTTTTAAACTTATTTATGTCAAATATGTTTGGATACAATTGTAGTAAACAATCAAACGATATTTCTTGATATTTGTTTGCATATTCGGGATATTTTAAAGTGTTGGCCGATTATTCAAAATTTGTCGTTCCTCTACTTTATTACGTATTGAAAAAGACGTTTTAAATAGAGATAAAACAATATCGTGAAAGGAATCCATTATTATAAATAACTATCAACGAGCCTATCGACAATATATATTTAAATTAGGTTCCTATTCTATGATAAATTTAGTCTTACCTTGTACGGAAGTTGTTTTTTATTTCTTTTTCTACGTTCATGCAAAAATCAAAACTTTATGTGAACTATATTTAGTGGAAAAAGTGGTTCTTTATTGCACTAGTGCAATAAAATGTTGACTGCATTCATCTGTCATTCTACTACAGTGTATTGTCATCATGACAAACATAAACGTTCAAATCGACGTCATATTTTCTTACATTTAGTGTCATCTAAATAACACATTTTTTGGTTTCTGCATGAACGTAGAAAAAATATTGTATGTAACTCATAGAAAAAGTGCTTATTGCACTCGACTTCACGTCGCGTGCAATAAACACTTACTTTTTGTACTTGTTGCATAAATAACTATTAAATTAATCGTACCTGCCTTGTCCTTAAAACCTTACCACCGCGCTTACCAACTAATCTTCAGAATATTTAAGAAGTCACATTCAGATAATCAACCACTAACACTAACCACTAGAAATTCATATTAACACTTGAACAATCGATTAATCGTGTCACACACGTAATTAATCTACAGTTCACAAGTTACCTACGGTCACTAGCCACTATCACATCGTCCATTTGCCGTTGAACTAAAAACTCGAGGTGCCAGAAATCGGGCCTCAGTCTCGAGCGGACATGGAGCGAAATACATCGATTTTAACCGTCTCGTGTGGTGGGGAAAACCATAATGTATAAACATGTACGACGCAATTTAAGGCTCGCAAAATTCGGCCTCACTGTGGTGGGATTGGTGGGTAACCCGGACTCCCACGCGGGTAGAAACAGAAACGGCGGGATATTGAAATGTAAACCAGAGTGCGTTATAACATACGAGGGCTAAGATTGAAGCAATTATTTTATTTCGTTACATTGATTTTTGATAAATGTAGTAGGTAATCGGAATGGAAATTATGGGGTATTAAAATATACAGTGAAAGCCAAATTTTACAGTGAGGCCTGCCCTCAGTTGCTTATCTGACGAGCCGCCACTGCTATAAGGAAGCTTGATATAAGTTCGTAAGTGCTACAAGAATGGCAATATTTTATTTGCTATAAGTGCTACAAGAATGGAAATATTTTATTTTAAAGGAGTTCTTGAAAACCTCAAAGGCTAAATGTTCATAATTGAAATCAAGTAGTCTCTGAAATATTCTAATGGTATGTCACTGTAAAACACCCTGTATATCTACTTTTTGTGCACGATTCCAAACCTTGCCAGTCATGAAAGCAGTTTAAATAACTATATTCCTGTAAATGCATTGCTTTCATATTTTGTCCGACTTCATGTCGCGTGCAATAAACACTTACTTTTTGTACTTGTTGCATAAATAACTATTAAATTAATCGTACCTGTCTTGTCCTTAAAACCTTACCACCGCGCTTACCAACTAATCTTCAGAATATTTAAGAAGTCACATTCAACAAATCAACCACTAACACTAACCACTGGAAATTCATATTAACACTTGAACAATCGATTAATCGCGTCACACACGTAAATAATCTACAGTTCACAAGTTACCTACGGTCACTAGCCACTATCACATCGTCCATTTGCCGTTGAACTAAAAACTCGAGGTGCCAGAAATCGGGCCTCAGTCTCGAGCGGACATGGAGCGAAATACATCGATTTTAACCGTCTCGTGTGGTGGGGAAAACCATAATGTATAAACATGTACAACGCAATTTGAGGCTCGCAAAATTCGGCCTCACTGTGGTGGGATTGGTGGGTGACCCGGACTCCCCACGTGGGTAGAAACAGAAACGGCGGGATATTGAAATGTAAACCAGAGGTACGTTATAACATACGAGGGCTAAGATTGAAGCAATTATTTTATTTCGTTACATTGATTTTTGATAAATGTAGTAGGCAATCGGATTGGAAATTATGGGGTATTAAAATATACAGTGAAAGCCAAATTTTACAGTGAGGCCCGGCCTCAGTTGCTTCATACGACGAGCCGCCACTGCTATAAGGAAGCTTGATATAAGTTCGTAAGTGCTACAAGAATGGCAATATTTTATTTGTTATAAGGGAGCTTGATATAAGTGCTACAAGAATTGGCAATATTTTATTTTAAAGGAGCTCTTCCAAAAACCTCAAAGGCTAAATGTTCATAATTGAAATCGAAGTAATCTCTGAAATATTCTAATGGTCCGTCACTGTAAAACACCCTGTATATCTACTTTTTTGTGCTCGATTCCAAACCTCGCCAATCATGAAAGCAGTTATTCCTGTAAATGCATTGCTTTCATATTTTGTTGTAGATATTTTGTTCACAAAATTGTTTAAGTGCTTCCTTAACAGCCTTAGACTTGGTAGGTATGCCGGCCATATCCGAATCCCATTGGGCTAACAAACTTCACAAAGATATAGTGAGACACCTGTCCTTGCACGAGACGAATGACAGCTTGAAAATTATGACCGCTCTTTTCGGCTTGCAATTTGCTGGGGTACGTTTTGACTCGTCCATTTTACCACTTACTCAAATAGATAATGTTTAGGTTCAACTCAATGAGATTATCAGTAAGATCAGAAACCCGCTATTCCATGGAAGTTTCACTTTAAAACGATTGTGGAGGAATAGGAGAAACTCCGAGGACAACCCCAAGTTGGATTTACGGTTGGGAGATTATCTGCACCCTTCCCTCGACAACGCTTCCAAATATTTGGAGTGAGCATAAGTTAGATTTCTTAATTTGGAATATCAAATACCTTCGTTTATTCCAGGTATTGCGTAAAGAGGCTGGAATTTGCGACAGAAATGCTTCTGACAAGGTTCGGACCAGAAGTCGTCAATCAACATATAGATTTGCGTAGATTAGCGGACTGTATTATAAATATATATGTTATGACGGCGTGTTTGGGTAAGTACTATTTAGAATTCAACAATAAATTAAAATATAATTTTTGTATTGTTGTTTTGTGGATCAAATTAGAAGAATAACATAAATCATAAGATATTGAATATATCTTTTAGTTTTTGAAAAACTTAAGTAAAATCGAATTTTACTGATTTTTCTATTTTATTATTTCCTGAGATTTATATCGAGAGAAGAAGAACACTTCATTGTTTCAAAATCTTCTGTATATTTTACCGATGCATATTTTATTTTGCGATTGAGCCCATAAGCATCATCTTTATTTTTTACATTGAGCGTCATTGAGTCTTTTAAAAAATATGCGCTCCACTTTAATTCTGTTAATTATGTTCTGGATAAATTCTACTTATATCCATCATTTATTTGCTTTGATTAATGCACTAAGGGCCGGTATTTCCACCTAATAATTATATTTACTTATTATAGTTATTTCTGTACCAAGAGAGGCCTAAGGGCATAATCATCCTAGTATCTCCCATGGTGCATACAACGTTTTGTATTTCACTTCATACAAAATAAAAGTTATAAAAAGTCATATCTTTGACGTTCCTTGATTTGTGGTTATGACTGATGCTGGATATTTTCAAATATATTGTAACCTCGAATTTGCCTTAGCGTGGAAACACGTCACAGAGACAAACTTTATTGTCACTCTTGATTACACAAGAAATATCCTTCAACAAATTCACAACTGTCAAATGCTTTACTTTGACGTTACGGTCATTCGCGTTTAACTGCTCAATATAAACTAACTCCAGCGGCGAAAATGATCCGCTTATATAGGTTTTTAGGGTTCTATATCCATTTTGCCCGCTGCTATGACAACGGGCATTTTGAATGCCCGAGGTGATATGGTGATGTTTATATATCTTGTGCCCTAGGTATTATAACGAAATCATAAGAAAGTGAAATATAAAATCTGTTCTTGTCTCACAAATATCAGTGTCAGAAGATGACAGTTACAGACTTAGGTACTTGACAAATAAAGTTGTTTGGCAGTAGGAAATATCGGCCCTAATGATATTTTATTCAATCATGATAATGGAGTTATTAGTTATACACATATTGGGGTAAATCCTGTTGTTGTTTCTTATACAATAAACAATTAATTTATCGTAGGGAGGGCTTCAAGATCGTACTGTATAGGGCTCCAACATAGCAATTACGAAATGCTTATTGCCAGTGCCATTTGCTCAGCAGCAACGGAGAGAGTGAAGGCCAATGTGAAGAAAATTGTCGAAGGGGAACATATCACCAACGATGAAAATTACAGAGCGATAGCAAAACAAGTCTTCAAATCAAAGGGATATTTCTTGAAACATCCCTTGTCTCGGAATTTTTAAATATTTGTAAATAGAATATTTATTTGTTAATTGATTAAAGTTATTATTATTCAATGTGTGTATTTTATTTTATTTTTATTGTGGTTCTGAGGCTTTGATCTAATAGTAAATTTCTTTGCTGAGATTCTTTGCCATGTCTTTGTTCTTCTTGGACTAGGCTATATGGTATCTTTATTGATGATGGTTAATGGCATTTTCCAGTGGAGTTTGACCGAAATGCTTTTTAGAGGAGTTGTATAGAGAGTATACAGAGTTATATAATTTTTTTTTTCAAATTGGATATTCTGCTATAAATTTTAGGTGATGTTGACATCGAAAAATGTTATATTTGTTCAGAACGGATAGTTTTTGAACCTTTATACAGAGTGGACCATTAATACTGGGCCATAGAGCAGGGGCGACATCTTTGGGACAAAATATCAAGATTTAGCTAAATATGTTGTATAGGCATTTTAAACCTCAATCTGCGGAAAAAATCCTAGTGAGCTGAATTTTTGTATACATCTTTATGAAGGCGTAATGAAGATGTGAAAAATCGACATTGATATCGTGCCGGCTAAAAAAGTTACAAAGGTCAAAAGGTCACGAAAATCAGTTTTTCGCAAATATCTCGCTACCTATTGCTCGGAGGTCAATAGAGATCAGTCAATAGAAAAATTGGTCATTATAAAAATTATTTGTTGTGAAATTATCTACAAGGCGCGTTTTTTTACATGGTTTTCCTCATAATCCATGATATGTAATAAGAGGTTTTTTTTATTGAGGAGTGGATAATTTTTTATTTGAATACTGAAAAATACAAGAAACAAACTTTAGTATATAATTTTTTTTGTCATTCATTGTCAATATCTTCAGTTTCTATCATTAACAATAGCTGACAAAACGTCGAGTGGACTTATTCCTATATTTAAATCAACATCTTCATCATTTTCATCATTGGTTGACTCTGCGTTTAAGCATGACTGGCCACGGCAATATCCACAAACTGTTGAACATCTTAATCCAATTTTTTTGCAACCACATTTGCCGCCACAACCTTTTGTACAATTACAAAAGATTGTGTTCAGTAGATAATCGGGTGTTGGTGGTAATAAAGTTGTTATTGGCTGTAGTATATTATTTTTTAGCTCCCAACCCTACTATTCTGGATCAATTTCTCTTCCTAGCCAGGTTTGTATTTGATAATACACTCGATGAATATGCTGTTGACCTGCTGAAAAAGTAGGTGGTAATAATGGAAATTTCACAGCTGTGCTTTGTTAGTTTAGCAAAGCTAGTGGAAAATGTGTTCCAGCATTGACAATGATATCTCGAGAGCAATTTGTATCACTCATTATGAAAACTGTTCAAGGGCATGAAACTACTAAAATAACGTCTAACACTCGAGAAATAATTTTCAACTAAGCTAAACACAGTCCGACAGGCAGTAGCAGGTATAAAGGGACGGGTCTCGCAACAATAAAATACGGAACATCTGCCAGTGGAAGTCGTTTGTATAATATTTAGTAGATTTTACTAAGTTCCCAAACCTCTATAATATAAGTATATTTTTCACAAAACGCCCAAGTATCAGATAGAAGTTTTGAAGACACAAACATGAATAAAAAGCAATAGAGTTTACGCCTTGGGATACGATGTACAATACCGTATATGAGTGCATTCTAGTCGCTTTCTCAGCGCTCTACTCCGAAAACGGTTAATTTTACAGAAAAATTCAAGAGGCATTTTTTGTAGATAATTTTACGACAAACAGTTTTGTAATGACCTCTATTGACATCCGAGCAATAGGTGGCGAGATATTTGCGAAAAACTGATTTTCAGGACCTTTTGAACTTTTTTAGCCGGCACAATATCAATGTCGATTTTTCACTTCTTCATTACAATGCCGTAATAAACCTGTATACAAGAGTTCAGTTTTCGCAGATAAAATCTTAAATGACTGGACTAGTAGTGAAATGGTGAAAAAAACTGATACCCATTGTGTTGATTTTTTTTTTTTAGTAACTCGAGTATTGCTCAACTGACTGTCACCAAAGGTAGGGAAACATTTTTTAAGAAAATGAATCATAATTTATTAATTAAATCAGGTTTGGCCACAGAGAGCGCCTGATGATGATTTTCTTTTATTTTTTGTTGATGGAACTTTCTGAATTGGTACTATATACAGGGTGTTTCGAAAATGAAACTGTGGATTTCTGTTACTTAAAAATTTTGAAGAAAAACATTCTTTGTATAGCTCTATTCAAAATAAAACTTTTTTGTCTACACAAATTATGAAATATAATCTAGTTTTCATACAAAAAAAATAGCATCATTCTTATAAATTTAACTGGTGTTTTGATATTAAAAAAAAATATGGAAATGGGATTTCAGCACTTCCCTTTAAAGGGTTGTAACTTCTTAGAGAATGCTATAATTACTTTTTTTTACATAAAACATCTTTCTAAAATCAGCTAAAGAATTTACTGTTTTATTTTCCTCAACCATTTTTGAAACACCCTGTATAAAAAATATCTAAAATTTATTCATTTTATTTTCTGATGAGATTTATATGTCTATACAGGGAATAAAATAATAGTGTACTGAATTTTGTAAGATAATATCAATCAAATCAGAAGAACATTTTTCCCCTAAAATGCTTTTTAAGGGAGACAGAAGGAGTCGATTTTGTAAAGGGTTGATTTTCTCATAACTCTTTTAGTTAAATAGTGACAGTACCTTTTGTATCAGATATGATATAAAGTTTCAAAATTTTTTAATGTGAAATACTGTATTTATTTGTTAACCATTTAGTTATTCTTTTTAAATTTTTTCGTTTAATTGATCAATATTGAAAATCAGTGGTAACAGGCCACTGGTTAACGTTCGTACTTATTAACATCACTGAAAATAAAAAATGAGATTGATATTTAAGTTCTAAACACTTTATTGTAAAGCATATATTTACAGTATTTACAGTATATTTGAACAGTCCATTGTTCAAACGATTTTTCCTTAAGGATAAAACATTAGTGCATTTTGAAGTAGCCTGAGTGGTGCAGATCTGCAAAAAGCCCTTGACGACGGGCACGGATACCGACTTAAGCACTCTGAGAGGACTCTGTCGCATTCGCATAGTCTGCTGGCGCAGGAACCTGGTCCTCCAAATTCTCCGTGGTCTACAGCTAAAAAATATATTTTTGGTCACCTTAAATCTACAAATTAACTGAAATCTATTTGACTATTTCAACATACCACATACGGGATGATTGTAGTAGCATTTCCAGAAATAAGGCACGATGTATTCGAGAAACATGGGACACTTTGCTCTATCATAGCACGAGTCATGTGTCTTGCAACACCTAAATGTAAAGAGAAAATAAAATGTAGGCATACCAAGTTTTAGTAGAACAAAAATCATAAGAATTATTATATAGACACAATTTTCTAAATTCCTTTTAAAATATGTTCTAATTTTTTTTTATAACATAAGTACTCATATATTATAAATAAATTAGGATTGCAACAGGCTATTATTTATTTCGGTGGAAATTTTAATTGTATAGTTTTAAATTTTGGAAACCTAAAAATGGGGCCAAATCAATGGCCAGCGTATTAGGGAGGGATATGGGAAGACAATAAAAAGATCAATGGACAAAATCAGATAATTTTATCACGTTTAAATATTTTGTTAATATTTAAATACTTGTGCAGAATATTTTTTTGTATTTAACTTTGCCCCTGGCTCATCATTTACTATCAAATAAAAAAAATTAATCATTATTTTTTAGGGTTCTTAATTCAATATCTGCTTCCCTGACAAATTTTCTGTGGACGCCCATGTGTCAAATAACCTATGTAATTCCTACTCCTTGGCAATATTTGGAACATTAATCAATCATTAGAAAATAGATTCTTTGAGAAAACTAATTATTATACATCCGTTAAATAAGTACAATAATTATTATCTATAATATGTTTATATTTTCAAATTCTCCCGATACGCATGAAGATATCTACTTGAAGCGTTAGAATTATATTACTTGGTTTACAAGATACCCGCTAGAGGTCGCTTTAATTCAATTGTTGACTGGTGTAGTTGAAGTTAAGTGACGCGGTTAAATTCGCGTAAAATAACTTGAATTATTTATTTATGCAGTTATTATATTAATACATAGTTATAACAGGAAAAAGTTAAGAACGCATTCTTTTATTTTTACTGTTACTTGTCACGCGAAGTGTTTCGGCCTTTTCAAACCGTTGAGTCAAGCGTGTTGTGTTACGTATTTACTTTTTAACGTTTTTGTGTATTTTTCATTTAGTTATTTATTGAAAAATTAAACGTGAAAGTGAAATATCATCAAACACAAGTGTTTAAATTAGTTTTTCATGTGAACTTGGAAATGAACCGTGACAATGAAGATTTGGTGGGGAGAGTATGGTGATCTGCTGGTAAGGTAGGTAATAGGTATGTGAATTCAATTTATAAAATATATGTGTTCATAAATGGCCCTTCATGATTTTAAAATTGTTACAAATAGAAGCATCCAATATATCATGTTGGTACTGGCGTTACGGTACATGCACATGTACTTATGTGTATTTGCATGTCTGCAAAAATCGCGTTGCCTTTGAAAGCACGACCACTACGATTTAGCAGACGATGATTGGGATCAAAGATAAACGTTTTTAAACGATAAGCAAAGCGTATTGTTTTCTACGCCAACTAGACTACACAAACTTTTCGTAGTTATCTTTTGATTTTATTATGGTCGCGATATTTGATTTTGATACAATTGGAAAAATCGAAAAAGGTGAATTTGACCATATACCTATACAACATACGTATTTAGATATTTTTTTTCTACCAAAAATTAATAATTGAAATTTTCAAGCATCCCCATTCACAAAAATTATTTTATTTACATTAAATGGAAATATCACTGTATGAAACTATAACTTATTATAAAAATCTAGATAACTATATTAGCGTATAGGTTTTAATAATTATTATGAATGTACCGTTTTCATATTTTAACACCCTGTATCTAAATAAGAATAAAAATTGCAGGAAAAGCTATCATTTTAACGTTCGTACATTGATTTTTAACCCTGAATAATCATGTCTGTATATTCAACACGACATTTATAACCTTGGAACAATAATTACCTATCCAGTTGAAACATAATTTTTTGATGTGTTATGTAATAAACTATATAGTAGTTGTCAATTATTAAGTATACAGGAATTTTTACATCACTCAGAGGTATAGATGGTACTATCGATTATACCCGGTGTGGGCGGTGTGTACTAGGGGTTAATGGAAATATTAACAATTATACAGGGTGTTGAAGTAAAACATTTTTTTACAAAAACGTTTAATAAATTTGGTGTGGATGATTTCTTGGAGGTGGAGGTTCTTGGTTCACATTTGATCTATATTATAGGGAACGCTACATCGTGGGGGTAACCGCTGGGATCAAAAGTGAGGTAAAACTAAAATAAAATTGTAATTTCAACATCCTATATCTCGGAAACAAAGTAACCTCGAAAGTAACTTAATTTAGATCATCATATTTTGGTCCTCGGAATATGCCGTAGTATGTTTTCCTAACCTTTGACAGACACTCTGTATACGAGGTGAGATATCGAAAACATTTCAAAAACATGAGATATTTTCATTGTTTGTTTTTTACTTCTTTGACATGTACCTAGCCATTTGGCTGGATATTTTGTTGGAAAATAAATAAATAAACATAAAAATAAAAAAAGTTGCGGGAGAGTTGACATATGTTCATGATAACTCTGTACTGTCGCATACAAAATATGACTGACAACGTACGGCACATGGACATTAAAATTTCCCGTTAGAGGTCGTAACGTGCTATTAAAGAGACGTAACTCCACGCATTTGAAACTTAACGTCGTTATCGACACATTTGCGGTTTTTCCGATTTTAATTCACCCTCCGCAAATGAGGGGGTGAACGAGTACATTCCCCACTCACCTGTCTATCCCGTCCACGGCGTGCCCGGATCCTAAAAAGCCGCAGTAACACCCGTAGCCTTTATAGGCTAATGGGTTGCAGCCAGTAGCGCAACTAACCATGTTATACAAATGAAAAACACCTCGTTTGGTCCGTTGTTCTTTAGGGGGGCTCGGGAACGCCGTCCCCTCTTCGGTGTACACGGAATGATTAATTGACAGCGGGTCGAATTTTATTTGGCTCAGGTTCGGTGCTTTTAGGGCCTGCCCTTTCAGGTAGAGGGTCCTTGTCGGGTTCAATCTGAAAAAACGTGTAATAGGTTATCACCTCGCGAGCTGCAGGTATCTGGTTGGGTTGCCTTTAATCAAAATCGTGACATGTAAAAGTAAAAAAAGGTCTGATAAAAGTTTAAAGTTTATTGAGAACTCATTCAGTTTTTGAAAGAATAAATAATGTTAATAATGCCTTTACAAGATGATTCTTTAGCGTCTTTACAAACTTTGATTGAGCTTTATAGTTGTAACGATTTCCATGCTTGTTTAGAAGAGTTAATTTGTCATTTATGATATTTTTAGGTGCTATTGTGTTAAACAGACGTTGGTATTGAATAAAGTTGCAAAATAAACTCGTAAAATGAGCACTAAACGTGTATAATCACCGGGCAAATGGAAGAAGTACTGCATTGTACCATTACGTACGAATACAGCGTACAGCGCATCATATTAAAAAATAATATAAACATTTTTCACCATGTCAAAAGTAAAGAATCAAATAAACTTTTCTATTAAGCTACCAGGGCGATTAGAAAATCAATGGTAAAGCAAACTTTTTTTCATTTATTTTCAGTGCTTCATTCTCATTCCAAATAACAAGTTCTGTATTTGCTCCTACCATTTACGAGAAGTAGAATGTTATTTGAGGTATTTATAATATTTTACTATTTGATGACTAAATTAAATTACCTATTTTATTCTGAAAACAATAAACAAAAGTAAGGAATAAGTTTTTTTAAAATGTTTAAAAAGAAATGAGAGTTAAATAGCAATATAAATTAATAAGTTAATTTAAAAAATAATATAAATAATAAATGCTAAATATCATTATTCATTACTTTTCTGCATTATTTTTAAACATTGCATTGCATTAAATTAAAACAAGTAATTTAATGTGAAGTCAGATGGCATAATTTTATAAATACCCCAAGTAAAACCTTCTATCTGGACATAACCAACAGCATTGTCGCCGTAATTTTTACGAGCGGATCTAGATTGTAAACAAAAAAATAGTTACGTTACAATACTTTATGATTACCACATCACCACTAATAAGTATGGTAATGTTAAAAAACTAGAAAATAGACACCTGCTTGCTTTGATTCGCCGTATTTCTGAAATTTGAATTCATACCAAACAAGTTTATTTACTTCATCGTACCCCGCTGCTTGAAATTTGTACAATGAAATACCATTTTTTAAAAATATTACCCAAAAAAATACCTCATCAAATAAGCAAATACCTCATTACCCAATAATATCCTTAAGTACTTAAAAATTCCGTTAAGTACCCAGAAATACCAAATAGTATCTAAAAATACCCTTAAATACCCAGATATCTAAGAAACGAAAAATACATTAAATGACCCATGATTTTACTTAATATACCTTTAATTTTCCAAAACTGTCTTTCATTTCTTTAGAAATTATTCCATTTACAGATCTGCGTAAATAATATAGATTTTTTAAGGGCTCCTTTGACTCGATCTGAATACCTACATCATCTGGAAAGAACATTTTGGATTACATAAAATGTATCATAAGCCCATTGGAGCACCCAAGAAGGGTGCCAATACCTACACCATGCCCCCTTCAAATTAAGTAAAAACAAACTTCTTCCTCGTCTATGAAATCATTATATTTGGTCTATACCCTAAAATCCCTAAAATTATTGTCCGGATCCCAAATACTCATCGGGTACCATTGGCGTCTCCAGTACAAAGTACAACAAAAATCTCTAGCTAGCAAGTGTAAATGCATGGGCATCGAGGGAGAATTCAATTTTACCCCTGGTTTGCTTTCCGTCATGTATGATTAAAATTAGATAATTGGAAGTTGTTTACATAAAAAATCTGTTTTGTTAAATAGAATATGAATGTGATAGGAAAACCTAATTTAGCAATATTTTAGTATAGACTTTCATTCTCTTTTTATTACATATTTTTGATCAATAGAATATGTCGGAGAAGTTTGACGAAACTTATCGTTAACACGTCGTATCGAATAATATGAATAAATTGATTTAAAGATAACGTTTAAAAAATTATACTTACCATACTAAAATTTGTTAACAGAAAAGGGGAATGTGCTACTATGTGAGTGGATATATTCTGCGTAAACGCCTTATTAAACATTCATATGGTACTTGTTTATATGGTCCTGTACTGTACAATCTTTTGCAATAATAAGGGCACTGTTGAGTTGAATTTGGCTATTTATTTCGAACTGCTGATATATTTGTAATGAAATATACTTTCAATTTTAAACATTAGTTCTTAGTTGTTCCACTCACCCACAGAGTAGTCAAAAAACTGATTTGAGGAAGTGTCATTATTTTTTCAATTGAATGTATCTAATTCGAATCACACTATATTATTTTCTAAACTAAAGACTTACGAAGAGAATAAAATGCCACATAGTGGTTTAACAGTGCCTCCAAAAAATTTTTACAGAAAATATTTATGTACAATCGTTTGCAATAATAATGACACTCTCTTAAAACAGTTTTTGAACTTCTGGAAGTTTGAGTAGAAATTTCATTAAATCTCTATCGGTGAGTGAAACAACTAATAACTAATATTAAAAATGTGAAGTAGATTCAATTACAAATACATCACAAGTTCTAAAGAAATCGCAAAATTAATTTTAATGAGTGTCATTATTATTGCAAACGATAGTAGGAATTATCTATTTTTAATAATTTTTATATTTGCCATTGCGTCGGTCAGTTGTTTACTTATATTTAAACTGTGCCATCGTAATAAGGCATGCGCCATCGCCATTGTATTTAAACCTCTATTTAAACATTGGCGGAAAAATACTAGTTTTTTCTTAAAATACCCATTAATTATCTTCGTAATACCCATTAAATACCCAGTAAATACCCATTATTACCTTGATAGTACCCAAAAATACACAAAGCATCTAAAAATGCCGAAAAAATACCTATAAATACACATAAATACCCAAAAAATGCAAAAAATACCTTTAATTGCCTACAGCTTGTACAGTAATATAGCTCAGTGGTTTACCCTCGGGTTTACCCCTCGATCGTACCTCTCCATTACTTCCTTACTTCTCCGTACTTATCCGTTACTTCCCTTGTTATGTACAACTCTTTCCCCCCAGTGGTATATCTCTTCATTAAAAGGAAAATTTTATTTACAGTAAATATTCAAAAATTAGTTCATTCTCCTGAATACACAAGCGGGTAGTGGCGAACTAAACTCCTGTGCAATAACTGTTTATAATTTATAATAATTAATTGCGACTGGCAAAATTATTCCTAAATTTGGTAAATCAGGTAATTTTCATAGTTAAACTACAAATTGTTGGGAAAAGTACTTACAGTGTCCCTTTTTTTATTTTCACGGAAGATCCAAACATATTGTTGGCATATGTTACCAGCATGCTTATGTTCTGAAAACCGTGCAGTTTTTCTCGTGGATCTGAAATGGGTACCCAGTCGTATTCATCTTCTGTTTTTAGAAGAGTCCTATCAAAGACGCCAAGAACGGTATCTGAAAAGATATTTGTTGCTATATGTAATTTAAGTTCATATTTATTTTGTATTTATTTTTTTTTTGTAATAATGTCCATATATTTAAAAAGAAATGACATCTTATTTTATATCTGCCACATTTATTCTGTTATATTACTTCTATATACAAGGCTATTCAAATATCTAAAATGTAAGCAAATTTTGATTTTCTAAAGTAAATATTCTTATGACAATTTTTCTCCGTATTAAGGGAGTCACATCGTATTATACATACAGGGTGATTCTTAAATTATACTCAGGAAATTATGGTTGGGGACAAATAGTGAAAAAATGTAATAAATTATTTTTAGTTTCGGAGGTTTACAAAAATTTATCAACCTGTATATAAGAAAATCCCAACTAAAAAAAATGAATATTAGGTACACCAATAGAAGCAATAAACAGTTTTTTGCGTCTATTGAAAAAAATATTAAAATGACGTCGCATTGTGAAGGCGCGAAGCCGATTTTTTTTTATCAAATACATTTTTTTTGTTTTTATTTTTTAATTTGGCAGTTAATTAATGGTAACAATAAAATATCGTTAAAACTACGGATGAGTTAGTTGTTCTGTTTTTCTCTGTCTTTCCCTTAGTAAACCGTATTGCATATAACATTTTCTAATAAACAACTAATAAATAAGAAGACAATTAGAAAATCCAAAAGATGCAATTTATGAGTTTTCAGTAAAATTTCTGAGAATAGTTTTGCTCCACATACAAATCATTGATACATTTCCCTGCCATACGAGGTCTGCCTACTCACGCTATAACAGGATAATTAAAAACTAGGAGGGTAATAAAGCCACGCCGGCCAGCAAACTGCACAACCGATTTACAGTGGAGTATACAAAAATTATGTCGTAGTTGAATTAAATAGGGCAGTAAATCTAAAGAATGGACGGTGCTTCTGTAATATGTGTGTAGTTTTGTGCAATACATGATTTGCAAGGGAAATAAATTGTGTGGAAACCGTTTACAAACCTTGTACTTTTTAATGACATGTGTTTTCAATTACATATACTACACTCTTCGGAATTACAAGTTTTCGATAATGCTCTAGTTGGATGTAAAGCAGACAAGGTCAGATTATCTAATTAGCAAGTATTGTCACCTGTATATACAAGGGGTTTCTCAAGTATAGGTCAAAAATCCAGGAGCCTATTCTGTGGCCAAAAATGAATATCAATATGCGCCATTGTATTATACAGAGGGGCCAGATGAAAACGAAACAGAGCCATTTTCAGGGACTGCGTTAAGATTGTAGAAAAACACCCAGACCCGTCGATTATAGATTAAAGGGGGACATTCTTTGCTGGTATTTTTGATTCCTCCACTTTCACCCCTAAAATATTTGAATGGCATTGTGGCTTGAGTAATATTTATTTTGAAAGCTCTTACAATTCTCTTTACAACAGACTTTAAATTTATATAATTCTGCCCTATACTTTGAAAATAATTTACATTTTAAAATTTAAATTATGTTCAGTTGCTTACTTACTACTTAGTTGATTAAATGTTCAAACTGGTAACAGCCCGCTTCCATACAAGAATAAGGATTTTGTTCGAAACGTTCGCGCACATTCTGAAGCATTTGCGGAGTGATTCGACGGCATTCGTCGACAATTCTTTGACGCAAATCTTGCAGCGACGCTGGCTGTGTTTTATAGATTTTACTTTTTAGGTATTCGCACAAAAAGATCAAGGAGCGATAAATCCGGTAATTGTGGGAGCGACTCAATGCTGCCTCTTCTTCCAATCCAATCCGTGGAAAACGTTGGTCCAAATGCTGACAGACAATTAACGCATAATGCGGAGGAGCACCGTCCTGTTGAAAAATCAAATGATCTTCATCATCCTCTGATACATTTTCAATAGTATCAGTCAAGGCAGGGTCAATAGCGTTTTCCAGTAATTGCAAATACATTTGGCCAGTCAAATTACCAGGTTGAAAAAAATAACCTACCAGCCGGTCACCGAATATTCCAGCCCATACATTTAACTTTTCCGGTAGCTGTGTATGCATCTCGTGAAAAGCTCTTGGGTTTGAATCTGACTAATAGCGGCAATTGTAACGATTTACAGTCCCGTTCAAGAAAAAACTGCATTCATCAGAAAAACAGATGATAAAAAGGAACCGTGGATAGTTCCCTGCGCGATCACTCATTATTTTGCAAATTTGCAAACGGTGATTATAATCATCCTCATAAAGTTCCTGACTAAATGTGTTTTGTATGGATGGAATTTATTCTTCTTCAAAATGGTTTGTATGCTAGTTCGGTTGATCCCAGACACAGATGCCAGCTGCCTCGTACTTAATGTAGAATCAAAATGAACTTGTCCCAAAACTGCAACTTCACTAGCTTCATTAACTATAGGTTTTTCAAAATCTTGTTTTTTTATTGACTACGTTCCCTGCCTCTTGATTGTTTTTACTAACTCTAGAACATACTTCCTCCTGACATGTCGATCTTGATGTTGTTCATTAAATAGCTGAGCTGTTCTATTCGCACAGTTATTGTTCATAAAGTAAAGCGATATGATATCTACCCTTTCCGCAATGGAATAAATCATAGTGTTTAATTTTCAAAAACACAATTAATTAAACTACCAACCGACGCTTCCAAATAATACTAGAAAATAAATTTTGAATCCACTAATTTTACGTTCGTTGTGTGTACAGTATTCATTTCTATTTTTTACAATTGTGTTTTTTTACGAAAGTGATAACAAATCGCCAAAAACCAATGTAACACAAGAAATACTAAATTTACACCATGGCGTACTTAACTCGAATGAGTGACATTTTTACCGTTATTAATTGTTTGTACATACGTTTAAACTTTAAAATCAACATTTTTATTAAGTATTGGGCGGAGTTATACAATTTAAAGTCTGTTGTAAAGAGAATTGTAAGAGCTTTCAAAATAAATATTACTCAGCCCCCAATGCCATTTAAATATTTTGGGCTGATGCTTACTCTTGTTTGGGGGTGAAAGTGGCCGAGTAAAAAATACCAGCAAAGAATGAATGTAAAATCGACGGGTCTGAGCGTTTTGGTAAATACTTTCATCTCCGCCACTGGTAAGTTTCTAAAGCCGGTAATTATTGTTTCATACCTACTGTCATATTAAATATGCACACCGAATTTGGTTAAATTATTTCTAGGGATTTAGAAATTAGAAACTGATCTTTATTTTAAAATTTTGTTAGGCTGTAGCTGGACAATTACAACGACCCCAAATTTATAAAACAAAAAAACCTTTATTTTTGGTCACAGAATACGTTTCTGAGCTTGTAGAACACCCAGTTCAATAGTGCCAATGTAGGCATAGTGTCAAAATTGAGAAATTTTAATATTTATATTGACTTAATGTATCTCTGCATTGCTGATCACAAAGTATAATGCTGATTAACGTATTTCTAAGCCAACTTACACCCAATAAAATCTCTTAGCAACAGTTAATCTTATACCTTAGCAACCAAGCTCTATATAAATAGTTAATTCATAAATAATAACGGTCTAGAAGTAGTACAGAAGTAATTCAACATCAACAAGAAGAGAAAAATCAATAATACGTAGGAAATAAAGTTTTAATTTTAGTGCTTCGGAATATTGCACAGCATGAAACCAGCTCGATCTGAAAATGATGAATGTAATTCATTATGATCAGACGGGATTATTTGGATTCTCGCAAAGTGTATTCACCCACTATCCAATAATGCTATATATGTACTTATTATGGCAACTAAATTTAATATCCACAGTTCTAAATGGCGAGAGTATTGTTTTCCAGTGTATTAGTGTGACAGCTAATTAATTTATCAATGTTGTGTGTGTGGTAAATGACAGAATCAGTCTTAAAGGGAGAATTATGAGATTAATCTTGATCTTATCCATTATGCGGAATCCACCCGTTGATGTGAACGGGAATATTATTGCAAAACTTCCATAGTTGTATTGCATGATTCCAAGTTGTAAGCGCGTAACAGAACACGATGTAGTACAGTTTCAGTGGTATGTAACAGGTGAAATGCTATTTTAAGTCTGAAAATATTCACTGTGGCTATTTAAAACATTGCCTTATAAACGAAATGAATAGAAGTCAATGATGAAAAAAGATTACCTATACTCCATCTACAAATTATAGATAGTCGATTGATCTGGTAAACCAGTAAACAGAGTTGTCACATCTAATGCAGACGTTTCTCAATAATTGGGAAATGTGTAAATTTTATCGTCTATTTCATGTTTACCTAAGAAGTTTAATATTGTCAAATAAAAGTTTCATGTTTAGTTCACTTTTTATTCAGTTTTTATTAAATAGCATTAGAATTGTTGATTATGTCTACACTGACAGACCGGACCTGTTTTATGGCCTCCAAGATCGCCTGAACTGAACCCTCTAGATTTCTTTATTTGGGGATATTTGAAGACATTAGTGTATGGTACTCCTGTAAATAGCCTGGAAGAGCTGCAGCTACGGATTAATCAAAAGTGTCAAGAAATCCAAACCAAGGAGGGCGTTTTCGAAAGAGTTCGAATATCGTTGAGACGAAAATATCGTGCCTGCTTGGAAATGGACGGAGGGCACTTTGAACATCTTCTGTAACTTTGTTTTTTGTTTGTTAAAAGCTTCCTGTGTCGGTTTATTCCTAATAAAATAAAATGTTTGAAAAACGAATAGTGGTCCATATCTCCGCAACCGTTACTTTGCGGACCCATGTTTATTAAGACTTTTCTGCTTATTTTGGTTCATACTATTACCTCCTGAAATATTTTACACTCTTTTTAACACCCTGTATATGCCAAAATAACCTTTATATTATCTTAGTGGATACTATTCTTGGGCTCGTCCTGTAAGTATCCCAAATAAATAAATAAATAAAATAAAAGGAAAAGTGGCAACGGATGAAACAGACACAACTGATATTTGAAGATACACTGTTGCCCTTATTTTACAGATGCATATGTCTATCTCTCTCGCACGTGTTCTCTCTTTAGCGAAAAGTGCAATACATTGTAATAATTTTATAACCTATATTATAACAGGGTGTAATGTTCTCTTGAGTGTTTATTTTTGTGATCTAAATATATTTTTTTACGAATATGAAGTGTGAACTGTAAAGTAACTTGCATTATATTTAGTATACAGTAAGTATTCAGTTATAACGTTATTGTGATTTGATACTGAATGATGGAAAATATTCCGGAACCCTCAACCCTTTAAAGCAAATAAAGTTTTGATTTTTCAGTTGGAGACAAAAATCATATTGCAAGTATTCTAGTGTCTTTTAAGACACACAAGTCCAAAAGATGAGTTAATAGATATGTGTTCTGATTATACAAGTGTTTCAAAACCAAGCATTTACAGAATTTTGAGAGAAAAAAAAGCGCATGGAGAAGTACAAAGACCAAAAAGCAGCTGCCGAAGAAATAAATGTAGATGCCAAATTTTGCCATACGACGCACCTTTTACATCTTTTTCTTTCAAAATGAATTGCCAACGTTAGAAAAAGTATTGCAAGCTATTGGAGAAAACGAAATAATTCCTAAAATTTACAAGGACACATTGAGAAAAGTTTTACATAACATGAACTTTCAGCACAGGAAGGTTGATAGAATTGATAGAAAGAGTTTTCTGATTGACAAATATTATATAGTTATATGGAGGACAAACTATCTACACAAAATTAAAGAAAAGCGCCAACAAGGAAGACAAATTTATTACATGGACGAAACATAGGTCAACGAGAGACATATACAGTTAAAAAGTGTGGCAAGATGTGTGTGTGTGCCATTTCTGAAATACAATTTAAGTTTTCTGCTTTTTAAGTGTTGTTACTTTAGTACTAAAATTAATGACATCTTAGTCAGTTTTTCTAAACAGTCTCTTCGTTCGTTTCAAGTAATAAATTACTATGCAAGTACCGATCATTACATATGGTAAAGTGTCGAGCATTACGTATAGTCATTCCTTTTTATCTTTTTGGTGTTGCAGAATAAAGTGACTTTTGAAATCACAAAATATTCGTACAGAACAAAAAAACAAATCAAAATAAACATTACAAAATTTAAAGAAATTGATAACAAAATAGGGCATGCTTATACTTCAACGTAACAACGTAATTCATTCAACGTAACTGTCCAAGTAAACCATTTAAATAAGAAAATCTCACATTATTTAATTATACAATTTGAAAACAAAACCTTTTTAAGTGAAAGAAACGGTTTCCGAGTGTAGACTGGTTAAATCTCACATCAAAGAAATCTTAAGAGAACATTCTACATAAGAATGCGGTATTTCATTTGAGATAACAAAGTTGGTACTTAATTTATAACTTTCCGGTTGTTATTCTTTTGTTTCTTGATGGTTCAGGCAGCACCTTAAAACTTTCATAAAAGTAATGTTAAGGATACTGTTAAAGTATAGGCCTCGTTTTAGTACATTAAAAAAATCTTGTAACTTTAAGTCCTGAACAAAAATTACCATTTTTTTTGGCATCTGTTACGGTTTCAGGAAATTTTGTATTTTCACTAATATTATTCTACATCTGAAAAAAGCGAAAAAGGATAAGTAAAAGTGAAAACGTCTGATCTGTCTAAATTAAAATAGTATTTTTTGAGGTGATAGTACTAAAATTCATTTATGTCAAGTCCTCTGTAGTTATGATGATCTAATTCAAAAGAGAGTTGAAAGAGTTGAGCGTAGAGTTTTAAGATTTTCATATTTGGAAAAGTACAAAATATATACTCCAATTGAGTATCCAAGGAATTTATTGCTGTGTCATTATAAAACTGTGCAGGACAGTGTTGATATTTAGTTTTAGTATTAAGCAAATCAAAAATCTATTTTTATCTTGATTATTGGTTTGTTTGTTTCTCTTATTTTTTTTAATTTTTTAAATATTAGGCATATGAATTGTTTGTTTGCCTATACCTGTATCATTGTTCTGTTATTTTTATACTGAATAACTTTAATATGTTTATTTGTCTGCGATGTTGCTATCTGTATTTTATTTGTTTGTTCCTTTATTTCATTGTAAGCTATTTTCCGTCCAGTAATTGGGATTAATTGCCAAGTTAATCCCGTTGGATAATGAAACGATAAATAAATGAATGAAAGAACAAATGAGCGAACGACTGAATATAAATAATTAAAGAAATAAGTAAATAATAAATTATTTCTTAAAATATTTTTTAAACTCAATATAAAATGAAAATCTTGTTTTAATTAATGTATTTTTTCGTGAAACCTAAAGGTTTTTTAAAATTTAACATGAGTATAAAAGTGTTTAAATAGTTATTTATGCAACAAGTGCAAAAAGTAAGCGTTTATTGCACGCGACGTGATCGTCTAGTGCAATAAGCACTTTTTGTACGAGTTGCATACAATATTTTTTCTACGTTCATGCAAAAACCGAAAAATGTTATTTAGATGACACTAAGTCTAGAAAAATGTGACGTCGATTTCAAGGTTTATGTTTGTCATGATGACAAAACGCTGCAGTAGAATGACAGATGAGTGCAATAAAATGTTTATTGCTCTAGAGCAATAAAGAACCACTTTTTCCACTAAATATAGTTCAATAAAGTATTGTTTTTTGCATGAACGTAGAAAAACATTTAAAACGCTAAATTCTGCCCTGGTATTATCAGCCTTTCTAAATTCGATAAATGAAAAAAGAAAGATAATTTTCACCCCTCATAGTCAAAGAATACCAATAATAAACTTACAGCATGTACCAATTTGGTTATTCTAAGTTTAAAGTAATTCAAACATCAATTTTGTTCGAAATATTTGGCTCCTCTTCGAAGGCCTGTAACTTCGCCTGTGTGCAATTTTGTATATACGTATGTTTGAACTAACAAAACAAAAATTCTCCGATGTTAGCAATTGAACTCGAACATTCTGTGTGAAAGCCAAACACTCTACCCATTATACCACTTACTAATTATTAAAGCTATATTTTCTTTTTAAATTTATCAAGTGGACAACGAATGTAAAACCTGAAAGCAACGTGTTTTGACAGTTTTGAATTGTATGTTATGTCATGTTCATGTTATGAATATCAAAATATTGTATGGTCACAGAATTTGCCCCGCTCGCACTCAATTTGACGACTGTGGTATCGCAAAACGCTAGATTACCCCGATCGCCCTACGCGATGCTGGTAAATAAACAAAATAGTGCCGCGTATCGAGGCGCGACTTGAATATTGAGAATCGACGAGAATTGTTCGAGAAATGGATCTTCTAAATATCGACCTCAAAAGTATCGATACTCGATATATTGACGTGGTACTCCCTTCTCTACAACACGCCATATATAGAAATTCTTGATAGATATATGAGTTTAACCAAGAAAAAGCCAATTTCAAATATAAAATTATTTTATACATATGTACTAATTCACATAATTAAACTATCCAATTTAAGTATCTGTCTAATTTATTATATAAATAACAGAAACATGGTTAAAAAACAACAAATAACTACCAAAAACAATACAGATATGTGTCACCACTGAAATGAACACGAAAACAAAAAAAGATAACACAAACCTAATGATCAACCAAAAACCAACCAATCATATTACTACAGTTTCTTAAATTTTACCAATCAGCTACTCAGATCTCAAACCATGGTCTTGGAGGAAAAGAAAACGACAAAAGTAACCACTGCCAATAGACCACGATACAGTTACTATTAATATAAGAGACAATTTTGGCAAACGTTTTTCCATTGGAATTTTCCATAAACGGCCAAAAATCAAGAAAACTTGACAACTTAACAGGTATAAATTTTAATTCGGTATTTCGATACAAAATATCGAATATCGTGCACAATTGTATCGATATTCCCTGTCGAACATCCCTATCGAAAATGCAATATTCAATTTTAATATAATCATAAAAAATGTTTAAAAGTTCCTACAACTTTCGTTCTTACATTTTTCGTATCTCGAACAACAACAGAGGATCAAACTCATAAAAAAGTACTGTAGATACTTACCAAAACTAGCCACATTTAACATAATCCACACAAACATTAAAATCATTTTGAAATCACCTAATTTCACTTTATTGACATCTCCGGCGGCAATCGTAGAAAACCCGCATTTTTTCGGAATTACTTATTTTTGAAGCAGGCAAACTACCGCAAAATCATTTCATAGGTAGCTAATGAGAGACCGGCGTGTCGTTTGTTGTAAAACAGCAATGCAAATAATTGTTAAATTGCCCGTAAATACGCGGAACGACGTCGACGTTTAAACTGGATAAACAATAGCCTAGTAGAAACTGAAATTTGCCCTGAACAAGAAAGAAGTAAATTCAACGTTGGCATTTCACTCGAACACTTCCCCTTTCGTTCTCATATTTTGTGTGTTATTAACCAGTTCATAGACATCTAAAAGAGCAGTTTTACTTGCGTATAATTATAGCAATTAGGCGGTGACAAACGAAAGTCAAATTTTAACTTTCTATGGGAACTGTTGTTAAGCTGAGAAGAACCTCATGGACAAATCTGGAGTAAGTCGAAGGGCCAGTAGTAGAATTTATTATGCATTGAGAACACAGTTCACTTTTTATTATTAAATAATGCTGGGTTGATAAAAAAATATACAGGGTGTCAAAGTTGTAATTTAAAAAGTGGTTTTTTGCACCTGGTAGCTGCCATACTGCTTTGACGGTAATTTCAAATCGCTATATGTTTCGTTCATACAAGATAAAAGCAGGAACGCAACCTTTTACAGTGCCTTCATAAATGATTACAAGCCACGTGATCAGGGTCGAGATTCTCAAATCAATCGCAGAGCAATTCATATGCGAATATCCTTTTCCTCACTACGGCAATTGAGAGAGACAAGAAATCTATCTGCATATGAGTTGTTCTTCGAGAATCACAGTCCTGGTCACGTGGCTTGTAATCATTTATGAAGGCACTGTATAAGAAAGTGGGCATTTAACTAATATATTGTAACCTTGGTAGAACAATTTCCGGACTGGTTGCCACGTCGTCAGTTTAGCTTTCTTGACGTTTGACATATCGTTATCTGCCTCAGAAGTAACTTTGAAACTTTACTTTAACCTTATCTTATGCCTCTGGAAACGTAAGGAAGCTAAACCAACGACGTGGCGACCAGTCCGGAAATAAATATGCCGTGCTTTTGCAGAATTGCTGCGGGCTTCTCCATAAATTAATAACATGTCGTGACACTCACAAATGCTAAACATCAACAAACAAAGAAAAATTAATGAATTAGTGGTACATAAAAGCATTTACGACAAGCGACAGACGCTTCGCAGCTCAGATACCAACTGATCTGTAGTCACTGTACTTCTCGGACACACATAGTGACTTTGTCAAATTTTATTGATTAACGAAAAAATGTTTTTATTAAAACTAACTATAAATAAATTGAAAGAAGAGGTAAGCATTGCATTTTATGATCATTTAATGCAGAAATGACGACAACTGTTAATTAATTTTTGCACATGAAATTGGAGATTTGTTATTTTTTTTCTCGAAAATAGGATTTATGACCCATGTCATGCCAGTTTTTTTGTCCATTTTATTTATCAGTACAATCAGTACATTTTGATGTATACTCTCGCCTATTAAATTTATGACAGTCAAACCTGTAACACCTTGTATTTTTACGTCGTCGGAAAGAACGTCAGTTGAGTTTTCCAAAAATATATTATACGAAATTCTTATCTTTTACGGTTTTCGATATACAGTGCTTTCGAAAAGTAACGAATAAATTCTTTATTTTTGAAATTGAGAAGTTTTCGAAAAAATCCCCTGGCAAGTCGATTTTGTTTCTAAAAAGACACTTTTTGGCATACGACCCACATTTGTGACGTCATCGTTGTTCGAGATATGACGTCATCGACAATTTTTTTAAATGGCAACTTCCAATTTTGACCATGCCATTTGAAAGAGCGTGTCGTTCTACATACATACATCATGAAAAATTATGGTGTGACATAACAAAAATTTCAAGACAATAATGTTTGAAGATTTTAAAATTTAATTTTCACTATACTCAAAAGGATAATGAGTGTTAAAAATCGACTAAATTAAATGTTCAAATTGTGCATTGTCGGCTGCCTGACAGTATTCAAGACGATTAATAAATTCTTTTTGGACATTATCAATAACTTCAGAAGGTATACGATGTATCTCGTGACGAATTATTGCTTTTAAATCTTCTAAATTAACCACTCTAGTAACGTATACTTTGCTTTTTAAATATCTCCACAAGAAATAATCTAGGGGTGTCAAATCAGGCGATCTGGCTGGCCACTCAATCGGCCCCCTTCTCCCTATCCAACGATTCGGGAACAGTTCATTTTAAGCATTAAGCACGGACAGGTGTTGCATAATGGGGAGGTGCACAGTATTGCAAATTAAATTTTAAAATCCTTAAACATTATTATCTTGAAATGGTTGTTATGTAACACCATAATACTGCATGATGTATGTATGTAGAATGACACGCTCTTTCAAATGGCATGGTCAAAATTGGGGGTTGATATTAAAAAAAATTGTCGATGACATCATATCTCGAAGAAAGATGACGTCACAAATGTGGGTCGAATGTCAAAAAGGTCCTTTTTTAAAAACAAAATCGACGTGCCAGGGAATTTTTTCGAAAACTTCTCAATATATTTTTAAAGATTTTAAATGAAAGAAGAGTTTTTTAATTATTAATTAATTTTTAATATAATATAAGGATTTTCAAAATTTAGTAAAAAGATATATTTGCATTGAAAAATTATGAATTTTTGATAATGAATTATGAATTTATTTACTACTAAGTAATAACTTTTCTTTCTGGCATACTGAGTCACATAATGGATATGTACACCTAGTTCAACAGGAAATATTTTGCAAGAAATATTTTGTCTCGACGTTAGGTACATTTCTATAATTATATTTGAATTCATTTAAAACTACCACATATACCTATTAAAATATCATTATACATCTAATAAACCGTATTTAAGTTATTTGAAATTAATAACACAAATTACTTTTTGATGACATGTTTAATTTAAGAATCAATCTACAGGATGTAACAAAAAACCAGGTCATCCCGTTAACTGCGTTTTTCTGGCGGCAAATTATGACGATAATCCTATGTACAAAACTGCCTCTTTTAAAACATACAGAGTGTTAAAGTTGAACTTTTGAAATTGATTTTTCGCTATAATATCTTCTGATTTTCACTATCACTTTGAAATTTTATAGAGAGACTTCTTGTTGTTAGCCAAATCCTCAAGAGTATTATTGTAAACTACGCACAAAAAACAAATGTAGAAACGGAAAGAAAGGGGTCATTGTATCCTCTCACTTTTTTCTGATGTACGTCTGGACGATTTTTATAACGTCATAATGTAGAATTTTGTTTAGAATATTTATTTACTCCTGATAATTTTTCGTAAACTCGTCTTTTTCAAGATAAATTCGATTTTTGAGAATTTTAAATTTTAAATTATTTAATTTATATAAAAAAAACTATTAGATGTGATGGGACGGCATAGAAAATATAATTGTGGCAGAAAATTAATATTAATGTACAGTGCGTTTCAATAACTCTGATAACATTTTGATCAGCTGTAACTTTTCTAAATTTTTAAAGACATCGGAATGGAGCAAAAACCATATTGCATAGTGGACTAGCCACTTTTTTCTTATTTGAAAAAAAAAAACAAAAGACCAATGATTTTGAGAGATCTTAACCTAATATTATTGGATATTTGGATTCTACTCAAAATTCCAAGCATATTTTAAAAAGCATATCCTATACCTATCTTCAACTGTTTCTGAGAAATAGTTTTACAGACATGTCAAATTATTATAAAAATCGCTCTACTTGTCTGCCATTTTCCTCAACAGAACAAAACAGTAAGGCTTGATTGTTACCAGCACAGCTCAAGCAATGCCGAACTTCAGCTTTAGCACAGTGCAAAGTATGCCATGAACAAGTAGAGCAATTTTTATGATAATTTGACATATTTGTACAACTATTTCTCAGAAACAGTTGAAGATAGGTATAGGATATGCATTTTAAAATATGCTTGGAATTTTGAGTAGAAACCAAATATTCAATAATATACAGGGCGTTCCATTTAAAAAATTATAAGTTAGGTTAAGATCTCTCAAAATCATTGGTCTTTTGTTTTTTTTAATAAGAAAAAAAGTTGCTAGTCCACTATGCAATATGGTTTTTGCTTCATTCCGATATCTTTAAAAACAGAAAAGTTACAGCTGCTCAAAATGTTATCAAAGTTATTGAAACGCCCTGTACAGTGGTATTAACTTGCAAAATGTAGATAACTGTTTAAATACCTTTTTCAGCAAGTAGTTAAGCTTTTGTGTACGTTTAGGTATGTATAATTTTGTCATTATACAAAGTAACTTTCTAAATGCAAACACGGAATTCCAGGAAACAACTACTCTGCGGGCTAATGCCCCGACCAGCATTGAATTACACCTGGAAAACCTATAGCAACAGCTAGAGTCATTCGTCAGACGCCCACCAGACATATACCAATGGTGTCTACTGCATGTAGAACGCTTCGTGCCTGTGACATTTTCAGTCCGGCATGGAGTAGCGAACGGCCGATAGATGTAGTTAGTTCTACACCGCGTAACTTTCTAAATACCTTAACTGGTAGTATAGAACTTGCGGAAATAATTTTTTTAATCGTTTTTGGTAATATGGTAGTAAGGTCAGCTAAGAAGTTAAAATTTCGGTTAATATTACTGCCTAGCGTACTACCTACGCAAGTTTACTTTACTTATCGTTTAAAACAAATATGTTTAAATTAGAGACAATCTTAAAGATTTAATTTACGTTAAAGTAAAAAAATATATACATTTTAGAGGCGATATGGCAACCTCACCTTCAGCAGACCATATGGTTTATTAGACTCGTCAGCGCTCTATCTAGTCAGCGGTCCTTAAAATGTAGGTATTTTTTTAAAATTAATATCTCCGTAAATATTTGAATTTTTTTAAAATAACCTTTACCAGGCTCATCTATATGACGAACTACACCTGAAGGTAAAATATTTATTTTTATTTAAGGTTCACTATGTCCATATATACAAATTAAATAGATGTCACAAAATTTATTATAATTCTTTGAGAACGGATGCATCTAATTTTTGAGTATTGGCCATCCTTTCAATATTAAATTATACATACTTAAATATAAAGTATGTCGCTATTTGCGTACTTCATTGTATTCTATATGAAAAGAATTGCTTTATCTGAGATAGATTTTCAATGAATGTAACAGAGAATAGAACTATCGCCATTGTTCATTATTAGCTAATATTTGATCGTTAATGTAATGAGGTACATAATGAGTATAGCATAACTTTATTATACTGTGTGTAAATAAATACGTGCCAAACAATTCAGGGGGTGATTCCCTATGGAAGCATAATCTTTCATATAAAAAATATTATTTGAATATGCCCAGTGAAGATACAGTCTTTTAAAGAGGGTGGCAAAAAAGTGGTTTTAATTTTTTTTCGAAAAAAACCAAAAAAGGGACAGAAATAAAATTCGAGAAGGCAATCAGTAAACAATTTTCTCCTACGGTTGTAAGGGATAGAAAAAAATACCCTTAATACTTGTTTCATACATAACCTTTTTCTTATTGCCATCTTACCATTTTAAAATTTATTTCAGATAATTTATTAACAACAAAGGTTTCTTGTAATTTTTTCGTAAAATTAATGATTTTTGTGTAAAAAAATATTTAGTAGAAATTTAATCAAACTCTAATTTATCTAGTAGGCGTCTGTCACGTTGGCATTTTGTAATGGCAACTTAATTGTTATAATTCATGCATCAGATGTATGTACAAATAAAATTTTATACTGTATACTAGACCTGTCAATCCTGGAAAAAAAATTTCGATCTCGGGATTGATTGCTGTTGACAATGTCGATATATTGTAACCTCGAAATTAGGTTATCGTTGAAACACGTCACGTAGACAAACAATCTTTATTGTCACTCTTGATAATACAAGAAATATCCTTCAAACCAATTTCACAACTGTCAACGCTTTACTTTGACGTTTGTCAATCGCCTTCGACTGCTCAATACAAACTGACTGTGACGGCGGAATTGATCTGCTTATATAGATTTTTAGAAGTCTCGAAGTTTCTGCGATCTCGAGAACGTGTCGAGAAACAAATAGAATATAGCCTGGAATATTCCGGAAAACGTAAAAATAAAGGTATTTCAAAAATTATAAATTCTAACGCAAACAACAACATAATTAACAAACTAAAAGGTAGGTGAGCTTCCGTAACAATATTAGGAAACATTAATATTATTTTATGTTTTTTGTCAAAACAATTTTACACAATTACTTTCTTCTGGAACAAAATTATCACAATTATTTGTTCTACAAAATCAAATTGTTCATTAAACAACGCTATTCGATAGTTATAAAATAATTCGCTTCTTGTAAAGTTCCATTTTGGGAAATAGGTTGTTGATCACTCTGCGAACTACAAAAAAACAAAGAAAAAAAGATCATTTATTGTAAGCGAATATTTAGACATATATTGGAAATACAGTATTACAAGACCTACACAAATAGATATCAACAGTTTTTTTTAATATTGAGATGGTAAAACATATAAACAATAAATAGGAATTCATACATTTGGGGAAATGCCAAAACAAGTTGCTGCGGTTCTCAAATTGAAGGATTATTATACATTATATTCGTAGAACTTGAACTGCCCTATTAATAAATTCAGGAGCTGATATAATTTTAAAAATGTATGATGGATGGAAATCTTTAACAGTAGCTGAAGGCTACATTGAAATATTGTGAAATTTAAGTGTTATTGATACCGTTTTAGACGAAGGTAGACAATATGTCCCTACCAATACTTCGATTCCTTAAGAATTAATGACTATATTCAAATCTTGTTTCGTAATCGACACAGGTTTTAAAGATTGTACATGCACAAACTTAAATTATGGAAATATCTCCTTTAGCAGGTTTCTATTGTCTGTTTCTCTCAGAAACCGATGACAGTGTTAAAAACATTTAATTCAATGAGATTGATTTAAAGCTTCTTGGAAGAATGGCCGTTTCTGAAATACTACAATACAGCATATAATTATTGCTGTACTAGTTTAACTTTTATAATTAGATACAGAGTGATAATTATATTTAGACATAATAGAACACAATGAGCATAGATTTTTTTATGTATGCCATACGTGAGATGACCGACAATTTAACTGGCTGTTCCTTCATATGTATGTTCACATATAAACTGAGTGCAGGTGAGATATAAGTGGTTTGCTTACTTCCTGCTCGGCCTAAGCGGCTCTACTTACAGGAAGCGACCTACATTGCAGCAGTTACTTAATGCAAACCTCTCGCCCTGGGCGACGAGCTATTAAATCTGTAAATGATACTGCAGGAAACAACTACTCGCGGACTAATGCCCCGACCGGCATTGAATTACTCCTGCAGTATCTGTTTGAACAGCCAAGAGCCCTTGTCGGACACACCGCCAGACATAGACCGGTTTCGATCTTGTTAGTCCTCATCAGTATGCCATACGTGAGATGACTGACAATTGAACTGGCTGCTCCTTCATATGTATGTTCACATATTAACTGAGTGCAGGTGAGATATAAGTGGTCTGCTTACTTCCTGCTCGACCTAGGTATGTCAACAGCAACAATACCTTAGCCGAGTCAAATTAATTTAAAATGTCAGGTTTGATTTATACTTGATATTATAAGTGACAATTTAATCACTTAACGACAGTTATTTGTACTGCATCCTGTACTAGTTGGATGGTATTTGGTCTTCTAAACCGTAAATTCTGCGCTGTTTATAAATTCCATGCAGAAAATGCAAATTCACCTGACTTTTACATTAGGAGAACCCTTTTTCTATGCACCTACATTAAGTAGGCGTTTCGCATTTGTTTTCATTTCACTGATTTTTATAAAACTTTTTACGGAGAGCATGCATATTTATGATCCTTTTATTTCGCTTCTGCGAAAGTGTAATTACGTAATCGTTACGTATGCTATGCTCTATTTTTCATCCTCGTATGTTTTAGCGTGTTTGATTTGCAGTTGCATTGAAGCCCATGAGTTTGTCTGTTAGGTAAGCGGTTGCTTTCGATATGTTTGGCCTCTTAGTTGAATAAGAGCGGTGATGTTCGTATTTGCTCTTATGCACCAGATATACAGGGTGGTCACTTTTATGACGCTCAGCACAGAGATCTCGGAAACGGTAATATACAGGGGCCGTCACTTTAAACTCCTCACGCCTATATCTTTTAAGATACCTTAGCGAACAACGTATCATGAAAATCTACTAAGGCCGTCTAAGTCAATCGTTTTATTTAAAATAACAATTTATTATACCATTGAATAGGTCTTAAAGACAGCTTTGATTTGATATACGGGACAATAGCTTTTGTTACTGTAGTTTTGGTTTTCAAAGACCAATGGCATGAAAACAAAATACTATCTGGACATATTTATGGCTTCTGAGTCTTTAATTAGAGTTAAAAATACAAACTATCAGTTTTTTTTAAATGGATAAAAATAAATAATATTGAAATCATAAGTTCTCTTCCCATTATGTGCAATGGAAAGTTTCTAACGTTTGATTAATTATTCTGTATTTGCCACATTCTCTAGAGCATTTCCACAAATAACAACGCATCCAGCTCTTATTCTAGCCAAAACCAAGAAATACGTACTGAAGATCTGAAGATATTTTTTAAAATAACATTTTATTGTAATGATTGTCACTTTCTCTAATTACGCGCCGTTATTTTATTGGCGAACGGTGGCCTTGTATGGATTAGAATCGAGCGGTATTATCGCTCTTTATCCTTCACCATCTCTGTAGACCTGGGCGGCCTCGTAGAGGTGGGTTCCCTTCTCCGGTCAGCCTCGACCGCTGTTGCGGCCGATGCTGGCGGCTCGAGGAACCTCCTCCTGCCCTAGCTGACCCCCGCCGGCAGGGGGGCCTCTTCTGGCGCTCTTCGTGTCTTCTAGGTTCTTTCTTCGCCGGCCGTCCTAAACCCCCGGGGGTGGTCTTTGTTGGGAGTGGGTTTTTGTGAGTGGCTTGTAGCCATAGGATGCTCTTCTTCCCGAGCCTGTTGCGGTTCGGGAGATTTGTCAGGGAGGAAGGTCAAGGAATTGGTGTTTTGGACGTTTGTGTTTGTCTGTCGGGGCGGGGGCGTAGTCGACGGCTTGCCTAAGCAGGGGGTTGTCGTGGTATGTGGCTTTGTTAATGGTTTTTTGTGCGTGTGTGTGTATGGTATGTGTTAGGTCGGTGTAGTCTAGGTCTCGTTTTATGTCTGTGTTTCTGAAATACCAAGGCGCAGCGACGGCTGTGCGTAAGGCTATGTTTTCCACGGCCTGTAGTCTTTTTATGTGGCTTTTTGCCGCGGAGCCGTACGTTAGCTGCGCTTGAAGCACCACCTTGATTAGCGTGCGCTTATTCCTTAGACTAAGGGTGTTACCACCCTTGAGTAAGGGATAAAGCCTCGCCCTGGTGATTTTTCCGCGCGCTACCGTCTCCGTGATATGGGCTTTCCAAGTAAGTCGCTGGTCCATCGTCACGCCTAGGTATCTGGTTTGTCTTTGCCACGGGATGGGTTCTTGGAAGAGGTAGGATTGTCAAGGACGTGGTTTCGGGGGAGGCGTCTTCGGGTGAAAAGAACAGCCGAACTTTTATCGGGATTAATTTTGACTTTCCACCTGTTGCACCAGGTTTCGAGTTGGTCGAGGGAGGACTGGAGTGTGTTTAGGGTGTGGTTAAGGTTTGTGGCTTGTGTGGTCAGTGTAATATCGTCGGCGTAAAGGTAAGTGTTTGTGTGGGGAGGGTGCGGTATGTCACTGTTATGTATGGTGTAAAGGTGAGGAGAGAAGACGGTGCCTTGTGGGCTTTCTCTAATGGAAATAGTCTTACAAATATACTAATTAACATAAGAAAGCAAGAGAGTAAAGAAAATAAATTTTTATTTTGAATTTTAGATTATAACTTAATTCCGAGTGCGAAACATAGACTCAAATTGTCCACCCTGGACCAAAATATAGGCACGTAATCTTCTTAGGAAGTTGAATTGAATATGCTGAAATTTTTTATGTTGAATTCGTATAGCAAGCCTTTAAAATTTAATTTTCACCGAAATGTCTCACACGCGAAGAGGGCCGATTGAGAGGCCAGCCAGATCGCCTGATTTGACACCTCAAGATTATTTCTTGTGGTGATACTTAAAAAGCAAAGTATACGTTACTAGACCGGTTAATTTAGAAGATTTAAAAGCAATAATTTGTCACGAGATACATCGTATACCTCCTGAAGTTATTGATAATGTCCAAAAAGAATTTATTAATCGCCTTGACTACTGTCAGGCAGCCAACGATGCACAATTTGAACATTTAATTTAGTCGATTTTTACATAATCATTATCATTTTCAGTATTGTGAAAATTAAATTTTAAAATCTTCAAACATTATTTTCTTGAAATTTTTGTTATGTAACACCATAATTTTTCATGATGTGTATGTAGAATGACACGCTCTTTCAAATGGCATGGTCAAAATTGGGGGTTGCTATTTAAAAAAATTGTCGATGACGTCATATCTCGAACAACGATGACGTCACAAATGTGGGTCATATGTCAAAAAGTGCCTTTTTTAAAAACAAAATTGACGTGCCAGGGGATTTTTTCGAAAACTTCTCAATTTCAAAAATAATGAATTTATTCGTTACTTTTCGGAAGCACTGTATATTTTTGTATTGAATAAAATTCTCTACCTACCTTTTTGATCAAACGTACAAAATATCACAGAAGAATAATCATAAAGAGTTGTAGTAAAATGAACGCCTTGTATGATTTATTTATTTATTTATTCATTCTAATCACTGCTCAACAGATTAAAAATCCAGTAACAGGACAACTAAAAGTACTATAGCAGTAAAGAAAGAATAAAAATAACATATAAAGAACAGAAAGGAGAACAAAACTTAAACAAAACAAAGTCAAAGTTACAAAATAAAAGTATTAACTGTCTCTATACAGAAGCAAGTATTCACAAACAGAAAAATAATTAAATTAAACAAATTAGTCGAACTATAACATAAAAGTATTGACTGTATCAAGCAACTTAGTTTAGAATCAATTATAAATGTCACACAAATGAGTCATTTTATTATAATTAAGACAACATAAATAGGTGATTTTATTAATAATATATTAGTTCTCGGGTTAATATTATAGAATGTGTGAACTGCTCTAGCTACTGAAAAATTAAGCAAAAGTTAGAATTTAAAATTCTTCTGTGATGTAACGTATGCTAGCCAAATTTAACAGTTAAAATCATGTGGTCAAAACCTTGCGGTGGGTAAACTCGGTCTATCTTAAAAGCCAAGAACTGTCAAGCATATTAATATAAATATCATAATGAGGATATCATTCCAGTGCACCATATTTCATCTTAGAACGGACGAGTGAGATATATAATATCTTAAGTGCATCAATATTAGTAAAGGAACCACAGTTACGTATAATGAAACCCAACATTCTCAAAGCGGAAGCACATGGTAATGTGCTCATCGAAAGTATGGTCAAAATCTTTAACATGATTTAACTTAATTTAATTTTAACATGATTTAACCTAATAGGAACATAATCATTGCATATTTCATAAATACAAATTAAGCAACAGTACATTTTCGTCAAATCGGTTAACTGGGGGTTCTGAGTTAAGGAGAAAACAAGAAATAAAAAAAGAAACTTTAACAAAATCGGCACCATTTGAGTTCTAGATTATACCCTTGAAGTATGTAACATGCGGTAGATGATACTCTGTATATTCATAGGATAAATGATCTCTTCGTATAACAGCATTTTGCTCTTAAAGTTTCTTAATAATAACCATAATTTACAGTGTGCTATTTCTATCTTTTTTGCGTTCTTTCGTTTGCTTGAAGGTAACTACCAGCAATTCTCGGAATGGAAAAGCATAAGCACGACAACTTTAAACGAGTTTTGCTAAGCCTCCCAGTCCTTTTTATTCCTGGCAGTATTTATTGGTGCAGGCCATTCCTGTTGGCAACAACAACAGCCTAGGGAATGATTGCCATTGTGCCGGATTACAATCCGCCCACGATTTGTGCGGTCCCCTCTCATGTAAATTCTTTCGCAAAAATGCTTTTCTATCAGCGAACGTATCAGAAACAATCACTCCTAGTGCCTCCGATTTTTTTTTGGATCTCCGAGACATGTCGGCCTTATAAGACGTTGGGAATTACGTACGCCGCAGTAAATCTCTTTTACTTCATCTTTGTATATTAAAGTTTGCGGTGGGGGATTAGGGATTCATTTATCCCTTCTCGAGATTTTTAAAAGAGATCAGGAGGTGTGTGTAGGTATGAGGTTTGTGTATATTGTGGCTTAGATAACAACTTCGACGCTAATTCAGATTATTTATTATTTTTAGGAAAAAAGTCGAATGTCCTTGAATAATTTTTTTTAAATGACATACCCATTATCTACTAGTATGATAACAAATTGAGTAACTTTTTTTTAGCGAGGTATACAAGGTGGTTCAGTCATAATGTCATTAATTTTGACCACGTATTACCAGTACTGCAACACCAGTAGGTTAGGTACTGAATGACACAGACGCACACGGAAAACACAGTCACACATGTCTATTAAAAGGTCTTTTATAAATTTTTCTACGGTTATGTTCAGTAGATGACAACTGTGATCTTTCGCTACTTCACATTACCTAACTTGAATTGTATTTTTATTTAAGCAATTAGCAAATTATTAATAACTATAAGCTACACTGGCGACACAAACACACGAAATTCACCAACCTCTACCACGCGGAAATGAAAACTGATGGATGAAGAAGGGAGAGAACTCGGATAGATGTAGTTAGACGGCAGGTTTGCCTACATAGAAAAACGGACCCGAACGATGTTAGACTTATTCATGATTTCATATTGATTACATTTGGTGTTTATAAAAATGCAAACTTAATTATATTTGTTTCTGTTATTGTTTAGCGTAGTAGATGTTAGAAACAAGGTTATTGGCCTAAATACGGTAGATCAGGACTTGGAATGCCGGATTGTTTATTACTGAATAGGTATGTTGGACTGTTTTTTGTTGAGAGCATGAGGTTTTTTTATTACTGTCTATATTTAAATACAAAAAATTTTTCAGTCCCTTTTAATAATTTAGCCTAGTGAGAAATGGATTTTATTTCACTATTTATGCAATGAAATGTGAATGGTTTATTTTAATCCATTGGAGGTTTGTAATTTCAATATTAAATATGTTTTATGTTGAAAATTAATATATTAATTGCATACTTTTAGAAAATAATTTATATCATTAATTACATATTACAATAAGTGGATACTATAGGAAAATATTTAAATTTGACAACGTTGCGTCCGAGGGGTAAACCACTGTTTAAGAATTTGTACAACAAAATACCATTTTTTAAAAATATTAACCGTAAATACCTTATTTTCCCAAAAAAATACTTCAAATAAACAAATAGGTACCTCAAAAATACCCAAAAACCACGCATTACCCACAAGTGCCCAAATAATACCTATGACTATTACCCAACAATATTCTTAAGTACCTAAAAATTCCGTTAAGTACCCAGAAATACCGAATAGTATCCAAAATTACCCTTAAATACCCAGATATCTAAGAAACGAAAAATACATTAAATGACCCACGAATTTACTTATACCTTTAAGTTTCCAAAACTGTCTTTCGTTTCCTTATAAATTATTCCAGTAACAGATCTACGTAAATAATATAGACTTTTTTAAGGGCTCCTTTGACTCGATCTGAATACATCTGGAAAGAACATTTTGGATTACACAAAATGTATCATAAATTCATTGGCGCACCCAAGAAGGGTGGCAATACCTGCACCATGCCCCCTTCAAGCTAATTAACTTCCTCGTCTATGAAATCATAATATTCGTCTAGGGTGTCCCTAAAGTTATTGTCCGGATCCCAAATACTCATCGGGTACTATCGGTGTCTCCAGTACAACCAAAATCTTTCATTAGCTAGTGTAAATACATGGATATCGAGGGAGAATGCAATTTTAGCCCCAGCTTGCTTTCCGTCATGTATGATTACAATTAGATAATTGGCAGTTGTTTACATAAAAAATATTTTTTGTTAAATAGAATATGAATGTGATAGGAAAACCTAATATAGCAATATTTTAATTTTTATTAGAGACTTTCATTCACTTTTTGTTACATATTTTTCATCAATAGAATATGTCGGAGAAGTTTGACCAAACTTATCGTTAACACGTCGTATCGAATAATATGTAATATATTGATTAAAAGATAAAGGTTAAGAAATTATACCATACTAAAATTTAACAGAAGAGGGGAATGTGCTAGTATGTGAGTGGATATATTCTGCATAAATGCCTTATAAAACTTTCCTATGATACTTTGTTATACGGTACTGTACTCTACAATCTATTGCAATAATAATGGTACTGTTTACTTGAATTTGGCTATTTATTTCGAACTGCTGACATATTCGTAATGAAATCTACTTTCAATTTTAATATTAGTTCTTAGTTGTTTCACTCACCCACAGAAATCTATTGAAATTTCTACACAGAACATCCAGTAGTCAAAAAACGGATTTGAGGAAGTGTCATTATTTTTGCAAAGAATGTATGTAATTCGAATCACCCTATATTATTTTCTAAACTAAAGGCTTACGAAGACAATAAAAGGCCACATAGTGGTTAACAGTGCCTCCGAAAAAATTGACAGAAAGTATTTTTATATCTATTTTTAATAATTTTTATATTTGCCATTGCGTCGGTCAGTTGTTTACTTATATTTAAACTGTGCCATCGGCATAACGCATGCGCGATCGCCACTGTATTTAAAAATTAGCGGGAAAATACTAGTTTTCTCTTAAAATACCCATTAATTATCTTTGTAATACCCATTAAATACCCATTATTACCTTGATAGTACCCAAAAATATACAAAGTACCTAAAAATACACACAAATACCCAAAAAATGCAAAAAGTATCTTTAATTATTTACAGCTTGTACAGCAAAATACCTCAGTGGTTTCCCCCTCGGTTGCGTCAGGCCGTCATCGGGTTGAACTGCTGCCAGTGGTCAGTGACAGTTTGAAAAGGGAGTTTAAATAATGATTTGAAAATATTTTTGTTCTGCGTAAATATGCATTTAATTTTCTTTTAATCGCGTATTCACATATTCCCTATCTTCTCTTAAAATTAATGACATTATGATTGGTCACCTTATAGTGTCTACATCTAGTGGTCACTGGCTACTCAATGCTGGGCCTAGATACGGTCACAAGCAGAGAGCGACCCTCTAGACTGTGGATACTATGAAAGCATTGGACCTGTTTTGCCATCAGCGATTGCGATATTTGCAAGAGCAGTTTCAGAAAACAATTACTCGGACTAATGCCCCGACCAGCATTGTGTTACACCTGAAAAACCTATAGCAAACAATCACGGTCAGTCGTCAGTGGTACCACTAGACATATACCGGTTTCGAGCTCATTAGCTCTCATCATCTCATCTTTGATCGGCCGGTGGTCGAGAGGTTTAAGGCGTCAGTACTTCAATCGTGTTTACCACTCACCGCAGGTTGGAATCCTGCAGCCGGTAGACCGTAGATCAGCTATATTCGTGAAGAGCATTGGCACTCTCTCTGCGGGTATGGCAGGGTGGAAGAACGTTGGCTTGGATCAATGTAATCCAATAATATTGATGCTTGTTGATGTTTGCCCATCACTCTAACTAATAAAGTTGTTTTCAATCCTCCACTGAATGGTGGTAGGGGCCTTTCATAAATTTATCTCCATTGGTTTTGAAGTTATTTGGAAAATATCAGAGAAATATCATCAGACATATCATCTTTCTTAGGAAGAATTTTTGGACCCCTGTTTATTAAATAAGAAGTATTATTTTTCGACATAAAACAACCTGGAGAAGTATTATCCCCTAATTTCGGGACACCTTGTATAATTTTCTGTAATATATTAAAACTATGACAGTCTAACAATGTGTAAATTAATATGTTATAATGTATATATTTCCATACAAGAAAAGCAAAAGAAGTGTGAGTAGGTTCCATAACACTCTCTCATTGTTAGTATAAAATATAAGCTTGTTAGTGTCTGTTCCTGAAAATTGTAATAAACTTGTTGGTTTATTGAACTTAATCGAGAAAGGCTTTTACGCAAAAGACCGGGTTATTTCTAATGGCCGCTAAATTATTTTTAACTTTGCCATAGTCTTCTATTCAAAATATATTGTTTATTATACTTAATTTTATTTATGTTTCAACAGTACCAGAGGCACCGTTTGTTTACAAGTGAAGTATTTGTTACACACGAAGTTTGTTTCACTCGTAACGGGGTATAATTGTTACAATATCCATAATTAGGCCATACAAAAGCCCAAAGCGCGATTTTCAATAAATTTAAGGTGGTGCATATTTGGAATATCTGCCCGACGTACTTGACGATCTGTTTTAAAACTAAGAATGTACGTTTTGTACGATGATGCTCGACCTCATTTTTGTCAATATGACTCACAGTGCCTAAATTACACCTATGCGGACAGTGAATCGAAGAGTGGCCTCTCCGTTCCCTATATCTAAATCTCTTAGACATCTTTTTTTTTCTGAAGAAAGCAAAAGCCCTTTTAACTTAATTTGTCTTTCGTATCAATATTAACGTAAACAATAGAAATTGTTTAAAAATTCTTCAAAGTGAAACTTACTGATACGTGTGACAACTTTGCAATTTATTACGTTATTGTTATACAGGGTGTTAGAGATTTGATCGGCACAACTTCATTCTAAGATAGATAAAGTGAACAAAAAAGTTCAATAGAAGGGCATAATTCAAGCCGTTCTTAAAATAACTTGAGTTATTATATCTAGGAATTTTATGACAACTAGTTCGCTGCGCCATCTGAGTGCATTTGCTGGTTGCCTACCATGCGTTAATTTGTAGGTGATATGGATGTAATAATTGTTGTCGTATAGTCCTGGTGACTTCTTGAGCTATACCTGTGTGTGTTGGGGCCTCTTTCGACAATATTCAAAATATGGTCCTCCGAATTTACATCGATCTGTCGATCTGGACCATGATTTTCAGGAGGAGGAACATTACCAGTACCAAGAAGACGTTGGGCAGCATTGCGACGAGCTGGCATGCAAACGTTTTAACAAAGAAGGATTAAGGAGATAGTGGTACGCAAAAGCGTTAACACTTCGTAGTTTAGCTACCAACTGACCTGAACTCCCGGTCGGCCCTTGGGTACGATCTCGTGATGTTGCCAATTCCGCGATATCGATTGTTAAGTCTTTTATATTTTGTTTGGCACAATTTATCATAGGTACAGCCAGATAAATACAGTCACAAATCGGACACCTTGTATACTATTCAAATATTTTCTACAAGTTTGTAAATACTTACCTTGTAGTTATTTATACAGTAGTTTCGAAAATTAACGAATAAATTCATTATTTTTGAAATTGAGAAGTTTCCGAAAAAATCACCTGGCACGTTGATTTTTTTTTAAAAAAAGAACTTTCTGACATAGACCCACATTTGTGACGTCATCGTTCGAAATAGGACGTCGTTGACAATTTTTTTAAATAGCAACCCCCAATTTTGACTATGCCATTTGAAAGAGCGTATGATTCTACATACATACATCATGAAAAATTATAGTCTTACATAACAAAAATTTCAAGAAAATAATGTTTGAAGATTTTAAAATTTAATTTTCACAATACTGAAAATGATAATGCTTATGTAAAAAATCGACTAAATTAAATGTTCAAATTGTGCACCGTTGTGCAGTTGCCTTACAGTAGCCAAGACGATTAATAAATTCTTTTTGGACATTATCAATAACTTCAGGAGGTATACTTTGCTTTTTAAGTATCCCCACAGGAAATAATCTAGGGGTGTCAAATCAGGCGACCTGGCTGGCCACTCAATCGGCCCCCTTCTCCCTATCCAACGATTCGGGAACAGTTCATCTAACTAAGCACGGACAGGTGTTGCATAATGGGGAGGTGCACAGTATTGTGAAAATAAAATTTTAAAATCTTCAAACATTATCTTCTTGAAATTTTTGTTATGTAACGCCATAATTTTTCATGAAGTATGTATGTAGAATGACACGCTCTTTCAAATGGCATGATCAAAATTGGGTGTTGCTATTTAAAAAAATGGTCGATTACGTCATATCTCGAACAACGATGACGTCACAAATATGGGTCGGTCAAAAAGTGTCTTTTTTAAAAACAAAATCGACGTGCCAGGAGATTTTTTTTGAAAACTTCTCAATTTCAAAAATAATGAATTCATTCGTTACTTTTCGAAAAAACTGTATGTTAAGCATGAGGAGAATTTAAAAATAAGTCGAAACGTTTTCGTGACGTCAAATATCAAAATGATTTTTTCCCTTAAAATTGAGGGTCCCTCTGCATATAAACAAATATTTTGCGAAAGCATTTTTTTCGATATTAAATGAATTAGCATTCCCGTTCAGAGATAAAAAGTAATACCAGTATTAAATCCCTTAATACCCATCTCAGAGTGGCGGAGAAAATAATAGCAAATATTATTTCAGTCGTCTGGGTGATTTTTATTCCTCTCCCAATTCTGTTTGCCTCCAATAACGAGCACTTCCCGCCAAAGTTAATGCCAGCTTCTACGAGCCCATTCAGAGCATAATTTTCATGGAGTGTATATTCAAATTTGTTGTGTGATATGAAAGCGATTTAATAGGCCCAGATTTTCATTTAAATGTTACTAATTTCATACGGAATGGCGGCGGTTAATGAAATTTAAATCTCCCCCAGCGAGAGGAGTCAGGGCTTTTTTGAACGCTTATTCCATTTAAGAATGCACCGGGAATGCTTTGTGAGACTGGAGCTGGTCCTGCTTGCAGGATTTACGTGGGAGTGGCGGAAAGGAAATTTGAAACAATTTACTGTTTGTTTCGATTTATATAAATAAAGGGTGTCACGAAATTAATGTAACATGGAGCAAGAGTAGACGCCTGACGAAAAAATAATGCGACATAGCCAAAATTACCATAGTTCAAAAGTTGACGGTTAAAAAGGTACAGGTCACACGTCACGTAGACAAACAATCTTTATTGTCACTCTTGATAATACAAGAAATATCCTTCAACAAATTTCGCAACTGTCAACGCTTTACTTTGACGTTTGTCACTCGCGTTTGGCTGCTCAATATCAACTGACTGCAGCGGCCGAAAATGGCCTGCTTATATAGGTTTTTAGAGTTCTCGAAGTTTCTGAGATCTCGAGAACGTGTCGAGAAACAAATAGAATATAGCCTGGAATATTCCGGAAAACGTCAAAATGAAGGCATCACAAAAATTATAAATTCTAACATAAACAGAAACGTAATTTACAAACTAACGAGGTAGGTGAGCTTCAATTATAAATTCTAACGAAAACAGGAACATAATTAACCAGCTAAAAAGGTAGGTGAGCTTTCGTAACAATATCAAATGTCATTTAACTTTAAAAAGTGTTTTAAAGATATTACGAAAAATCAAAATTGCTTGTTGCGGTCGTAAATTACTCTTATGCAACTGAAAAAAAGAAAAGTTTTTGCGTAGGTACATCAGTATCTATATTTATGTTGCTCCAATAAAAAGAACGTGGGAAAGTCCATAAAAAATGAATACCGTGCTACGTTAAGAGTGAGCAATGGTAGACACATTCGTCAAATTTGCGGTCGCAGAAGGGGGTAGGCATCACCGGTAGGTATGTCCTTAGAAGCAATAAATTATCTGGGCTGCAGTAAAAAATGACACACGCTCGACAGAGTCGAACGGCGTATTAGGTAAAATAGGTATATCGGGAATAGGAATAGTCCGTGGCGTCGCGCGGACTGTTAAAATTAATAATGCTTAACATATTGTTCCAATTCATGACCATTTTAATATTAGCTCAGTTGTAACACTATATATTATTTGTTACCAACATCAAATAATTTGACATATATAATGAAAATTATATACCTATAGTTGTATTACTACTGTTACTCATAAAATACAGGGCGTCCCTGAAATGCATATACCAGTGAATCACACTATATTCTTATATTCTTAATATATAATAATAATAATAATGATAATGATAATGATAATGATAATGATAGTGATAATAATAATAATAATAATAATAATAATAATAATGGTTATAAAACAACAAAGCGTCGAACGATTAAAATTAAATTTGACATATGAAAATATATTGATACAATACTTTTCCTGATGCAATTAATGTTAATTATCAACATGCATAAATGGCTTAAACTAGATACCTCACTCAAAAAATAATATATATTTTTTGTGTATTATCTGTCACAATTTATTTTCTAGTAAAAGCCAAAACTTTGTAGAACAAACTCTCTTCCAACTTTTTGATAACATAGTTAGGCTTTGTTACCAAGTATTTTCATATTTTAGAAATTATTTCTTTAGTTATTTTTTATATTCGCATGTAAGTTTGTACGTTGAAGCTTTCTGTTGTAAAACATTTGTTTAATGTTGTTCAACTTTTTGTAAAACATGTATCAGTTAAGTTGTTTCCATTATTGAGTAAGAATATTTATATTTTATATTAAAATTTATGTTTGTGATAATCAATATAAATGTAATAAAAGACATATACAATTTAGGTACTTAATACCTAGTTCGTGTTTTTTTATTTATTTCGTTTATACAACAAATAAACTTATATAAATAAATATTTTGGTTTTATTTGAAGAATTAGGATTTTATAGTAAAATATACAGAAAGACGGCAAGATGGAGTCTGCACGCGGGCGGCCAACACCCTATGAACGACCCTGATCAGTGTACTTTAAAAAAAAATTGAAGCTAGTATTTCTACCTTAAAAAATATTCTCGCACATTTGTGCATTTTGTGAAAAGCTAAATACTAGAAAAATAAAAAATGTGTATTTATAAACTTTTAAAATCAATTCACTTCCTTATTCAATAATAAATAATAATTGATTTCTGTAAGCAACAAAACAGTGATGAAGATAGTTATTTATTTTTGTGTGGCTGTTTCTTTTCTATTAATAAGTATATATTCTTGTGAAAAATATACATTATGAAGCATTAGGGTTAATTTATATTACAATATTAAGTTAATTATTATATGTATAGACAAATAAAAAGAAATAGTACATAAATACCGAATTATTGCCGAATTACCGAATTGCGAATTTTACCACAAACATGATATAATTGTAAAATTCACGTAAAATTCGCGAGGTAAGCGTAAATGGGCGCCGCCGGCTCTGATACCACTAGATTCCAAGCCTGCAATCCAGAATAGTGGGGAGAGCTAAGCCGTTTAACAAGATTATTAGAGATATCTCTGGATTCATAGGATAAAAAAATTAAACAACTCATGATTTAGAATCTGCAATATATTGCTGAAGTCCGATTTCACTGGTTTCTTGTATATGGTTTGTCTAATAGACGTAATTAAATAAAATAGTTTAAAACTGGTCCTCAGCGCCATCTATACGAATTTTGTTAAACTACATAGGTGCGAAATTATTTATTTGATTTAAAAAATAACTCGTTGATATAAAGTAAATAAAAAAATAAAGGAATTAATCCTTGAATAGTAGTGCAAGTCCGAAATTTGTTAGATTTTCATTATTTATCTCCGGTGCATAAAAAAAATTATTAAATTTGGCATCTATATCAGGTACCATTGCCCACTCTTAAGGTAGGAAGTAAAATTACATACAGCCAAATTAATAATGAATATATGAACTCCACTCTGCCGTATTCATTCGGTTATGAATTCTGCCCGTGCTTTCGCTAATGACTGCTTCTCACCGACGCTAACGTCTGTCTATAGAGGCCTATTCATATCGCAATTTTCTGAAATATATATTAAAATGTGTTGTGCGATATATAAAGACGGTATATTAAGCCCAAGTTTCCTTTCAAATTTAACCAATAACGTGGTGGTTAATGAAATTCAAACTTACTAGAGACGGCAAAAGGGCGCGAAAACTTTCAAGGCGTTGCCTAACGAATATTTTTTGCTTAGGGTTGGGCGGTTTGGAATTTGTTGTAAAATTTGTAAATTATAATAGGCCCGCAGACAGATAAAGACTAGTGGGGCATTATGGCTCATTTAAATTATTTATTTATTTATTGCACTGGTTAGAAATTCCTCAGATATATAAAATGCATTATTCAGTAAAAACTTTTTTATTCTGTACTTAAAAGTTGTATTATTTAAGTCAGTCTGTTTTAGGTAAAGAAATATAAAATTTGATACTCCAGCAAGAGGTACCATTTCGAGTTTTTGAGAATCTCTGATAAGTATTTTACAAATTGTCTCTATTTCTTGTGAAGTGGAAATGCATTTCATTCCTGGACGTATAACTACCTATATTGTGTTTTATATGCATTAGGCATTGTAGAATATGTATACATAGAACTGTTAATATACTAAGTTCAACAAATTTCAGTCTACAGTCATCTTTATATTGAAGTTTGCCAATTAATGTTATAGCTCTTCTTTGTAAAGCAAATACATCAGAGGCTGAAGTAGAGTAACCCTAAACTAAAATTATTGTATATAACACAGAATTAATAAGACTGGTAGACTGTTTTCAAGGTTTGTTGAGACACTTGATGGTTTAAGCTACGAAGAAGGTACAAATTTCTTGATATTTTGTTACATATATAATCAGTGTGACAATTCCGTGACAATTTTGAACCCAGATGAACCCCCACAAATTTAACAGAATCAGGATTTAAAATATCTGTGGTTTCTCTAATGTTTCTGTTTTAGTGGAATTAAGATTTAATTTATTAGACAAAAACCAGTTTTGAATTGTTAATTCAGCTTGACGAGCCTTTTCAATCAAATTGTAAATTGTAATTGCTATACCGTAAGTTTTATTTGTCCTACATTGTACCTGAATTTTTACTCTACTGAGTAGTGTATGCTAAAACAAATAAATAAGTATTATGTGATATTTGAGCAACATATGTTTAACTAAAATTTGTTTGTCATTGAAAGTATTTCCTGCTAATAAAAAGAAAATCTCTTTTTTTTATAAAGTTGCATAAAATGGCGAAGGCGCCTGGATAAAAAACAGATTTGCCGGCATACTGTTGGTCAATGAAAAAAAAAGTTAAATCAATTACGTATTGTTTGGTGCAATATGTCATATAATAAAGGCTTCATATTCCGGACACCCTGTAAAACTTTATTTATAGAAACGCACTTATTGATAACATCTCTTTTAATAAGATGCCCTTTTAAAATGCAGATCTAAAGCTGAAATTAATGCCTTTCTCAAAAAATCTGCCTTGATTTCTCAATTACCCCCTCCTTACAGTGTAAATACAATTTCCATATAAAGATAAACATATCAAATTTATTGGCGTTTGTATTCAGGGCACTTGTATTTCTTCACATTGTGCGTTTCTTACTAAGGAAAAATTCCTTAGAGGCAGAAAAAGTACATATACCCAGAATATATTATCTCCTGAATGGAAACCACATTATAAATGTAAACACAGTACAGATGCTGTTATTTGTGTAACATCTTCTTAAATAAACAAAAAAATAACCATTGTTTATTTTTAATTTGTTACTTTTTTAGGCCACCACAATAATCAAGAAAAAAATGCACTTTATTATATTGAGTTTTGTTATTCTCCGCTTTGCTTTATTTTCCAGATGTAAGATCTCAGCCTAGTGTCTGTGTTTAAAAGAAAACCCGCTAATATGGCAGTACAATGATAGATTGTTTCGCGTACATTGATTTGTAAGTTTGTAACTTGTTGGAAATTTTTACCGGTGAATTCTTCTTTTATATATTTTCAGTTAAAATTAGTGTAGCAAACAATTTTAGAAAATAATATTCATTTTCATATCCGGCTCTAAGGACCAGGTTATCTACTAATCCGGCTCGAAGGACCATAACGGTTTAGTTACATCATTCCTTTGTGTGCTACTAGACTTAAAATGATTTTTGTTTGTAAATCTAATTAATTTTCTTAATTAACTAAACCAAAAAGGGCTTACAAACCGCAAACAGAATAATGTGGTATTGAATTGTATTTACTTTCTCACTGATTTCTAATTAGGTAAGAACAGTTTTATTAAAAAGCAGTTGCCTACCAGCTGTACTTGCCGTTATTCTGGGAAATTAAATCTCGTTAAAAATCGCCATAAACATAAAATTGTATCAAAACCTTTTGATAAATATTAAATATTATTAGAAATATATGAAAAGCTGTATCTAATTATAATGACTGTCTTCTTCAAATATTATAACTAGTAACATTTATAATGTAACAGAAAAACTCAAGAGAGAAATTATAAAATTATTATTGATTGCAGGTACTACTTTTTTTGAGCAAATTCATCACTTAGTATTGGTCGTTAAATCAAATTGAATTTGAGTTCAATACCATCTATTTTATATTGCAAGTACTTTATCATTATTTATTTATTGCTACATATCCAACAAACGCATCGCCCAGTTAGTTATAGGATACAAAAAAGAATTAAATCACACTTATCTACACATAAATCATAAAAAAGTTAATATAGGTAGTAAATATAAGAAAACATGAAACATAGTAATAGTTGAAATTAATTGTACCTTATTTTATGAGTCAAAGAGGGACAAATACAAAATGTATGTTACGAATCAAAAATGGCATTGGCATTACTAAATTTTCTAATTTTACCACATTTTTGAAGAACCGCTTGGTTTGTTATTTACCGGAAAAAAGTCTAGTATTTTCAAAGGAACAGTTAATGGATTTTCTACTCCATGGTCCAGATGACAAATAATTGCTTATGAAGGTGTGTTATACTTTTATTTCCCTTCTGTAATTAAAAGTTAACAAAATTAAAAGTTTTGGTTGCTAGTTTTGGTTTATTTGGTGCTTGTCGACGTATGGAATTATATAACTTATGTGTTGATGATGTTAAGGAGGAGGGCACTATTTTTGTGGTTTATGTGAGAAATACTAAAACATACAGGGTGTTAAAAAAAGAGTGTAAAATATATAAGGAGGTAATAGTATGAACCAAAATAAGCAGAAAAGTCTCAATAAACATGGGTCCGCAAAGTAACGGTTGCGGAGATATGGAATGTTTTATGTTTTTTAGCCCCTTTTTATTTTGCAAAAACGTTGTGTATTTTCTTATAATAGTTGGTTGATGTTTAGTGAAATAAACAGTACGTATTTGACAGTTGTTCTCAGTGCACAAGTTTTCTTTCGCTATGGCTGGTTACTCTAACGGAGAATTAACAGACATGCATTTCATGTATGGTCGTGCTAATGGGAACGCCACCGAAGCGCGACGTCTTTATGTTGACGCTTATCCAAATCGCCAAATTCCTTCACAACGCATGTTTGGAAGAATTCACCAAAGATTGCGTGATACCGGTTCCTTGAGCAAACAGTACCATTTATCCGGAAGGCCAAGGTCGGTATCCACTCCTAGAGCAGAAGAAGAAATTCTAGCACTGGTAGAGTAGAATCCAGATACGAGTGTGAAGAATATCAGCCGAGGTAGGAATTAGTGATCCTCTTGTTTGGAGAATCCTTCACGAGCAACTAATTTATCCTTACCATGTGCAATGAGTAGAGGCATTAAATCCAATAAATGATTATCAAGCACGTTTGGTTTTTTGCGGCTGGTTTCTACGTCATGATGCTGAAGACCCTCGTTTTCTTGCAAACATTTTTTTTACTGATGAGGCCTGGTTCACAAGAAATGGAAAGTTTAATTTTCACAACACGCATTATTGGGCCGACGAAAACCTTCATGCTCTAATAGAATCTGGACATCAGGCACGTTTTTCATTAAACATTTGGATGGGTATTGTAGGTGACAGGTTTCTAGGTCCTGTTGTTTTACCAAACCGATTAACAGGCGCTGCATACCTCAACTTTCTTCAGAATACACTGTATGAGTTTTTGGAAGACATTTCTTTGAATCAGAGGCAACAAATTTGGTTCCAGCATGATGGTGCTCCAGCTCATTTTTCCATGGCCGTTAGAGAGCATTTACACCAAACTTTTTTACATAGATGGGTAGGAAGGGCCGGACCTGTTTTATGGCCTCCAAGATCGTCTGATCTGAATCCTCTAGATTTCTTTGTTTGGGGATATTTAAAGGCATTAGTGTATGGTACTCCTGTAAATAGCCTGGAAGAACTGCAGTTACGGATTAATCAACAGTGTCAAGGAATCCAAAGCAAGGAGGGTGTTTTCGAAAAGTTCGAATGTCGTTGAGACGAAGATGTCGTGCCTGCTTGAAAATGGACGGAGGGCACTTTGAACATCTTCTGTAACTTTGTTTTTTGTTTGTTAAAAGCTTCCTTTATCGGTTTATTCCTAATAAAATAAAATGTTTGAAAAACGAATAGTGGTCCTTATCTCCGCAACCGTTACTTTGCGGACCCATGTTTATTAAGACTTTTCTGTTTATTTTGGTTCATACTATTACCTCCTGAAATATTTTACACTTTTTTTTAACACCCTGTATAGGCCTAGAACATTTACAATTTTAAATACTGACGAGAGTGCAGTGAATTATATTGGCATTGACCGAAGCACGTGAAAATTCAAAAATCCTTTTTATTTTACAATGCAGGTAAATGTACCTGTGACCCTATTGGCATTAATGCATTCGGCTTGTGTTATTCATTTCGGCGAACATCCGCTACAATTTTAATATAGTGGTGCTATTATTAGAACTGTTAAGAGGCATGGATATTGGAAGAGTGACGTTGTTGCTGAAGGATATGTAGCAGATTCACTAGAAAATTAAAACAAAATTGCCAGGACACTGAGATCTTGAAGTGACTTCATCATCTACGAGTGTATGCTCAAGTGTTCTTGAAACTATTTCAGGAATTTTTATATCTGGAAATTCAAACTGTATTACTATTAATATAAATAAATAATTTGTATTTTGTAAATCTTATTATACAACACATATTTACCTGTTTTGGGTCCTAGAAATACGTGGCGTTTTATTGCGTTTTGCCACAAGTTTTTGGTATTGGAATTCTGCGGTAAACTAGTAAATAACTTGTCTGCAGATTTTATCGTTGTACTGAAACATTTTGGTACAATACAATATCTAAAGTTTAATTGTTTTGGTGTCTCTTATAACACCTTCAATATTTCAATTGTCCTCTATTGAAATATTAACCGCAATCCTAAGGACGCCGAAGGTTCTCCTACGCTTCGTATTCTAAATGCAGATAAACGATAGCGAGCGCAATCCGGTAGTGATATCACAATTTTTTCAAATCACACTTAAATTACAAAATCATTTAGAAATCAGCAAATTTCAATATGTTGTTTATAATTCCACTAGATCCTCTATATTAGAAATTAAACATGGAGGCCCACAAGGTTCGGTCCTGGGTCCTTTATTGTTTCTTATTACATTTACGACTTTCCTAATATATTTGCAACCGATATATTTTAAGCGTTCTGTTTGCAGATGATACCAGTGTATCTATATCGAATTCGAATTTATATACTTTACTTAATATTATGCCTGAGACACAGTCGTTGGCAAATAATTCGTTTCATAGTAAGAAATAATGATCTTTAGCCTTCGCAACCTGAACGATACAAACAATCCTGAAAGTGTTAAATTTATAGGCATTTATTTGGATCCTAAATTAACTTGAAATGAGCATACTACTTACCTTTGCAATAAAATATCTAAATATCTGTATTTACTTAGAAGCTTGGTTCATCAAGTGTCTTTATCTGCATTAAAAACTGCATATCACTGTTTAATACATTCAATTATTTCATATGCTATTCTCCTTTGGGGGCATACTCCTTCTAGTGGCTATGTTTTTTTCTCTACAAGGGAAAGGAATACGGATTATTTCAGGGTTAGGATACAGAGATTACTGTACAACGTCTTTTACTAATTTAAATATTCTTGTTTCTTCTACTTACATATTCCAGTGTCTCCTTTTTGTAAACAAAACAACATATATAATTTCCATAGTCAGTATCACCATTATAATATTAGAAATAAAAAGGACTTTAGTTGTAGTTACTTTCGACTTCTGAAAACTAGAACTCTATGGGAATTCAGTTTTTTAATAAATTGCCTTCAAATATAAGAGATTTACACTCTAGTTTATTTAAAACAAAAATTAATAAATATTTATGGAAACATGCTTTTTATACCTTCGCTGAATATTTTAGTGATTTCGACAATTTGACATTTTGATATCCATAGTTTGTTATAATTTTGTATAGGTACTAATTTTTATAATGTTTTAACTGTTTAACTTTTATATGGTTTTATAGTGTGTAGTATAGTGTATAGTGTGTAGTATTTTATTAATTAATTTTTATCAATTTTGTATTATTAATTTACTTTATGCTACATCATTGCGTTCTTTTTTCTATAGAATGTGTTTCCATTGTCTCTTGTTTGACGTGTGTGTACCACTTTGGTGGATGTAACATGAAAATTAAATAAATAAAAATTAATAAATAAATAATAGTGACTTGGAATTATTGTATTTATGGCCTCCTTTCTCCATCATCATCAAGGTGTTTAATAAAATATAATCGATTAGTTTCCTATGTGGTGTTTTTCAAATCAAAATTTTCCACACATCCATCAAAATGCGTCAGTTGGTCCCTTATCAGATTTGATGTACTTAAAAATGTGATTCACGAGACCTACTGTTGTATAGTTACGAGTGGATCGGTGCCAGTATAGTGATAATGTAACTAATTACAGTTCTGTTTAACCTTATCACTTACCAATAATTCCTGTTTGGAGTGTTTGTACATGTTTGTACATATAATACATATTAATATAATGAAGACGGTACATGTGCTGAATCCCATGCTTAATATATTTACTTGGTGAAACATCAACAAGTTTGCTCGAGATTAAACACAATTTATCAAATTAAGCTGTACCGAATTTAAATTAATAAAGCTATGTTGGGCCTCCGGGAAATATGCGCTCTTTTAGTGGAATTTGTTGTTAGGAAATATAATTTATTCAATTATAAATTTAGAGGGTGGAACAACATTCAAATTCGAACACTTACAAGTATAAAGTCAAAACTACAAAATTTTAGACATTTCCATTAAATTCAAGAACAGGGTAATATGCCGAAGTAATGACACTGTTAATAAACGAAACGCTAAAAAGAAATAAAAATCAGAACATGTAGTGTAGTTCGTCAGTTTCCATGGTAAAAGTGTTTTGAAAATCTATAGTGAGACATAGATTGTTGAATAATTTTCGAATTTGTGTGGAGATTATGTAAATAGTAAACAGAAGAAAATGAATTGCCAATTAAAAAAATTAACATTTTGACCATAATTTTGTTTTAATTCAAAAAGAATTAGGTATCACGCGTAATATTGAATATAGAAGATGAACGTATAAAAATTTACTGATCTATCCATCTTGTATCATGTACACCTATTTAACGACAGGGTATTACATTTTTGAGACTTTAGAGGATCAAATTAATTTTTGACGAAGCGTATGCTACTTCTGTCATTAAAACCATATGACATCTACAGGGTGTTAAATAAAGAGTGTAAAATATTTCAGGAAGTAATAGTATGAACCAAAATAAGCAGAAAAGTCTTAATAAACATGGGTTCGCAAAGTATCGGTTGCGGAGATATGGACCACTATTCGTTTTTCAAACATTTTATTTTATTAGGAATAAACCGACAAAGGAAGCTTTTAACAAACAAAAAACAAAGTTACAGAAGATGTTCAAAGTGCCCTCTGTCCATTTCCAAGCAGGCACGACATCTTCGTCTGAAAGATATTCGAACTCGTTTGAAAACATCCTCCTTGGTTTGGATTTCTTGACACTTTTGATTAATCCGTAGCTGCAGCTCTTCCAGGCTATTTACAGGAGTACCATACACTAATGTCTTCAAATATCCCCAAACAAAGAAATCTATAGGGTTCAGATCAGGCGATCTTGGAGGCCATAAAACAGGTCCGGCCCTTCCTACCCATCTATGTGGAAAAGTTTGGTGTAAATGCTTTCTAACGGCCATGGAAAAATGAGCTGGAGCACCATCATGCTGGAACCACATTTGTTGCCTCTGATTCAGAGGAATGTCTTCCAAAAACTCATACAGTGTGTTCTGCAGAAAGTTGAGGTAAGCAGCGCCTGTTAATCGGTTTGGTAAAACAACAGGACCTAGAAACCTGTCACCTACAATACCCATCCAAATGTTTAATGAAAAACGTGCCTGATGTCCAGATTCTATTAGAGCATGAGGATTTTCGTCGGCCCAAATATGCGTATTGTGAAAATTCCTTCATTTCTTGTGAACCCGGTCTCATCAGTAAAAAGAATGTTTGCAAGAAAACCAGCGGCAAAAAACCAAACGTGCTTGATGATCATTTATTGGATTTAAGGCCTGTACTCGTTGCACATGGTATGGATAAAGCAGTTGCTCGTGAAGGATTCTCCAAACAAGAGGACCACTAATTCCTACCTCGGCTGATATTCTCCGCACACTCGTACCTGCATTCTACCAGTGCAGTGATAAAATAATAATAAAAAATAAGAATTAACGGAATCACCCTTCAAAAAAATTCCAAACTTATTTATAAAGCCAAAAAAAATTTTTTTCGATATTATTTTAAATCCTTATTTAACGCCGCCAATGCTTGTTGGTTGCATACTCTACAAGCATGCAACAGTCGCTCATTAGTCAGCTGTCATGTCATAATTGAAATCCTGTGTTTACGTTGTAATTTTGTGTTCTTCTTCAGTTTTTAGTGCCTTATTTTAATTTTTAAACGTTTTATAGTTATTAAATAAAGATATTTGTGTTGGGTGCAGATTTCCCACAATGTAGTTCGCCGGTTTGGTTTTCTAGGTTATGGTTACATTAAAACATCTATTATTTGTTTCGTTCGATTTTGTTATAATAAATAGGAATTTAATCTATCTAATTGTACCTACGGGAAGTGTCTTTTATCGGTAGTGAGTGGCTGTAATGAGCGAATATGTAGTTCTACCAGTTTATAACAAAATAATGGAAAACGAATGCAAAATACTGGAGCTAAGTGGATTAACTGTTACCTATCTATCAGGTATTATTACTATTAAGAATGTTAATTTTCGTTTCTACATTTAAAAATGCTGCAAAAAACGACGAAGGTAGTAAATATTGTTGACAGCTGTAAGTTTTATCTATGGGTCTAAGCCATCTCAGTAAATGCTTATCATAGACGTCGAATTTTCATAGGAAAAAAGGATTTTGCCTAATTTTTTTAATATCGAACTAAAATTCTGGAATAATTTTTTATGGTCTTTAGGCCTCCATGAGCACGTGGTTAAATTTTTGTACTTAGTCATAGTTAACCCTGTATATAGAAAACATATTTTTTTTATTTTACGAATAACATGAATTGCCTATTAATTTTCAGATATTATTTTAATATACACATAAGTAATTGTTTTATTAATTTTCTAAATAGTCCCAAAACTACCCCGTTAACCTGCGAACCACCCTGTCTATCGTACCGAATTAGTAAGCCCTTATATATGAATACAAATACCATTTTGAGATATATCCTTCCGTTGTTTTATTATAATTGAAACTAAGTTCCTTGTTTGTACCGAAACCTGTTTAATATTTTTAGGCGTAGCACTGTTCCCTGAAGAGCATTTTGAAAAGGTATATGTATATGAAGGCTCATCTGGGTAATTCTGATTCTAATCGGCAAACTTTACCTACGGGTTGTAAGGGTAGCAGGTTATGAAAGATAATACTATCACTATACTTTTTATAGCATTTTTGTACCTCCCGAGCCTTGAATAAAGAGTTTGTTCTATTCTTATTTTACTTAACAATATGAAGTTAGTATAAAGTCAATTCAGATGATATAAATTATATTATTATGTTCTTCAATGAGTCGTTAATATTTATATTTGGGACAGCATACATAATAATCATAAGGAACATATCTGAGCGTTACAAAATCCGTATTCAATTAGATTTCAGACGTTCCAGCAGCGTTCTAGTGTCAAAGTTTGGGATAACATTTTCTTCAATAAGTTACTGATTGTACGCGTTTGAAATAATCGTTTAAATGCAGATCCGTGTATAACTTTACTGGAAAACAACCTTTTTAATTTCATTGATGACATAGAGCCCAATATGGATCAAAATATGTGGTATCAGCACAATGGTGCACCATCATATACAGGGTGTCTCATAATTAGCTGAAAACCCTGAACAGGCCGATTCTATGATCAAAACTAAGTAAAAAAGTTCATATGAACATGGGTCCGGAAATGCTTCCTAAGGGCACAGGGACCCATTGAACAGGGAGGAATGGAAATCAATTTTTTGCAATATCTCTCAATCGCGTTGTGATAAATGAATGAAATTTGGTATACACAAAACAAAATACTAAAGGAAGGATTGTCATCATCTAAAGCAGTGGTCAGGTGATTTCCGGGCTAAATCATCTAAAGCAGACAAATTTTTGGACATCTTGAAAAGTTTACATCTCTGTGACCGTGGTTAAATCGCTGGAATTTTAAATGAAATATATCCATTTATTTCTACCATCTACCCTCAAAACTATGAAATTACTCTGCCGAAAACTTTACAGAATTTCCAAGTGCACACTTTTAACGTTAAAAACAAATTTTTCCTCTTTTGTTTTTGAAAATCATAATATATTGAATTGGTGCGCCTATATGCAAATTCATCTCCTACTATATAAGTTTCGGAAAATTTATTTGATTTATTTTATGATCAAAATCTTATAAAAATAGCCAAAATTTATAGGTAACTACAATTCCAACGTTAACATAAACAAAACCAGACAGCTATTGCTATATATTTTAAAGGTTTTGGTCATATATTCAACAACATTCTGTATGAAACGTAAAAGTGTCATCACAAAGTAGCTCCGTTTTAAGCTAATTCAAAACGATCGTGCTGTTTCAAAACGTGATTCAGAAATTACTAATTAATGACGTTCAACTAACCATCCACTTGGCTGCTACTGCGAATGAAACTTTCTGCATAACATTTCAAGTACTTATTACTCTATTTTCCTGAGAATTATCCGTAAACATATATATTATACATTCTGAATAATGGAATATTATAATAAGGAAGTCTGGAGAAACCCCTACGGGGCAAAGATGCTCATCATTAGTGTTAGGTACGAACCGTATTGACGCCTACATCTAACTCATGCTATGCCAAATTTCTATAGGGGTTTTTAACCCGACTTAAATTAATTTATACAATACAATGATCTATATTATTAAGAACTATTATCCGTAATTTATGATGGTGAAATTAAGAATGGTTTTAATTTGTGGAAAGCATACAGAGCAAGTACGTGTACAATAGCAGACCGCATATTTATGGGCTCAAAATACACAGATACAGGCTAATTCTTCTGTATCCAAAATCTTTTTGTTTGATCGCTAGATGGCCTGAAAGTTCCTGAAAAATTTTTGAACTTTTTAAACAACTTTAAAATGCGTTTATCGATTTTGAAAATGTTTGGAAAGAAAAATGATGGCGACCTACCTGAGAATGAGAGATGAAGGTGGTTGGAGGACAGAAGGTCGTGTTATTATTGCGCTCAGGGCAGAGAGGGAGATCCCTATAAGGGTCACTGAAGCGAAGGATAGATTAAAGTGGGAAAAAAAGGAGCAGGTAGAGGACATGTCTCTCCTGGAATCCCAAGTATGCAACACGGATGAATTCCAGGTAGAAGATGAGTCTTCGGATGCAGGAATATGAATGCAAAATTGGAATATCCAGCAGAATTTTTCGCTGGGTACAGCTATATGCCATGATCTTGGCAGAGGTCTTTGCTATTTTGATAATAGCAGTCACGGAAGAAGTAAGGAGTTGTGTGAAGGAGAAAATCTTTATTTGTTTCGACAGCTAAGCTACACTTAGGGCATTTAGCTCTCCAAGAACGAGATCTACTCTCGTTCAGGAGTATGGAGATGCCCCGGAGTGTCTGGCCAGACAGAGAGCGGTGGAGTTGGTCAGGGTTCCGGGCAATAAAGGAGTCCCTGGTAACGAGAAAACCAACGAACTAGCTCGTATGGACTTGGGACTCCTGGTCAGGGACCTGAAGCTATTCTTGGAATTGTGCGTGGTAGTATTACCAGTGCCCTTAATAAATGGATCTATCAACTATTAGGATGAAAGAAGGAATAGAGAATGTAGACAGGCTCATGACTTCTTCGATAGACCCAATAAATCTAGGAAGATGCGGCTGGTGAACCTCAATCGAAGGCCTCTGAACGAAATGGTGGGGATTCTGGCAGGTCACTGCAGACTCAGAAGGCATAAGTTTGACAGGGATAGAGGAGGCCTGGAATGTGAAGAAGGGTAGGAGTCTCCCATCCATTTTCTAGGGCACTGCGCGGTTTTTGAGGGACTGAAACATAGGATCTCTGGCGTCGAGGAGTTGCAAAGGGAAGAGATGAGATCCTGAAGTTCATTAGGGTTCGAAGAGGGTCGAAAATGGATAGTGGAGAGGTGATGGGATGATGGGGCAGGCAAAAAGGGTTACCTCTGGCTTAATTGCCGTCCTATGACTACTACTACTTGTTTCGTTTCGGAAATGAATTCAAAATAATAGTTATATATGTGTGATCACTTGCGAACAGTATTGTCACTTTTTGCTCATAATGCATACAAAGTTTTATCACCCAACAAAGTAAAACTACAATTATTAACTTTATTACAAGAGAACATTAATTATAATAAATAGAACAAAGGTAAGAAATTCATTTGTTAGCATTCGTAATTTGGATGCTGAAAGAACAGTCTTTACAATCTTTAATAACCATTCCTGATGCAAAAAACATATTAGGGCTATATTCTGATATGATACTATTTTCATCACTTGCAATTGGTACAATCAATTACTTGTACATTATTTGATAGTCTGGTTAAAATTCTCTTACTTGTTTCAATTTTTTCATTGATGTTATTATCTATGTATCTTTTTGTAACTGTAGAAATCTTGCACCCCCCGTGTCGCTTTAATTTTATAGTATCACGTCCATCACGAGCCAATAAAGTAGTCCTGTGTATAAATGACACTTTGATAGGTTAATATAATTGGCAACATTGTTTCGTATTTTAGCGATAACATTTATCCTATCACACTTGATTAAAACACTTGCCTTTATTAAATTTTATGAATAATCGTACTGGTGTGTTTTCGTTTCTACTTTTCAAGGCTACATACTTGCTATAGAATGACAAAAAGTTGATAGAATTATCTTGAATGTTATTTGTGACAGTAAAAGTTCGACTTCTTCTTGTCTTTGAATCAGAAATAGTAACTATCAAACTGGATTATTTGTCATCAATATCTTTAACATTTATTTTTACTAATTCGTCACGTCTGCAGGCACCTGCAGTTAAATTGTATTAAGTTGATTTTTCTACGTTCATGCAAAAAACAATACTTTATTGAATTATATTTAGTGAAAAAAGTGGTTCTTTATTGCACTCATCTGTTATTCTACGACAGCGTTTTGTTATCATGACAAACATAAACCTTCAAATCGACGTCACACTTTTCTAGACTTAGTGTCATCTAAATAACATTTTTTGGTTTTTGCATGAACGTAGAAAAAATATTGTATGCAACTCGTACAAAAAGTGCTTATTGCACTCGACGTGTTGTCCTACTCGGCCTACGGCCTCGTTGTGTTGCTTAAATAACTATTAATAGTTATTTATGCAACAAGTGCAAAAAGTAAGCGACAACACGTCGAGTGCAATAAGCACTTTTTGTACGAGTTGTATACAATATTGTTTCTACATGCAAAAACTAAAAAATGTTATTTAGATGGCGCAAAGTCTAGAAAAATGTGACGTCGATTTGAAGGTTTATGTTTGTCATGATGACAAAACGCTGTCGTAGAATGACAGATGAGTGCAATAAAGAACCACTTTTTCCATTAAATATAGTTCAATAAAGTATTGTTTTTTGCATAAACGTAGAAAAATTATATTTGTCGAAGCTAGCATTAAACATGCTAAACATTCCCTACTGAAAACCCTGTATATGTTTTGATAAATTTCTTAAAATGATATGAAATTTCACGTTTCTGTTGTGTGTTACATGTGTGAAAGGTAATTTTCTACACCTTTAATAATCGAGCTTTATTAAAACGCATTTTAATATCAGGCTTGCTTTGCGTCAGCAATATAAGTACCGACAAACCATTTTGGTCATTATTGACTTAGCCGAGTATTTGAATATTACATGTTATATTCAAATTGACATCGAAACCGATATTACCGAAATTAATTTAATGAATATGTGCTTTATTGAGTAAATAACATTAAATGTGGCATTACTTTATTATGTACATGGTACATATAATAATGACTTTTCTGCAATTAGGTATGCCTTTTTCTAGCGTTACCGACTGATGGAGACGTTGAATTAATAATTTAATGTTGTACTGAAATATGGCTTTTGAACTAAAATTTAATAATTTTCATGGTAATGCCCTGTCTAATTGTAATCGTCAACTTTTACTCACGACCGGTGGAAGCTATTGTAATTTCACAGAAAGGAATCGGGAAGTCAATTGGCCGTTTAATTGTATGTATTTCATGCTCTAATAATAGTTTGGTTTTAAAAATATGCAGTGAATAAAAGATGTTCATAAATATAATTACAAGATACGTAACTATGGTGAATATCTCTATTAATATAGAGCTGATAAAGCAAAAAACAAAACTTTATTGAACTATATTTAGTGGAAAAAGTGATTCTTGAACAATTTGCATGAACAATTGTCAAAATAAAAAATTGATTTAATTTTTTTTTTAATGAAATTTATGCATTTAAATGATATTTAGTATCACAGATTTTTTTTTGGAAAATTAAAAAATTTCCTCATATTTTTGGAATACAATGTAGAGAGAGCTATTTTCGCTATCTTTTGGACTTTTACGCTTATGAGGAAATTTATATCTTATATCAAAAAAATAAAAAAATATTTTAAATACATCTTATACTTATTGGAAAAAGGGGCACCCTGTATAGTAAACATTAAATATGACAAAATTGTCAGGGCGAAATTTTTGTGAAGTCACCACTAAAATTGTCAACAGTGAAGAATGGTGAAACGTTTGGAAATATGTACACCAGTTGTACATCTTAGAAGATGTACAACCACTATCTGAGAAGCGTATCCGATCGTCTCAGCCGGAGTACCAACAATCGAAACCACAAACATATATGGGCGGTTCTAGTGGTTATAATAGTGAGTCCCGTGTAATTGTACTGATGTTATGAGTAGGTGTATCACCATGGTATAACCCCGTCACATCATAGAGACTATTTTGTAAAAACATAACTCATTGTATATAAAGCAAGTGTACCAAACTTGACAATACGTTTTATTTAGAAAAGGTAAAATGGACTGTATCGCAGTCTTCAGGAACAAAATTCCTCAACGAAAAAGTCGAAATCAGGATATTTTGTCAGTAAGTCCATCTTTTTGAATTGAAAACAATTTAATCACGCTTCTGATATATCTCAAGACGGTCGAATTTCCTCGAATAATTCCGTTAGTTCAGAGAATATATTCTTCAAACACTACATTTATGGTTTTTTTTCATTTTCATGTTCATTAGAAAAACTTTTTATAGTCAGATCGTTTCAGTAAAAGCATGTGTTATAACTTTTTTCATTTTTTATCCTGCACCCTTTTTTCGGAGCATTAAGACTAATGCGAATTAAGAGATAATTGATTCTCTCATGTAATAATGCCTTAAAGCTTTGCACTGTGAGTATATTTTAGATTTTTTGCTGCTGGGCCTTAACGCCTGTCTCGTCCAATCGTTGCCTTTTTTATTACGAGAAAAATTAATTTTCCTGGTTCTTTCAATAGCGACATTTATGACAGCAAAGGTTTACAAACAGAAATTTAAACTCCTTTTCAATTATTTTATTTATCTAGATAGACAGGGTGTTACTGGAAGTGGGCTCTTTCAAAGGGACAATTATCAATTTTCATTAGACAATATGTGGTCCACAGTGCCATACTTCAAGATTAAATTGTCTAAGAATGTTCTGGAAATCTTATACTTTTGAGTAGGTACAGGTTGCGTACTGAAAATTATTTATTTTTATGACCTGTATTATCACTTTACATTCACTTTAGATACACTCTGTATAGGTGTTGCGTTGCAAATTGCTTTCATAATTAATTTTTATGTACGAACGTCGACTAAATATACAGGGTGAGTCATTAATAATGGTACATAGCTTATGCGCAGATTGTTAACGTCAAAATAAAGCGATTGAGCCCAACGTTCCTTATTCAATTATTGCTCCTTTTCATTCTACAGAGTGTTAAAGCTGAAAAAATGTTTCCGATTTTTTGCTATATTTTGAGAACGTATGGACCGAGATTTAAAATGCCTCGTGATAATAATTTTTAATTCAATTTAATTTTTGAACATTGAAATAAGAAACATGATATGTGTATATGTCCAAGAAAATTTTTGTGGTCGCCGTACAGCAGTGAGGTACTTGGAATTATATCGAGATAACAGGCAACTCGATCATAGACTATTTAAGAGATTGTACGACAGATTAGGTGAAACAGGATCATTTCACCCGAAAAGAGACGTTGGAAGGCCGAAAATATTAACAGCGGACCAAGAAGATGATGTTTTAGTGCGAATTACTGAAAACACACGTACAAGCACATGTCAAATTTCGGCAGTTACTGGTATCAGTCAGTTTTCCGTTAGTAGAATACTTCACAAAGAAAAATTATATCCTTATCATTTTACTTCAGTTCAACATTTAACGCCACAAACCCTCTATATATAATAGTCAAGAATAACTATGCGAAAAGATTCAAGAATCGGTTAATATTATCAAGCAACATAGAACTATATTCAACGTCTGACAAAATTTAAATGAGAGGCTAAGAAATCGCAAGTCCAGGGTTCTCAGCGTCAGGGAAAACCTGAAAAACCTGGAAATGTCAGGGAATTTGAACTTTGTCAGGGAAACCTCAGGGAAAGTGCCAATAATCGTCAAAAATTAGGGAATTTTTATTGTCGTCAGGGAAAATTTGTGAACGCGGCTCATGCCATGTCAAAATTATTTATTTAATGAAGGCACCCAGTTGCCTATTTCTGTTTGCTTCAATCACACGCACCCGCAGATTGATAGAAAGAAACGGATATATCTGGAGCACTGAAATGTACGATATGGAATGCGTAAAGTCCATTGCGCATCCAAATAAAGGTACCATCTAGGAGCAGACAAAAGGAGGCACATGAAACTCAGCAAAGACATACTTCATTGGTTATGTATGTGGGTGCGAGAGAGACAACCATTTGCACGTACGATATGAATTGTGTTTTTAATTTCTCATTATTTTGTTTGTAAACACGTCATTGGCGTACAGTGTGGTTTCTTCTTTTATCTTGTATCTCGTTAGTGTTATTTTTTGTGTATTTTTGTGGGTGTTATTGTTGGAACATGTCATGTTTTATAAGGGACTGTAAAATTAACCAGCATTAGCACAAAATAATTCTTCATATCCAGAATTTAATATCATTTCAATTTCAGAATCAGCTAAGTCCCAACTGCTCCGCCATTGCTAGAGGCACATAACAAAATATGGCGCTGACCATTCGCGCAGCTTTTAGCGCATTCTAGTCATCATAATATAAAATTACATTTCAGTGATCTGGAGCACTGAAATTATATAAAATTACATTTCAGTGATCTGGAGTGTATAGCTGTTTTTTTGTGACGAACTGTATTCATCGACTATTGCAAAACGTATTCAATGGTGACATTACTTATGTAATGCACCAATAAAATGTATAGTAATGTCATCAAATATTTGTTTCTCTTTAACATCACACTCACACTTTTTGATTTTGAACAAAAACAAATAGTTACGTACATGTTCGTATGAGTGACAAGATGCTTTTGTAATGTAATTTAAGATGTCTAAGAATACGTTAAAATTTGCAGAGGTACATACAATAATCCACAACCAATTCCTTTTTAAATGAACAAGATAAGAAGTATAAAAATATCAACCATTTTAAACATAAAATCTGAAAATTTAAATCACCGATTTTGGAATCTCTACTTTTCAGGCAACTGCTACATAGACCAATAGCAAGGCATCCAAAGAGTTCAAACCAGATTCAGTGGACGTTTTAAACACGGTTTAAAAAGCAACCTGTGTGACGTACATCACTGTTTCAATGCGAAAATGTAGTGTTTTGAACCGATTTGAATACATTTCATCATAAAAAAACAGCTTACAACTGTCTGCTCTGTAGTGAATTCTATTTTTATTGGTTTTTGTTGTGTCTGTTTATACATATTTCTATTAGATCTATTATTAAATATTTATTTTTGTTAATATTTAAAATAATACAATATATTCAATGACTGAAATACATATTTTTTTATAAAATTAAATATTTACGTTTTTGTCAGCGAATGGGCTCATTTATGCATTATCATTTGACTTGTTTTTATTTTAGTTTGTTTTTAAAAATATGAATTTTGTATGCTCTTTGTCAGGGAAAACCTGGAAATGTCAGGGAATTTGATTTTGAAAAATTGCTGAGAACCCTGAAGTCGTTGGTGGTCACTTCGAGAATCTTATGATTAATAATTTGTTAAGATATGTATAATAACATTTTCAGTTCTTGTAGTGTTCTTCTTATTGTTAATTCAATTTTGATATCTTAAGACTCCCTAATTTTCTAATTTAAATCCCACCGAAACTGAAAAACTTAAATCGTCTGTTTCTCGAAAACGGTTGAGTTTATCGATTTATAACAGGTATACATTTTCTATTTAGAACTGAAGGTAGTTCAATAGTTTCTTATTAAAAAATTCAAAAGTGTAAAATACAAAAAGTTAGACATATATATTTTTATATCGACTGTACAGTATAACTATTGCATATTCCTCAAAAAACATAAGACTACAAATTTTCAAAACAATCGGTCCATACGTTCTTTATATATAGCAAAATATCCAAAACATTGTTTCAACTTTAACACCCTGTAGAATAAAAAGGAGCAATAATTGAATAAGGCATGCTGGGCTCAATCACTTTATTTTGATGTTAACAATCTGCCCTTAAGCTATGTACCAATATTACTGACTCATCCTGTATATGAATTTTCAGTAGCAGCTGACTGCTTAAAACATCTTGATAGCTTCCTGTCGTATGTCACCCACCAAATAAAAATTATAAATACTCGTATGCTAATATGGTAGGCAACTGGATATTTGCCTCTAGTACTCAGTGGAGAAGGGGAGGTTCAGAAAATTATTATAAAAAAATAATGCTTGGGCGCCAGGTAAATTTACCTCTAACGAATACCGATATTGATCTAATAATTTATCCCCAAATTTACCAAACAGGACAAAAAAATACTATTACGGTATTATTTGCACTTATTTATTGCTGACACTAATCGGAGTCTGGTTTTCGCCAAATATGAGACATAATAATGTACACAAGATATATGTATATAAATTGAAAGGGATTAAGCATTAAACAAATTAACTCTTAAATATAGTAACTAGTGCCGGCACCTTACACCAAGTGATTTTAAGCCGAAGTTAAAAGGCGGAAATTAAAACAATATAAAAGTATGAATAAGTAAAAAAAGAAATAGTAATAGTGAGCGTTTAACCGAATACGTGACAGCGGCGCTTGAGCTCAGGCGATACGCAAACGTAGCGGTATATTGTTCAACGCAAAACGTAGTAACCCACTTTAATTTCCGCTTATAATAAAGCTCAGATATAAGTGGTGCAAGCGCAGCACAGACAATAAGTCCTAACTACTACATTAATAATTATGCTTTACCACCCAATAGTAGGTAGAAATAAACAAATATACAAACAGGCGCACGAATCAGGTCTTGGAAATTGCAAATATTTTTTTAAAATTCAAATACTCAATCAGAGAAAAAAAAAGTGAACTCCCTGTATAACAATAAGCAATAACCCTAATCTAAATACTAATTATATAGGTACCTACAAATTTAATTCAAACGGGAATTGAACAATTAACTTAAAGTGAAAGAAAAAAAATAATAAGCTAATAAGTTCTTATCGAATGCTAACTAATTTCTAAATATTAAGTTAATTAATTACTATTAAATATGTTCCTAATACAAAGAATAATTAATTTGAGAAAAATTTTGATATACATACACACACTAGGTGAGTAAATGAATCAGAGAAACAATAATCGCGACTTAGAATTAAATAAATGTGAAATAACTTGCGGATTCCTGATTCCTTGAAATTTTCCTCTCCGGAACTGAGACAGCTGGTATAGTAGAATTCTTCCAGAGGCCGGCCAGTATATACGCTGGCGCTAAGGCGCCGCGGAGGACCCGCTGATACCGATTTGTTGTGCCGTAGACAAAAACCCTAATAAGAAAGTAATAGTAGAATTAGTTTCTACGTAAAATATGCAGGTATTTTAAAATTCAATAAAAATGAACCAAGCCATAGGAATTTAAAATAAATATACAAAGGCTTACTTTAGAGACAGACAACTTACAACATTAAAGTTTAAATTATGTGACAAAGGAAGTATCCAAACAAAACCTAGGAGAAAATTATCCCATAAATATAATAATCAACTCAAAAATTATAGTAATTAAATATACACATACCCTTCTCCCAGGATTTTGTCCTTTCCAGAGTGGATTCTTATCCAACTAACGCTCAATATTTAAACAATGGTCCTAGATAGCAGACGAATATGACCCTTATGATCACCAAGAATAGGAAAAGGGGTTTTTCAACTTGTAATATAACTAAGGACATACAAATAACATTACTTATAATATGTGACAAGGAGAAAAAAAAAGGAATATTAACATACCGTTGACCAAATTCGTAGCAAACTGGAATACAGAATTTAGAAGAACAGTCAGTGACTTCAACCACGTGCTCCTTGAATCCCAATTAAGGATTAATATTTGGATAACTATCACAATATTGCCATCACCAGCACCAACTTTTCCAAATATATAGATAGGAAGACTTGAATTTAGAACCCAATTAAGGATGTTTACAAAAACCATGAAAAATTACAAGTCTCCTCGAGCACCGCACAGTCGACCATTTTTCTCTCTCAATCCGCTCACTCCCTTGTACCTATTCTATTTCACCTGCGCAGCTAACGCTCAACCAATTAGAAAAATCGTATTTATTCATTCATGTGAGCCAAAACAAGGATGAAATAATTTATAGCTTTAAATATTATAATTAGTAATAGAAATGTTATATTTACTGTTAATGCCGAAAATAATCGTAACACGTACCGTTAAGAAAGAAAAAGAAAGACGTTAAATTTGAAACTGTATTTTACAAATATTTAATACAAATCATGTGACTTGTATTAAATTACAAATTCATATCATTGCCGGGATTTATTCGGCAAAACTTTGTTGGAAACAGTTTGCCGATTCAGCTATATTAGGTGATGTGCATTATTCACTTTCTAATCATAAGTTATTAAAGATATTAAATAAATTATAAATTGTTTGTTTAGTTGTTACATAGTAGATAACATATAAGCTACTAAATAATAATAATTTATTGTAGAATGTAGTTTAAAGTCATCCGCTAATACCAATTTTTCACACAAAACAAGGTCAAGGAGATCATTAATGAAGAACATAAATAATAGGGGTCCTAGATTAGAGCCTTGCTGCACACCAGGAGAAGGAAAAGAAAACGAGAGGTAACATTTAAATACTTGAAATTATCTGTTTGATAAATACGATTTAATCAACTCAATCAAAGAATTGGAAAATCCAAATCGATGTAGTTTCACCAGTAGAATATAATGATTATTTGATCGAAGATCTTTTGGAAGTATGTAAAGATTACATCAACTTGTCGTCCACTATCTAGAGCTTCGGATATATGTATATTGTGAAAAGATGGCGAGGTTCGTTACAGTTGATCTCCTCTGCATAAATCCATGTTGGTGAATCGGTATTAGTTGATTAGATAAACAGTGGAACAGTTGCTATGTTCGTATTTGTAGGTTAGGTTAGATTAGGTTAGGTGGGGTCTATAATTAACTACATCATTCCGACTGCTCATATAGAGTAGACAGGGGAAAAATGGATATGCTCACTTGTGTAGGTTAAAACAATATTATCCATAAGGCAAAAAACCCTATACTTATGGACATTTTGTTAATTCTACGTAGGTAGCACTGAAAGTTACATTTCAAGAAACCTAATTATCCGAAATTGGATTAAAAACAATTGACTAATACAGCCCTCTTTGAAAATAGCTTAATTTGTAAAAAATCTCGGGGGATAATTTTGTTCAGAACAACAATGTAACGTGTTAATACCCACCCTCCGACAAACATCGCCTCTTTTTTGTGGGGAACATTTTCGTAATTATACCCTTATTACCGTAGGTGGTCGACATGACAAAGCGGAAAGACACAAATCCTCGACCTGCATGTTTTTATGCCGTTTCATCAGCGGAATGTGTACGAGTCAGATCCGGTAAAAGATCCCGAATAAGAGCAAAACTAAGTAAATGATACTTTATACCCTTCAGATTCCAATACAGTAGATGTTTTATGACGGAATGGTAGTCGTATTATTGCATTCTTGTTGGATATTTATTCAAATAGCATTGATTCATTTTATTGCATCGAGTTTTATCTGCCTTGTACCAGGGGATTTGCGAGTACATACTTTTTGTGTTGCATATTTTACTGGTTTTAAGGGACACACTGCATTGTACCGATTTAATCTTGCTATATTTATCAGATAAACGGCCTCCAAAGAACTCTTTTTTTAACTGAGCGTTCAATTGACGTCAGAAGTTCGAAATAAATTGTCAAATTCGTACACTAGACTGTGCAATTGAAAATAAAGCTTAGTTATTTATTTCAGTCTATCTTGAATATATTAATATAATCTAAATAATTATAATAAATCGTCTATCACGACATAAGAATTTTGATAGCTAACGGTTAGTAGTTTTTCAATGTTTAGTTTTTTCAATTTTGTCCACATATTTTGTTGGTTTGATAAAAAACTATAAAAGTTTGGAAACTTCTCGTGTAGGTAATACAAACTTTATAATGTAATTTACAATAACACTATTATCAAAACAGAAAAACAAACACAACGCAAATCCATAAATACAATAACTTAATACACGGATGTTTTTCACAGAACTTGACTTGACACATTGAACATTTCTCATAACAAAAACGCCAATGGAAAAAATTGGAATGCTTATTGAAAGCAGCATTGATATAATGTTGTAAATATTATAGTTTATAAAAGCCAATTGTTCAAAATATTGTCAAATGTCATTTAACAATCAGGAATCGAACGTCAACTCTACACTAAATAGTTCGAATAAGTAATATTTTAGTAGGACACCCTACATTGGAACAAAGTTGTGATACAGAAAATAGAAAACTTTAAAACTAAGTAAATTAGGAAAATCTTCACATTTTAGTGGTTTGGAATTCTTTTTCTATGCAGAGAGTAAATATTAGGTCAAAATTCTTCAATGTGAAGAAAATATTTACATTTGACAACACTGATCTCATAGTTTATACTTCACTCCACAGGTGAATCTATCGTAGTGTTCATAATACGGCGTCAACTTTTTTTATTAAATAATATTTTTAATAACGCGTAGCAGCAGAGCTACCTTTAGCGGGTATTCGCTACTCCATGCCGGACTAAAAAGTAACAGACAAAACACAACAACGCCCTAGAAACAACTACTCACGTGCTAATGCCCCGACCAGCATTGAATTACACCTGGAAAACCTCTAGCAACAGTTAAAGTCAGTTGTGGTCAACCCACCAGACATATACCAGTTTCGAGCTTATTAGCTCGATGCTCTATGTAGAACGCTTCTTGTCTGTGATTATTTAGTCCGGTATGGAATAGCAAATGGCCGCTAGAGGTCTCTACTGTCGGGTTAGACAGTCGGTCGCCTCACCTATGTCATACTGATGAGAGCTAATAAGCTCGAAACCAGCGTTGCCAGAGTCAGTACGTTCACGAAATACTAAATTCAGTACGTTTTGAAGTAAAAAAGTATGTAAGTACGCCTCCAATATTTTCAGTACATTCAGTGGCAATGGGATATATTAATTTTTGTTATCATAGTAGACGCATGGTGGACTGTTCTCTACTATTTTTTATCCTTATGTTAATAATAAAAATAATGTTCCTCATATGCATTTTTATTGTAATATAAAATATGTATGTATTTATTTTAATGGGTAATAGGTAGTATTTTTTTATTTGTTTTGCTATATTTAATTTTGCCGCGAAAAGAGAAAAGGTTGGGTTATGTACAGAAGCTAAAGAAAACGAATCACAAAATTTGGAAAGGAAAATTCCTTCAATTGAGATTAAAGAAAAAGCTTCTCAGCTCCTCAGTCGCGGCGAAGCTTTTGCAGAGTCACCACTGAAGATGGCGACAGTGAAGAGCGGCGAAACGTTTGGAAGCATGGGATGCGACCAGTTACAGCGGCGGCTACGGAACGCCTCGGAGGACCACCAGTATCCGAGAAACGGTTCCGACCGTAGCAGTCGTAATACCAACAGTAGGAACCGAAATCAATATATGGACAGGCCCAGAGACACCGATAGCGGGTCTGTCCCCACAGAGCCTAGCCCGAGAACAACCAGGGCAGGTAAAAGTATCCCAGCTAATGCTAGGGATGTTCATTTTAACTCTGTTTCTGGCAGCTACCAGTTACCGAGGTCACGGCATAACAACCCGGAAAATCACCATGTATCAAATAAGGTATTTTTATTGGTTTGTTTAAATAATTCTGATTGGTTAAATGGGATCCACCAAACCAAACTGCTGAATTTAAAAGCAGGCTATTATACAAAATAGTTAGTGACGTAAATATTAACCTTCTCGACCAATCAGTACGCAAACTATCAGTTTCACTACATTTTTACCTACTATTTAGTATGACTTTTTATACTTCTGACAGCAGTATATTTTTGATGGGTTGCCGACGGATATCTATAGCTGCTCCTGAAGGTTTTCCAGGTGTAATTCTAGTGCGGAGCAGTTGTTTCCTGGAATTCCGTGTTTGCAATATGTGTAATATCAGTTCTCATAGTCGACCTATATCATTTTTATTCATTTGTTGTTAGGAACCTAGGTTTTTAATATTCTGCATTAAAGACACCACACCTTGTATAGTAATTAAGATGTGTTAAAAACAATAATTTGTTCTCAAAATCGTTTTCTAAAGAACAAAGATTGTTTATTCAATTTACAAATCAAGTGTAACCGATACTAAGCTCCCTAAGGTTACCGAATAAGTTGTTGAACGGTCGGACGACCCTTCCCAACAAAAAATCTAAAGCAATCACTATTTAATCCTCGTTAGTTCAATTCTCCAAGTTCCGTCCTACTCGTGAGATTAAAAGCTTACCTAATGAAAGTTCTTTTACTTTCGCTGAAGAATACAGAAATAATTTGTTAGATTTATCAATATTTTTTCAAGGAAAAATTTAGTTTATGTGTGTTTTCCCGGGAATTATTGTCAGTTTGAAAGTTAACACACACAAATGTATGTTAGCAGTTCCTAAACTTTTTCGACTATACTGGAAAACGGCCTAATTTATTCCGATCAGTACGAGACCCAAAATAATAGAGATTCACAGCAGTGAATTGGTTTTGTTTACATTATATGGCAATTCATTAATGTTAATATTTTAATTATTATGTGATTATTGCCGCCAGATCCGTGTTCTGGTCTTTCAATAGGTTTGAACTTCCCCATTCCGTAAGTAAGCCAAATAATTTTCCCAAATTTTTTCCGGTGCTTATTTAGGAACGTAAATAAATTCTAACGGATAGGCTTCTGGTGGCATTTACCTATTCATCCCTTATATTTTACAACCCCAATTACTTAACGTACTCACTTAGATAATTATCGGGCCAGACGTGAACGTCCCCCTTATATTCATAATACCTCTTTCGAAACGTAGTTCCTTCTGGAAGAACAGGGGGCGCTTTATTTCTGTAATTGTAGGCCAGTGGGCTTACACTTTGTTACACTAATTCCCGTGTACGTTGCGCAACCTCTGATAGCCGCGGTAGTTTTGCATGCTATTAGACAAGGTCATAAGACATCGGGGTTGTTTTAATTGCGGTCTAAATGATAGACTGCTCTATGCAAAGCAGGCGGTTAGTTAACTTGTGTATCTCTGAGGAGAATGTAAATTTGGATGCTGGATATAGATACGGGGATAAGATTAAGTTACGGTAAATTGAATGTATATCAACCAGTTATAATTTATAAGAAAATATGTGTGAATTATTGTAGGACGTGTTAATATGAGCTAATATTTATAAAGGGTAAGGTAATTTCGGTGAGGAAATTGCTGGTAAAAGGAAGCGTTAAATATATGTTTTGTACAGGGTGTCTCAAACTCGTGGCGTTAAATGGGCTGCTGTAAATTCGATTTTCAGTCAAAAGTACATCAAAGTATCTTTGAGATTTGACAGAAACGACGAATGACGCCATCAAGACAAGTTTTTAATTAACAACAAATTTATTAATCTGCTCTTATAGTATCACAAACTGCAAAACAGACTGAAAAACAACATGGTAGAAGAGAACCTGCTGAACAAAGTTTCAACCTAGAAAATTAAAATTTACTTTATTCATACAAAACTGTTTTCTATAGAGATAAACAAAACAAAAAACAAAAAAAGTATTATTTTTGACTTACTTAAATATTTTTCTACATCCTTTTAATATTGATATTTATATATGCAACATAAAGGAATTTATATATACTAGAGAACATAAAATTCAATTATTTCTAGAGATAAGTAGCAACTGTTTGACTTTTTTAAAAAACATTGCAAAAAAAAGGGACTTAAAATCAGGTGGCAATTTATTATACAAATCATAAATATTAAAAATGAAAGATCTTCGAAATATGGTTAATTTATGACCTCTAAATCTAAGGTTCAACGTGTGTACATCATTTCTAAACTTTATTTTATTGTACAAATATGGAGGACATTTACTTGTAATGATTCTATGAAAAAACACTAGCGAGTGATATTTACGTCTTTCAGCCATATTAAACCACCCTGCATCAACCAATTTATGATTTATTTCCTAATTCCATAAATAACCTAAGACATGAATTTTGAGCTTTCTGTATACAATTTTTATCCATATTATCCAGACATGAACCATATAAGGCATCACAATAATTAAAATGACTCAACACTAGTGCATCAGTTAATTTTATTTTCAAAGAAACAGATAGTACATGTCATGAGGATATAATATCTTCAAATTTAAATATGCTTTCTGTAGACATTTAGAAACATGCTTCTTAAAACGTAGCTGTGTATATATTTCAATACCAAGATTTTTTGCAACATTAGAAAAAGATAACCTTTCGCCACCAATCAATATATTCATGTTTTGCTCCACCAGACCAGACCCACCAAATACCAAAACCGTTGACTTGTTAGGATTTAACTTCAGATTATGTTGTTGTGATAATTGTACCAGTCTATCTAATTCCCTATTTAAAATCAAATTAATGTTTTGTAATTCCGAGATCATAAAAGAAACATATATTTGAGTGTCATCTGCATACAAATGAAACTTTACCTGTTCTAAATTACATACTATGTGACAAGTGTAGATGCTGAACAAGAGTGGGCCTAAATAGAGCCTTGGGAAACCCCACACTTTATGTTGCCTAAATCTGACTTACCATGTGAAGTCTCGACAAACAAATGCATACCGATGATGCCGCACCATACATTTACTCCAAAATGGCCTTAGTTTGGAACTGGATTTACAATGTGGTGATTTTCAATGGACCAATAGTATTCCTTGAGCCTGTTTAGCAAACCATTAGTGACGACTTTTGCCCGTCCAAAGGACATGCCGATAAAGGTTCTGGTCAAAAGTTTCTACATTTGCTACAATTTGAGCTATAGAATTAATTGTGATGTTCAGGCAAATATTCCAAATTGTGAATTTTGTAGTCATGATATCCATTAGTCTTTAAAATTCATTGAACGGTTGATTTATCCAAATTCAATTCCAGGCTAGCTTGTCGCATAAAATTTCGTGGATTTTTTTCGAAAAACTGTAACAGCCTAGTTATATTAACATGGTTTCTTACCATTCGGTAAATTATTTGATTCTTCCGAAGAGAAAATCTTGTAAAGGTTCTATGATCAGGAATGAGGCGCTCTGGATACCTTTCTCGATATAACTCTACAGCTCTTCTTGGAATATTTTGTGACTAGCCGTAAGTCAGCAACATATCAACTTTTTCTGAACGAGAAAATATTTTGTAAGCACAAAAGTATACGTTTGACGTTCGTATTGTGTAACGACAAGTAGTTTATGGCATTTATGCACTTTAAACAAAGAACATCCAATTATTTTCCAACGACTATTTGATCCTTTTACCGCTAATGTGATCTTTAGGTGCTACCTGTTTCTTTTGAGGCTCTTTAGGACGATATTGCTTATAATATACTATAAATCTTTTCATTAACTCAGCATTGCTGTACACATGAGCCATTTTTTAAATTTTAAAGATTTTCAGTCCCACAATACATTACTGACCTCGTTAGTTTGCCACCTAAGGAGCATATCCCCCCTCCAACCTTATTTGCCAGACAGACGTGTTGACACGCACTTTAGGCGCAAAAACTTGTTTACTTTTATTGTAAATCAATTGTATAGTTGTATATACTGTTGCCCAGCTACGCACTCCTTTATCATGTCAGAACTTTAAACATTTTTTACGCAAAATCTATTAGACTTTTATTATATATATTTTTTTTTGGTGGTTTTTTGTTCCAAATCGCCCTGTATATAATTGATTGTACTCACAATTTTTTTAGTATTAGGTTATATTTCTGTGTATTCATGGTATTGGGCATTAAATTTTAATTTATCTATTATGTATTATGGGGACTTTATCTTTGAACTTGTTCTTGCTTTGTTCTGTAACAGGAACACCTGTTGTGTAGACCAATTAATGCGTTAATACAAAAAAAATGTATCTAGACAGATTAAAATCCATTATAATTAAACTGCGGGAAGGCGATAATGAAAAAAGGGACGTCCGCAAATATCCTGACACCGCAAAATGCGTTTTTGATCCTGTCAATTTATGCGCTTCATTTTGCGGGTCAAATTTGGTTAAATATGCACGGGCCGTAATCGAGAGCCACATATCTGCCCGTCCGCAGAAAAACCAAACAGAGGCATTTCAATTATCGCCTTCATATTCATTTCTGTGGCAAAAGGAAAACAGAAACAATGTCGTACTCTGGCAAATTGCCGCGTATCGCGCTACCTCTTTGCAGCAACAACACGGAGGCGGCTCTAAACGAGAGTAGGAATACGAGATCGATTTGTCAGGACATATAAACGACTGCTATGCCGCGGTTGCAGGCCGATTTAATCCGCGTTTTGATGAATTTGGCACATAAACTTGTGTAGAAGGCACTTTGGCTCCAATTTCATAGAGAACTCGACAGAAGTAATTAGTTTACATTTTCGCCAATCGTCCAAAAATTATGAGCGTTCTGGTAAAGCTGCTTGTTGAAAAACGCATTGTTGTAGTCGTAAATTTGATATATGACTGGATGGTATATGTATGTCTGTTTACAGGCCTTTTAGGCCCAGAGCTGCGTTATTCTCCTCCACTCCATTTTGTTCTTCGCCTTTGTTTTCCAATCCGTTACATTTTTATCCCTTAGATCTATTGCCACTGCCTCTCTCCATCACTTCCTCGGTCTCCCTCTTTTTTTCTTGTAGTTAGGTTTTACTCCCTACAATTTTCTTAACTGTCCTTTCACCTTCCATACGTTCTAGATGCCCTAGCCACTGCAATCTTCTGGCTTTTACAACTTCGTCTATTGTTGGTACCTTGCATATATTTTCTCATTATTTTTCCTTACATAGCCTTTCTTCGTCTTCTTACCCTCTAGAATTCTTCTTAAGATCTTCCTTTTCCCCCTTAAAAGGTTTTCTCTTGCCTTCTTATTAAGAACCCAGGTGTTTGATTATAATAATAGTGAACTGTATTACAAATTACGACAATGCGATCGGCAGAAAACAGAAGCTTACCGTTAGGTCCTTTGTCTGGAGCTCTGGGAGTTCTGGATGTCGCCGGCCGGCACTGAATCGAAAATTTAGGCACTGATTCAAGAAAATTATTAGATTTTTCATACAACTATTGCAAACTATATCACTTTTCACTCGTTATTCGAAAAGCGCTGATCTTTTTTTTCTCACACAAAAACTTATCTTCCTGGTCGTGGTCTTTTTAATTCAACCACATGACCCAGAGGGCAACAGCGTACAGCCGCTGAAATCTGCCTACGAGGCGCGCGAAATTATAGAAAACTAATAAAATTAATAATAATAATAATAATGTGTCTTTATTAAAATTCAAACTATACATAGTGAAGAAATGTTATTAAAGAAGTGGCGAGATTCAACATAATTGTTGCTCTGCCACCTAACCACTCCCTTTAAACGATACGATACAAAGTAAAACTGTAAGACAACAGAGAAATTATAAACTATATATAAATAAAAAGCATACATGATAAAGAAGCATAAATACATACATATTTAACTTAAGTTGGTAACAAAAGATTTGACCTGTTTTTTCAGAACTTGGCAACTAGAAGCAGACTTAATAGCAGAGGGGAGTTTATTATAAATTTTAACGGCATTATAGCTAAATGACCTTTGAAATTGAGCAGTACTATGACGTGGGGCAGTGTACAGAAATTACTTATATCTAATCATAGACCTTATAAATCATGGACGCGCCCAAAACCGTTTTCTGGCTATACAAATCGTTGATGCTCAGATATGTGTGACAGAGATAGAGCTACTCCGGGCAAAAACCCACAGATCATTGGCCGAAATAAACAAAAACCGTAAATGACAGACGTATGACATTTACGGTGACAGACCGACTCCACCATGGTTTATAAGTTTTTAAAAACTATTGCTAATAAACACAACTAAATCACAAAAGGAACACAAATCATTAACAATATTAACAGGAAAGGTTTTGTCAGGTTATGTTTATATATTTTTCTGTCATAGAACATCTGTTTTTTCCCGGACTAGCTTCATCCCTCTTGTACACATCAGGACACCGGACCTCTCTTTCTAGGGCCGGTCCATGATTTATAAGGTCTATGTATCTAATACACATATACAATGCTCACCAAAAAGAAACAAACAAAAATATATATTAACTAACAATTAATAATAATGATAACTGAACACCAGGTTTCACTATCATACAGCGCTGTCGGTCTCAAAATTGTTTTATACATTCTAAATTTTACTCCTCTGGACAAATTTATTGATTTCATTAAGTGGTTAACTGCTGCCGAACTTTTGTTTGCTTTTATTATTCTCCTATTAATTTCTTGCTCCTCATCACAGTTAGCTGTTATTAGTGCCCCCAAATACACATATTCTTGAACCTCTTCAAACTCCATATTTGCATGCTGTGTTCTCAATTTGAAATTGGTATCTTTTTTTTTTGTTCTCCTAATCTCAAAAGCTTACTTTTTTCTTGATTTATCTGCAATCCTACTTTATGTGCTTCTCCACAAGTTTTTTCGTTACTTCTTCTAATTTCCTACTATCTCTAGCAATAATGGCCACGTCGTCTGCATAACTATTTGGTGACTTTTAAACAATATGTGTCCTTCTCTATTCAACTGACTATCTCTTATGACCTTTTCTAGTACTAAATTAAAAAGAACCATTGAAAGTGGGTCTCCTTGTCTCAGTCCTGTGTCAATAGTAAAACCTTCCGAACATTCATCTTTTATTCGTACTTTGGATTTAATATTTTCTAAGGTCATTTTCAATAGTCTAATTAGTTTGGTTGGTATCCCAAATTGTTTCAATATTTTACTTAGTTTATTCCTTTTGGCCAAATCATATGCTTTTCTGAAGTACACAAATAAAACCATTGCTTAAATCCCATATTCATAGCATGTAGTCAGGATGTCTTTCACCATGAAGATTTGGTCCGTTGTTGACTTTCCATTTCTAAAACCTGCTTGATGCTCTCCTATCTGTAGTTCTGCTATAGGTTCTATTCTGTTTTATTAACGTTGCCATGATTTTATACCCTATATTTAGCAATAATATACCTCTATAGTTTCTGCAGTATGTTGCATCTCCCTTTTTTTAAAATTAGTATAATCATAGAATCTCTACAATTTTCAGTCATACATTCTCTTCTGCAAATCATTCGGATCATTTCGTATATTCTTTGTTTTATATCATCTCCTGCGTACTGAATGTTCTCTGCTGTTATTCCGTTTTTCTCTGGACTTTTGTTATCTTGCTTCTATGTCTATTTCCTTTTTTGTCTCTATTCTTCTACTTCCACTTCCTCTTCCCTTACCGGTATCATCTCATCCTGATCCTCTCCTTCCCTTTCGCTCTCTTCATTCAACATATTTGCAAAGTATTGCCTCCATCTTTCTATCACTTCTGTTTCCTCTCCAATTAAATTGCCACTGTCATCCTTCACATATATTACTTCCTCCTTTGTCTTTTTCTCTTTTTTATCTCTCTGTAGAAGTTACGTATTTCTTTTCTCTTATAATGTTGCTCTGTTTCATCTATTTTCTTAACCTGTTCTGCTCTCTTCTTTTGTCTAAACACTTTATTTGCCTTTCGTCTTTGTTCTCTGTACATTTCCTTATCCTCCTCTTGTACTGACTAGAGTGCTTTAATCCTTAGCTTATTTCTCTTCTCCGTCTCTCTGATACACTCCTTATCCCACCATCCTTTCCTCCCTGCAAACTCTTTTTTTGGGATTATTTTTTTACTTGCTGTTTGTATGACATTTTCGATCTTTATCCATTCCTCATTTATATTTGCTTGCAATATCTGTCTAGTTGCTTGCAAACCTTTCCTTATCTATTCTTCATACTTCTTTTGGGTTCTCTCATTTTGTAATGCCGCCGTATTTAGTTATCTTTTTTTACTTTGTAATCCTTTCATTTTTACACGTTTTTTTATCTTCAAATCTATTCTCACTAGATAGTGATCCGAGTCTATGTCTGCCCCTCTGCATGACATTTTTTATTATGCTTCTGTGATTCTCATCTATGTAAACATGATCAATTTGATTATAATAATAATGATCTTCATTCCCCTAAAAAAATTACAATTTTTATAAGAAGAGGTTCTGTACTATATTCGGCGACAAAAACACAACGGCTTACATTAAAGTACAAATAAACAGAAAGCAATACTATTAAAAGAGAACATACCTACAGACAGAAACTATAAACATTATATTACTAGGTTATAATTTACTCAGCACAAAAGAGCGAAGTCGCAAAAACCCGTTATGGAAGGAGCCAACAACTTGGTATTACTTAATGTTAAATTATCGAGCACAGCAATGAAAGAATCAAGCGTTAGATATCTCATTTCTGGGGGTTTTACACTGACATAAACAGGACACTGTTTAGTGTCGATAGTTTCCAGTTTCTGCTGGATGCACAATGTATACAATTCAGAAGGATTGATAGAGTATGCGCTGCCATTAAAAGTAAAATTCATACAAAATTTGTTACAAAGACGAAGCTGCGAGATAAGTCTAATAATGTAAATAGGCAATTCCAACTTCAGATAAGAAGCGGTGTCACTTGTTATATTAAAATTTTTACATAAAATACCTAGATGTTGTAGATATCATAACTAGAGCTAAGTCTATCTGATAAAGCATTTCCTTATATTTTTATAACAAGGGATTCATATGTCTCTTTACACGAAAGGAAGTCGAGTTGTCCAGGACATCCACACAATCTATACTGTGAAGCATCTCGGTCAGTAGTCGCGCGGGTTAAGGCGTCAGTACTTGAATCGAGGTGACTGGATCGCTGTGGGTTCGACCCCCGCAGCCGGTAGACCGTATATAAGCTATATTCGTAGCTAATGTTGGCTTGGGTCAATGTGAGAGATTGATACCGGTTAGCATTTGACTACCCCCCCAATTAATGAGGTTTTCCAGGTTTCCCTCATTCCTGCACTGAATGGTGGTTAGGGCCTACCAACCTAAGTCGTTCCTGGGCGCAAATGCGGCCTGCTTAATAATAATATGCCGCCCCCTCTCCCGCACAAGTCTTCGACTTCTGGGCTAATTCTCGTGATTAGAATGAGGGGTAGAGATATTATTATTATTATATTATTATTATTATCTGTTTGAATTGAAGGATCCAATTGTAATGAGTGTCAATATTTAGTAGTTGTAGTTCCATTACTAAAAGTCTAAGTAACCAGTTTAAAGGTGTTTTAAAAACTAGTAAAGACAGACTGCTAATTCCTACTTCAAGTCTAACAATATAACCAGGCGTGTTTAGAAGCATTAACAAAAGTCATTAAAAAAACTGACTTGAACCTTTTTCAACAAGTCTGTTTAACTCAGTCCTCAAACTGGCAGAGAATTGGTTAAGGTGTTGACAATGAGTTGTACAGAACCAAACGTGTTTCCCAAGCGTTTATTTGTCGATTTAGCCATTACCCATCTACCTGGCCTGCTTTAGTCAAGTGACATACGATATATTTTTTTCACTTTAAGCACTGATTTAAGAAAAAAAATTGTTTTTGACAATTTATTTTTAGTTTCAAAATTTAATATTTTTTATTGTTTATTTTCACTTTATCTCTTATCTGTTTCAAGGAGCGGACATATTTCAGACACATTGTATTTAAAACTCATTTTAATGATAGAACATACAGACCGCTGTCGTGCTGGAAGAGCTTCTAGAAGTACTTTTATATAGCGCCTTAAGTCGCATGAGCCCTCCTCCCCTCCACGAGTGTTATAAGGCACGTATCAAGAAATATTGAATCATAATCTGATCAAACGTAGGTATTTACATGTGTTTGTTCTTAACCATGGTTTCCAAACAGCACTACAGCACCACACTACAACACCATACAGAACAAAATGGCGCATGGCAAATTAGGTAATTCAGTAAATAATCATCAAACGTGGCGCTACCGCAGGTTACAGGGCGGATAATAGCCCCTTGTGTTTATACGATATTGGTATAATGAATTTAAAAAATATTGCAACAGTTTAGTAACTGTTATTCATTATAATAATATATTCGTCTAATATTTTTATCCATTGATGGGCAATTGCTGATTTAATCGAATAAACCTATAGGATTTATCAAAATAAGGCCAATGTTACAACAAACAACACAAATTTCGCCAAAATTTTATTATCGACCTTCACAATCTCTCCCTCTAACTCTGGAAGCACCCTTGGTAATCTTCCGCAGTTAACCCGTTCAGCACCATGATTACAGCTTCTTTGACCTCCTGTACGTCGCCATGATGAGTTCCCTTGAGTTGCGACTTTATCTTGGGGAATAAATATAAAATCGCAGGGGGCAATATCGGGGCTATAGGGTGGGTGGATGCCTTTTTTTGCCAAAAACGCTGGCACGCTGTCGTTCCAGAACGCCAAAATAGAACTGTCCAGTCACTGTCAAACGATCAACATTGCCTTCAGTCGTGACTTGGACATCCTCGCTTTCGTTGGCCGCCTTTTCCACCCACTGCAGACTGTTTACGAGTCTCGGGGTCATACTCAAATATCCAAGTCTCATCTCCATTGACTACCCGACTGATCCAATCTCTACTGTGGCTCCGAATGCGGGACAACAAATCCTCGCAGATCGATTTTCGCATGTCTTTCCGTTTAGGGGTGAGAACTTTTGGCATCATCTTTGCGCAAATCTTTTGCATATTCAAATTTTCGTGTAATATCTGGCGAACGATTTCTTTGTTGACGTTTAACTCGTCAGATAACGCACGAGCGCTTAGGCGCCGGTCAGACGTGATCAGTGCAGGCAAACGGTCAACATTCGCGTCAGTACGAGAGATGACGGAAGCTCCTTCACGTGGATCATCTTCTACCGATTCGTTGAACAATTTTGCCTATTCAAACACGCGTCTTTTCGACATGCACTCTTCTCCATACACCATCTGCAATTTTCGAAGGATTTCCGAGGGTTTTTCACCATATTTCAATAAAAATTAAATCACAACATGTTGCTTGTAATTTGAGTCACTCATTTTCACGACGCCACTAAAAAAGTTACTTACAAAAATACACATAAAACAGAAACCAAACGTGCTATCGACTTCAACCTTAGACTGAAACTAAAAGAAATGTCTCCCTCTCTAGAAAAACGTCGACAAACGATGCAGTGTTGCCAGTTTCCGAGTTATTACTAAATTACCGGAACTTAATTGCCACACCTCATAAACAGCATACAACGGAACCATTTCGTAAATCTCAAATTATTCTCCCTTTTCCCTTCTCTGAGCTACAAAATTTGTAAGATTTTATTCATTAATAAATAGCATTTAATCCTGTCAAAGCTTTTGCTTTGATTCTCAATTCAATCTTCGATGCATATCCTTGGAGCCCCATATCCTGATCAATTTGTGCATCAGATGCCGGTCAAATTGAAAGCAAGCGACATAAAACTTTAACGTATACATATAAAAATTTTAGTAGCGGCGCTGTTTTGAGCTGAAAAATTAGTTTGCATGTTTGATAATAGGTCATTTCTGTGTGATGTGCTAAGAGATGAGACGGAATACATTTTGAGGCAGTTACATGAAAGCATTTGATAGTAAAAGCATTACATACAAGTATCCAGGAGTTATCCTATTTAAAAATTGAAAAAGTTGGGATTCTATTTATAAAATTATATTGTGAGCACACATCACTAATTATTTTTTATTTAAAATATATACCATAAAATTCTAAACTAATAATAATTCTAAACTGTTATACAGGGTGTTTTTAAATGAAGACTCGTTGAATATGATATGGATATAACAGAAAATTTTGAAGAATTCTCCAAAGTATATATCACACTGTTTCACTCAACCTCCTATGTTCGTTTATCTAGTGTGACTCTATCGCTACCAAGTTTCGTGCCTCTAGCATTCCCCATGTCCAAAAAAATAAAATGTAAATTTCAATTCCTTCCTTTTAGAGGGTATATCGCCTCAGCGGTACAACTTTCATAAGGTATTTTTACTTCCATCCTCTTATTTTTGGCTCTACATTCACTGGTATCATTTTTGCTACTTCATTTACAAACACCCTGTATACTAAGAATTAAATAAGTATATTTACTTTGATTGATTTCTCTTTTAGAATATTTATAAAAACTAGTTTTCTAAAGACTAATATATTGTTTTTATTTATTTCAGTGTTTCCGTAATCCAAGGAATGGAATAGTCTCTCTAGAAATCTAGATGGTTCAGATCAGGCGATCTTGGAGGCCATAAAACAGGTAGATTTCTTTGTTTGGGGATATTTGAAGACATTAGTGTATTGTAATCCTGTAAATAGCCTGGAAGAGCTGCAGCTACGGATTAATCAAAAGTGTCAAGAAATCCAAACCAAGGAGGGTGTTTTCGAAAGAGTTCGAATATCGTTGAGACGAAGATGTCGTGTCTGCTTGGAAATTGACGGAGGGCATTTTGAACATCTTCTGTAACTTTGTTTTTTGTTTGTTAAAAGCTTCCTTTGTCGGTTTATTCCTAATAAAATAAAATGTTTGAAAAACGAATAGTGGTCCATATCTCCGCAACCGTTACTTTGTGGACCCATGTTTATTAAGACTTTTCTGCTTATTTTGGTTCATACTATTACCTCCTGAAATATTTTACACTCTTTTTTTTAACACCCTGTATAATGTAGCTTAATGATGTGTAATGCAGACCGATATATGTCAGTAATGCATATAGTGGATGACCTCTGAAAGTGATTTATCTAATGTATTAATATTCATGGAATCAGTTGCGTTGACCGCAGTAGTCCATTTAGTGACTATGCAGGGTGTTAGTAAATAAGTGCGCAATATTTTAGGGGGTTGTTGCCGAAGTTATTTTGTGAAAATAAGTTCATATAAACGTAGGTCGAAATATGCTTCGTTTCCCAGGTACAGTGTTTAAATTTTATTTTTTTATTTATTTTTATTAATTATTTCAAAGAGTTTTAAAGATATTGACTCGACAGTTGAAACACACTTTGGAGGGACATATATGCATTTTTTGGGGTGATCCGAATATTTCTACTTGCAGCATTGACGTTAGTGCGAGAATGCCACAACCTTTTTTAATAAAAAAAATGGTACGCCACTGACTTTTTCTCGGTTTGATATTTGTTTAGAAATCCTCCATAAATTTTGAATAAAATTGGTCTCTTCAATTTTGTTTTGGAAGATGCACCGTTTTTGAGGGAAAAAATTAAATATATTCTATTGCAAGTTCTGTATTTTTAATTTCTATTGATACATTATCTAGTAGTTTGCTGTCAATATTTCTGCAAACTCGACGACTGTCTGCTGAGTTGTATCAAGAACATAGAATACCTCATCACACAATATTTACTCGCCTTCATCAACGTTTGCGCGAAAATGGAGCATTTATGAAACGAACTGCCGACTGTGGGCGCCCTCGAGAAGTACGCACTGTGTAATTAGAAGAAGTAGTTCTCGATATAGTTTCGGAGTCACCTGAAACTTCACCGTATTTAAAATTCTAAAAGAGCAGCAAATTATCCGTTTCATATTCAACGTGTACAGGCGCTATTACCTGGAAACTTTTTACCGCGTCTAGTCTTTTGCCAATGGATTCTTCATGTAACCGCTCAAAATCCTAATTTTTTAAATGGCGTTTTGTTTATCGACGATGCAAGTTTTTGAAGAAATTCTATACGAAATTTTCATGATAATCACTTATGGGCTTGTGAAAGTCTACATGGATTTTTTCAAGGTCATTTTCAACCATTTTTAGTAAATGTGTGGCTTGGAGTACTTAATGATTATTTAATTGGTTCATATTTCCTTCCATTATAATTAAATGGCGAATCTTATCACCACTTCCTACAGGAAGAGTTACCTGATCTTCTTGCAGAAATTCCTCTTCTGTTCAGACATAATTTATGGTTACGACAGTCAATAAGGCGAAGAGTCGACTTTTGTATCACTTGTGAGGGAGGTCATTTTAACATCTGGTATAGGTTTGCAATGGAAAAAGTCAGTGGCGTACTATTTTTTTCTTAAAGTGGTGGCACTCTCGCACGAACGTCACTGGTGCAAGTAGAAATATCCGGATCACCCCAAAAAAATGCACATTTATCCTTCCAAAGCTTGTTTCAAAAACTTCGAGTCGATATCTTTAAAACTCTTTCAAATAATTAATAAAAATAGATAAAAAATTAAAATTTAAACACTCTCGAAAAAGAAGCATATTCCGACCTACATTTATATGAACTTTTTCACAAAATAATTTCGGCAACCACTCTCTTAAATATTTCGCACTTATTTACAAACATCCTGTATTTGTTGATTAAAGTAATTGATTCAAGTATTTCGGGTAATATTCGGAAATTCAAGTGATCGGTGTATTTCCGTGTGACAGCAATTCCTATGTGAACGGACAAGAAACTAATGCCACCTGTCTCGAAAGGGGAACATACTGCTGATGATCAATGGTGAGTGTTTTGCATGATGTTTATGTTGCAGTGTTAACGTAGTTTATAAAAATACGATTCCAAAAAATATTTTAACAAATATTAAATCCTATTGTACACAAATGCATGTATATCTTATATTTTTTTTGTATACAGAGGTGCAGCTGCGGGATGGAAATTTACGCTTCCAATTTTCTTTCAAATTAATTCACAGATACGAAAGTGTGTATTTAGGTACAAAAATCTCGAAAAATAAAACACGTAGAGCAAAAGTAATATCAAAAATAAAATTAATGATGTTTTGTTTTTGTTATTTAAATATCCTTAATTAATATAATAACTTTTGAAATGAATTTGTATGGCACACATTATTTTGCTATCCTAACCCCACATTTTAACAATTATTTTCGCATACTTATAAACAAAAGTGGACAATCTTATATGCAGAACTATGTAAGTTTATGTTAAAACAATATTATTTACAGTTGAAATGCTTATCTCTGTATTCTTCATTCGAATATCATTCACATTATCAGCCAATACAGGGTGAACCTTAAATAAGTACAAATATTTTAACTGCTGGTGTAGTTCGTCATATAGATCAGTCTAGAGAAAGCCATTTTTAAAAATTTCTTTTTTAAATGCCAACATTTTGAGGACCACTCACATATCTGTCATAACCAACCTAATGAACCATATGATTTGTTGCGAGGTTGCCATATCTCCTCTAATATAAATATTACGATTCCTTTAAAGTAATAGTAAAGTAATACGGTTAATTCTGTTTTAAAAATACTTGTTTTAAGCATAAGTACAGTAAAATTGTGTATGTGGTATGAAACGCAGAAATATTAACATAAATTTTAACTTCTTAACTGACCTTGCTATAAACGAGGTAAAATAAATTTCCGCATGTTCAATACTACCATAAAGTACCTATTTAGGAAGGTATTACGTGATATTACTATGTCCAATGTTCAAAAATTATACATAATTGTGCACTTGCGCTTCCGATAATCTGTCATGACAGTTTGATAATTAAAATAATATTATAAAATGTTCACAAAATTCGTTAAAAGTTGAGATTTTTTCCCACCATCAAATAATTCGAGCGAATATTCGCAAATTTTGCGTCCATGAGGACAAGGTTTTAAAACTTCCTTGAAGAAAAGATTTTTGTGTAACACTGGCAACACTGTGAACCACACGTTCAGTCTGCAGTACTATGAGTTATAAAAGTTTGAAAGTGGCAATCTGGCCAGCGGTCCTCAACAAGTTTTCTACAGAAAAATTACGACATTTATTTAAAATTTCACTTTTTTGTTTCTGATTTTTTGCTGATTATGTGTTCTAGACACAGAACTATACTGCGGGTTAAAATATTTGTACTTATTTAAGGTTCACCCTGTATTTGACACAAAGAAGCATGAAATGTTATCAAATTAAAAAATGACGGGAAGCTACTAGATATTGTTGTGCAAAAAAATTTCTAAATTTAATGGACATTCAAAAACAATTTTTCTAAATCGAAAAAATATACTCCAAAAAATGTAGAGGGGGTAGTTCATTTCAACGTCTTACAACAAGACAAGGTCAATGAAATATATTGGTCTAGAAGAAGTCTCAAAAGCGCAGAAGTACTTAATTTCAAATCGTTTGGACAAAATTAAATAAAACTACATTTTTACCCCCCTTTAAGGGGTTGTAACTCCTCCAGGGGCGCTTAAAAGTTTATATAAGGAACCCCTATTAAAACCGTTTAAACAATCTACACTCAAATTTTTTGCACATAATTTGGAATCACCCAGTATATTCGCAGGTGGCATGAGATAATATTCCTGTTATTTGCTAAACTCTATATTACTCATTTATCAAATGTCTAAAATTGCTTGTATTTATAAAAAACTATTTCAAAAATACGGCGTTTTTAAGTAGTTTTAATATGAATAAATTAATGCTTAATTATTTGACCCTTCATACAAGTTTATCACATAGACACATTCAATGAAGCCTTATAAACTATTATTGTAAATGTTATTATTTACAGTAATGAATCATGCAATAATAATAATGAATTTTGCAAAAAAAGGGATGGACACTGAAATACTCGCTGAAATGCATCTTTTAATCGAAGTATGTTTAGATCTTTTCTTGTTTTGCAGCTTTAGGAAACATGTCAGTGGAAGACATATGTATCACGTATTATCATGAAATTTTGCCAACAATTACCCATTTTGTCGTAAAAAGTATACATTTAATAAACACGCTGAAAACTTGTTATAAAAGTTGATTTATGAAGGTAAAATCGTCAAAAATAATCGTATGTAAACGGGGTGAAGTGCTAAATGGTAAAGTTTAGTGCAATTTGCTGCAGGTATAGTTAAAGAACTTTATGAATATTTTAATAATAAACGAGTTTGCTGGTTTGCATACAGTTTTAGTTATTAAAGAATAACAGGAATAAATGTATGTATAAGAGATAGATCTTTATGTGTTATTTTTAGAAAACTTTAAAATTTTGCATAGGCTGAACTTCAAAATAGAATTCTGTAATTGTCTACTTAGTTGTTACGATAAATCTAAAATCCGCAACGTATCTAAACCAACCGTTTGAAGTTTGAATTTTAAATACAAATTTTCGTTAAGGTGCAAAAAATATGTATGGGATTTTATTAACAAACATATGGAAAACTGTTCAAATATTACGCGGTGTAGACAACCCGGGCCGAAAATGTCACAAACACGAAGCGTTCTACATGCAGTAGACACCATTCAAAGCTATCGACCACTATCGCGTTCGGCGGGAACGATATTTTGCAAACACGGAATTCCAGGATACAACTACTCTGCGGACTAATGCCCCGACCAGCATTGAATTACATATGAAAAACCTGTAGCAAACAGCTAAAGTCACTCGTCAGCAGCTCACCATACATATACTGGTGTTGAGCTTATTAGCTCTCATCAGTAGGTGTGCCATAGGTGGGGTACACCGTGTTTGCAAAATATCGTTTCTCGCTAGCTAATAAGATACAATGGTATCTACTGCTATATAGAAAGCTTCGAGTCTGTCGCTTTTCTGTCCGGCATGGAGCAGAGAATGGCCATTAGATATAGCTTATCTACACCGCAAACCCATGGTCGCTTCTGTCGGGTTAACTATACTTAGAACTGCTAGGGTTATTCGTCAGATACCTCACCTACTGATGAGAGCTAATAAGCTTGAAACCGGTAGTTGTCTGGTGGTTTGCTGACGAGTGACTTTAGCTGTTTACTATAGGTTTTTCAGGTGTAACTTAACTTCAGTGTTGGAATTTGGAAACATAAATATCAGGTCGTAAGTGTTAGAATTTGACATTTGATATTGACACTGCAGTAAGTTACATTTTAATAATATCTACCTAATTTGATTTACAGAAAAAGATATAATTTTTTTAATCTATTTTAAAACTTTATATGCTTCACACAAAGTACTGATGTTTAAAGATTTTACAATTTGAAGAAAGTTAATGTGTTGCTGTCACTCTGTATAACATAATACTTCATTATTTTGGTGTGTTAGTTTATAAATTTAAAAATGATAAATAAACAGAAAGTTACACAATGAATATTTGACATTTGTCATAGTTTCCAGGAAATTCTAAGAAATCAAATTACTGATCCAACAATTTCGACAATCATGTTACAAGTTCTGTAGTTCCACGCATGGAACAGCATGATGGAACAGATTAGATAAAGCACGGGTGCAATTTAGCAGCCGATGGTTTGTTTATTTTTAGGTACTAAATCTTAGTTCTATATCAGATTGTAATATTCCCTTTCAAAACTGTCAAAAATAAATGTGTGTAGGTGAGTGTAGCATGATTTATAGGAAACTTCGTCTTCTGTGTCATATATGGGCTTTAATATATCTATAATATTGTATTGGAAGCACAATAGTGATTCAAAGTTATTTTTATATTATAGTTGAAGGTACATGAGGTGGTATTGTTCTATTAATAATACAGATGACTCTTTAGACTAGTCATATGTTAAGGGAAAAGATTTTTTTATATTAATAAGATATAAAGTTTATTTTTCTATATACAGGATGTAAAGCTGTAAAATCTTGTTGGTCTAATTTGCAAACACAGTTTGGATCGAAATGTAATGGTAAAATTCAAGAAAAATCATAGGCGTAAAACATTGAATAAAAAATACTTCATTACTTCTGAAAGTATAAGGTCCTTTTTAATTTTAATGATGTGGATCAGAAAAACAGCGAAAATTAAAATATTTTCCTGTTTTTATTCAGGGGTGTATAGGGTGATTGATTTAAGTGGAGAAATTAAATTTTCTGGGAAACCGTCAAGAAAAATAATTGTTTCAAGAAGTATTGCACTGACATTTATTAGAAGGTAGTGTAGAAATACAGAAATTATATTTTCCGGCGCTAGGTGTTGCGATACTTTTAAACTGTTTGTTTCAACAACATGCAATTTTATTATTCCACTGCAAAGATTCCTTAATATTAAATATCTTTCTATACAATATATTTTTATGTTAAATTTATGGCTAAAGTGCCTCGACACTTAGCGCTTTAAAGATAATTTGTGTACTTCTACCCTAAGTAATAAATAATAATAAATTTTTCTTAATTAAATTATTCAATTTGTAATTTTGCCTAGTTTGACAATTTAGCAGGAAAAAAACGCCTATGCTACAATATTAACATTTTGAGTGTATTAGAAACAAATAAAAGCATTTTGTAACACTATAAAAAAATTATAATAGTTTATAAGCAGCATTAGCCATTGAATTGATATGTTTGGAAAAAGAAACTTTTTCATCTGTAATAACTTCAAGGCCTTGACATTATTGCATTAAGAGTTATGACGTTGAGATTATAGTTAAAAAAATAGATTTTTAAGCGAAAATGAACAAATGTTGCATAACAAATGTATATTTAAAATAAATTTGAAATAATTGCAAAAAATTAATTATTAGATTGTAATAACGAAAATAAAAATGAGTGGCCCAAGATTAGATCCTTGGAGTACACAAGAAGTGCCAATAAAACGACTTTGACATATAGACCAAAGAATTCCAAGTCATTTTTGCCATTAAAACCAAATACGCTATGAACTTATTTATATGCATTAATCTACTACTAAAAATATTAACCATAGGTAATAAATGACAATGTTATAACATGAATTTTTTTAGTCTTAGGTTAGCTGCACGTATTAATGTTGTTTCATTTTAAAATTAAAATTTTAGTTTCATTAACGAAAAAGTGTAATAACTGTAATAAATAAGACTTTTCCCAGATAATAGATGCATTGCTCATAGTACTTACAAAATTGTAAAATTATAAGTAATTTACTAACAAGAAAAAATAAATTAATTCTGTTTCACTTTTAAGTTGTCGACGGGAAATTGTAAAACGCTTACGGGAAAATATAAAACACTCTTTTATTTGCTTATTTTGAAAGTTAGTACATGATATGGGCCAAAATGAACTATTCGGGAAAAATAACTGAGAGAATGAGTAGAATTTTAATAATTTCTTCTCTTTTTCTATTAAACTCAGTATTGAATTTATAATTCACATGTTTGGTATAAAGTTTTAATGCAAACAGACTTTTTCAAAGTAAAAACTTTAATAATGTTAGTTGTAAATATCGTTTTTCTTGTCATTTGTAATGAAGAAAATGTATCTTTTAAAACTTTTATGCATTATTTTTATCGGTGTTAGCACATTTTATTTCGAAATTATTAAAATCGTATGTCAGAAATTTCTGTACCGTATTTATTCCACTGAATAAAATCATTCTTTTTAAGGTTTCGGCAGCTCGAGTTTCATCTTGCTTATATATGGTTATTTCCGAGGAATTTTCGTTTACGTCACAAAATACTTATTTTAGAGAAGTTGCTTTTAAATTATCTTTCATAATTTCTGTTTCAAATTTTCCCTAGAGTTGTTTCATTATTGCCCTAGGTCTTTATCGACATGATTGTACAAAGGATCCCGCACAAAAAGATAGGAAATGCACTCTCGGTCAAATTGTCTGAATTTTTGATATGTTATACATTTTGTCATCCTGAACAAAAGTCTCAATGGGCACTAAGCTCCAAAGTCCATGGTTTGGCTTCTATGGAGCTCCGAAGCTCCGTGACTCCACCATAGTATAGAAACCTCTAAAACGCATGTCACCTTTTTGAAAATCATATTTTAATTATTTTAATGTATGCCCTTAAGTTTTTGAGGATGCTGAATTTGAATATAATGTCAAATCGATAATATTGACAGTTGACAGCTGTCAAATAGCCGTCAAATGCTTCAAAGAAAAAGAAATCTTATATTAAAGGATGTTATCATATGTTTTTGAGGACGCTGAATTCAAATAAGATGTCAAATCGATAATATTGACAGTTGACAGCTGTCAAATGCTTCAAAGAAAAACAAATCTTATATTAAAGAATGTTATCATATGTTTTTGAGGACGCTGAATTCAAATAAGATGTCAAATCGATAATATTGACAGTTGACAGCTGTCAAATGCTTCAAAGAAAAACAAATCTTATATTAAAGAATGTTATCATATGTTTTTGAGGACGCTGAATTCAAATAAGATGTCAAATCGATAATATTGACAGTTGACAGCTGTCAAATGCTTCAAAGAAAAACAAATCTTATATTAAAGGATGTTATCATATGTTTTTGAGGACGCTGAATTCAAATAAGATGTCAAATCGATAATATTGACAGTTGACAGCTGTCAAATAGCTGTCAAATGCTTTAAAGAAAACAGAAATCTTATAATCAAGAATGTTATCATATGTTTTTGAGGACGCTGAACTCACATGTGATGTCAAATCGATAATATCGGCAGTTGACAGCTGTCAATATTATCGATTTGACATCTTATTTGAATTCAGCGTCCTCAAAAACATATGATAACATCCTTTAATATGAGATTTCTTTTTTTTAGCATTTGACAGGTATTTGACAGCTGTCAACTGTCAATATTATTGATTTGACATCTTATTTGAATTCAGCGTCCTCAAAAACATATGATAACATTCTTTAATATAAGATTTGTTTTTATTTGAAGCATTTGACAGCTATTTGACAGCTGTCAATTGTCAATATTATCGATTTGACATCATATTCAAATTCAGCATCCTCAAAGACTTAAGGGCATATATTAAAATAATTAAAATATGATTTTCAAAAAGGGGACATGCGTTTTAAAGGTTTCTATACTATCGTGGAGTGCCCATTGAAACTTTTGTTCAGGATGACAAAATGTATAACATATCAAAAATTCAGACAATTTGACCGAGAGTGCATTTCCTATCTTTTTGTGCGGGGTCCTTTACTAGGCAGATTTCCTTAAAAGTTGGCGTCATTTAGTTACTATTAGTTGAAATAGTTGGGAAATCTGTAAAAAATCGATATCGAAGGTAAAATCTTTGAAATTTTTAAGTATACAAATTATGCGATATGAGCTACAAAAAACTTTTAATGTAATTTATTGTAAAACTCTTTGGAAATTTGTAACCATACTGTAGAAGCATGAAACTTCCCACTAGCGCTTTCGAATATTCGAGATATTTAGAATAAGTAAAGTTGTCGGTCATGTTTCCTTTTCCTGCAAATAATTTGATATTTGACTTTTACTTCGCTTGGCTCTTGTAAAAATACTTAATTTTGTGGCTTATTAATCATAGAATATTATTATTTGTATATAAATTTAATATTTATATAAATAAGAGATGCTGATACGTGTAAAGGAACAATAAATTAAGCCGCAAATTAGGCGATACCAGCCCTTCTCATATTTGACTTACACTTTACAGGCACGCCATTGTTTTTTTGCAACACTAAAGCGCGGTTTGTTATCACGGAATCAAAGCATTAGAGCTCCAAAGTTTGGTAGGGAGAGTAAACAGATGCTTTTACAAAAGGGGAGAGCAGCGTAGTTTTGCATCACATTCATAGCTGTGCCCCAAAAGCTATCCGCAGCTGAAAGTGCCTGGACCTGTGATTGGAAATGTGCACCATGTGTCGGGTTATGTTAGTTCTGTCGGCGGTGATCCTGCTGGTTATCCTGGATGTGAAGATGACAGAGGCTAGAAGTGAGTACCAATCTTTTAAATCCTTTTTTTAAGTAGGGTCAGCAACTCTACTATTCTAAATAGTCCGAATATTCGTAAGCCCTAGTGTGCAGTTGTGTGTTTCTACAATATGGTTACACATTTCTAAGGAGTTGATACAATAAAATAAGTGAAAATTTTTGTTTAGTTTACATCGCCAAATATCTAACAGATTACAAAGATGTTACCAAACTTGACCTTATGGATCTCAGTTTTTTACACTTAGGATTACTATTTTGACTACTATCAACTAAGTAACGCTAAGTATTCCCTCAAGTTTTAAATACAGTATGCGCCAAAAGTATGGAATAAATTGAATAAAAACGAAACAATTATTTTTTGGGAAAAATCCTCGAACAGGTCGATTTTTAATTTAAAAAATACATATTTTAGCGTAAAATGCGATTTTCAAATATCATTTGTTTTCGAGTAATGACGTCATCGATTTTTTTTTAAATGGCAACACCATATTTTTTTTCTTGATTCTGAAAGATCGTTTAATTCTCTATCAGACAGTACTAAAATGTTGCCCTCTTACATAGGAAAGTTTTCGAGTAAATGACGATTGAATGTTAGAAAAAATTAAATTTTATAATAATAATAATAATAATAATATAAGCGATCTTGCAGGCCATTCTATCGGTCCGCATCTGCCGATCCACCTCCCAGGAAAACAGTTGTCCAAAAAATCTCGTACAAGGCGCGCATAGTGCGGAGGTGCACCGTCTTGCTGAAACCATATGGTATCGTCAGGAATGTCATGGTCATTATCGTTAGGAAAAATTACTGCAAGGGCTGGAACAAGGTCATATTCTAGAAACTCTAAATATCTTTGTCCTGTAAGTGTTCCTTCAAAGAAGAAAGACCCTACTATTCTGTCGTCAACTATTCCAGCCCACACATTTAATTTCTGAGGGTGTTGGGTATGTGCCTCTGCCATACAATGAGGATTTTCCCGACTCCAATATCTGCAAGTTTGACGGTTTACTGTACCATTCAGACAAAATGTGGCCTCATCTGAAAAAAGTATTTGCCGGTGTAAATTTCTATTTCCTTGACATAAATCTATTAGAATTTCGCAAAAGTGGAAGCGGCGATCGGGATCATCTTCATTGAGTAGATTGAATTTTGTAGGGATGATATTTTTCCTTCCTCAAGATACGTAGCACTGTGCTCTGACTAGTGTCATTGTTTAATGCAACCAATCGTGAAGAATTATGAGGATTATCCACCATACTTATCAAAATGTTCTGTTTCTGATTTTCATTAATGCTTGGACGTCCAGGTTTTGGAATATTTACAACATTGCCAGTTTCTCTAAATTTAGACTCTACCTTACTGACTGTTGATTGGCTGATAGGGCGATCTGGATATTTTTCATTAAATAAATCGCAAACTTCCTGTTGAGTTCTAGTCATATTCCCGCATCCGATAAGAATTAAAATTTCAATTCTTTGAGTGACAGCTAAATGTGCCATAATACTTTAAATTGAATAATAATTTCTATGTCGCTTACAATACTTATTAGAAAGTCGGTGTGACAATGACTCTTTGCAAAGATTTTCACCTACGTGATCCATAAAAGAACTATGGAATTCGAAAAACTAAACTTGATAACGTTTCTGCTTTATTTTAATTGATTTACGTTTTCTAACATTCAATCGTCATTTACTTGAAAACTTTCCTATGTAAGAGGGCAAAATTTTAGTACTGTCTGATAGAGAATTAAACAATCTTTCAGAATCAAGAAAAAAAATATGGTGTTGCCATTTAAAAAAAATCGATGACGTCATTACTCGAAAACAAATGACATTTGAAAATCGCATTTTACGCTTAAATATGTATTTTTTTTAATTAAAAATCGACCTGTTCGAGGATTTTTCCCAAAAAATAATTGTTTCGTTTTTATTGAATTTATTCCATACTTTTGGCGCATACTGTAGATCTGCCTGGTGCATTTGTAAAATCATATCAATAAAACCTGGGGCAATAACTGTACTGCTGTAGGAAAATTAGAAACAATTGTTATGAAATTATGTAACAAATTCTGAAATAAGTATTCTGTAACGTAGTTATTAATTGAAAATTACATAAAAAAGGTAAACTATATAGTGGGCAAGATGAAACTCGATATGCCAAAACTTTAGAAAATAAAAATTTGACCTTATGGATTTCGGTCTTTTACACTTTCAGACTTATCTACTATTTTGACTGCCACCAACTAAATGACACTAAGTAATGAGATCTACCTAGTGCATTTGTAGAATTATATCGATAAAGCTGTAAAAAAAATTAGAAACAGTTGTTGGAAAATTGTGAAATAATCTGTAAAATAAGTATTCTGTAACGTAATTATTTAATGAAACTTCCGCGTAATTACATAAAAAAGATAATTTATATAGTGAGCAAGATGGAACTCGATCTGTCGAAACTTTAATAAAGAATAATTTTATTCGGTGGAAAGAATTCCAATACAGATTTGTCCGACTTATTCGATTCTAATAAAATCGCAATAATAGAATAGAATAACATTTATTTCCTTAAAGACAAAAATACATTTTGTATAGGAATTGTCAAAATAGAAAAATACAAACTACGACAAAAAAATCGTCAAGAGTGTAAAAACATTTATGAAGTAAATAACTTTTCAAACCAATCTTAAAAACTGTCACATTTTTAGCATTTTGAATATGAACACCTAAATGATTAAAAATTTTAAGCCCCAGGCAAGTAGGTGAGTTCAGTGAAACTTTGTATTTAAAAAATGGTATATGATATTTATCATTTTGCCGCGTGTTATTGTGATGACTATCACTAATCTTCAAAAATTTGTTTTTATTCGTATAAACATATACCGAAAGTTCATATACCAATAGACAACACAAAGTTAAAATGCTATACTCTTTAAAAATATTCCTGCATGATACAGTACTAACAACACCAGCCATACACCTTAAAATTCTTTTTTACGAAATGAAAACGTCCAAAAATGAGGCTGAAGAGCCCCACAGACTCCACTAGGCTATGGTAAATGTTAAGAAGCTGTTCTTTAGTTAAAACTGGTTTTACATTACGAATTAAATATAATACAGAATTTAATTTATTTATTAATTGGTCACAATCCGTAACTATTCCTAAAAACTTTATTGCTGTATTTTTAGTTAAAATGTGTTCTCCGATTGTTAGATTTAAAGAATTACTTATTCTCTGGCGATTATGAAATCTTATATAATGAGTTTTTTCTGCATTACAGTGTTGTTTGTAAAAAGTATACCAGTTATTTAAAATGTCTAGCACCTTGTTACATTTAACTTCTACAGTTTTATCAGTTTCGTCTGCAATAATAATTGATTGATCGTCAACATACATGGCAATAAACATATCAGGTGTCAAAGTATCCAGTTCCAAAATAGAAATTAATGAATTTTAAAGTTCGAGAAAATAGTCAAATAATTTAAAAAATCTTACTTAAAAGAATTTATTCGCCTAACAAAGTAGAGCAATTTCAAATAATCCTGTATTTGTATTTTCTGATTTATCTATGATTAACAAAAAAGTTTCCAGAAAATCGTAATTCTGTATTTCGTATTTGGAACAGTCCCAGCCTGTTTGCTTCAGTAGTTTAAAAAGTCACGAGCCTCCACTATTAATTTATATACACCCTGTTTCTGAAAATGATTCATAATAAAATTAAAAAAAATGTGGCACTAAGAAAGATCTGAGTTACCTCTTACGTTCAAATAGAGTCAGGCGATGAGAGATACGAGGCAGGTAAAGATGTAAGGGATTATAGTGCACTCAGCAAAACTGGCTGAACGAGTTTGTACGATTGCATCTAGCATTTGTTTAGATTATTACAGGATAACATCATATTATTATTATTTTATATGAATATAATCATTTTATCAAGTTACCAAACTGGTTTAAACTGTGTTCTTTTTTTTTGAAAAATGATTACATTTTTTCCAAACTTCGACACTCAATAGATATATCGATAAATAACCTCAAAATATTGTTCTAATTCATAAGTTGATATGCAGCTTATTCAAGCATAATATGAATTTAAGAAGTTCTTATTGGAGAATGACAATATTGGATATAGTTTATTTATTATCTAAGTTGAAAATCGAATTGTCAATAAATGTAGGATTTGTTTAAACTCGTATAATTGCAGTTTGATGTGGGTAGATAATGTAAAATACAATCGGAAATCAAACAAATTAACTCATTAATATACATAACAACTGCAGTGGCTAATTATATTTTAAACTTTGTTATAATTAACAATAAAGATTAGTCAGTTTAACTAAATTCTATTCTTTTTGGGAAACTTAGTAGATAAAATTATATACTATATTCAGTTGTTCCACGACTTATAACGAAGATAAAACTTTTAAATGAATCGAAAGAACAAATTGTTTTTTCACATGTTGTGAAAGACAATTATTTAACTTGCACTTTAACTTATTATTTTCATAGTTTTTTTTTTGCAGTAAGTTAGATTTTTATTAGATACAGGGACATGTTTTTAACATAACTGCTATAAAATAAAATTGTTATATTCCACATAAATATATTAACTTTAAAATTAACCAGTCTATCTTATCAATGTTGTTACATCCAACAATTAACAAAATATTACTTGTAAGTATTTTTTGTACATTTGTGTTCAGCCTTTTGCATTACAATAATAAAATTCATTAAGCCATAGAAAGTTATATTCCTTAATTATTACAGGAAAATAGTCACTGCTATTAAAATACAACTAAACTTATTAAAATATCTTTGCTTGTTATTCATATTCTCCTTCCCCATTCTTCTGTCGCTCAATCTACCATTCAGACTTCATTTAGAATTTCTTTTACAGTGTAACATAGACTGACCCCATTTGAACAGTATTGTACCCTTGTTTGGAGGGCCTTTGGGCAAAATCATTTTCGTCAATATTTCAGCAGGAGTACAGGACGTTTGGCTTCCTTGATTTATTTTATTTTTATTTTATTTTATTCCAAGCAAATACGCCCATTACAGGATATGGTAAAACATATACAGTGCAAAATATAGTAAAAAGAGAGAGAGAAAAATAAATAAAAGAACATAAACAAGTAACAATGCAAGTATGTATAAATTACTGAGCTACATATAAAATCTGCTTTTACTAAAGTACTGCACTTTTTATAGCTTGCATTGAACAGCAAAACATATTTACGCTAAATTCATTGTACCTTGAGATAATTTGATACAAAGACGACGCTATAAGAATATTGGTACATGCAATAAGAAAATTGAAAACATTATTATCTCTTGCTGATAATCGTAGTATTTTAAATTTGACGTTGTTTAGCACATCTGGACATTCTAAAATGTTATGAACGATTTTATATAAAAATATGGCTTGGGAAATTGTTCTTCTTTTAGATGAAGTATGAATATGGAAACGATCAAGTAGTTAGTCATACGGACAACCCTGAGGAGGATATTTACCGTCCAGCAAGTACTGATTTCATAAATCTATGCTGAACTGTTTCTAAAGTCGAAATATTATGATTACCATATGCATATTCTAATTTAGAACGAATGATCGTAGTATGTAGCAAAAGCAGAGTAGGTATATTGACACACTCTTTGGAAAACGACGAAGCCTTAAAGTCTTAAATGCAGACGACGTCATAATGTCAGTATGTTTCGATAAGGTTAAAGTTGGCTCAAATGTTAGTCCAAGACCTGTACTGTAATTTGGTCCACGAAGTATTATAATATTCAGTTTATAATTAAATTTAATTGAATTCCTCATTCCAATGAACGTAACGACATTACATTTAGATGAGTTAAAAGATAAACCATTAAGTAGACACCAATCAGCAATGGTGTCAATTTCACAAAAAATTTGAGGTCATCTGCATACATCAGACAGTCCTCAATAATGTCATATATAAATAACTCAAAAAGTAAAGGACCAAGTATAGAACCCTGCAGTACACCATATATTGAATGAAGCATATGAGACTTAGAGTCACGATATTGATAAATTTATATCTGTCACTTAAATATGATGGAAAAAGTTTCAAAATAGAGGCAGATAGTCCAAATACAGCTAAGTTAGTTAATAAAACATCGTGGTCAAAGGTATTAGTGAAATCAGTGCAGATAACATCCACCTGACTCACTCTGTCAAGAGTTTCACTAATAAATTGCGTTTTTTAGACTACGTTACTGATAGCGGGTTTACCTGCTCCCTGGATATCAAACTAGACAGACAACTATATAAAACATTGTGTAACATAATTTCAGATATTTTAGAAAAGTTGTAGATAATAGTAGTTACATAATTCATTGGACATACTCTAGATAATTAGGTGGATATGAACTTATCGTAAAAAAGCAGTTAACATAGAATTCAAATCCAGCCACTATCATGAAGAAGGTCTAATCGGTACTTAATATACAAAACAGGAAAATTATTAAAAAAATATTGAAGGACACAGTTAGCATATATATTTTTAGGTATTAATAATATTGTGTGAAACTAACTATTCTGTGGACAAAAGCCCCAACCAGCGTTGAATTACACCCACAATATCTACCCATATATTCCTTATTATTAGCTTTTGTAACATTTTTTACTGAATTAGAAAGGTATTTTAAGCTAATATAAATCAAATCTCCTACAATTCCTATCAATGAAGTCATATGTATGTTCTCTGATACCAAACATCTAGGTATGCTAATGAACAATTCCACAGACAAAGCTGATAGGAATTGTAGGAGATTTGATTTATATTAGCTTAAAATACCTTTCTAATTCAGTAAAAAATGTTACAAAAGCTAATAATAAGGAATATATGGGTAGATATTGTGGGTGTAATTCAACGCTGGTTGGGGCTTTTGTCCACAGAGTAGTTAGTTTCACACAATATTATTAATACCTAAAAATATATAAAAACTTTTACATAAAGAGTACACATTATTCAAGTAGATATGTCATATTTAATTCATTGACAGGCTGTCACTTTTGTTATTGTCGATTTTTAACTTCAAATGATTTTAATTTTTATAATAATTTTTATAGTTAGATATTTACCTCAATTTAAAGGAGGCCACCTGAAGAAGCAATCCTAAAAATGCAGAAATAGGTCAGATCTCATCTATTGTATGATTCTAATTCAATAAAAAACAATTAGCATATTCAACGAAACTTTCACATTAATCATTTAATTGGTTCTGTTTAGGTGATTTGTCAAATGGACTAAATCAGTTGTCTAGATATTTGGGAAGGGTTGACGGTGACGGTAGTTTTAGATACATGTGATCGGTAATATTACAATGCTTGACCGTTTATTATTAATGTTGATTTTATATTTTTCTAATAACTGTCACGACTTGGCCTATCGCCCGTTTCCGGCTTAACGTTGAGTTCTGGGACACCCTGTATAACACAATTGTATTATTTTATTCGGAAAAATATTGTTTGTATCTCGAACGCGATATGCTTTTGTGTTTTCGAATAGATATTTTGCCGAGTCTAGCGAGGCAAAATAACTTCCATTGTTGAACGCAAAAGTACCATTTCGTGTTTTAGATAAAAAAAATAGCTATTTCCATTCATTATTCTGAAGATGAATATAGTTTTAACGAAACGTCGTACCCCGTTTCAAACGAACTTTCCCACTTAAAATTAGCTACTTTTCGCGACAAAATCCAGTGGGCATGCATGGTACGGCTCCCCCACCCCACCACAGCGCCGCTTCCCGCGCGATAGGCATGGTAAAACAAAAGAAAACACTAGTGGGTGGACTTCTCGCAAGTTGTAACACGCAGGGGCGCATCTTGAATGAAAACCGGGCGCGAAAAGCGCCTCATCCACTTCGAAATTTACCACCAAAGTTGCCATATCGGTAAAGGGAGTGATTCAACAACGAGAACTTTAAAAAACTCCCCCATCTCAGGCCATCAGTGTCGTCGTGTCCTTTAGAGTCGAGGTCTCACATCGAAGGACGGTTTAAAATGAGTTGTTCGACAGCCGTTCTTGTCCTCCTGTCGTCCGTGGCTTTGATGTTGGTGCTCAACGTGCCGGCAGCGGAAGGAAAACGTAAGTTTTGAAAACTGCCTTTGACCTAAGTTTTGTCTGTTCGGCGCCAGCGAGCCGTAAAGCGTTTAAAACGATGCGGAGTCCGTGTGCAACACTTTTTTGCAACTTTCCGAAAGTTTAAGGTCGCCGTATGTCTCGCCGTAAAATGATAGTGTTTTTTAGGTACAGAAATCTCGAAAAATGAAACACTTAGGTAGAGCAAGAAAATAAAATTATTGATGTTTTGTTTGTCCTATTTAAATTCTCCTGAAATAAAATAATAACTTTTAAAATGCATTTGTAAGACATATATAATTTTGCTATTCTAACCACATTTTAACAATTATTTTCACATAATCAAAAGTGAACTATCTTATATACAAAAGTATGCGAGTTTATTTGTTACAACAATATTTACTTCTACAGTAGAATTTAAAAAAAATACGTATTTTGAAAGATTTCTGAACCTAAAAATTCGTTTTACTTCGGTATCTTTGAATATTCGCAGATGGGAACATTCCTGTTGTATTTGTAAAAAACGGTATTTCAAGAATAAGGTGTCCTTAAAGGACGAAGCACAACTCACTGTTTATGCAATCCGTTAGTTTGATCAAAATATCTACAAGTAATAAATCGGTGCATCTTAAATCTCTTTAGAAATTGGATTATATACCTGTTTGTATCTATTTAGAATCTTTTTTATATTTAGTATAGTTTTGATATCTTATTTAGTTTTATTGTAAGAAATTATGGGCTAATTATTTAGTTTCAGATGTCTAAAATAATAAAATAGGCGAATATACAATTTCTACAGGATGTTTTCAAAAGAAGTAGCACAAATGGTACCGGTGAATTTACAGCTAAAAAGAATACGTTTGCATAAAAATGATCTTAGTAAAATGTTCACCCTTTAAGAAATATAGTCCTTCAAACTTTATAGAAAATATTGAATGACAGCTGTAATTTGAAAACCAAAAAAGATATAATAGTCAAATTTTACACAAATTTTCTACTAATGCATGTGAAACTTTTCAACAATTTTTTTTATACTTGTTTGTATCTATTTAGTTTTTATATTTAGTAAAATTTTGATATCTTCCTTAAGAAATTATGATTTTTATATTTCAAAATTAATAACATTAATTAAAAATATATATGCAGGTCGTTAGTTTGAGATATCTAAGATAATAAAATAGGCGAATGTGAAATTTCTACAGGGTGTTTTCAAAAGAAGTAACACAAATGATACCGGTGCATATACAGCTAAAAGAAGTCGTTCTGCATAAAAAATGACCTTAGCAAAATGTTCACCCCTTAGGAGATACAGCTCTTCAAAGTTTCCAAAAAAATATGGAAGATCTGCTGTAATTTGAAAACCAAAAAAAGTATAATAGTTAAATTTCACAAAAATTTTCTACTAATGAAACTTCTCAACAATTTTTCGAAAATTACTATTCCTTGGAAGGGGTTGAAATAAGCATCACTTAAGTTATTTTCTGCTCCAACAAATAAACAAAAATTGAGTGTTAAAAAATACATATCAGATAGCCAGGTTTATTTTAAAACTTCTACCTCTCTTACTTTTTGCTTTAAAACTAACGTTTATTAACAAAAGAATAAAATTAATTATCATTCCTATTACAACTCACACGATTGCAGGTAAGAAGTATGTAAGAAAGCGTCTGTCTCGCTAATTTCTGTCATTAGATCTTATGTAGTAGAAAATTTGTGTAAAATTTGACTATTACACCTTTTTTTGATTTTCAAGTTACATCCGCTATTTAATTTTTTTTTCTCTTTAGAAACTGGATTTTATACTTGTTTGTATCTATTTAGAATCTGTTTTATATTTAGTAAAGTTTTGATATCTCCTTTAGTTTTATTGTAAGACATTATGGTTTTAATATTTTAAAGTAATAGTAACATTAATTAAAAAAATATATGTAGGTCGTTAGTTTGAGACATCTAAAATAATAAAATAGGCGAATGTAAAATTTCTACAGGGCGTTTTCAAAAGAAGTAGCACAAATGGTACCCGTGAATTTACAACTAAAAAGAACATGTTTACACAAATATAATCTTAGTAAAATGTTCACCCCTTAGGAGATGCAGGCCCTTCAAAGTTTCCAAAAAAGGTATAATAGTACAATTTTATACACATTTTCTACTAGTGCATGTGCAACTTGTCAACAATTTTAAGTTACAGCCGCTATTTAATTTTTTTTTGCAAAATTTGAAGAGCTATATATTCTAAGAGATGATCATATTACTAACATCATTTTTATAAAAATATGTTATTCTTCTGCATAGATTTACCGGTACCATTTGTACTATTTCATTTGAAAACACCCTGTATAGACATCGAGTTTTATACTTTTTTGCTTTATCTATTTAGATTTATTTTTTGTATCTATTAAAGTATTAATATCTTCTTAAGCTTCAATATAAGAAATTTGGCTTTCAAAATGATACTAAAAAAGCATCATTATGTAAAACATAAAAATTTGATTTTACTTTATTTTTTTGCTTTATTTAGTCTGTTCTATATCTAGTATAGTGTCGATATCTTCTTTACTTTGAATGTAAGACAGAGTGAATATTAATACAAATATTGTAATTCGTTAACTTGGTGAAGATATATAAAATCATAGTAGAATCTCTTTAGAAATTGAAATTTATATTTTTTGCAAAATTTTAATATATTAAGTTTTAATGTATGAAATTAGTTATAAATATTACATAACATCACATCATTTCTTGTAAACTAAATTCTCTTCTGCGATTAATAATAATATAGTTAATAAAATAAACAATTTTAGACGTTACTAATACTGGGCATTGTTGTTAGATCTTATTAATATTTCAGTTTGCTAACACTGTATTTAATAATTTAAATTCTTATGTTGCTGTTAAAAGTATTAACAGTATATGGCATTTATACTTACGTTTAGCTATTAGTAGATATTAGTTAAAATTAAAAAAATGCAAAATCACAGAAATAGGATGTAGCAACGGTTTTAAAGTTGTCTGGCTTTTCCAAATCCAAATATATGTATCCATGTATTTATTTTATGTCTGCCAATTTGTTATGAATATATTTTTTAATGTGACGTATATAAATTCAATTGACAAATTCATTTTAGTCACCTTTAAGTCTAACAATATTAATCTATTAGAAATTGCTTCATTTATTTTACGCATTATTTATTTTATCACAAAGTTAAACAATAAATAACAAATCGTATATCAACTCCTGAGTAGTATAAAAAATAGAATACAAAATGTATTGTTATAGCAGCATTTCATTAGTTTTAGGGTACGTTTACATCTGACATATATTGGCATATAATAAATAAGGAAGATAGTTTTTCTGAATTTGGTAAAATAAGGAAAGAGATGGTAAAATAAAACACAGTATGTGCTATTTAAAATAAGCAAGTTACTGAAATTTGAATTTGTCACTACAGGCCGCCCACTTTTTAGCACCCTGTGTAATATCTGGAGGAAACCCCAGGACTACTCTGGATATTGTGTCCTGTCTCAGTTTTATTTCCACAAATTTATTATTTTTGAAATCACTAGTTATCTGATTACACTGAATAATTCAGTCATGACAAAAAAAAAACGAAATAACTCAAAACCTGCGTCGAGTTTAGGCATATAGCAAAATGACTTAGATTTACATGTAGAATCTGAAAATTAAATAAAAAATACCTGTTCCATTCAAAATAAGCCTATAATGTAAATATTTTGCTCCACTTCAGCAGTGTTGAAAGGAAAACAAAGTCCTCTAAAATAGAAAAATCAGATTTCTATCATTTCTGGTTTCCTAAATACGTCTAATGCACACTTGTGATACATCTTGTATATACATATACAGGGTGTCCAGAAACTCTCCTGACAAACGAAGACAGGAGATTCCTCAGATAATTTTAAGACAATTTAACCCAATTCACCTAGTCCGAAAATGCTTCCTAAGGGAACTAGAGCTCTTTGAAGATGGCGCCTTGTAAATAATTTTGTTTAAATACCTCCAGAACGCTTCTACTTAAAAAAACAAAAACTGATATGCTTGTTTAGTCTTCAGAGATGAATCGATTCCATCAATTGTGAATTTCTAGTACCGGTCATAGGCGTCCGTTTTGGGTAGGTTAACGGTTATTTTAACGCATAACTTCTTTATATTTAACTTTTAAGCATTTGTGACACTAGATTATTAACGAAAAATTTTCAAATCCATTTTTCTAGAAAACGGTGTATCCTAATGACTTAAAGTAAGAGTACCTTTTAGTACTAGAATACCTGAAAATTTAATAATCTAGTGTCACAAATGCTTAAAAGTTAAAGACAAAAAAGTTATGCGTTAAAATAACCGTTGACCTACCCAAAACGGACGCCTATGACCGGTACTAGAAATTCGCAATTGATGGAATCCATCTCTGAAGGCTAAACAAGAGTACCAGTTTTTGTTTTTCTAAGTAGAAGCGTTCTGGAGGTATTTAAACAAAACTATTTACAAGGCGCCATCTTCAAAGAGCTCTTAGGAAGCATTTTTGGACTAGGTGAATTGGGTTAAATTGTCTTAAAATTATCTGAGGAATCTCCGGTTTTCGTTTGTCAGGAAAGTTTCGGGACACCCTATATAGTGAATACTTTTATTTGTGTACAAATCTTTAGAAACTTTATTCAAGATCATCTAACAAATATTTTTCTGTTTTAAATGCCATCAAAATCCTCTTCTTCTGATCCTACCATGGTTTTTAAAATGACGATACAAGGTCTGCCATCATTTTTTATATCTCTGAAATTCAATAAAAATGCTTAGCAAATTTTTTATTTAAAATTAGATAAGATGTGAAATTTGAATAAAAAATATACATGTTTTCTGTGTTCGATATGATTTTATTTTAACATCCCAAAATTCGGGTTCGTGGTATAAATTAATCGGTTCATCAATATCGCTTTTTACCCACTCTTTTTTCTCATTGTTTTTGAATTGTTCCCGATACTATCACAAAAGTAGGCGACTAGTCAACTAGAGCAATTTCTATCAGGCGAATGCAAATACGAAAATAATACGTTTTTACATCTAATCGTGTGGATGTGTAGTAGACGCTTGATACATATAACTGACAGAAATCTTCGCGCTCTTTAGATTAAATGCGATTTCTCTCCGACAGAGAATGAAAAATCGTTCAGTATGGGTTTGAGAGTTAATTTTGAGACGAAACAAAATTACTTGCTTGTAGTCAATTAATATGCCAACCCAGTGTGAAAAATCCAGCGCAATTTTAAAGTTTTTTGGAAATGAAATCAGCTTAGTTTGAAAAGCTTATTTGTAAAATAGTCAATATTAATAATACACTACTGCAAAAGTAGACGATTAGTCAGCTACTGTCATTTCTGTCAGACGATTCCGAATGGGTATTTACATCTAATCGTATAGATGTTTCGATACATATCGCGTATGCTTGAAGCATATCTCTCCGACAGAAATTCTGCACTGTTTATATTAGGTACAATTTCCATCCGACATAAATATCGAGCAATTAATGATGTAAACGTACCCTAAAATTACTTGTATCTGTAAAAAACACTATTTCTATAATAAGGCGCCTCTAAAAGACGAAACACAACTCACTGTTTATGCAATCCGTTAGTTTGATTAAAATATCTAAAAGTAACAAATCAGTACACCTAAAATGTCTTTAGATATTTGATTTTTTACTTATTCGTATCTATTTTGAACCTTTTTTATGTTTAGTAAAATTTTGATATATTAATTTTAGTCAGCTAGTCATCTAACTATATCAATGTACTAAAAATTGCTTCAATTATTAAACATGTTATTTATTTTATCATAAAGAAATACTTTTAAAATTCTAAAAATATATTTTTACTTTTATTTGAATGTTGAAAATAAGATAAATAATAAATCTTATGTTTATATCAGCTCCTGACGTAGTATAAAAATATAATATAGAATGTATTATTATAGCAACATTTCATTAGTTTTTCTAGCTACAGCATGTTTAAGAATATTTTAAAAATTATTATTCAGACTGTATAAATGGAGCTGTAAATGTGGAGAGGAGACTCAAATTGAAAAATTTTACCATAAAAGTAAATAAAACTTTCATTCCCATTTGGTTTAGCCATTGCGTGACACTCCGTAAATCTGTAATTTTTTTAGGAAATGCTCGCAAAATTGCGTACAAGTTTATTAGAAAATCAAACTCCCAAAATTACCACTGATGAAAATTTAAATATTTCAGATTTTGTATATTTCCTCAATATCAACAAATAAAAGTCCCAGTAAAAAAGTTTTATAATGACCTAAGACTGCCTATTTCACTGTAAACTACAACTACTATTCTAACAATATTAACATATTCTTAATAACAATTTACTCTATTATAAATATAATTTTTAATGAAACTGACATGACATTTGTTGACACCTTGATCGATGGTAACAATTTGTAACTGATGCACATGAAATAAAATTTACAATATCTTAATTACAACTTGAATAGAAATTAAGCTAACTGGAATATATGTATGTATAGAAAAGGCGTAGGTAGTTGGTCAAAATTCAACAGGTATTTTAAATATAATAAACAGCTATAACTTTTAAAATACCCTGTATATACAGGGTGTTTATAGTACTTAATATTGCCGTGTCTCTTTGAAACACCCTTGCAAGAAAAAAAACGAAAAAAATGTATTATCTAATATATAAAATTCTGGTGTCACAGTTTTAGACGCCATACTCCTCGGAAACGGCTTGACCGATTCTTGTGAAATTTTATATGTATATTCAGTAGGTCTGAGAATCGATCGTAATCTATTTTTCATACTCCTAAGTGATAAGGGTGCTCCACCCCAAACATAGTTTTTAATTTGTTGGACAATTTTTATTATTTTTATGGCATTAAAGATACATACAACCCTTAATATTCACCCTTCTATCACAAACCCCTATTTTTTAATAGCCATTTTAGTAATTTATTCATTTTTAACCCTGGTAGATAACTGATCGATTATTACTAGATCAGTTATCCTCGCCAGGCGTCTACCGGTGTCACTTTTCACCACAAACCTAAAAAAGATATAAACAGCGTCGGTTCATGATATAGGTCCTGTGACAAGTGCCGCGTTTTCTAGGGACCTAAGGTTCAGAAAATTGATATTTTATTTGCTTTATGTTGGCGGTTGTGCTAATATGGATGCATTGCAATATGAAATTAACTAATTTGCTGTCATTTTAAATATCACTAAAGAATGTGACATGAATGCAATCACAGTAAACAAATGAGATTCACGCTACAATACAACCAACGTAAATTGGCATAAAAACCAAGTTTTATTGATTCTGGACCTTTTAGGGCAGCCATGAATTAGCGATCGCCGGCAATATGACACTGGCACAGTCTATTTTTTTTTTAGGTTTGTGCTTCTCACCCAGTAAACAGCACGGAGTAGAGAATAGATGAGAACGAAGCCGACTACCAAAATATTCACTAGAAATTCACAACGTTTGCAGGGTCACCTAGTAATGTATATTATTTGTTCTGAAAATAGTTTGACATAAATGAGACATTGTCGTTTCAAAACAAAAGTGAATTATTGCAGTTAAGCACGTAGTAAGGAATCCTACTACAAAGAAGTCTGTAAGACGCACATTATGCAGAACATAACAAACTTTCTAAGTAAACCGCACCTCAACAGCTTTCTTAGTTCCAAACTTATTAGTATTAAAAATCGCTTACAAACATAGAGTCCCCGTAATTTAATTTCTTCGATACTTGTTCACTTCGCGTGGCTAGGTCCTGCTTTAGCTCCGCCAGTAGGAAATTGAACTGTATTATATATTATCAGCCTTGTACGTGGTACTTTACGTGAAGCAGTTAGAACGTTATCGTACCTGCCATCTATAACAAAAAAATTACAAATTCAAATGAACGAATTGACTGGTCTATAACTTAGATCTATGTGTGGTATTTTGTTAAAAGAAATCTTGTTGTTTTCACGGCTTAATTTTTCTTGTCTTAAAATAAGTTTTACCCTGACATCATTTTACAGTATTTACATAATACTAATTTCATTATGTTGAAAATTATACTGTTAATGTAGAATTTATATTTTAAAAATAGTATAACGAGGTCTGGGAGGTGTTATAGCATATGTATATTTTATATCCTACATTTTTATAATACGCACTTTACATTTTTTAAAACTGAGCTTAACAATACTTCACTGTGCAAATTTTGGAGAAATATACAGAGTGATTCAGTCATAATGTCATTAATTTTAACCCCGTAGTCGGTAACACGATGCTCCTGGTATGCTACAAATTTTCTGATAACGCGTACGAGTATTGAAGCTATATAGAAGTCCAGAAACGTTGCCATTCAGGATCACATACAGGGTGTCCCTAAAAGGTTGGGACAGCGTTTCGCCGCATAAAGTATAGCAATCACTTGAAATTACACGTCTTTGTATAATTTGCAGAGTGAAGTGTAGCAATGTCATGCAAATCAACAGTCGTCAATTTAGGTCACAAAAACGTCTTCATCTTCACATTTGACCACTCTGCCGACAGGTTCGAATCCTGCGGCAACAAAACCTGCTATATTTGCGGAGAGTATTGGCACCCTCTCTGTGGGTATGATAGGATGGAAGAATGTTGCCTTGGGCCAATGTGGGTGATTGATACTGGTCGACCTTTCCCACATTCCTGCACTGAAAGGTGATTAGTACCTACCAAAGTCGTTTCTGGGCCTGGGACAAATACGGCCTGCATAATAATGATTTGCCGCTATCTCTCCCGCACAAGTCTCCGACTTCTGGGCTAATTCTCGTGATTAGAATGAGGAGTAGATATATTATTATTATTATCTCATGATACAGAAGACCATTTACATGTACAACATTACCATCAGCAGCATTTTTAAAGAATTATGGATCTCATTTGAAAATCATGTGGTTGTTGTTTAATCCAATATAATTTTTGAGAAAAATCATCTTCTTTGTTCTTTGATCCAACTGACAAATGCAGACATTCTGAATGACCCAATGACTATAGTTACTATGTTATTTGAACTTTATGTGCCTTCAGAGCTAAAACCTTGAGTAAATTACGCTATGTTGTGGAGTAACTGAGTCTATCTTGTAGAGAACGTCGACTAATAGACATTTCTGGGTCTTGTGCAACTTTCCACTAAGCAAATGAATATGTTCTTGTGAACAACGACCTCCACGACTATTTTTTTTTTCATTACTTATCTTCCATCGAATCAGTTTCTTGAAATTTTCGAACAATTCTACTGATGTTACTTTCAGATGGACAACCATGCAAACCGCAAATAAAATATAAATTTGAAAAAAATCTTTTCTCGAACACTCATTTTCATAAAATAATTCAACAATTTGAATGCACTGTTGTATTGTGTACGATTCCATTTTTATAAATGTTATGTATTATATTCTCATCCTCAAATTTCACAAGAGATCCAGTCAAATTTACTACGCCATCTGTATTTTCCTGAAGACTTAAGTTTGCCGGCCAATAAAGGTTAATTGAAAAGGAATAAGAAGTTTTATGAAATGAATTTTGATGAATAATATATAGGATTTTGGATTTAAATTGATATTCCAGAAAGTCAAAGAAAGAAGTTAAGTAAATAAAACCCTTGCGCCTAAAAAATCAGTCGGTGGTCGCGGTGTTCTAAAATTTATTCTACTCGACTGTTCATTTAAAAATTGCAGACAAATATTTAAGGGATATAGAAAATCTTTGGCCCTTACTCCAATCGAAGTCGATGTCAGATTCACCACTGCAAGTAGAAAGATGAATCATCAGATGATGCATACTTTGCTTGCAAAACGTGAAAAACTAACATAGTGTTCTCATCAAGGTCTAAGTAGGATACGATTAGAGTATGAGTTGCTTCACACTGTTGCCTTAATATGTTACTTTTACATTATTCTGTTTTGCCGTTTGCGTGTATTTGTGTTATGATACACGCATACTTCCACCATAGCGTGCTTCCACTGTTCGCATAAGGCAGTGTTGCCAGATGGGAAAAATTCGGTGCATGAGAATAATTTCAAAATAGCATGAGGTTTGGAGAAAAAAGCATGAGATGGCTTATTTTATCAAAAAACACCTCTTGACACAGCTTAATTTTTAATTACTTTTGTAATGCCATTTTTATTTCATTAAAAAGCATTATGTTATGCTATTTTATCATAATATTACATTGTAAGTAGGTACTTACAGGTACTTACTTGAAAGTTATTAACCACGTAACCTTTCTAATTTATTTTATTGTTAGGCCGGGCGAACGTTGAGGCGCAGTTGACGTGACACAGGGTGACTCACGGGTCGTAAAATCTGTTGTTTCCAGAAAATGTAGGTACCCTTAAGAGAGAGTTAAGAATCACTGCAATACAGCGTGAATACAGCACACACACCGCATATCCGTTGACTGTCATACCCGTTTATGTATTCATTGCTAACTATTAAGAGAGCAGTCTACAATAAAGGACATTTCAAGTACCCAAATATTGTAGATACCTACCTCTATCTATTCAATTTTGCCCTTGATTTTGCCTTTATTTCTCGTTAGTAATTTTAATAATTTTATTATTTCTTTTTGTGTCTATTAAAAAGCATGAGATTGTGTAATCTAAATATGAGAGCATGAGATTTCCTCGGAATGCATGAGATCGCATGCAAAAGCATGAGACCTGGCAACACTGGCATCAGGTGACCGGACTGAGGTCTGTAATCTGTGAGGATACCGTTTTTGTTGAGCGGCTCTCGTTAGCTCTCGCCTACCATCGGACGTTATCGGAGATTTTAGACGCGCTAAATGGACATTCAAAATTTAAAGATCTTATTCATGTCGTGTTTTATTCGTTACTCTTTCCAAATAAATTAATACACGTCAGCATTTTAAATGCAATAAAAGGGCTTTGAGAAGAATAGGGCAGATATACATATAAAATTTAGTTTTCTATTATACTACTGCGCCGCTTATACTTCGTACCTTTCCTGGGATGAAGCGGCAATTTCTACTTTCTCTGTAAAGATCCGCAATTTCCGATTCTGTATATTATATAGAGTAGCACATAACCACTTTCAGATAATAAAGACAGTAATCTGTAGAGAAGAATTTTTAAGGGAAAACGTCACTATGAATATAATCCTAAATGGCTTTTATTTTCGAGATTTGCACTTCTATAGTCTCTTCTGTGAGGTCAGTTACCATACCATGACCTTCGAGATGCAACAGGATGAATCGCGTCGTTGAGTTAGAATTGGAATAGAGATATTTTCTATTTAAGATTGTGTGTTAAGTAATATCAGTCAGTTTAGTCGAGATTTCGGTAGTGATTAAGTCAATGCTGCTTTATATAAAATTATGTATTTACTAAGAAAATACACCCAAGAGGTGGTGGTGGTTTATTAGCATAAATCTAAACTATAATGCTGAGAATTTATAATTTTTTTGGAGGAAAAATGCGCTAGACAACATCGCTTCCACTAAAAGATCATGAATTCTACGTTTTTGCTTTGCACCTTATACCGTGACAAATTAATAATTTTTTAAGGATTTCCGTAAACAATTGTCTCAATGTGCAATGTAATGTTCGGAAAACTTTATGATGAAACATAATACGTGAAAATATGCTTTTTTCTTATTCTAAATGACTTGTTACACAGTAAAAAAATTGAACTCAATAATTTGTCAAACCAAATTGATTGAAGTTTCATTCTAACTATATGAGGAAAGTAACTGTAATTTTACGTGTTAAACTACATAAATGCTGTCATACATACAGGGTGTACAGTATTTCTCGTTAGGTTTTTGTTTTGGTAGATTTCAAAGAGTAATTTTAATAATTTTATTATTTCTTTTTGTGTCTATTAAAAAGCATGAGATTTTGTAATCAAAATATGAAAACATGAGATTTCCTCGGAATGCATGAGATCTGACAACACTGGCATCAGTTGATCTGACAGTTAGATTTTCAATGGCGATACGGAACCGATTACCGTAGTAGTGGGGAATGCTAGACCAATGCACGTCGCCGCCCCTCTTAAAGTTCGTACCTTCCCTGGAATGAAGCGGCAATTTCTACTTTCTCTGTAAAGATCCGCAATTTCCGAACCTGTATAAATCTTCAAATAAAAGTACTGAATGTACTCTAAGTATAAATGATTTTCTGTTTTTTGCTCATACTGTTAGTAAATAAACGCAAAATACATAAGTTATGGTGGTCATATATGCAGAAATGTTGTGATTTCAAAAATATTAATTTTGAATACTGCGTTAAAGTATGTACAATGTACATGGTGTCTCTATAAGATTTTTACAAAATTCCATCACATGTAGTTTCGATCTAAATAAGTCGTTGTCGTTGTTAAAAACATAACTTACCGCTCGCGTTTACTAAACGTGCGAAGTAAAGCTACCCTACCCTATTCAAATTTGATACAATGCACTTTCCTAACTATTCAGTAGTGAAAATACAGCCACGTTAACTTCATTATTCTTAGCTGCGAATTCGACTTGACGAGAGTCACTCGCGCTTTAAACAAGTATCAAGGTGGGAGGTATTGTTTCGTCCAAGATGGGGAGAAATATTTTGTCAAAAATGAATATGTAATTATTCATATGAAGCGTTTAATAGATACCTATTATTTTGAATTGAATAAAATATCATGAAATAAATATATTATACAGGGTGTCCGGAATATAAGTGCAATATTAAAGGGGCTTGTATATCAGACCAAATGCAACAATAAACTCTTATGACAGAAATGTCTAAAAGGAATAGTTTGTCTACAAGTACATTTCAAAAATAAAAATGCAACTGCAATAAGAATGACACACTAAGGTTTAGTTAAGGTTAAGTAAAAGTTGATGTAATGTAATTTCTTCGTAATTGATAAGTGACAGAACTTTATTGTCACCCTGTACATTTTAAAATGTCCTTGTACATATTATTGAAACAAAAAATTATTTTATTACTTAGACATATCGGCGCAAGGCATGTTATGAAAGTTATTTTTGCGAAGTATTAACACTCACCTTTTGTCTATAATGCTTTCATTAAATTTGGTATAACCCTAGTAATCCATCTTACTAACTTTTGGCATTTTACAGAATGAAAAAGGGAGAAATCAGCCCTAGTTTGCAACATGTTGTTGTATCAGTAAAAAAACGTAATTCAGATGATACATGAGTTTGTTAAGGTCGCCGTATTTCTCGCCGTAAAGTGATCAAATTTGTGGTGTTTTTTAGGTACTGAAATCTTGAAAAATAAAACACGTAGAGCAAAAGTAATATCAAAAATAAAATTACTGATGTTTTGTTTATCCACTTTTACTATTTAAACTCTCCTCAAATAATATAATAACTTTTAATATGCATTTGTATGCCACACATTATTTCGCTATTCTAACCCCACATTTTAACAATTATTTTCACATACTTATAAACAAAAGTGAACAATCTTATATGCAGAACTATGTAAGTTTATGTTATAACAATGTTTACATCTATAGTTGAGTTAGAGAATATGTATATTGAAAGATTTCAGTACCTAAAAATTTGCTGGATAGATCGACGTTATATATTGATTTTACTTCGGTACATTTGAATATTCGCCGGTGTCATGAGATAACATTGTTGTTATTTGCTAAACTCTATATTATTCAGTTCTTAAATGTCTAAAATTCCTTGTAATTGTGGAAAACACTATTTCAAGAATACGGCGCCCTTAAAGTTACTTTCAATGTCGGGAAAAGCAAGAAACAATATTCGGAAAGGCTGTGGGTATAGTTGTGCATTTATTTTACTGATTTTTTAAAATTCTTAATCGGACGTAGTGGCTTTATGGGACCCACACAATTAACATTATCGAAGTAAAACCAATTTTATGGTAACGATACAGTGTATCTTTCCACTTGATCTAAAATATATGGTCTTAAAAATGGTATTAAAATTCAAGTACGTTATTATATATTTTATCTTTAATATTGGCGCATTCGCCAAATATTGGAATAATTAGAGACCTGACAAAATAAAAGAGTGGTGTTGGTCAAGTGTGTTTCTTCTAGCATTAAAACAGGTTAGTAAATTTAGATAGATTATTTTTTTTTTAGATAATTATTGAATATAGCTTTGTCTGTGGAATTGTTCATTAGCATACCTAGATGTTTGGTATCAGAGAACATACATATGACTTCATTGATAGGAATTGTAGGAGATTTGATTTATATTAGCTTAAAATACCTTTCTAATACAGTAAAAAATGTTACAAAAGCTAATAATAAGGAATATATGGGTAGATATTGTGGGTGTAATTCAACGCAGGTTGGGGCTTTTGTCCACTGAGTAGTTAGTTTCACACAATATTATTAATAGCTAAAAATATATAGAATATTAATGTCTAAAACAAATTTTTTTAAAAACATATTTTTTTTTTTGAAAAAACTATATTTAAATTAAATTTGGTATACAATGAGTTGAGAGTAGTCCGACGTGAGATTATTTTGTCTATTTCTCGTAAGCAGTTTTCTTTACGTTATTGTTCTTATTTTTCTGAAATAGGTATTGTATTAAAACGTTGCTCTATGTATTGCAAAAAATATACTTAAAAAAGCTGAATTTCAATTACTTCAAATAACTTCAAACTCTCGATTTGTCATAACTGAAATTGAAATTAATTAGTCAGTTTTGGTTATTAATTTTAAAAAATCCAAGTTCTAAGAGTATTAAAGTTGTTAAATTTTGAAAATCAGCTATATAGGGCCGTGTTTATTACACTGTAGGGAATACACGAAGCGAAAAATTGCAAAAACGAACACGAGAACCGCATTTGAATGATTTCAATGCCGTGTTTTGTCAACTAACGACAGCCGTGGGAAATCCAATGCATCTGTAGTCAATATAACAAACACGTATGAACTTAATATAGCGAACCTAAGTTGTGCCACGTCCCACTTTACGTTATTGTTGTACGGGTAACGTCATAATCAGTATTTCTACCAGATGTCGTACCCACATCAACTTTAAATAAAGTTTGGTAAGGAATTTCTGACCGTTGAATGTTCATAGACATTATTTTCGTCTATTAGCGGTCCATTATAGTAATTATATTTTGGTTTCCATGTCTATGGTGCCAGACTGTTAGGGGCAGCGTTTTAATGTTTCAGTAGCCATCAAATATATTTTTTCGGTAAATATTAAAAAAATATTTTATTCTTGATTTTATCTGTAGTATGTTCTAATTTGAATAGCATCACTTTCGCATTTTAGATATAATCAGTTGATTTTCAAAAACTTTCGAATCTGAAATTTGAGAAAAAAATAAGTCACTGCTTAATGGTTATTTTTATTAAGAACCAACAGGTTTATCAACATGACAATTAATAAATAATTTTACTTAAATTAAATTGAATTACTTATAAATATTAACAACACAATTGTGGCAATTCGTAAGATTAATAACAGATGAATGCAGCTGGTCTGTATTTATATTAACAATGCTTAATATTTCTTTGTAACCACTTGAAGTAGCTTCAATGATGGCAATCCCTCCTCCAAGAACTTTTGGGGCGATTTTTTTCTTGTTTTCAATAGACGTGTCAATATAGTCTTCACACACTGTGTTGGACTTCCAACCACCATGGTTTTACGAGGAAGATCTGCTCCTGTGTTGGTTAGAAGTGAAGTATACGATCGTCGAAAACAGTGCCCTGTATATTATTGAAGCTTGTAACAGTAGTAATCCTAGATGGCGCCTGGACCGCTAGTGGCTTGAGCAACAAGTGCGGGCGGTCGGCAGTAGATCATAGCTAATCGAAGGAGCCGTGTGTAGTTCCTATTATAAACCTATGATTATTGTTATTTGCAGTATTTCATATATCCTGTAAAACCATATTTTATTCAGTAAATAGTTCTATATACAGTGCAAGTAGTTTGGAGCAATGATTGAAAATCGTACCTACTCCCCTTAAATACCTATAACAAGCACGTTATAAGCTGTGATAAATTGAGAAAAAAAGCAATCTTCTTTGCCATTACACTAAAATTATTTATATCAACAGGAAATTTCATGCATTTACCGCCTCTGTAACCAACAAAAAATCCAGGATGCAGGGCGAGGTATTTCGTATTACTTGGACCAAGTCCAATAATTAAGGCAATCTTTCATTATGTATATTTGAATTTCAAATAGCAAACATTTTATTGTTCTTACCTTTGTTAGCTGGAATTTTGACTGCTTTTTCGGAAAAGCAATTAAATTGTTGAATTTACTGATGTCAACATTTTGCCGCATACAGATTGTAGACCGCAGCATAGAATAGAACGCCCAAAGACTAGATGATTTGTACTTCTTGGATAATTCTTCAAAAAATGCTAATACCTTTTCTTTTGCTTCATACTATATTCTTAGATGTACACCAATCAGTGAATCGTTTATAAAATTGATCGTTCTTGGTTCTCGATTTATCTAGTAAAAGTTAAGCTACTGCAGTTGCAACTGCTTTTTCAATTTCAAGAAGCAAGTTTTCTGTTCCTGAATTACTCATTATTTCTATAAACAACAGTATTTTCATGAGAAAATGTAAAAATTAGGGTTATACAGTTTATAATAACAATGCCTTTTCTTCTTGATTTTGAATCAAAACTTACAAACTGGATCTGATTTTGGATTTTTCTCAATTTTAGGTAGTTGTAGATAAATTTGTTTGCAGTTCTAGATAAAATTCTATACAGGGTGTTTCAGTTCGAGTGAATCAAATTTTAAACACAGATAGAACTCGATAAGTAATTAAGAATTGCCTTATAAACCAAGGTTCTATGTATCACCGTTTTCGCTCTACAGGACCGTATTGGTCGGTTTTATATATCATATTATTTATGATATCTCTGGTATGGTTGTAACAATTTGATTAAAATCTGGTATGATGTTAATACTTACGAATGTCTATAATTTACTGCAAAATTTACAAATTTTTTGTAGGTCAGTGGCGTAGAAACGGGTAGGGTAGCGGGATTTTTTTGCCCCAACTTCTTTGTGAATACATACTCCCAAAGCGCATACTTACAATATGAGCCTCACATCAATTATTGTCAATGAGGGGTGTAATTTTTTTAAACAAATTATATCTAATTTGACATAAATGAAACGTTAAATTAGCAAAAATACTTATAATAGTTTCAGAATAGCATAAATGAAATGTAAAGGAGGTATCATTGAATGTGTACCGCACTGTAGTGCAACATAAAACAAAGCTCAGAAAGGAAACTCACCACACTATAAATGCTATAAAAGTAATACACGAAGTGTAGAGACGTATTGTTTAATATTGTTTTCAACCGTAATTTAATAACTGCTAAACTGAACTAAACTTGATTCCTTATCAGAAGAACGGCCTCCCACATTATTGAGATTTTCGGCAGAACGAGACACTTTACCGATTTCAAACAAGTATTATGCCAAATTGTCCAAGGAATCTAAAAATTTACCCCAAATAAGTATTAGGTCATTGGCGTAGAAGTTGGGGCAAAAAAATCCCGCTACCCTACCCGTTTCTACGCCACTGACCTACAAAAAATTTGTAAATTTTGCAGTAAATTATAGACATTCGTAAGTATTAACATCACACCAGATTTGAATCAAATTGTTACAACTATACCAAAGATATCATAAATAATATGATGTAAAAAACCGACTAATACGGCCCTGTAGAGCGAAAACGGTGATACATAGAACCTTGGTTTATAAGGCAATTCTTAATTACTTATCGAGTTCTATCTGTGGTTAAAATTTGATTCACTCGAACTGAAACACCCTGTATAGTAGGTACACGTGGAATAACTGGATTTCTTTTACATTCGTGAAATTACACGCAAATGTCTCACTCATGTCTAACAATGCTTATATCCCACTTGTACTATAAATAACTATTATTTTTGTAGTCCATTCACACCTTTGATGTTTAATTTATCTTGCCCAAAACCACTCGAGCTTTTCTTTTTATGGATACATTTCTTTTAACTCAAAATTTTGCCCATCGCCAATTCGTTTATACATACATATTTCATTTGTCGTATAGTTATGTGTAAACGTTCACATGAAATTTTAATTATTAATTATTTTAATTCGCGCTGACATAAATCTCAGTTAGCTGGGACCTAAAATTAATAAATTTCGTACCGTTCAGCCTTCCACCATCGTTCCTCTCAATTAAAAACCTTTAATTATTGTATGTTTAACAAAGTAACTCGTCCAAATTCCATTATTTCCAACAACTTTGAATCAAGTTCTAATTTCCATTTTCAAATTAGTTTGTAAATCAGAATGAAATTAATCAGAGAGCTATTTTTGTAAACAACGTCTGAATTGAACCAATTGGAAAAAATCCTCAAAGATTTTTTTATTATTTTAAAATTGAAATAAATCATCGTTTTATATGAAAAATATAAACAGGTGTTCTATACGATGAAGTGGTTAATACTAAACATTTATTTGCAATTTTTCAAATTTGAATTTCGCTAGGGATCGCCATAGAATTCGTACTACACTTATTTTTTCGCACAAATCTGCTTGAGTAAAACGTGTCAAATTGGTGATTTATGACTTAAAAGCCAGTGCATACATACAGGAGGTTACACAAAATTGGTCAAGGCACTAATAACACATCCTTGAGTTTGAATACGAATTGATACGAATTCTCTTTTGCCATTTTTCATTTAGGAATCTTTTTTACATACATGTACAGTCACGCGAAAATTGACAGTTTTCAGTCGTTTTGATAATTATTGTGGGGATATACTAATATCTTTGGTAGATAGTACTGTACAATATTATTAATAGTTTAGTACATATAACAAAGAATCTCAAACATACAGTTTATCCTGTAACCTATAATTAAGGAGTTAAGTGTTTTGGATGATTCTACAAAGAATAACTCAAGATTTCGGTTCAGATGGCTTACTTCCAGCACAGTTTATTGTAATGAATAAGCTGTGCTTCCAGCAGGCATGTTATTCTTACTAGGAAAGCACCACGTAGGTACGAAAACATATTTTATACCTTTACAAAAATTACAAGCTCATCGAGTGAATATGCAGCAGCACAATTAGCATTATTTTTTCATATATTTTCAGGTATTAACAATATTGTGTGAAACTAACTACTCAGTGGACAAAAGCCCCAACCTGTGTTGAATTACACCCACAATATCTACCCATATATTCCTTATTATTAGCTTTTGTAACATTTTTTACTGTTTAAGAAAGGTATTTTAAGCTAATATGTATCAAATCTCCTACAATTCCTATCAATGAAGTCATATGTATGTTCTCTGATACCAAACATCTAGGTATGCTAATGAACATCCACAGACAAAACTCTATTCAATAATTATCTAAAGAATTTAATATATTTCAAATTTTTATTTATTTTAGTAGGTTGTTATGATATTCATTGACAGTTAATCAGTTTGACGTTGTCGATATTTCATTTTGACATTCAATTTCAAATAATTTTAATTTATTGGTATAATCATCTTTATAGTTAGATATTTGACTCAAGTTAAAGGAGGCCACCTGATGAAGCAATCCTAATAAAATGCAGAAATAAGTGAGATCTCATCTATTGTGGTTGAATTAGTTCCCACTCCAGAGGTTAGTAAATATATTAAATTCTTTAGATAATTATTGAATAGAGTTTTGTCTGTGGATGTTCATTAGCATACCTAGATGTTTGGTATCAGAGAGCATACATATGACTTCATTGATAGGAATTGTAGGAGATTTGATACATATTAGCTTAAAATACCTTTCTTAAACAGTAAAAAAACAATTAGCATTACCTATACATACAAGTATGTGTACCTTAAATATGGTACATAACTCAGCAGATATAGAAAATACCATATATTTTTACCCTCTTAGTGATAAAACACCATAAATATATAAGAATTCTTCACCTTAAAAATTGTAATAGCACGCCTCTGTCAATTTTATTTTTATCTATATTGAAATTTTAATGATAAAAATATTAAAAAAGCATCATAATAAAATATACATCTATATTATGCTCGATTTTAAAAGTTAAAGGTTGAAGACTTTTGGAAACGCATTCAAATAAAAATTTACCCCATAGTTAGAACTTTCGTAGACCTCATCTGTACTTAGATCAGAAAAGACAAGGAAGCTGCACTAATTTGAGGCAATAAAAAAACATAATTTTCTTGACACTTATTATTTACTCGCTTGCATAAAATAAATACAATATAAATCAACTGTCACAAACAAATAGTAACTGCAAGTGGTATAACGCAATTTCAGTTATTACGCGTTTGTAATGGTTTTGGTTACATGTTTTCTTTGTAGTTTACAAGTTTTGAAGAATTGGTGCTTTAAAACCTTTTAACTGACAAACAGTCCTTTTGAAGGATGAAACTTATTTCAGAAACGCCTTCTATTATAATTTTAGGAAAAATTCCAATGCAAGAATCTTGCTTTAGAGAATGGCGTTAAAATACGCAGTGTGGCAAACCAACGCATATTTTATGTAAGTCAACAACTTGATTTTATAAGGCCATAAAATATAATTAAAGTAGAGCTCCATCAACGGCCTATCCTGCAACTCAAATTGATTAGCCGGATAATTATGGCAGAGATTTGCATTTATTTTACATGCAAAGTTTGCACTGGATTTAATAGCGCTAGTACAAACAAATCATTTTTGCTTTTTTCACTCAACATATAAGTGGAAAATTGATTTTTAAATTGCAAACTAACTTGAGAAGTTAATATTTTTTTATGCAATGTAAATAATTAAATTATTCATTTAAATACAAAACAGTGTATTACATTTAATGATAAATGATAAGTAAACAATGTATACAGAGTGATTTTAAATAAAGTAGCAAAAATGAGGCCACAGATTCCTTAAGTGAAAATAAATCGATTTAATCTAACATACCTATATTCCAAGTCGCATAATAAAAAATATACAGGGTGCCAAAGTTAAAATTTTATTTTCGATATTTGTAGATCCAAATATTTTCATAAAATTTGTAAGTCGAGGGTTTTTGCGGGCGAGAAATTCAAATTTGTTTCTAATTTTGACGTCACTAGTAGAGGGCGCCACTTGTGGCCCCCATGTTTCTTTTAAATTGTAGAACTTTTTTTGCACATTTATCTAAGTTGAAAGGCAATTTATTAACTAAAGACCAATTGTAAATAATATCTGTCATTTTGCAATACTGAGTAGTCACTAACTGTTTTAATGTTATTAAAAATCTTTAAATCATCTGCATAGAGGAGGCATTCCGATAAAATTAACGATCGAGATCATTTATGAAAATCAAAAATAGTAAAGGGCCCAGATTAGACCCTTGCGGCACACCTGATTTCGCCAAAAATGAATATGATCTATAACCATGATAATTGACAAATTGATTCCTGTGACGAAGATATGAAGTAATTAAATGCAATGCTGGATCACTTAAACCATAAGAAACTAATTTTGCAAGCAAAATATCATGATTTACCTTATCGAATGCTTTAGCAAAATCGGTGTATACCGTATCAACCTGGAATCCCCTCTCAAAATATAAACTCATCTTATTAACAAATGTGACAAGATTTGTTTCTACAGATCGCATTTTTTTGCATTACACTTGCACTCACTGCAAACCGTTGTAAAAGTAGCTGCATTTGGCACCTGTTTACCGAGAAATGATTCTGCTAAAAAAATCAATTAAAACGATATCCATCAACTGCGGGTTGCTATAGACGTAAGCCATTTTTTACAATAAAGTTAATACACTAATTAATCAGATATTTGAAATCGCCTGGCAAGAGACTACACTAGCCTAGCGATGTAAGAGTTGAAACTACTAGAAAATTATTTTAGATAAGTTCTGAATCACCCTGTATAATAAACCAATGTTATGTGGCGCCCTCTAGAAACTTCATTGAATAGATGGATGTTATGATTTGCCGTATCTAAAAATATACAGGGTGAGTCAGTCATAATGTCACTAATTTTAACCACGTATTCGGGAGGCCTAATAAAGGCAGAAAATCGAAAAAAAAATTTTTTACTCGACCTTTAAAAAAATAAACAAATCACCCTATAAAAATCAGTAACACGACGCTCCTGGTACGCTACGAACTTTCTGATGGCGCACCCGACGAAAATCTATTGCCACAGACTTGCTGTATTAACCATGGATACATACATAATATCGTCTAACACATCAGCGTGTTATTCAAATTTACCTCCATTTAGCACTCTGCATTTCCCGCATTTCTTCCACCTCAAATTTGTAGATCATGCCACATATTTGGAGGGGGGATGGAGAGAATACAAGCAGTAAGCAGTAGTTTGTTTATTTCGGTCTAACCTCACGTATTTGGCGTAAATTCACAACGCCGAATTTTACAAAGTCCGAATATGTGGAAATGGTATTGTTATACAGAGAATGTTTACGAAATGCGACTTAATTTTATTAATAAAGTACTATGGACGGATAAATGGAGTTTTACTTGAAATGTGGGCTGTAAACAGGTTAGTATCATACTACTTAAAAAACAATACATTTCTAGGCTAGATGTACGTAACTACAAATTGTACATCTGGTTATGTGTGCGGTTAATTGTACTTACGAGTAATACTAAAAAATCATATTTATTTGTAAAACGTAGTGAAAACGTAATATTAAAATTATTAAACTGTAATAACCTAACATTCGAAAACATTTACTTATTATCTACACTAGGTAACTAGGTTATTGACCTAATAATACGGTAGGTCAAGGTCAAGATTAACTCTCGATAGCCGATTAGCGGCGTGCCATTTCGGTCTTGGACAGTTTTCTGTCGACAACACGATGGTTTTTTATTAAGTATTTAGTATTTAAACACGAAACACTTTTCAGCTTCTCAATAATTTACCCATTGGGTATAGGTTTTTTATGTAATGTACGTAAATGATTTATTACTCAGTTTATTATTAGACACGTTGGAGTTTTGTTGCAGTCATAACAGCTACATTTGCTCAGAGAAAAATCGACACGCGAGTGTATGGGTATGTTTGATTGGGCCGTATTTTCTACGGGAAAACCTGAGTGGACCGCGTTACTTGCAATTTTTAATAGAATTATTTGATTATTATTATATTTTATTGGGTATTAACATTTTAAATTATTATTGGCTGAAGTTGAACTGAGCAAGAAAAAATGATATTCTAAAATAGTCAGTACAACCGTTTATTTGTGATGTCTAAAACCTAGGTGGGTAGGTACTATATAGAAAAATATTACAACTTGACAACATTGCATCAGGTCGATATCGAGTTGAACTGTGAGCTGTAACTGACCAAGGCTGTGACTGGTCAGTGACAGTCTGAAATATATAATAATGATTTGAAAATATTTTTTTTCGGCGTAAATATGCATTTAGATTTTTTTTTAATCACGTATTCGCATTATACTCATTAATCCCTATCTCCTCTTAAAATTATAGACATTATAACTGACTCACCTTGTATTCAAGCCATGTTGGCTCCAATCGTAATGATAAATAAAAAAATTAGTAGATCTTTATGGACTGTCACTTACGGACCACTCTGTATAATTTATTGTGCATACTGATTGGTGGCTGAAAAGTGATGTACTGTTGTATCTCAAAGTGTGTATTATCTTCAAACAAAATAGACAGAGACATATTGCTTAAAAGAGCATTTGTTAATGATTGTTTTAATATTGTTTTATTTTTGAATGACTTATGTAAAGTATTTTTAAATTTTTAACACTATAGCAATCAAGTACTCATATAACATAAAGTTAAAACTAATAACAGGTACAAGTGGCGTGTATTTTTTAATCTCTATAGAGTACCTACCCAATTTATAAATTATACACATTATATTATATGAAACACCATTTAACTATCCAATATTTCTGCGCGGTCAAATATTTTATAATTTTTCTTTGACACACAACTCCTTGTTATCGAGACAATAGTAGTTTTCCCCCTTACCCTACGCTTCATCTTAAATTGAGAGTTACTGATATGACGTCGTGTGAGATTTGAGAAACTTTGGTCAAACAAGCGAGTTTAGATAGCCTACTCTTTCGAATTTTTAAGGGTTTGCTTGTCAGGTGAGCACATTTGTCTTTGACCGTAAGCTGCCATGAGTGGGCATAAATTTGAAAATGCTGTCGTGAATTGGCTTTAAGACGAATAAAAAAATATTTCATGTGAAATAAAAAATGTTTACGTTTTGTTTTTTGGTAAAATTGGATCATGGAATTTTATCTATATAATCAAGAAAACCGGTTATACCATTAGATGTTTCAAGTCTCTTTCATTTATGCATACAGTTCATCGTTCCCTATTTTGCGTTAGATCACTTGTATTCTTCCATGTTTTGTTCTTATTCTTCCATATTCTTCTTGTCGGTCTGCTGGTGCTTATTGTGTATAAATGTATCCACTACTCAGTTACATTTCTCTATGAACTCTAGTCTTATAAAACAAGACTTGAGTTTCTTGTTCTTGCTCGATCTTACAAAATCGTGTCTTGTATTGTGAGTTTCGCAAATTTCTTGTATTACAATTTGCAATTTTGCATGATTCTTGCGAGAATCTTGTAAACAATGACAAATATGGAACTTTATTACGAATTTGGCAATAGTGGTGGTTACTCTCGACTAGTTACGGTCCCGCTCGGGGTCACATCTAATGGCCTATCGTCGACAATAGTCGATTTGTAGATGTTATAAAGCATAGAGACGGTTTTGTTACTTTCCTTTTATTTATAAAGTTGTTGTTGATTGCATAGTACGCATCTTGTTTTTATCATTCTTTCTTTAATTTCCAAATCTTCTCTTCCTATCTCATCATTTTTTGTACATAAATACTTGAACTGATTTAGTTGTTCTATTTTTGAACCATCTATTACTATATTTTAAATATTTACTATTATTCTTCATGCAGACTGTGATTTGCAGGAAGAAATAAATAATATAAACGTGTCTAGTAAATGGTACATGTTTTTATTTTTACCCGAATAAATAATTTACCATGTTTCGTGAGTGGCCCAGACAGCATATGTGATTTACGTGTGACCGAACGTGAATAGTTTATAACTTTGCATGAGTGGATGGACGTCACATGGCTTGAATGTGAGGGGATACATAATCAGGTACCGGTCTATAACGACCATTTTTATTATACAAATTTAGTAAACCTATCTAATGAATTTTATAAAGAGGTGTGGATTAGGATAAAGTAATTCTTCGAATTATCTCACAAAATCGAATCCTGCTTTCAACAGAGCATACCTAATGGTCTGACAGCTGACTCGCGTTTCGAACTGCGCTTTTAGTTTTAGTTATTTACGGAACGCTGTAATACTCGGTGTCGCGTCGATACGCTTCACTACAGAAAACTTAGGAAACACGTAATTGTAGTGTGTTTCAACCACTTCCAATATGCCACGGAAACCTTGTGTCAACACTAAGGTTTGTCGGGTAAGTGTTTTACGTGTTATTTTAATTTATATAGATATTATATCCTCGACTTAACCTTACCATTTGTTAGTAGTACTATATTACGACATATTTTCACAATCGTAAACTGACTACGGTCCTGTTAAACTCCGCACTCCACTATTTCTAGCCATAATAATAATTTGATCTCCTTGGGATGCTCGATGTCTTGTTTTGATATAGAACAGAGGCATATGTTTTAAATGAGACGGATTATATGTGCAACAATCCGTACCTATTCTGTCTATATCCTACCAAAATAGAGAAATTCATGATCCTCAGGATATTGTTAATACTTTTGCTGATTACAAAATCTACTTTTCTTCCATCTGCTTCATCAGATAACAATACATTATGTACTCATAAAAATGCAAACTGGGCACTATGGGATAACTTGGTTAGGCTAGTTAAATTTTATCTTTCATTGCGCACGCAATTTGTCGAAATTCGCAGTCTCAGATCTCCAAAGTTTTTATCATCGTCAGGGGTTCCCCAAGGGTCCTGTTTAGGACCCTTGCTCTTTATAATTTTCATCAATCACATGATGTTAACTGTTTTATGTACGCTGATGATATGAAGATATTCACTAAAATTTATTCATATCGAGATGCCCATAAATTGCACACTTTGCTAGATAACATAAATACTTTGTGTACCTATAAATAACAATCTTTCTCTACTCTGAAAGTTAAATATCTTAATAACAATTATTCCATCGCTGGTTCCCCTTTATCTAGAGTTACTGAGATTAGAGACATAGGTTCTGGTGCTTTTTACTTCGACTCTGAGCTTTACAGAACCTTAACAGCTGAATGTTCCAAAAGCCTGGGATTTGTTATTAAAAATTCACGTTCATTTATAGACTATCATGTGTTCTTTAGCTTATGTTGCGCTTTTGTTCTTCCTAAATTAGAATACGTTAGAACAGTTTGGAGTCCACATTATTCAAATGCTACTAATATGTTGGAGGATATCAAGCAAAAATTTCTGAAGAACATGTCTTTTAAACTCGATGGATTTTACCCGGAAATTGACACTGATCACAATATGTTACTAAGGCGGCATGGCCTACATAGTTTTGAAAATAGGTCTGTTATGTACTCCCAAATCTTCCTTTTCAAGGATGGATTAATAATTTAATTGATTGTCCTACTTTAATAGACACTTTAAGTTTCCATGTTCCTAGAGTGGACAAGAGGAACGATGTACTCTTTTACCATAATACACCAAGAACCGACTTACTCTCAAATTCCCCAATGTATGTCATGTGTAACAGTGTAACACATATGATACTTCATTTAAAAACAAAATTGACCTGTTTCAGTGGTAATATTAGATCAATATGTTCGCGGTTTCTGTGGCTAACTTGAGTTTATTTTTTATGCTAATATTGTTTTTATTGTTTTAGTGTATGTTTATAGTATAAAATGTAAATGTGACTTTTTTATATTGGCACGGAATTTTCCCCGCTCGCACCCAATTCGACGACTGCGGTATCGTGAAACGCGAGATTGCCCCGATCGCCCCTACGCGATTCTGGTAAACAAACAAATAATGCCATGTATCGAGGCGCAACTGGAAAAATGGAGAATGGACAAGAAGCGTTCGAGTTGTTCGGTAAATGGGTCTAGAGATACTAGAAAATACCTGGAATATTCGTTTGGTCTATAAAAGAAGAATAAACGGCCGAGTCAGTCAGTCTTATATTACAATCTTGAATTGAAGTGTTCATTTAGAGAGATCAAAGCAATTTAGATAGTGACTAATTAAATAGTATTTAGTTGAGTTGTAATTTGTATCAAGTGTACTCTGTACACAGTACATAAGTGATTAATTAACGGATTGTTTTTCTGGTAAAAGAAAAAGACGGGTTAGTAAATCCGTGACAATATGTTGTCTCACCTGTAATTGGTACAGTGTACTGTATATTGGTGTAATTTAAAATAAATAATTTGTATTACAAAACATAAGTATAAAAATCATTGAAATAGAATTTTTAAAACGATTTAAGCAACAAATATCGGAATACCATACTGATGAAAATTAAAAATATTGCCTTTTCAGCTGTTGTAAGCTGCTTGCAATTACAACGATTAACAGTATGTGATATAAAATATTGGGAAAAGGGGCGATAAACATAAAGGCAATTTAATTTCTTTTGTCAGTTTACGTTTAGCGAAAAACCATTTAATTTTTGGCGCCGGAAGAGTTATTATAAAGAGTACACTTTCAAAATAATTAAAGCACTTTATTAAAACTCAACATTTAAAGCTCTTAAACTAATCAAATAAAGACCGGTGTCGCCCCCGCCGTCAGCTTTGAGAATTTCTTAATTTGAAGCCTTTTAAGTTACGTCTCTAAAATTTCCCAGCCAAGCTGTAAATCTTACAAGTGCAGGGCAGGTACAGGTACAATGTAATCGAAACACCAAAAAAGAGCAATTTGAAGTGTCAAGGTCTGTGTGACCTAGAAACATAATTGTTGTATAAAAAAGTGTGTTAATTTGTATCTTACAAGGTCTTTACTGCTAGAGTGGATTTTTTTAAATTGATTTACTTTTCATTTTTGTTAACCAATCTATGATATAAAATATTATATTTTCAAGATAAAAACTGTTGAAAACTTTAGGTTTATACAGTATGCGCCAAAAGTATGGAATAAATTCAATAAAAACGAAACAATTAGTTTTTGGGAAAAATCCTCGAACAGGTCGATTTTTAATTTAAAAAATACATATTTTAGCGTAAACTGCGATTTTCAAATGTCATTTGTTTTCGACTAATGACGTCATCGATTTTTTTTAAATGGCAACACCATATTTTTTTCCTTGATTCTGAAAGATCGTTTAATTCTCTATCAGACAGTACTAAAATTTTGCCCTCTTACATAGGAAGGTTTTCGGGTAAATGACGATTGAATGTTAGAAATAACTATTTTAGTATCTAGTTTTATTTGCTTCAGCTTTTTTATTTCATTTCTGACTTTTTTGTAAACTGATAGACACATCAATAACAATTAGGTAATGCGGTCATGTGTAGTAGATGAAAAACTTATTAGTGGTGGGCATTTGTGTAGAAATTACTACGCGTAAGTTGGTTTGTCATCCTTTCGTTTGTAACCAATAATTCTGTCAAATCTCAACCGATTTCTAAAAACGGTATGTCACTGTATTCGCAATGAAAAGGGCTTTAAAATGATGTGCCACAAGTGGGGTAGTTGCATTTGAAATTTTTAAGTTGGGGTTGCTAGGCATTAGGGGGATGAACATATCGAGTTGGCTTGACTGTCAAAAAAGCTCCCCCCAAGAACAAAAATCGACGGGTCTCGGCGAATTTTGAAATATTATTCGGTTTTCCAATTATAGGGGGGGTCAAATTTTCGTTGGGATACCCTGTATATATTTATCATATATTCATCTTGTCAGTATTTTCGTATGTGGTGCATTCGTTGGCGGCTTGAATTTAAATTGTGCATTCCGCATTTTTACCCGAAATAGTTATGTGTGACGTACATTGTGTGTTACTCAAAATAATTATTATTTCGAGAAGTAATAACGAGCAAACTCTCTGAATCACGTCTAATTAGAATGTCACCTAGAAGCAATTCCCGTTAACACCACATATTTTATGCTATTATCATTACCCGGACAAGCACAGGAGCCATAGATGCACTACCCACTGCATGGTTTGTTCATCAACTTTGCTATGCATGTTTGGAAACTTGCGTATCTGTCTTTGTGTCCCACACAAAGAAAACACAGTTAAATGCGCCCGGTTATAGTAAATAAACATATGTAAATTTCGCGAGCTACATTGTCTCGAGTTGGGAATGGAGTGGGTAATAAAAATAACTGGAACCACACCTTGGGGTTGGGGTTTTATAACTATGTTTAAGTATGGTTATTGCCACGTTACCGCGAGGCCTATTCTGCTGATGAATACGAACTGGTGAATTAACGAAAAATACACGAAACTGTTGTAAATTACCAGAAAATGGCCTGAGAAATTAAAACCATACCAAATTGATGACGAAGAAACCAGGACGTTTAAATAAATCAGGGTATTTGCGGTTTTCCGTTTTCCTTATAGTTAAAGCCCGTACTTCATTCGCAGATCTCAGGTCCGGGCTTGGAGAAGACCTTAATGTTTAAATATACTTTACGTATATTAAAACACATTTAATATTATTTTTGCCAGCTAATCTACAGGAACATCCCGTTTATTTATCTGCAGAGGCTTGATCCTTGAGTTCAGTGGCCACATTCTCTCAAAAAGTGACGTAAATTCTTCTGAGAAAATAAATATTCTTTACATTCTCATTATAGTTGCCCATAAAAAATTAGGGAATTACTTCACATGGTTTTTGCTAAAGGAATACAAAGCTTCAAGAAATGTAAATATATACAAAGATAATAATATACTAATTATTTAAGTGGAATTTATTTCACTGCATTAGAGAATCGAGCCCCAAGAGACATGTTTAGACTTACAGCAGGTTACTATTCGTAAAACAAAACAGTTGCAATGGAACCGTGCGTTAGCACACGTAGTTAGAAGCAACACCATATTACTACGTTGATTTTGAAGGTATGAAAAGTTTTCTACAGTGACTACACTCAGGTATTCTTCTATTTTATTTTTTTTAGCATGCATACATTTTAATTATTGACGGATACCTTCAGTTATTCGCCGTCTTGAAGCAACTATGACAGCATCAGGTCATTCAGTAAATAACGCAGTAAATAATGTTTTTATTTGCTGCAGGTTATTTCCCATTTATAAGGACCTAGTGCTGAACGTGTGAAGAAAAAATTGATACCGTTTTGTAGAACAATCCGGGATTTCGTGACTTTATGTCGCATAATAGATCTGTCTGTGACAAAGAAGTAGATTTTTCTAATACCACCACAAATGTGCCATCCATGAAAAATTATACAGAATTGGAAATTGCGGATCTTTACAGATAAAGTAGAAATTGCCCCTTCATCTCAGGGAAGGTACGAAGTATAAGCGGCGCGGTAGTATAACAGAAAACTAAATTTTATTTGTATATCTGCCCTATTCTTCCCAAAGTCCTTTTATTGCATTTAAAATGCTGACGTGTATTAATTTATTTGGAAAGAGTAACGAATAAAACACGGCGTGAATAAGATCTTTAAATTTTGAATGCCCATTTAGCGCGTCTACAATCTCCGATAACGGCCGATGGTAGGCGAGAGCTAACGAGAGCCGCACAACAAAAACGGTATCCTCACAGATTACAGACCTCAATCCGGTCACCTGATGCTAGTGTTGCCAGGTCTCATGCTTTTGCATGAGATCTCATGCATTCCGAGGAAATCTCATGCTCTCATATTTTGATTACAAAATCTCATGCTTTTTAATAGACACAAAAAGAAATAATAAAATTATTAAAATTACTCTTTGAAATCTACCAAAACAAAGACCTAACGAGAAATAAAGGCAAAATCGAGAGCAAAATTGAATAGATAGAGGTAGGTATCTACAATATTTGGGTACTTGAAATGTCCTTTATTGTAGACTGCTCTCTTAATAATTAGCAATGAATACATAAACGGGTATGACAGTCAACGGATATGCGGTGTGTGTGCTGTATTCACGCTGTATTGCAGTGATTCTTAACTGTATTCCGCAAGGGTACCTACATTTTCTGGAAACAACAGATTTTACGACCCGTGAGTCACCCTGCGTCACGTCAACTGCGCCTCAACGTTCGCCCGGCCTAACAATAAAATAAATTAGAAAGGTTACGTGGTTAATAACTTTTAAGTAAGTACCTGTAACTACCTACTTACAATGTAATATTATGATAAAATAGCAGAACATAATGCTTTTTAATGAAATGAAAATGGCATTACAAAAGTAATTAAAAATTAAGCTGTGTCAAGAGGTGTTTTTTGATAAATTAAGCCATCTCATGCTTTTTTCTCCAAACCTCATGCTTGCTGAAATTATTCTCATGTACTGAATTTTTCCCACCTGGCAACACTGCCTTATGCGAAGAGTGGGAGCACGCGGTGGTGGAAGCATGCGTGTAGCATGACACAAATACACGCAAGCGGCAAAACACAATTCACCATCAAGATCCTCACTTTCCAAATGTGTATATACTTTAAATATGCCCCAGTGACTTGGACGTTGAACACACGTTTTCGAAACCGAAATAGATTATTAACGACAAACACCACATCCTAACACCTGAATATTTACGGCAGTTGCTGATTATTCAATTTTATTCGAGTACTACAAGTAAATAGTTTAGAGTAGTAGTTAGTGTAGAGTGTTTTGCAAACGTAATATGAATAATTTTGGATATTATAAATTACCAGCACAAGAAAAGATGTTGATATTAACTTTATGTAGGTACATGTTTGCATCTCGGTTTCTACAAATATCAACCTAGCGTCGTAAGTGCGCCTCTGCACACACTTTTTTATTTTATAAGTAAATATGTTTTTCGTGCCCCTAAGGTTGCGCAAAGATCTCTATTACAATGTATATTATAAAATTTGTATCACACTATACAAAGTAAGTTCATCTAAAACTACTCCTTGTAGAATGTTCTATGAAGTGAATCATTCGATAGTGTTACTTTGTTCCTCTTCATCTTAACGTCGAACTTGTTTCATATGCAACACGTGCAGAAAAGTTGTAATGAAAAGCATTAGACTCAAACGCTGCCACTTGTTGAATCATTTTCTCTCTAAATTCGTTTCAAGTTCTTCAAACGAATATAGAGGAAACACATTGTTGAATAACGTAATATTTGTGCTTACTTTGTATCACAATTGTTTAGCAAATGTTGGAAGGTAATATAATTTTTAAAATATCTGATGTAGTTGAAGAAACCGAAATGCGAAGCAAATTTATATTAGCTAACTTATTCGCACAAAAAAAATCGACAGGATTTGATTATCCTCATGTAATTTGTATTTTAATAGTTAGGATTTGATTTTATGATTTGTATATATAAATTTGAAAATATAATTATTAAAAATAGTGTAATATCTACTGAAAAATAATAAATTTTTCATTGTAATATAAATTCTTCGAGGCAAATCGGTATTAGAACTTTACAATCAGTAATAAAATTTCTACAAATGAAAAATGTAATACTTAATTGGTGTAGCAAACAAGAGCATCTACTTATAACCTATTATACATGGAGATCCCTGTATACATAGCCAAGGTCGTTCCTATTTATAAAAAAAACGATAAAATAATACGTCAAAATTTAGGCCTATTTCTGTAATACCTTATCTGGCTAAAATATATGAAACTTTTAAAAAAATACAAATAACTAATTATTTTCAAACCAATAGACTTTTCAATCCCCAACAATTCGGATTTCGAAGTAATCTATCGACCACATTAACATTAGATTGTTTAACATCAACTATAAATAATAGTTTTGAAGAAGGGAAATTTGTTGCTAGTCATTTTTTAGATTTAACAAAAGATTCGATTGTCTATAACACAAAATTTTCTTATACAAGCTATATAATTATTGTTTTTCATCAGGCAGTGTACATTTATTGGAATTACGAGTATACCTGAGTAATAGATTACAATACGTGGTATACAATGTATGTATCTATAAAGAAAATTGAACATAGAGTTCCTCAAGGTTCCATATTGGGTCCGCTACTATTTTTAATATATGTTAATGATTTTTCTAATTGCTTAACTCATGATACAATGAGTGTACTCTTTGCAGATGATACCAATATAACAAGGACTAATTTACATTTATCACGGTTAATGGCATCAACTTATGACTCATATACATTGATTGAAAACTGGTTTACCAGCAACCAATCAAGTTTGAAGACTTCAAAGACCGAAACTATGATTTTTCAGTCTCCGAAATTTGGAAAACTGGGATAGTCCAGCTCATGTTTAATTCTTGGCTGTTCGTCTTGATCCTAGGGATGATGGAATCAACATGTTATGTTATGTATGCTCCAAAATATCTAAACACATCTATAAAAAATTACTTAATTAAAAATTCCTTTTATAATTTCGAAGATTTTTAAATACTGACGTAAATCAGATATGAATATTTTTATTACTATCATTTACCAGCCTTTATAAATATAAAATATAAAAAATACTTAACAAAATCTAGAACATTTTTGGATGTATAACATCAAAATTATTTCTAATTAAGAGGACACACACAACTAACTAAAATCCTTGTTATCCAGCTATAGAATCGACAAATTTATTAACGACCCAAGTTTGAGATTAAATGGCTTGGACGGAGTAAACTTGACTCATCTTCTAAAACAATGACGAGAACAAAACCATCGCAACTTAACTACAAAACATTTCTTTGAGTTATAACAGAAACATTTAGCCCTCGATACTGTTGGTATACAATTTAAAGGAAGACTGTAAAGTACATGCACACCCCACCCACAGTGTTGGTCTGGAAGTTCATTTTAGAAAAGTGGGAACAAGGGTGAATAAAAAATTTATGGCAGGACATTTTAAAACTGGAATAACAAAAAAAGTGTAGAAGTTTTGCAAACTTATCCTAAGTTTCGTGCTTTATTTTAAATTGTGGACAATAATACCAAAAACATATAAATATAAGTTGGTACTGTATTTTGCTATACGTAATAAAATAATCAGTCAAACCTAGGTATAAAAATGCTTTACTAAACAAAATCTCGTCTTATATGTTATTACTTACATCCTTCACAAAAGAGATTAGACGTATTTCAAAGTTTGCTTAAAAGTTTTACAGAAACATATGCGACAAACTATGTTTAAAAGAAGAATTTGCATACATTATTTGATATAGTTATATTCCTGGAGCAAGAATATTTTGCTATTTTAGATAGGTACATTTTAAAGTGGTTACAAATAACAGAGCCAAAGTATAAATCATCTACAGTGGTTTTTCAGTTTATGCCAGAATAATAGTGCACCTCTATAGCCTTAGTTAGGATTCCTCCACCTGCCCTCGTTGTTCTTGGGCTAGGCTCTGTAAGGCCCCGCCCACTACCCGATTGTACAGGTTGGAAGGTTCACACAGCAACACCGATACTATTACACCGCTGACGAGGTCTTAAACAGCCTTAGTTGCAGCTAGAGTTATCACTGAAAATGCCGACAGAGAAGAACGATGAAACGTTTGAAATACAGAATACTACCAGTTGGTTACGGAGGCGTCTCAGAAGACTGTTATCCCATGAGCTGTAATACCAACAGATACAGAAACCAGTATATGAGAGGCCTAAGAGTACTTTAACAGTTCCGTCTCCGTCTCCTCAACATTATTTATCTGCAGCTATAATGTTCCACGTTTATGCGTATAGGTTAAGAATCATCCTGTATATTTTACAATCAACTGCTTACAAAAAATAATTCCTAATATTATCAGTGTGTATTAGAATCTATTTATTATTGATCTTTGTTACAAACTACATTATGCAGACTTGAGGCATAATAATTACAGAGTTGTTGGGGCTGAAATTGTTAAATGTTAGAAGTCCACGACAACACATGGTTGAGCATGGTACCTATATATAGGACTATATTAAAAATCAATAAACCATTGATATAATAAGTATCAGTGCTAAGTTATGCATAAATCAAGCTAAATGAACACAGGAGGTTAATTCAGTAATGCTAGCGTGGGCACGTGGGAATAAATACCAGTGCGTTATACAGGGTGTTCCTCTAAGACTTTCAGTAGGTACCTATATCTCGATCGCTGGTGTAGCCATCGTAGAGATTTGGAATGTAGACATTAGATGACATATAGAAGCCAATGCATTATCCGTATTTATACAGGGTGTCTCATTAGAAAGTATTTTGACATTGATCCTAGAGGGCGTTAGTTTGATCGTATTATTTAGGTAAATCAAAACATATTTTTTTATCTAAATCGTTCAATTTTACATAAAAAATATACTCTTGTTTAGGTTGTCTATCTTTATCGGTTTCTCAGCTATTTGCATTTGAAAGTTTCAATGTATTTTGTGGTGATTTTCTTTCAGGCGCTGATATTGTTATTTCTTTTCTAAGTAGGCTTGTGTCAAATTTTCATGTCTAAATATTAGCGTATTTTGCGTGCGAGTGATTTATTATTTGTACAAAATTAGTAGCTAGTGATTATCAAAAATGCCACGACATAATAATATTTCCAACAGTGAGATGTGTGATATGATTTGTGTTTTTGCTCAGGCTAATTTTAAATGCAAATAACTCGGAAACCGATAAAGCTAGACGAGTACATATTTTACGTAGAATTGAATGTTCTTTTTAGCACTCTTTAGAAGTAACGTTAAAATAAGTTTTAAATTCGTAATTCTCACACCAAAAAACCCAGCACTATCAATTTTCAGACTCATGCTATCAAAACTTTCTCAATGATTGAGAAATATCAGAATACAATTTGAACCTTGTATTTCTTAAACCATTGACATTCATATAAGGCATAATAAGCCAAACATTTTGATATCTAGTATCTCCAGCTTAGCACGTTGACTGCCGTGAGACATAAATGTGGTGTCTCAGGTTATTTTCAATAATAGTCGCGTGACTGTTAGGCCCGTCGCAAAATGAGACGCAGCTTGGTGAGGTGACGCAGCGTGAGTCACGGTGAGTTTTCTGCGGGAGGAAACTGCTAGCGCGGGTACCGCGCAAATAATAATAATAATAATAAATGATTTTATTTGCAATTAGAATAGTTTATCACATAGTTAATATAGCCAAATACAAATAATAGTTAACAAATTGCAAAATGGCAGAGTTCAGATCAAACCTGCTCTTCCACTCAACCAAAATAATATTTTGAACTAAAACTACCTACATCAAACAAGTACAATTATTACAATAATTAAACATAACAACGATAACAATTATTACGATTAATAGATAATCTACTGGTAAAAAAAAATAATAAAAAAAGATGGTAATAAAAAATGGTAAAACAGTGGCAGCATGAATATGATGTTTACATTAAAAAATATTTATCGGACAGCAATTGCTTTTTTATCTTAGATTTAAAAATTAATAATTTCTATGTTTTTATGAAATGGGGTATTTTATTATAATATTTAGTAATTTGATAACTAAAACAACTTTGAAATAAAGATGTTACATGAATAGGTACAGATAACACATTTTTAAATCTTATATTTATATTGTGAATATCTGTTCTGTATCTAACTTTTTCATAATATATGATATGATATACAAGGCTTGTATCGTACAAAACTTTTTTTTTCCATGTTTTCAAACACGCGCCGTGATTTTTAAAACTGCGGCAACTACACTGCGTTCCGCAGGATCACGTTGAGCCAAAACTGCGTCACGTCACGCTGCGAAGAAATATGCGGAATAACTACGAGGGTTGTCCGTAAATTAAGGTCTCAACAAGCTCCCTAGCTTAAATCTGACAACAGCACCGTGTTCCTTGCTTCCCCATCACTAATCTCGCTGGTCACTGCCTCGCTGTGACGGTCAGTCTTGAGTCTTGGCCAGTGTTGTTAACACGTAGGAAATTCCTACTTGTAGGAAAAATTTTTCAATAAATCGGTTGGTAGGGAAAATATTCTTATTTTGTAGGGGAAAAAGAACTTTAACAAAATAATAAGTTTCGCAAATACTTACTATTTTACCATTTAAAAGAAAATAAGATTTTATGGATCATTTCTCATATTAGTTTGTAAACAATAATATGCCAACAGCGCTTTATCTTTTTTACAGAATTTTAACATTTCTAACTTAGGTTTGGGCAGGCAGCGTAGGGAAATTTATAGTAGAGTAGGGGAATTTCATACTTCGTCGTAGGAGACAGATTTTAAAAGCAGCCGTTAACGATGGAAGGAGATATCGACGCTCCTGCCAAGGGTGAATTGCGTTCAGTGATTAGATTTCGGTGGTTTAAGGAGTCACCCCTATTGAAATTCATCGTCAGTTGACCGATGTGTACGGACATAAAAATGTGGTGTAGAGAGTTCGCAGCCGGTCGTACAAACATGCATGACGAGGCCGGCCGCGGGCGTCCTTCAGTTTCGGACCAGTCAGTGACGAAATTTGGGGATTTGCCCCTAGTGACTACTATTTGTTTCCCAACCTCAAACAACACTTAGGAGGAATGAAATTCTCCAGCGACGGAGAGCTGAAGGCAGCCGTCGATACCTTCCTGCGCGAGTCGGCGGGAGAGTGGTACGATGCGGGTATGAAAAAGCTCCCAGAACGACTCCAAAAATGCATTGATCGTGACGGGGACTACGTTGAAAAATAGCTAAAAGTCCAAGCTTTCAGAGTATGTACTTAGTTTTGCAATAAAAAGATGTTTACTATTTGAAAAAACATTGGAGACTTTAAATTACGGACAACCCTCGTATTATTACTTAGATTCACAAAACTCGCCGTGACTCACGCTGCGTCACCTCACCAAGCTGCGTCTCATTTTGCGACTGGCCTTACTGTTGTGTCAGACGCAATTCTGCATTATAGCCGCGTGAGCCGTGAACAGCGTCTCAGTCCTGTATAAATTATATGGGAGTAAAAAAGCACGGCTGTAAGTGCTGGCAGGTGTTTTTGGTTTTTGAATCTGAGACTCACAAGTGGGTTCTTATGGCCTGCAATATACGTAATATATAAAATCAAAATATATTGAAAAGGAACTATTTATTGGTGAAACATACAACATAAAAGTAAATGATCCTCCAAAAATAAAACAAAATACATAACAATTTATAACAAATACTTAAAAATTATTTGGTGCATTTATGCACTACCCTTTGCAATGAAGATTGGCCCTCTGCTCAGTCTTGTCCGCAATAAATAAGTATATTGTAACTATATCCCTTTTCGATGCACAGTTTGTATAGTTTTATTCCGAACTTGTGCCGTTCATTTCTAATATATTGGCGAAAACACAACCGGCCTTGAAAAGGCTTAGACGTGTAAAAGTGAGACTGAACATTTGCTGCACGCGGCCATTGAGTCAAATTTTATGTGTTGAGGCCACCATAAGGTGGGTCTCATTAAAAATTATCAAAAAATTGATAATAAACATTTTATTTAGAAAAACAAAATACCCATGAGTGTTCTAGGACATCAAAGGAAACATTTTACGAAAAAAAAAATTGGCCTGTGGGACCGATTTTTTTTTAGTATTACGGCAGTCAACGTGTTAGTGTTGACCAATTCTTTCTGACTTATCCTGTATATACCCAAATTTCATTGTTTTGTCACATAAAATGTGTACGTCCTTTATATTAGGATATAGAGAACATGGGGTAATATTTTTTATAAAATTTGTTACGAATGTTGGCGAACATATAAATACCTACATTTATTGAAATTATTTTTTTTTAATTTATTGTCATAAATTGGACGTTTTTCTTAATAGCAACATATTTTTACCTACCCTTAATGTCATCTACTAGATAAATTACAATTTTTCTGTTCCATCCTGCATTTTCTCTTATTTTACGATGGCTGCTAATTTATGGGCTGGAAAACGGGTAATTTGAAGCGACGATTACAATTTTTAAGACAATTCGCTAATTAGGAAAATTAACACTGTGGAAATAATCGTGACACGATGCAGATTAGGCCAAATTGCTGAGAATTTGTCGAACCCTAATTTGGAATATTGTGTCGTAAAATCGAGTATTTTCTACATGCAATTTATCAGATTAAAAGAAAACGAATAATCGACCAAGTAAGATTATTAATAATATTTTCCAAATTCTTTACACAAAGTATTACCACAAGCTAGACCATGCCACTTTTCTCTTCTTATTCTTTGTTTAAAACTAATAGGACTCTTTCAAGATACAAGATGTCAAAGTTTAAATTGAGAGAAATGTTGTTTTTTAAGGTGTCAAAGTGTATTTACATGTAGAAACAACTGCTGAAATAATTTGTGTATAAATGGTTATATCAATTCTTCAATCGAATTATATCTACATGTATTTTACAGTTGAAACATACAAAATACAGTACTTTTATAGCTGACTACCTACTGCATGCATACCCAGTAAATACGTAGATAGTACCTATTTAACACATGAAATAAAGTCACAAGTAAGTACATATAATAATAATTAAACGTGTGGAAACATTTTAACAAAAGGCAGCAGTATGGTAATCAATTAATAATGTTTCTAAAACTGTGGAACGTGATACATCACTGTGAAAACCGTTGCGTTATCTTCTTACCGCGGGAACGAATCATCCAGGCGAATTGCATCGTGGTCTTCTCTCTCCGCCAGTCAGCCGGGAGCGCGCACATCTCTATTCGAACAGGCAGGTATTCGGGCTCGTAGGCTTTCGCTCACGTAGGACTTCGAACACGCAGGAATTCGAGAGCGTGAGGTGCTCCGGAAACAGCATATAGTTTATTAAAAAATATTTTACTATATTTTCAGTGGTCAAATCGATTTATTTTCACCTAAGGAATCTGTGGTCTCATTTTTGCTTATTGCATTGCTTTATTTCTAAAAATATGGACATAGCGGAGAGACGTATGCTTTTAATTGATATGGAAATAATTCTGTAGGAAGAAATTAAGTTCTGGTGATTTTGAAAATCAAAATTCTTTATGATATTTCAAAGGATCTTTAAATATGAAAGATACATATATATAAGAAACATTATTTTCCCATTAGGTATATACTTTTATTCTTCTGTTCAATATAGTCACATTTTTTGTGTCAAGGCGACTACGTAAGTTGTTTTACTGCATTCTTAATTCGGAAAACAAATTTAGCATGTATATTTCAGAAATGTATATAAGTATAGCATTTTATTTGGAGGACGCAGAATGTCTCCTGAGTCGTAGAAAAGTAGTTTCATCTGCAGAAATTGCTCAGACGGAATTTCCAGAAAATGTATCAAGTGCAGCTCTTGTTCTCCAATCTACTGTATTAAATAATCCACATTTCCGTGTTTCAAGATGTTGGAATGAATATTTTACTATACAATGAAGCCAAAGGTGCTCCGTGTGAGAAATACATTTTAACAAAGTCCGAGAAATATGAATTAAGTTTTTATATTTAATGCGATTGGAACAACCTATTACTGCGATTTGTTCACAGCAATAGGATGTAAATTACATTTACTTAGGAAATTTGGAGATTTTTGTCAATTTTGAGGGATATTTAGTCTGTTAGCTCAATATATTCGCAGTGAAACAGTTTTTGATTTATTGATGACATATTTCCTAGAATTTATGTCATCTATACTTTTTGGCGCAATGTGAATTTGTTCGGATTATGGAGTCCAAATACAAAAATATTCTTTTCCCATTTATTCATTCGAAACAACATACTTTTTTTTACTGAATTAGAAAGGTATTTTAAGCTATTCCTATCATTAGCAATAGCTAATCGATAACAATTCCTATCAATGAAGTCATATGTATGTTCTCTGATACCAAACATCTAGGTATGCTAATGAACAATTCCACAGACAAAGCTCTATTCAATAATTATCTGAAGAAATTAATCTAAATTTACTAACCTGCTTTAATGATAGATTAATTTCCTTAGATAATTATTGAAAAGATCTTTCTCTGTGGAATTGTTCATTAGCATATCTAGATGTTTGGTATCAGAGAACATACATATGACTTCATTGATAGGAACTGTAGGAGATTTGATTTATATTAGCTTAAAATACCTTTCTAATACAGTAAAAAATGTTACAAAAGCTAATAATAAGGAATATATGGGTAGGTATTGTGGGTGTAATTCAACGCTGGTTGGGGCTTTTGTCCACAGAGTAGTTAGTTTCACACAATATTATTAATACCTAAAAATATATCTAAACAATATACTTACTAATCATGAGCTGATATGAAAAATCCTAGCTTCACTTTGATGCTTACTTACTGAAATAATAGGGCACAATTTGATTAGAACGGCATTTAATAATATACTGAAAAATGTACGGCAGCTGATATACGGGGTACCCTAATATTCCGTATACATAGAGATGTCACGCCTCCTGTGATCAAAATAAGCAAATGAAATTAAATTTATGTCTCTATTCTAGCTTCGTTTAGCTGGATATCAAAGTTGATAAAAACATTGTTCAAAACAATTTCTTGGCTTGATGTTGAAGTAATCGCGAAACGATTTTCCGTTATGGTGTGCATGATATTTTTTACATCTTGTAAAATGTGACAAATTTGCCCAACCAATTACATCTTGGTTATAATTGGAATCAAACTGGGCAGAAGAGTACTGTGTATACATACGACCTGTTCAACTAACCTAATTTCGCCTTGATGATCTGCAACTTCTCTTGGCTAAAAGAAAACGTAAAACAGAATTGATTTGACCAGTAAATAAATTATCAAATGCGAACATTTTCGCCACTTATTTAATTCAACAAAAGAAATGTTACTTATTATCAATACTGATGAAAACAGCTTGTATATATAAGATTTAGGCTTCACTGTCTTTAATATTCAATATTTTCATATATTTGAATGTCAGTGACTTCTTTTCAACTTCGCCTTTAACACTCTATAAATCTAACAAGTTTTTTATGATATATCTACTTACTCTAATTATGTTCCTTTTCTGTCTGTCTCCAAATTTTCAAGGAAAAGTTAGTGTTTTAAAAAAAGGTTATCTGGAAATTAATTATTTTACAATTGAATCCTTTTGTATAAAATATTTATAAAAAATCTTTATTAGTTATACGAAGAGGCACTTTTCTAACTAAATAACCACTTTGAAATATTAAAATGTATTTGTATCTTTAAATAGATAATATTTTAAAATGTTTTCCATGTCTATATTAAGGGATATTAAATATCTAAAGCAAGCGATACATTCGTAGGTATTTTATTTTTAGAAAAATTATTGTGACTAATACTTATATTCTGTAATATTAGCCATCTAAATACGAAATATGTAAGTTGTCAAATTTTCTAATTTATTAAAAGGTAAATTACCGTAAATCTATTTCTTTTTCTCTCCGAAAATCATTGATAGTGAACGAGCGTTTATGTCATTCAAACTAAGCAAGCAATTTCTCGCTGCTGTATTTCCAATTGAATTTTTTCCCAAATAAACTTCATATTTTGTTTATAATGAATGTAAAAGATAACTTTAATCAATTTTAATATATGTCTACAGAGTTAATGACTAAGTACAAAAATTTTAACCACATTCTCAGGGAGACCTAAAACTCAATACAAAATTTATTTCGGAATTCTAGCTGGATGTTTAAAAAAATGGGGTAAAACTCTCTTTTTCCTCGAAAAATCGGCGTCTATGACAATTAATCATCGTCCTAGTTGGCTTAGCTATGTTAACTACCATGCGGTTGTTTTTTACAGCGTTGTCAAATGTAGAAACGACGAAAATAAACATTTTTATTTATAATAATATGTAAGTACCTAATAGATAATAGTTAATCCGATTAGCTGCAGTAATTCGTTGCACTTGCCACTCATTACAGGTCCGTCAGAATTATCCACTAACATGTCCCACGTAAATTTCTTTATTTATTTACTATAAACGTTTAGAACTAAAAATTTGTCACAATAACTATGCTAAAAGTCAACCATCACTTCGAATTTTGCTTTGTTAGCTGCATATTCTCCAAACATCAAAGAACACTGGTCAAAGCTTAGAAATATATTATATTCTGCTGGTACAAGAAACATTTTTTACTGAACACTGCAGTCATATGGGGATGTTTACAATAGTACTAATTATTTTATGCAAACACTCGTCGATTATTGTTAATATTGTTGCTATTGTTACTATTATCAGAACTTTATTCGCCAACAACAGAAGAAGTTTAAAAATTTATCAGCGTGAAGTACACCTTGCACTAGTGACCTACAGATGGCGAATGCATTAGATGCTGTCATAAAATATCGTATACGATACGACGATCAGTTTAAAATAATTTTTCAGTGTTTGCTTTTCGCATATTTTTTATATATTTACAAACATGTCGTATTCAAATGCCTAGATGGCGGATAAGGTGCTGATTTATAGAAAGTGTGACAAGTGCATATTATAGTGTGGCAACGCAATATCAAGGAAGATAATGTCAGCCTTTCCCAAGGCACCTGGAAGTTGTGAAGATCTCCAAGGTCCCGGTGTATACAGTATACCTTGTACATGTAGCAAGGTGTACATAGGGCAAACAGGTAGATACATCAGCACGAGACTGAAAGAGCACAAGAGCCATCTTAGGAATAACCACGTGGAGAAGCCAGCCGTTGTGGAACATAAAGCTAACACAGGACACAGGATAGCAATTGAAGAAACAAAAGTTCTGGTGAGGGAATGGCGATTCTGGCCCAGACATTACAGGGAAGCCATAGAGATACACAAAAACCCCAGGAATTTCAACAGAGACAGAGGGATAGAATTACCAGGAGTATGGAAACGAATCGTAGGAGCGGACCGCCAGACCACGGAACAAGCCAACCGTGAAAACCACCCACCGCAGCAGAACGGTCCAGTGAACACGACCTATATAAATACCGACTCATATTCTCTAGTTTCAGTTCTTCTGAAGAAGAGAGCGACATGTCTCTCGAAACGTCAAGAGTCTTAAACCGACGACGTGGCCAACAGCCCGGAAGCAACCAAACCAATATCAAAGACGTTTTTCGAATATACAAAATATTATACCGAATTCTTTTTGAACCACAATGAACGTCTGTTGTAATGTCTTGGTGGTATACGTGTAGCAGAGTTTTGATGTATTTGTGTACAATTGCGTGTTTCTTTGTTACTATTTGTGGTTTTTCCCGATGGAGGGAATCCACCTGGTTGTGGTCGTCGGGCCGAGCACCTCGCTTTAAACAAAAGAAACGGTTGATAGAAGGAGAGGTCGCCAGCAAGTATAAAAATCTTTGCAATGACAAGTTTTAATGTAACGATTCAAAATTTTTGAAATCTTTCCAAATATCAGTCTTGGAAATAAATATCAGTAAGGTCTGGTGTTACCTCCCTGTGCTATCGTGTTTCTCATGAAATAATCATCTATATTTTGTAAATATATATTTTTTTTATTTTAATACGGCGTAAATTGATACGCATGACAACGCGGTGCCCTGTCACTACCTTTGACACCTTTCAGTTTGACGGAATATACCTAACCTCGCGGCTGATAGAAAGCCAGAGTCGGTGATAAATAGAGGTTTAATATAGTTTTAAAAAAATCGCTTTATAAATAAGTTTGGAAATTTTTTTATGGACGATTTCATTAATTCTTATTTTTCTTTATCCCCTTTTAAAATATTTGTAGTTAACCGCTAATTTCATTTCTCTTTTTACTTTGTGTCAATGTTCCACCCCGTAGATGGCGTGCATGTGCAAGCAGACTCCACAGGTTTGTTCCCCGTCCAGACGACCCTCCCCCGGGTCTCATTCCGCCTTTAACAATTCTATAAGTCTACTCGTTCGCTGCGAATCCGCCGTCGATGGGATCAACTCTTTAATTCTCTTCCTAAACTTCTCTAATGAGTTGGGAAGACCTCATTGTTTTCCCAGCCTCGTCTAGTTTTATTGCGATTTGGATTGGAGTTTTTATGGAAATCGGCGAGTAATTCCATATTAGAGCAATCACCGGAGAATTTACTTAATTGCGGTTACTAGCAATTATTATTCGCCTAAAACTCGAGGTTAATTAGTGAAATTTGTCTATTAGCCGGCGATGTCTAAAAATATCAGTCAGGTACTTGCTCTTAATAGAATACATGGGTGTAGCCAGGAATTTCCCAAGGCTAGAGCCCTAGGAGGCAGGGCAGTTTATTGAACAAAGGGTATGGTATGTGAAATCATGGTTTTCTAAAACTTTGCTACATGCAGCAAGAATTATTGGGATCATGCCTTGGCTACGCCCATGATAGAATACATAAACATATAAATTTCGAATAAAAAAAATCTAATTGTTAGCTGATTTATATAATGTATGCCTTCTTACGAACCAAAGATGAATTCTTTCATCCAACTAGCATCTCATCATCTAACCATCTAAAAAAATTAATCTAGATAAATTTACTAACCTGGTTTAATGAAAGCATTCTATAAATATCTAAGTTCACTTTTGAAACTGTGGGAACTCGAAAATTCAACCACAATAGATGAGATCTGACCTATTTCTGCATTTTTAGTCCGCAGAGTAGTTAGTTTCACACAATATTGTTAATACCTCAAAATATATAAAAATACATAAAGGGTAAAAAAAAAATGTTTGATTATTTAAGTAGGTAATTGTTGTTTAATTTAAAATTCATTGACATGTTAAAGTCACTTTTGATATTGTCGATATTTAATAATTTTAATTTATTAGTATAATAATTTTTATAGTTAGATATTTGACTCAACTTAAAGGAGGCCATCTGAAAAAGCAGTCCTAAAAGTGCAGAGATAGGTCAGAACTCATCTATTGCGGTTAAATTTTCGAGTTCCCACAGTTTCTCCTTTTTCCTAAACAATTTTTGTTCGATCTGCACTAGTTACAAATGTATTTTTATGTATTTTAACAATTTTAGATTTCCAACACATTGAATTTGAACGTTACTCGCCATACGACCAATTTACCACTTCTGGGTAATAACCAAAATCGTTTTTTAAACAGTTTAGCAGACTTTTATTGGAAATGATTTATCCAAGCATCATTTGCGTCAATCAACAACCAATTCCATCTGGAGGGTGATTAAATTGGAAGTAGATTATTGCAGGTTGGATTTTCAATGTTTTTTATGCATAGTTATGTCACATATAGCCGGATAGCCGTTGATGTTAGGCATGAAATTTATTTTCATCGTGAACTGGATGAACGTAATGAGACGGTGCTTCCTGCTGTTGGAACCAGGTGGAGTGTGTCATTAATACTATCTAAATCTTCTAGGTTATGATATAAAAGAGCTACAACTGGAACAAGGTGAACTTTAAGAAGTTCTAAGTATCTTTGTCTATTAAAAATATTTAAAAAGATACCCACTACACGATCATTGATTGTATCTATCCAAACACTGAAGTCGATGGTGAACTGATTGTCTAAGTAAGGCCATAATATGATCACAAGACTGACTTCGACGATCTAGATTCCTCTGTTAACTCTTGTATTGAAATTTATACGGATGAAGTTTTTCCAAAATTTTCTTAACTACTTCAAAGGCCATTGAAATCAATTTTAATTTTTTTTTTAATTTATATTATTATCATTGGATAATAGCACCAAAGAGGCTGCTGTGTTTTGAATACTCGTAGTTTATTGTAATATACTAATAATCCTTTGTCGTTAGTTATGTTAAATATCTTTTTTTCTCTACACCATTTTTCATAGCGGCCAAATGTTTGTCAGTATATTTCTTTCGTGATCGTTGTCAATATCGAATGGCAAATTATCGCTTGAACTCACGTTTACATTTTTATAATAATTACGAGAAATAATTCAATGACAGCTATGTGTGCCCATTGCTACGGTAACTTCTTACTCGACGAATTGTACATTATGTCGTACTAGAATATAAATCATGTATAATAATACTATTGATTAATAACATCGACAGTTGCAGATAAAACCTTTTACATAATACGTGGGATACTACGTTATTACTGCACTTACGTGATTGTACTTCTTTCTTGTTCATTTCTAGTTGGGTTGCACTCATGTTAACATTTCATGTATGACTTAATGCGGAAGTATGCTTTGAATATTTGGTTGGATCATATATTGAAAAATTCGTAGTCGAAATCAAAGTACTCTAAGTATTTAAAAAATGAAAAACATTTGCTATCTTCTGAGCTAGCTCAAATTTCTCATAGATTTCACATTTCTTTACCCTACATTTTAGGTAATTTGTTTACTGATAATGGGCAGTTTTGTTACACCCACAACCTAACTGTACTATTACATATTCAATGGTATATTTACTTTTAGTTTAATTACCATATTTACTTTATTCATGAATTTAAAGTAGTAAAATTTCAACGACACCAGGCAACAGTAAAATTTGTATACTCGCGACAAGAATTCAGACGACTTACGTCATACGAACAAATGAATAATTCATTATATTTTCATCAAAATATTTAAGAAACTGCAACTAATAGTAACAAAACTATATACTATACTAAAAGTTTGCATTATATATTGCACTCAATTGCAAAAAATGATTATTTTTTAAGCGACCAAATGTCGAAAATTACGTTGACAAGAAAGACAAATGTGTATTGTCAGCTGTGACGTAAGACGTCTGAATTTTTGACGCAAGTATATATAATATATTACAAGAGCATTTCTTATTTAAACCTCTTTAATAAATTGATTATGAACAATTTACAAGTGGGTTAATTTATTTTCTAGTATCAACAGTAATTACATTAAAAAAATTGAACTAGCGGGAGGATATTTCAAAAATTAAATTATATATTAACATAATTATTAAATGCATATATTCTTGATCTACTAAATAAATTTATAAGTACCATCAAAACAAGGTGACATACTCTCTTTTTTGATTTTCAGTTCTCTGTGGTTTCTTTATTGATCAAATGGCTGATTAATTGATGTATTCATGGTAGTATTAAAAACGTAAATTAACTTAAATATTAAAATTTACTTGTTGTAATATCTACTGTCAGTATAGCATATAGTACTTGATATTTATATTTAAAAGTAGATTGCGTACAGATTATATAAATTAGTAACACCATAGTTGTGAGTTGCATGCTAGAGCATTACACAAGCCGAAAGGCAACCTATATTTGAAATAGGAACGCCTTAAACTCTATGTACCGATAGAGGTCTTGTCAGCATTTCCGTATCCAACAATATTATTCCATTTAACGACATATCAAACTGATTAGGTACGACTGCTAAGAAAGCAAACAACAATAACGGAATCATCCCGTTCAACAGTTGTCAGCGCCCGCTCCATAATCCATCTCTCATTACCGCATTCATCAAGTCGGCGTATCCTCCGGAATTGGCCCATCTGTGTACATTACGGAATCATTTATCACACAAAGGGCGAAGGCCAGTGCCCTTACGAGCGTCTTAATCCGCGAAATTGCCACTTTGGGGCACCGTTACACCTCATAACGAGATATTAGGGATATTATGACAGCCCTTGGTTCGAAGGGGTCTCATTAATTGAATTTGCTGCGAATCCGTCGGTACAAAAGGCGTGGTATTAAGCGATACTCGATCAACATGTCAAAACGCGTTGTTCGGGGTAGATGGTGAAATACATCTATCAAAGTCTTGTTAATCGCTTTGTAGTGGTGAAGTAAATAATTATGGAAATGTATTCGTCTTGTTCGTTTCTGGTTGTACTGCACTCATATAAACGTTTCTTGCGTGACTTGATGCGGAACTGAAAATTAGTTCACTGTAAAACCTGCATATAATCGGCGACCGGACAAAAAATTGAAAGAAATTCCCAGGGAAAGAAACAACACCTATTTTTGTACAGCAAACTCAACTGCTTTTGCCGCTGTTGTTATTAATTATTAATAGAATTAATTTGTGATTTTAATTAGTAAAATAGTTCGACATACCTGATGTCACAACAACATTTTGGACCCGTCTTACCCAGTTTCTACACACTAACACAAACCTTTCTGCTTCTTGTCCGTTTTGAACTTATAGTGGTTTTTTAGGCTTTCGCGGCCAGTGCTGTAATTTGATACATAGTGTTTTTCCGGGTTGTTGTGCCGTGACCTCGGTAACTGATAGCTGCCAGAAAGAGAGTTAAAATTCACATCCCTTGCATTAGCCAATATTCTTTTACCTGACCTGGTTGTTATCGGGCTAGGCTCTGTGGAGACAGATCTGCTATCGGTGTCTCTGAGCCCGTCCATATATAAATCGCGGCGAAGCTTTTGCAGAGTCACCACTGAAGATGCCGACAGTGAAGAGCGGCGAAACGTTTGGAAGGATGGTATGCGACCAGTTACAGCGGCGGCTACGGAACGCCTCGGAGGACGACCATTATCCGAGGAACGGTTCTGACCGTGGTAATCGTAATACCAACAATAAGAACCGAAATCGATATATGGACGGGACACCGATAGCGGGTCTGTCCCCACAGAGCCTAGCCCGAGAACAACCAGGGCAGGTAAAAGAATGACGGCTAATGCTAGGGATGTGCATTTTAACTCTGTTTCTGGCAGCTACCAGTTACCGAGGTCACGGCACAACAACCCGGAAAATCACTATGTATCAAATTGTAAGTTATTGGCAGTAGCTATGATACGTTTGCGTAAATCATCAATAGTGTTCACTTCGGTGCAAAAATAAGTCCAAATGATTTAGTCAGGAGATGTGGCAGTCATACCAGTTCTCCTCGCCCAATACCCTCGGTATTAATGCCTAATCATGCTGTACATGGTAAGGATATAATTGACTCTCAAGTATAATACACCACACTGCAGCAATACGCCGTGGGCGCCCTGGACCTCCATCTCTTCCACGATTCGATTGCAAATTTTCCGTGTCACACCAGCGTTTGCACTACACTTGCACTCACTGCACGCTGTTGTAAAAGTAGCTGCATTTGGAACATGTTTACCGGAAGTCGTTCTGCTAAAGCATTTTCACTTCACCATAAATTAAAACGATATCCATCAAATGTAAGCCATCTTTGATATTTGAAAAACTATTGTAAATACTTGCATCACAAAAAGTTAACTATAAGGATTTTACAAAAAATTTTTTTATGATATTGACTCAATTTTTCATGATGCATCTATTTCCAAATTTTTTTAGATAAGTTCTGATTCAGCCTGTATATTCTCCAAGTATTTAAAGAATAGAAAACATTTTTTGCTATCTCTTCTGAACTAGCTTATATTTTTCGTAGATTTGAAATCGGTGTTCCCTATATTTTAGGTAATTTCTCTACTGATAGTGGGCAATTTTGTTACTCCCACAATCTGACTGAATTATTACATATTAATGGTTTATTTACTTTTAGTTTTGAATTTTAATTACTAGGTACAGTTTTGAAACTAGAAAATTGTAGGTAAATTTAGTTACCATATTTATTTGATTCATGAATTTAACATAGTAAAGTTTCAACGAAACCAGGTAATTTTAATAAGTAGGTATATTTACTTATAAACTTTATATAACAAGTAGTTTAATATTAATAAGTAATATTTGTATGTATACAAGACCATTACTTATTTAAATTTATAATAAACTGTTTATAAGTGGGTTGATTTCTTTTCGAATTTAAGCAGTAATTGCATTAGAAAAAATGGACTAGGGGGTGATATTTAAAAAATTAAATTATACATTAATATAATTATTAAATGCATATATTCTTGACCTACAAAGCACAAAAGTCGATATAAATACATAAGTATCATCAAAACAAGATGACCTACTACTTTAATTTTTTACTTTTAGTTCTTTGTGGTCTCTTCATTGATCAAATTGTTGATTATTGATGTATTTATGGTAATAGTAAAAACTTTAATTAACTTAAATTTTAAATTTACTTATTATAGTACTGCAAGTATAGCATATAGTACTTGATGTTTATATTTGACAGCACATTATGTACAGATTATATATAAATTAGTAACAACATAATTGTGAGTTGCATGCTGCAGCATTACACAAGCCGAAAGGCAACTTATTAAATTCAAGAATCCTTATCCAGGCATTGCAAATGCTGTAATTTCACACGAAACTGCTTGTTATTTACTGATATTACATCGAGGTTCTCAAACTTTCTCCAATTTAGTAATATTTGATATTTAATGTAATTTCACGTTTTAGCGGTATTCCGAAATTTAAAGAAAATTCTGAGAATTTGAAGCAACACTTGTGTGGCGAAGATTAACATTGGTGCACATATTATATTCTTTGTAAATTATACATATATTATATTCTTTTGATTATACATTATCTTCGAATACTATTTGCATAATTTCTTTTTTTTTGCAACATCTATTCTATAAGTAATAATTATGTTTTGCATTTATTATGGAATGCTATGCTAAAATCCATTTAACAGAACCAGAAAATGATATAAATCAACAAGTCGCGATAATAGATGTTACTTTCGGTTTTATTCTCTCCTATCAAATTACTGAAACGTTAATTCGTGTTAGGGACGAAACGTAAAAACTTTGTGGAGTTAAAGAATGATTTATTGATTAGTCACATACAGAGAGCACAAACTTGGGCAAAAGAAAGATTTCGGAGATTTTTGGTGATAAACTCAGCGGGTAATCCGATTTCTTTGTTTGTCGATTTGTTCATCTCTATAACCCTCGGTGTGGTTTATTTACTTTAACTGCTAAACGGCTGCCACCTGGGGGAAGGAGAGGTCCTGTATTTTCGCAACTGGAAACAGTTTAATCAAGCCCTTATTAAATAAAAGCCGCACTTAAAATAATGAAGAATTTCCCAGAAAGAATGTCGGAAACATTTGTAGGGGCTTATCAGAGGAAAATGCTCGATCCAGGGTGTAGCACAAAGATGTCCAACTTCAAGTGGTCCAGGGTAAATAAAATCCTGCGTTTGTTTGTATAATTATTTTTATTTATTCAAAAAATTTACAAATCTAAAAGAAAAAGTGGAATGTTTGGGAATGTGGGTTTTCACTAACCAGTGTAACAATATTAACAATAATATTTGTTGTTTACAAACGAAGCAACTGAGTAAGTGACTGTAGCAGTCACCGACACCGGTCATCGACCTACATCTGTGATCCTTACAATTACAATTTAATAACAGTTGCATTAAAGCAATAAACAAATCAGAGATTAACCAGACCCCGAGACCTTCCTCGAGAGGTCCGGTGGAAAATCACGGCAGTCGCTCGTCTTCTGCGCAACATACGTCCAGACTTCTGTATTGGATATATTTAACGTGTTACAAACCGTGGACTTGTTATTTCTAATCTAACAACCCCACAGTGACTTATCATTTCCACTTCTGTGGGAATCGTCAGGCGTCATCAGTGAATTCACTTAGAGGGCTCTATACATTATAGAAAGCTAGTGCATAGAACGAGGGCCCAGAGTTAAACCGTCTAAAGTCGATCTTGTTCTCTTCACTTATGCTGCTGTGGTGTGGTGGCCTGGAGTTTGGCGGGTCACTATTATTCAGCGCTTTAATAAATGTCAGTAACTTCAGCAAGTGTGTCAGTACGACAAGGGCGATAAACACAGCCCCCACAGAGGTCCTAGAGGCTCTTCTGTCTCTTCCAAATCTCTCGTGGTTGAAAGGGAGACGAGAGGGTCCTCGTATCGGCTAAAATAGTGGGAGATATGGAAAAGGTAAAAATCACGACAGAGGTCACACCGTGATCTGTAAAGAGTTAGTAGAAGAGGACAAGATTCTTGGTGCACCTAGCGACAAGATATTCCCTACCTACGCTTTTCAAAAGAATTTTAAGGTAGAGTTTCCAACTAGGAAAGCCTGGCTCGCTAATCCTGACGTTTAGTTCTCGAAAGGGCTTGTCTGGTTCATGAGTGAGTCCAAGACGGACCAGGGTTCAGGAAGAGAGATCTATGGAGTGCGACCAAGAGCGAATTTGTTTCATTCTCTGGAGAAACACGCCATGGTCTTTCAGGCTGAAGTATTTGCTATCTCTGCCTGCATTCAGGAGGAGATATGTGAATCAGGATATTCAAGTATGCATAGACAGCCAGGCAGCCGGTCTGCGTTAGGACAAGGTACTTATAAGGGGCCCATGGGGCTGACACAAATCGCAACTTATATTGTATTGTTTAAGAACTGATAGTACTTGCATACAATAAATGCACTGAAGTTAATTATGGTTGTTTGTGATTAAATAGAATTCCCAACGGCCATTATAAACTCCTTCGTTATTTTTCTTTTCTGTGAAGACATATATATCACTTTAAAAAACATTGACTTGCTTCGTATCGCGCATCAGAACAAGATAAGTACAATTATAAACAAATAAATACTAACAATTAATTTCACGAACCATTTATGAGTCTCTATTCCACACTTTTAATTCTGTTCGTCTCGCTTGACTCAACCTTCTTATATAAGCGCGCACGGGCACTCGAATGTTCCAGAGCACTCCAGCGAAGTCTCCAATGTTCCAGTAACTTCGTTGCGGTGTTCTATCCAGCGCTGGTGGCGTCACATAACCTACGTATGCGTTATTTTATTTTGTCATTGATGTAGGAATGACTCGCTTGTGTATATTTTCGTATTTAAAGCATATTTCTAAAGTTGTTTTGCTGTGTCAGAAAATGAAGCTAGTACAATATCATATAAGATGACATACATATTTCAGTTATAAAACAGTGAGATATATTTTTGTTATCCACAACTCAGCCACTGGCATCTTTCTAAAATATCTACAACAAATTTGGTTAAAATACTTCAAAGGGTTTAGAAATGTTCTTTTGTTATTAATTGGAAATTCTTCTAATTAGAATTCACTCCATGTACCTATTTAATTAAATTTTACTTTTAGCGTTTAATTTTCGTGTCATTAGACGGAAATTATCTCTTGTCACTTTTCCTTAATTAATGGTAATTGCAACTATTTGGCTGTGTTTAGCAGATAAATCATAAAAAATAGCATGTGGGTACTGAACATATTTTTCTATATACAATAGAAAAGTTCATATTCGCATCTATTTTACTCAAATTATAAATAAAAGGGAAAATAAAAAGCTATAGGTGCTAAATATTTCTTATTACTGCACAGAAGATATTATTAAAAGAAGTAACATGTTTTATTAATATACTATTGGACTATCGTCAAGAAAAAATCATCAAAATTTTAATTATCAAGTTTTTTCTCAGTTGTCAACTATCAACAATGATTTATTTTCTTTTACTCATATTTTACACCAATCAACAGGCGAATGTTCAATTGCAGAATGTGAATCACATACAAAAGAAAACACAAAAGAAAAGAGGAAATATACAGTAAAAATAGCAAACAAACAATATGTAAGGAATAATACAAGAGAAGTACTAAACAGTTGCAGGATATAAAATAAAAAAAATAATATCTACAATTAAGATGCGCACAGATGAAAACTATAATACATAATTAACACTAAAAATACCATCAGATTAAAACATCATAATGCTACCTATTTCAAGCGAACAGTGCGGTATATCAACCGATGACTTTAAGTATTTCACATGAATAAATTTAGAGGAGAATAACTTCTAATATTAGTTCTTGGTGTGAACATGAAAATTTACTTTATTTAATAAATCACCACAGTCAGGTCACATCGGTACCCTCTCTGCGGGTATGGTAGGGTGGAAGAATGTTGGCTTGGGTTAATGTGAGAGATTGATACCGGTTGATATTTGACCCCCCTAATTAATGAGGTTTTCCAGGTTTCCCTCATTCCTGCACTGAATAGTGATTAGGGCCTACCAACGTAATTCGTTCCTGGGCGCAAACGCGGTCTGCTTAATAGTAATATGCCGCCCCCTTTCCCGTGCAAGTCTCCGACTTCTGGATTAATCCCTGTGATTAGAATGAGGGGTAGAGGTATTATTATATTATTATCGTGGAGGCCACTAAATGCTGCCTCTTCTCCCAACCCAATTCCGTGGAAAACGTTGGTCCAAATACTGACGGACAATTAAGGCATAATGCGGAAGAGCACCGTCCTATTGAAAAATCAAATGATCTTCATCATACTCTGGAACATTTTCAATAGTATCAGTCAAGGCAGGGTGAACAGTGTCTTCCAGTAACTGCAAATACATTTGGCCAGTCAAATTACCAGGTGGAAAAAAGGACCCACCAGTCGGTCACCGAAAATTCCAACCCATACATTTAATTTTTCCGGTTGCTGTGCATGCACCTTGTGAAAGCTTGGGTTTGAATCTGACCAATAGCGGCAACTGTGACGATTTACCGTCCCGTTCAAGAAAAAACTGCATTCATCAGAAAAACAGATGTTAAAAAGGAACTGTGGATCGTTCCCTGCTCGCTTACACATTATTTCGTAAAATTGCAAACGGCCGTCATAATCATCCTCATGAAGTTCCTGAACTAAATGTATTTTGTATGGATGGAATTTATTCTTCTTCAAAATGATTTGTATGCTAGTTCGACTGATCCCAGTCACAAATGCCAGCTGCCTCGTACTTAATGTAGGATCAAGATGAAATTGTCCCAAAGCTGCAACTTCATTAGCTTCATTAACTATAGATTTTTCAATTTCTCGTTTTTTATTGCCTACGTTCCCTGTCTCTTGAAATTTTGTTACTAACTCTAGAACATACTTTCTCCTGACATGTCGATCTTGATGTTGTTCATTAAATAGCTGAGCTGTTCTATTCGCACATTTATTGTTCATAAAGTAGTGCGAAATGATATCTACCCTTTCCGCAATGGAATAAACCATATTGTTTAATTTTCAAAGGCACAATTAAATAAACTACCAACCAACGCTTCCAAATAATACTAGAAAATAAATTTGGAATACACAAATTTTATGTTCGTTGTGTGTGTATAGTATTCATTTCTGTATTTTACATTTGTGTTTTTTTACGAAAGTGATAACAAATCGCCAAAAATCAATGTAAAGCAAGAAATACTAAATGTATGCCATTGGCGTACTTAACTCGAATGAGTGACATGTTTATCGTTATTAATTGTATGTACATAAGTTTCAACTTTAAAATCAGAATTCTTATTAAGTATTAGGCGGAATTATAAAATTTAAAGTCTGTTGTAAAGAGAATTGTAAGAGCTTTTAAAATAAATATTACTCAACCCCCAATGCCATTTAAATATTTTGGGGTGATGGTTACCCTAGCTTGAGGGTGAAAGTGGCGGAGTCAAAAATACCAGCAAGGATTGTCCCCCTTAATCTAAAATCGGCGGGCTTGGGGGTGTTTCTACAACCTTGACGCAGTTCCTGAAAATGCCTCTGTTTTGTTTTTATCTGGCCACCCTGTATATATTATCTTCTGAGAATACTGCTGCTACTACTTACGAGATTTTGTAGTTACTGATATAAAGATTGTGGTAAAAACTATTCTACGGACTAATACTCCAACCAACACTGATTACAATCTCAGTATCTAATAGTAAACAGATAACATCAATCGTTGACTAAGAGATGTTATACATATTAAAAGCGCATTACATTTCTTATAAAATAACTTCTCAAAGACTTCTCATAATTTCGCCGTTTCTAATCACGTTATTAAATAATTAGCTGCTTAAATAGTCATTACTCTTTAATAACATCTTTAATCTAATTTCTGCCTAGGCTGGGCGTTTAATTCAAAGGTCGCAGAAGAAACAGTTTTATAAGTTAGTTAACGTCAGCTTTTGAATTTCTTAAAAAATATACAAGATTTATTTTAATATTCTACTTTTAACGTTAACTGGAAAATAGAGCGAAAGGGAATGTGATATAAAATGATGTACTTAATACTGTATCCAATATTACTTTCAGTTTAAACGAGCCTGACGTTAATTTTTTTAAAGTTTCAGTTCTTTTTAAAGTATCGACAAAATTATATGGCGTCAACATCCATCTAGATTCTCAATCAATTATAATCTTCATATGGTTGTAGTAACATCGTTATTATTCTGTAAAATAATCGTTTATTGTTTCGTTTAATTTATATGTTGTCTATGTCTATTGATACCATGAATTCTAGAGTTTTTAGTTAATATATGTCTCTGTTTCAAGAAAATTATTGATATCAAATGACACCAAAATAAACAGCAATGCGTAAATAATAGTAATAATAAATGTTGTCTATTATCTTTAAACGTTGTGCTTAATCACTTTGTTTGAAAAAATAAATATTTCTTTTAACAGTGTTTTAAAATAGTTGAAATAACTATAGTTATAATTTTTTATTGAAAATTGTAAATTACGATACTGGCTAATCCAGGAGCAGACATTTCTAATTTTGACCAGAACTTATCAACGCATTGAGATTTCAGTAAATATGAAGAACTCCGCGCTGTCTGAAAGCGCATCAATTTTAATATTTCCCGATTTCATTACCAAAACAGTTTCCTAATTAATAATCCGGAGTTTTGGTTTATCAAGTTACATTTTAATGGATGCGTTCATCTGTATGCATGAAATTTATTACTAATTTTCTAGACGGAACTATTTAACTTACGTGCGGGAAGGCTGCCTTCTTAATCAATTTCTGTGAGCCGCAGAATTTATTATGGTGGTGCTCCGGATTATGAAGTTTTCAGAACATAAATACTACGTCCAATAAACATTCTCCAAACTATATAGAAAATTAAACAATAATATAGATATCGGGATTTCTAATAACAGTTCTAGATCTCAGTTGAAATGAAATAAAGTATCCAACAATATCTCTTTCCCTCATTCTAATCACGAGGATTATACCACTAGTCGGGAGACTTGTGCGGGAGAGGGAGCGGCATATTATTATTAAACAGGCTGCATTTGCGTCCTGGAACTACTTACGTTGATTGGTTCTAACCACCATTCAGTGCAGGAATGATGGAAACCTGAAAAACCCCCTTAATTAGGGGAATGGTCAAACGCCAACCGGTATCAATCTCATATGGATCCAAACTAACGTTCTTTCACTCTACCGTATCCTGACTCTACCGTAGCTGATCTACGATCTACCGGCCACAGGATTCGAACTTGCGGTGGGTGGCAAACACAATTCAAGTACTGAACCCTTAAACCGCTCGATCACCGGCCTATTATTTTTCTCTATTATATCGTAGGACTTTAGTGGCTCTAACAACACCCTGCAGAACCTCCAAATCTTTCCCGTGTACGTATACCTTTCCTGGAAACATTAACAAATCAGTGCAATATATAAAAAAATTATATTTTACTGACAAAATTTGGTGCATTTGGTTTTTCAAATTTCCTTTTTGCAATTGTTTAGACGTTATTTATCAGACTTCCGTATATTACAGAGGGTGTAAGTTTGTCGATTACTTAGCAACTTCAGGAGTTCTGCAAGGATCTGTCCTTGGACCACTGTTATTCAATATTTTCATCAATGATATGAGTGGTTGTTTTAGTTCTAGCTGCCTTCTTTATGCTGACGACTTGAAAGTACACATATTCTCAGTTACTGATAGCTTTGATGATTGTGAGCGTCTTCAGAGTGATTTAATACAAATTCAAAACTGATGCAAATTAAATAGATTTCCTAAGAATTCTCAGAAGTGCTAAATAATGTCGTACACTTTAAAATCGTAGATTATATTGAACTATAATTTTAGTGATATTGTTTTATTAAGATACTTCCGCATTAATTTGAAAATCAAAAAAGGTACAATAGTCAAATTTTACAAAAAATTTCTACTAATACATGTGCAACTTCTTAACAATTTTTCAAAAAATTTTGCCCCATGGAAGGGGTTGAAATAAGCATCCCTTAAGTTATTTTTTGCTATAACTTGTTTGTTTGACAATGTATTCAAAAATAGATATAAAATAACCTGGTTTAGTTTACCTCTCTTACTTTTTTACTTTAAAACTAACTGTTTATTAACAAAGCAATAATGTTCATTATCATTACACCTCACACGATTGCAACAAAAATTATGTAAATAGTCGCTTTTAACTTCTCGAAAAGATCATCAAAATTTTAAAAACTAGATGGCGTGGGAATGCCTTTTAAAATGGTGTCACACAATACCACTTTTTTTCCACACTGCATAATAATCTGGATATTTTGTATCGACTGTATTTCTTTCTGAACTTACTTTTGATCAATTTTTATATTTATGATATTATTATTTTTGTTTTATAATGACTATTTTTTAAGTATCTACCGGTAATGTTAAAATGGATTCGAATTTCTTCTCATCCAGTACTGTTATTGAGAAAAACTAAGTAAATAAATAAATATTAAATAAATACTATACTATTAAGATATTTCAAAATAAATTCTAGTATTGAACGCCCTGTATTTTTGAAACCAGCAACATTCGGATAAGGCATATTTGACTTAAGGGCGCAGTATTCCTGAAAAAGTATTTTCTACAAATATAAATAATTTTAGACATTTAAGAACTGAATAATATGGAGTTTAGCAAATAACAAGGATGTTATTTCATGCCACCTGCAAATATTCAAAGGTACCGAAGTAAAATCAATATTTAACATCAGAAAGCGATCTATCCAATGAATTTTTAGGTACTGAAATCTTTCAAAATACGTATTTTTTTAAATTCGACTATAGATGTAAACATTGTTATAACATAAACTTACATAGTTCTGCATATAAGATTGTTCACTTTTGTTTATAAGTATGTGAAAATAATTGTTAAAATGTGGGGTTAGAATAGCGAAATTATGTGTGTCATATAAATGCATTTTAAAAGTTATTACATTATTTGAGGAAAGTTTAAATAGTAAAAGTGGATAAACAAAACATCAATAATTCTATGATGATATTACTTTTGCTCTACGAGTTTTATTTTTCGAGATTTCAGTACCTAAAACACCACAAATTTGATCATTTTACGGCGAGAGATACGGGCACCTTAATCGACTTTTTTTGGTCACCAGTATCTCCAGCTCCGAGATTTTCCAACCTTTCACAGACACCCTGTATAATTGTTTGTAATAACAAACACTCATGCCAACTAACAACTTTCTTGTGCATATGGCGTATACGATCTAGACTTAAGTTAATTGTGCCTAAGGGATTATTTTGTAACGCCCAGATAGGTAGATTTATTATGAGCTTACAATAGAACAATTCAATTTTCCGCCACATAAAGCCGACTGATCGACTGATCTCTTATCACGTTGTTAATTAGATTCGTTAATTTTCTACTTCTTTCGGCTTAGGTACACGATTTTATGTTAGCGGAACGTCTGGATGGATTTAATGAAACTCCAATTTTCCAGGACTCGGCCCTAGGTGGAAAAACGTAAATACCATTTTCGTCTAATAAACTGACGATTATGGCCGAGTCGTCGTTTTGCCGCTGCTAAATAAACTTCAGAGAAACATTTCCGCTGATATGAAACGTTCAATTACTAGCAGATAGAGAAAACGCGATAACTTTTCAGAAAAAAGGGCAGTGTGGCCCGGAAGCTGTTGGAAATCGCTTTCTATAGATAGATTTTAAATTAATTCGTACTACTCTTCCACTCTTCAGGTGGACTAAAGATGAAAAGATATTTTCCATTTAAATTACGATTAAGTTAACTTTTTGCCAGTTTACAGATAGTGACGGTTAAAAGCTGCGGGACTGACATACATTTCATTGCCTAAGTCTACCGTTCCTTTTATTTTCTTAGCGTACACTGTGAACCGTCGACAATTTGTCACCCAGGGCCTCCATTATGGAATCTCTACTGATAATTTAATTTATATAAGTACTATAAAAAAGCCCACATGTCACAGTGTAAGTATCACTTTGACAGCCGCAATTTTTACAACGACAAATGCACTATAGACCAGGGTTGATAATTTTTGAAACCAAAAAAAATAATAGTAGGATGAAACCATTGGAAAAGGAAGAAAATACAACAAAAATGAAAGAAAAAATAATTTACTGGCGATCTAAGGTCGGGAAGTGGAAGGGGGTGAGTTTTTAAGGAAAAAAAACGGTTTAAATTTGAGCCAGATACTTCCATCGAGAAATTGCATGTAGTATTGCAAAATTGGGTTTTAAATATGCGAAAATATGACGGAAAATAGTACAAAGAAGCGGTAGTTAAAACACTTTAGAACACCACCACTAAAATGCTACAAATTAAATATTATAAAGAATTCAATATTGTATTTAACCCTTTCACCGACATACAGTTTAATTCATCACGAGCTGCACATTATACTAAACGTAAAGTCCTACAAGCACAACCCAAAAAGAGAGCATCAGCTCTTAATAAATGTAAAATATTTGCAATGGCCAGATTATATGACGAAAATGAACCGGAAGGACAAAGGAAATTATATCACATTTTGGTGTTTGAATTAGCTTAGCGTGGAGGAGAAGCAACTTACTGCAAAACCACTTATTTCTTATCTGATATTGAGAATAGTGGAAAAAAAACTGGACATATCGAATATAATTCCCTATTTTGGAAACCCAGACTAGGGACTAAGCGGTGACAATAAATGGGTTACACCTAATATTTTAGAGGAAGATATTTGCCCAGTACGTTTATTTAAAAAGTTGGAAAAACGAGACACTTCTGTAACATTGGACAGAGTATTTGTTACACCAAATCCCTTTTGGAAGAAAAATTCCAAAGGTTGGTATAAAAATGTGCCAACTGGAATTAATGAAATTTCCAAATTAATTATTATTTATATAATATTATTTTGAAAACCAATTGTTCATGAAGTTTATTGTTGCTAAAGTCGAAGAAGTTGCTAAGACACTTTCAAGTTATTGCCTACTAAATCAAATCAACAGGACGAATTTTCGTACAATCGTTTCTTGAGATGATGGGATATGAAAAATGTTAGTGGCAAGTACAATGAAAAAATACGTTTGACGTACTTTGAAGAAAAGTCCAAAATATGGCAACTATTCAACTTGACACTCAGTAATATCGGAGATTGCGCAACTAACTTTTGTTATTACTGGTATAATTTTCATAAAAAACATTAAGAATAAATGTTCCACGACTCTAAAAAAATACTAATGCTATTGCTGCAACAATATTGTTGAATTTCTAAATTTGCCTGATTCTCACCTTTATACTGGACATTGCTTCGACGATATTCATCCAACTGGGAGCATTTTTTCGGTTCGATGCCTGACACGACTGAATTTTGCCACACTTCTGAAAAAATAATAAAGATTAATTAAAAAAGCCCTTGCGCCAAACGGAAGTCAAGGGTTATTTTTGTAACTAAGTTTGCCTAACCTAAAAATCTCACACTGAATAAAGCAGATAAGTAAAAAATAACAAAAATCACATCACTATCCGTATTATGACGTTTCGAAAAACTCTCTGTTTTCGTTCTCAAAATCGTAAATTTAATAAAATTTTAAACTGTCAAACTTGACATACGTTTAATATTTTTACTACGATTTTGAGAACGAAAACAGAGAGTTTTTCGAAACGTCATAATACGGAAGTGCGCGATAGTGATGTGATTTTTGTTATTTTTTACTTATCTGCTTTTTTCAGTGTGAGATTTTTTGGTTAGGCAAACTTAGTTTCAAAAATAACCCTTGACTGTTCCGTTTGGCGCAAGGACTTATTTAATTAATCTTTATTATTTTTTCAGAAGTGTGGCAAAAACCCAATAAAACTAAAGAAAAACTAAAATTATGCCACAAATAAATAGCTTCAGACAATATCTGAACTTTTTATTTCTACAGTGAATAGATGCGAATGACAAGTGTATTTAATAAGTATGTAAACGATTCGTATATTTTCGAGAGATGTCATATCCATGACGCAAATTTATAGCAAATTCTGTCAGAATGCAAACAATCACTAGCGATGCATGTCTGACACTTGACACATATGTCCGAATACAATGGTCAGATGTAAACGAATCTTTAAACATTTTCAAATTATGATACAATTACATACATATGTATTAATTGAAACTAACTTGTAAACGATTTCTTTGCTATGTCCTTTTAAGTTGACGAAAAATTAATTAACCAGCCTAAGTACGAGTAATAGCAATATATTTTTTGTCACAGCCTTGTAGAGATACCTTTAAAGGTAAATGAATAATTAACTACGTTTTCATTTGGAAAGTAAATGGTTGTACATTTTATTTATTAATTACCTAGTATACTTCGTCTCATAAAGATTGTTTATTAAAATATTTTGAAAATTAAACTAATGAAGTGTCTCTTCAAACAATATTAATCACATTTAGAAACCTGGAGTTGCTCTTAAAGTAACTAGACAAAGTAGCTACATATTATTTTATAGCAATATTACCATCTTTTTGGTAATCCCGATTTAAGAAAGTCGTTTTTCAGTTAATAGTTATTTATATGCCAAGTCAGTAAAGTGATTTTTACGTTGTGCATACAAAATTTTATCGCCAACCTGATGTATAAAAATTAATTCCTGAAATCGGATGAGTTTCAATAGAAAACGTTTGAAGATTATTATATATGTTAACAATTTGTAAATCTTTAGTAGAATTATCATTGGTAATAGTTGTGTTCGACGAAAACAATGTTCCCTATAAAGTGATAGTTCTGGTAAATGCATACAGGGTGTCCCTAAAATGTTGCGACAGCGTTTCGCCACATAAAGTATAGCTGAAAATAAGTCGATTTAACTAAACTTGCCTTAGTCCAAAAGTTGATAATCACGGAGCTACAGGGTGTCAAATGTTAAAAAATAAATCGGGTTTTCTTTAATAACTTTCGACTGTTTCACGTTAATTTCACGAAATTTTGTATCCAGGGGTTTCTTGGGATGGCAAATTTAATTTTATTGTCCATTTTGGTATATCTTCTAGAGGGCGCCACCGGCGACGATTTCGAACCATTTAAACCGTTACAACTTTTTTGTTCCACCCTGTATATTATTTTGGACTAGAAAAATCTCTTTCCCAGTCATTTATAGTTAAGAAAGGTTACCTTATTGAAGTCGCTTGGAGCAACGGTTTCCGAGAAAGACACATCTAAATCTGTTGTTTGCAGTGATCTTAATACTAAAAAAATACTTATTCGTTAAGATAATCCAGTAGTTTTTCAAGATTCGGGTACCAAATTTTCAAACCGTTTACAGTTTAATTTTTTCGTATTGTATCTAACAACACGAAATGAAATACATAAATAGTCTATTACTGTTCATGAGAAGAAATGAAAAAAGTCCGTGTCATAACGGAATTATTTACTCATTTTCCTAGAAGGAAAAACTAACACGGAAGGCATGATTCCTGTTTGCTCTGTTAAAAACTAATTAGAAGCCGTGCTGTGTCACAGTGGAAACAAGCAGTATCTCTCATCTAAACGTGTTTCATACGAAAATGCTAGGTGGAACGGACCAAATGCATAGAGAATCTAATCAGAAATACCATTTCGGCTAATTGAAAATTTTATTAGCGGTTTTTGGGAGTGGCCACTGAATATAAGTCACTGAGACTATTTCAAAGAATTAGTTGGGCTTTTCTTGAATTGTTTTATTTAGTAATAAAACATATTTTGTAGGAGATTGGGAATAAAATGACAAATTAACTCGAAAAAAATTCTAAAGATAGAAGTTACTCTGAATTGAAATTGGTCTATAATTTGCAAAATCGTTTTTTGCTTTTTTTAAGAATAAGTAACTTGACAACAGTCAACAGTTATTAAAATAACTTCATATAGAAAAGTTAATTATATTAATATCATCAGAAATAAAATTGGAAAATAAACTTTCCAAATTTGATTAGAAATTAAATGACTTGATAATGATGATAAAGTATGTACTATAAATTACGAAGGTGACTCAAATCAAAAATAAACTGAAAATATATTTAGTAGTCTTTTTAATATATAGGGTGATTCTTTAATATTGCGAAAAATTACAGAGACAGGTTCTTTACATAAAAATAAGAAAATAATTTCCCACTAGCATGTGTCCGGAAACGTTTCGTTTCCGAGATATAGGGCGTAAATTTTTTTTGTAATCTACTTTTAATACTTGTTATTTCAAAAGTCCTTTAACCGATGTATTAAAACACTAAACCAGTAGTTATTTTTACTCACTCCTACACTCACAATGTGACAAACAGTAATCAACTATTGACATAAAATAATTATTGACAGTTGGTGGGTATTCCAATTTCCAAGCCAACTGGGGCTATTTTGTTTGGACACGATAAGATAATTTAATCAGACATCTATCAAGACAGATATCCTAATCGTATAGTTAAAGGATTTTTGAAATAACAAGTATTAAAATTACTTTGATACATGGTGATTTTCCGGGTTGTTATGCCGTGACCTCGGTAACTGGTAGCTGCCAGAAACAGAGTTAAAATGCACATCCCTAGCATTAGCTGGGATACTTTTACCTGCCCTGGTTGTTCTCGGGCTAGGCTCTGTGGGGACAGACCCGCTATCGGTGTCTCTGGGCCTGTCCATATATTGATTTCGGTACCGAGGTCACGGCATAACAACCCGGAAAATCAGCATATATCAAAATTACAACACTGGCCGTGAAAGCCTAAAAACCACTATTAAAGTACATTACAAAAATGAACGCCTGTATCTCGAAACGAAGTGTTTCCAGACACATGTTAATGGGAACTTTTTTTCTTATTTTTATCTAAAAAACCTGTCCCTGGAATTTTTCGCAATATTAAATAATCACCCTGTATAGTAGTTTAAGGTAATGATAAATAATGTATGAATAAAATACTGTGTGTAATTCAAGGCTGATCGATTAGTAATATTTTTCTAGCAACTATAAGAATGTTTTACTTTTAAACGATTATTTATCATATATTATTAGCCGTTGTTGACACTGATTAACTTTACTACATGACAGAATGTAATTAAACTTCCTAATTATGAAACTCCCAATAAAGAGCTCATAATTGTCCCATATGCCTAATTTCGTTCACGAAAATATTACTCGTATTGCACAATCAGTTTAATCCATTATGTACCTACTTGTTAATAAAAAATTTGTGCAGTCGTCCATTAACCAAATTGTTATTAAATAATAATTTATGTGTATGTAACTGTGAAAGTCATTTCCTCATTGTATGCTCCAGCTATTGGACGAACAAATTATATTTTAATTTTCAATTTAAAATAACACGTGCCAAACCAAAATTTCTTTGAAGCTTACAGAAACCTTTGTTGAAAAAGTATGTCACTGAAAAGCATGTAAATATATAAAACGAACTACTATCATAATTATTTTTTGAAATCATATTTTGTTATACTTGAAATATTCTATGCTGCTAGTTTATTTCCACTGAAATGAGACAAATTATATATTTTCCATAGCAAAAGCTAGAGTGTGCTTTATATAACTCAATTTTTTAACTGCAATAAGGGTAGATAAAGTATCTAACAGTATGATGGCAAGGTACATAATTAGTATAAATCGTATAATTAACATTTCCAATTTCCATTTTTGAAGTTATACTTCTTTGCGCCCGTTAGACACATTGGGATGGGATGTTGGTCGAGAAACCGCGTCACTCTCAAAAGGAAGAACAAATTTTTAAGAACTAATATAATATATTTTTTAAGAATTTTTTTTTTTAAGAATTTTTTTTTGTACGTACGAGTGTTTTTTTTAAGATTTTTTTTTTTTAAGATTTTTTTTTTTTAAGAATTTTTTTTTTACGTACGTGTGGGTGTATGAGAATGGCCAAAGAAGTATAACTTCTACCGTCTGGTCCGACGCAGACAATTTTTAGAATAGTCCTTTTTCTATGTAACAAACATGCAGGTATAGAACTGCAACACTTTTCTATTCGATCACGTTAGTACTTTCTTCTATATTTAAATCTTTCTTGCTCCTATGTCTTCTATACAGGGTGGTCCGTAACTAATGGCTCATGGAGACATACTGGATTTTTCACTTCAAAATAATAGATGAATAGATGTTTTTGGATATAAGATCTGTTACCATATCCGCAATAATTGTCGTAAATGTGAGCGTAACTTTTTTGGACATAACATTATCACATTTTTTATCAAAAAATCTTATATATTGTTTTTGAGGAAAAAATATATACTTTATTGTTTGAAGCTATTTATTTGTGGCATAATTTTAGTTTTTCTTTAGTTTTATTGGGTTTTTGCCACACTTCTGAAAAAATAATAAAGATTAATTAAATAAGCCCTTGCACCAAACGGATCAGTAAAGGGTTATTTTTGAAACTAAGTTTGCCTAACCAATCTCACACTGAATAAAGCAGATAAGTGATGTGATTTTTGTTATTTTTTACTTATCAGCTTTCTGTTTTCAACATTAAAAATTCAGACCATAATTCAACTGCATTTACAGTCTTTCTAACAAATAAGCAAGTAATATATTTTTTTATTATTATTGAATAATTCGTACTGGTCTCTTTTTGGGACTTCTGTTTTGAAATGAAAGAGAGTAATAAAAGCTTATTATGTATGCAAATCGTAAATAAATGTGGTACTGGTGCTTATATTCAATATTTTTATATTATGTATTATAGGCATAGATGAGGTGTACTTTTTAAAAAACTTTGTGTGATCGGACCGGACTAAATTGTAGCAGGTAGCTAAAATTTAATCCTCGACAATCCGTCTTTGTCTATGCCGCTTCAATTTCTCGGTCCATTTCTCTTATAAGTAAACAATATAAAAACAGCATTTTAAAACATGAGAATCATAACCGGATTAAGAGGGTTTTTAGTAATTCAAATAAAATTATTCAATATTATTATCAAAATATTTATTTAAAAATGAAATGAATAGACTTTTATTCCACACAAAAATATATGTATTTTGAAAATTCAAATTAAGATGAGTAAATATAGTGTTGTATAAATGTACAATATAGAAAATAAAAAAGTAGATATATTAAAATTCATCCTCTGAATATTCTGATGAATTATCTTCGTCTCCTAGATTGATAAAGATAGGTTCCACAGGAAAGTCAATTAAATTATCGAATTCCCACATTTTCTCTTCTTCTTTTTGTACATGATGCCATCTTTGCCAGTTATCTGCAGTTACTCGTTCCAAGGAATTTTTTAACAAAATCTGCACGTCACTTAATTTAAATGTCGTATTATTTCGCGCTACATCTCCTTTTACCTGCGCCCAGACTAATTCGATTGGGTTAAGTTCAGAGTGATAAGGTGGTAACCGTAGTACCGTTATTTGGCGATTTGTTGCCATTTCATCGATAACATATTTTTCTGATCTTTATTAAGATTGACAAGTGTCAAAAGTTCCTTTTTCACCATATTTGTTTCAAAAGAAATGTTTTTTCCGGATAACCATTGAATTATATCGGCTTTCCTCCAAGCAGTCGTAGGCGTCCGCTCGGTCTGCCGTGAATGGTAACTGGCATTATCCACGACAATTACAGACCCCGGAGGAATAAGATCCAACATCTGTGTAAAATACTCTTCGAAAACATCTGCGTTCATGTCTTCGTGATAGTCACCTGTATTTTTAGATTCAAATAAAAGTAAACCGCCATCTACAAAACCACTGGCACTATCTATATGTGTCACTATTAATCTTCGCCCTTTACCTGAAGGTTCCTTGAATTCTGTTAAAAATCCTTCCAAAAATGCTTGTCGAAAACTGTTTACATTTTTATCTTGCCATACTTTTGTTACTGTATATCCCTCGTTGACCCAAGTTTCGTCTAGATAATAAATATTCCTACCAGTGTCACGGAATTTTCTAATTGATCTTAAGTAGGATCTTCGCCAACAAATAAGTTCATCTTTATCGATAAGAAATGACTTCCTATTATGCTTTTCCCAGCTAAAATTCAACTCTCGTAAGACGGCCCATAATTTGCTTCTACTGATTTTTGGCAAATCGTTGTCCTCTGAAAGTTTACTTAAAATTTTGTTTAGCGTTGGTATTTCTTTTTTAAAATAAAATGAGTACTTTTCTGCGAATGGCATTTTTGACGAAATCATCTATAACGACTTTTGACCTCCCTGTAGATGATTTTGGGGGATTTACAGTATCTTGTTAATTTTTTGTTTCCTTTAAAAGTCTGTAGATAGTCGATTTTCCAATCCCTGTCATTTTGGAACACTTTTCCACGATATCGTCAAAACTCTTGGTAGGATTTTGGTGTTTCAATGCGTTAAATACATTTAATATAATAATCTTCTCATTCTGAGACAGCGCACATCTTTTCACGCGTTTAGCAGGTACGTAATCTGATAAGCTGTACATTTTACCCAAACAATATTATATCCACTGGCACAATAGTCACTAAACACAAGTCGAATTTTACTCTACTGCACTAGCACGTCTTCGTATATTCAGCTCTAGGACTGAATTGATCTGTGACAATATTAGTATTACCCGATAATTACCTGAAACGAAATATTACCACACCCATGGCCGGTTCTTATCTCGGGGTTTTATTACTCTCTTTCATTTCCAAACAGACTATAACTACCTTTTGGAAGTTCGGTGTAGTTTTTGAAAATTCTTCACTTTGTTATTCACTTAATTATTTTAGAATGTATTGTTATCTTATATTGAGGTGTATATTTATGTTGTCTGTTTTTATTGCAAACTCTGATTGATTGAGGAAACATTTTGTGATAAACTACAAAATCGTGTAGAAGTTTAGCGATCATAGGGAAGAAAAACATTACTTTCCGTCATTCAAGGTTAATATGATTCATTTTCACATACGCTAGGCGGAAAATAATTATTCTTCACAATTTTACCACAAAATAATACAGTCTCAGACACTTTTGCAATCGGACGTGAGGCTTTAAAAAACCAATAAAAGTAAACAATAAGGCGCAATAAATCTTTACAAGAACAGGACGAGGAAAAGATATTTATATATCACTTCTCAGATCTAAGAAACTAATATTTGTTTTATATCCAAGGCCAAACCACACATACTCTTCCCAGATAAAGAAGGGCTTATTTATTTTTATGCTGCCTGAAATGTAATAGCAGTTACGATATTGCTCGAGCTGGGTCATTTTCTTGACCACTTTGAAGTTAAACCGTTGTGAGAAAATTGAACGACACTGGCGCAATATTTCAAGTGTAAAGCAACTAAATATATTGAATTTTATATCATTCTGTAAGTATATTTCAAATAGTAATAGTCTTTTCACGGCAGTTTTCACATTTATGAGGTTCTGGAGTAGGTTTATAAGGTCATTCTTAATTTTTGGACAAAACTGACTTTTTCACTAAATATTGTCAAAATGATTAGATATTCTACATGTACTTTGACACATATGAAGAAGTGGTGAAGTTTCAGCTCTTCATTGACCAACTCTATGTACACAATGATATTATTGCTAGTGGCATTTCTATCAACATGTCGGTAGAACATATTTGCCGATAGAATTCCAACCATTTGACTTCAATCAAGACTTTGCAGCGGCAATGTCACAGATCTGCAAATCGTTCAAGCAGTCGAAAGATTCGTTTTCTTCAGTGTTTCGTATACTTGTGTTTTGTGCTTGATCAGGTGTTTTAATGTATCCATGATGACTACGTTCAGTGTCCAATGTGAAGCTTATTTCATAGTGAAGGCTGTAAATTTGCAAACATGGAATTCCAGGAAACAACTACTCTGCGGGCTAATACCCCGACCAGCATTGAATTACACCTGGAAAACCTATAGCAACAGCTAGAGTCATTCGTCAGAAGCCCACCAGACATATACCGGTTTCGAGCTTATTAGCTCTCATCAGTATGCCATAGGTAAGGTATCCGACGAATAATCCTAGCTGTTTAGTCTATCTAACCCGACAGAAGGAACCATGAGTACGCGGTGTAGAACTAACTACATCTATCGGCCATTCGCTACTCCATGCCGGACTGAAAATGTCACAGACACGAAGCGTTCTACATGCAGTAGACACCATTGAAAGCTGTCGACCTTTATCGCGTTCGGCGAGAAACAATATTTTGCAAACACGGAATTCCAGGAAACAACTACTCTGCGGGCTAATACCCCGACCAGCATTGAATTGTTTCCTGGAATTCCGTGTTTGCAAAATATCGTTTCTCGCCGAACGCGCTAAAGGTCAACAGCTTTCAATGCTGTCTACTGCATGTAGAACGCTTCGTGTCTGTGACATTTTCAGTCCGGCATGGAGTAGCGAATGGCCGATAGATGTAGTTAGTTCTACACCGCGGGCTGTAAATTTGTCAATAAAAAATTAAGTTTGTATTATAACTGGAAAACCATCAGTTAAAGAAAAATTCAATGTACGCCGCTGGACTCTACTCAAAATACTAAATCTCGTTGTAAAACGCAAACGATTTTACAAATATAAAACTTATGAACAATTTTAAGAAACTGTTAAAACTAAATATATTCTTAAATAAATCAAGGCATCAAGATGTGATTTTCACCATTTGACTTTTTTTAAATCAAGTGTGTAATGTTAAAATTTGTTCTGCTTTTTTGGGAAATGAAAGATTAGGAATCAAAAGTGTTCAAAGATCGAATTTATATTAAATTTCACTTCCCATCATCCCATTTCTAAGTGTCATTCAGTTTTCGATACAATGATAAATTATATATGAATTGGGCGTATAAATAAGTCGTTGAACCGATTTAGTGTCTTCCGAGACATTTTTAGACCAACGGAGAAGTTATAAATAAATAAATTATTGATAAATCTGATCACTTGATACGAAAGTAACAAATCCATTATATACGGGAGAAAATGGTTAACGGGTTTGATTTCAGTATGATAATTAATGCATGCTTGCATATAAACAAGGTAACGAATTGTTTGAAGACTTACATTGTAATAAATTATATTGATTAGATATAATTAAATCCAGACTTAGAGGTACTAAAACGGAATCCAGTTAATTCGAAGCAGGCAGTGGCAATACGCACAATAACGTACTTTACTTTTTTCATATGATAATTTACATCCGTTTATTTGTTAAAGACAGTATCACAAACTTTAGATTTTTTGTAAAATTTTAAGAACACTTGTTCGTACATTTTGGAAAATGTGTGATATCCTCATCAATTAGGCGATACATTTTGTTTAAGGATTTTTCAGCTGCATTCGCCAATTTTAGCAACATTTCTCAGAAACCTTCAAATAAAGAAAGATAACGTATACTTTTTGGTGCAGAAAGAAACGGTATTTCGAATTGGCTGGAAAATTTTTGAAAAGAAATTTTGAAAAAACTGAATAGCATTACGGATGATTAACGCCCTCTGTGTCACTTGACAAAAATAACATATCAATCATATTTAGATAAGTTATCACAAATGACCCGAAATTCTAATCAAATCAGCTTCACAAGATACCTACTTATAAAAAACACAATTTACGGGTAAAATATTTTTCAAGCTGTTAATAGTGCTCTTCGAGTCTTAATATTTCTAAATCATCGTGTATGTTATGATGAATTTTATCAAATGCTTTTGACAAGTAGTAAGTTGCAGTTACATCTACGTGATTTTCATCTATAAATTTAGTATTACTGTCATATTTATATTGATGTTCAGAGGTTTCTGCCTATAGTGAGTGTTATGGCTTGGAAAACAAACATTGTTTAGAAAAGCAGTATCATTTCGATTACCTTATTTAAAGGGCAAATCATAGCTTTCTTTCAAAGATTTAGAAAAGAGGATCTATATAAAATGACATGAAATTTAAGCATTAACTTCACTGAAACAGCAATTATTTTCTCAGTGTAAGTAATATAAGAATACTCCATATTACACTGAAACAAAAATGTTCATAAATATAATTAAAAGTTACGTTACTTTGATGAGTATCACTATCACTATTCCGGTCAGTTATCGCGCGGTTTAAGGCGTCAGTACTTGAATTGAGGTGACTAGATCGGTGTGGGTTCGCGCTCGGCTGCCAGTAGACCGTATATAATCTATATTGGTGGAGAGAATTTGAAACCTCTCTGCGGGTATGGTAGGGTGGAAGAATGTTGGCTTGGGTATTGACCCAAGAGAGATTGATACCGGTTGACATTTGACTACCCCCCTAATTAATGAGGTTTTCCAGGTTTCCCTTAATTCTGCACTGAATGGTGGTTAGGGTCTACCAACGTAAGTCGTTCGTGGGCGCAAAGGCGGCCTGATTAATAATAATATGCCGCCTCCTCTCCTGCACAAGTCTCCGACAGACTAATCCCTGTGATTAGAATGAGGGGTAGATATATTATTATTATTGTCGTGACATTATTAAACTTGAACAGATGAAGTCTTTAAGTCAATTATTGTACAGGGTGTCTCAAACTCTATGCCTCAGGGCTGCTATTAGGTAAAAATGCGCATAAAAATTTTGCTTGGGGATTTCAAATAAAGCCACTTAGGCTTGCCTTGGAGTAAGAAGTATTATTTTTTGAACTTTTGGAAATGCCTGTTATGACGTCATGAAATATGTTTTTTCAGAACAATTTCAACGATTGTTATTCTCAAAATAAAGTTGATGTTTTCATTATTTGAAGTTTTAAGTGATATGAAAGAGTTAGTGTAAATATTTGAAATAATATTAAATAAATGGAATAAAATAAATAACATTGCATTAAGAAAAAATAAAACTGAAGTACATAATTAGTATTTCAGTATTTTTGCTATATTGTAATCCTTTCTATAGTAGTTACTAATGTGCACACCTTATAATAAATAATTAAATACTACTCACTCAGTAGTATTTAATTATTTGTTTAAGGAAAGAAAGACTTATAGCAAATATGTCAGTCAATTATTAGCGGCACACCAGACCTCCTTATGAGCTTGTTAGCTCTCCTCAGTATGCCATTGGAGGCGAGGCAACTGACGACATATTCCACAGAATGGAACCTGAGTAGAAGTGATGCAGCTACATCTTGCGGCCACATGCTGAACCTAGTGGTTCATCTACACACAACTAGTAGTAATAAATAATCATATAGTTGTGTTAATTGTGTTTTGATAATGATCACCACAACTGTTGTAGTATTGTATTAATATTATCTATAAATCTGTATTTAATAAATTGTCCAATAAATAGTATTCATTAAAATTTTGAACCACATTTTTTCAGTATACATATTCGAGTTCTTTTTCATGAAAAGCTGTTACAGAATTATTACCCGTGTCCTGAAAATTACTTTAAAGTTGCATGCCTACCGAAAAACTTTACGGCATGCATAAATCACGGACTGCGAGTGAAATGGGATAACAAGAACCTAAAACTTTGCTTACACGTATAATCGAGTCATAAGGAAAAACTAGTTATTAAATGCAGCGAACAGGATTTAGATCTGCCCCCTACAAAGAGCGGATTGGAACGGGCTGAAATTAATCAGTATCACCACGGGAGGTAGCAATACGATCTCGATGCAAAACATTAATGCTTGAGCGACGCTCGTAATCAAATTCAATGAATTTCAACGTCTATGAGGAATCGACGTAACGTGCTACCCCTATATTTCTTTTCCTTTGTTTTATTTATAAAAATGACAATGTTCATTACCACTTAAATAATAATAATATCTCTACCCCTCATTATAATCACGATGTTTGGTATCAGAGAACATACATATGACTTCATTGATAGGAATTGTAGGAGATTTGATACATATTAGCTTAAAATACCTTTCTTAATTAAACAGTAAAAAATGTTACAAAAGCTAATAATAAGGAATATATGGGTAGATATTGTGGGTGTAATTCAACGCAGGTTGAAAACGGCGGCCACAGTCCTGTTGGATACGTTGAAGTTAAAGGATATGGCAAGCTTTGCACAGTAAACGGGGAAATTCCGTACACAGTGTTTATTCATTGTTACTATTTAAATTTTCCTAGCATAAAATAATAATTTTACATTACAGCATTTATTTGCACTGTTTCAGTTGAATAATGAAGATCATTACACCACTAATGGAGTAATGTGGTATATTACCACACTAGTATATTAAAAAAAGAGATTACAGCTTAATGGTTATTTTTATTAAGAACCAACAGGTCTATCAATTTGACAATTAATAGATAATTGAACTTACATTGAATTACTTGTTTAAATATTTACAACTTTCGCAATTCGTAAGATTATTACCAGATGAATGCAGCTGGTCTGTATTTGTATTAACAATGCTTAAATTTTCTTTGTCAGCACTTGAAGCAGCTTCAATGGCGGCAATCTCTTCTCCAAGAACTTTGACTTTGACTAGATGAGTTGTACTTCTTGGATAATTCTTAAAAATGCCTTTTTTGCTTCTTATTTTATATTATTAGATGCACACCAATCAGTGAATGGTTTATAAAATTGTTCGTATTTGATTCTCGATTTATCTCGTAAAAGTGAGGCTACTGCAGTTGCAGCAGCTTTTTCAATTTCAAGGGGCAAGTTTTCTGTTTCTGAATCACTCATTATTTCAATCAACATTATTATTCTCACAAGGAAATGTAAAAATGAAAACTCAATTTTGGTTATAACAAGTTTGACAGAAAGTTTGACAGGTGACCATAACAATGCTTTTGCTTCTTGATTTTGAATCAAAACTTACAAACGATCTGATTTTGGATTTTTCTTAATTTAAGGTAGTTATAGATACAAATTTTTGCAGTTCTATATAAAATATTATATAGTACACGTGGGATAACGCCATTTTTTAATAGATTCGTGAAATTACAAATGTCTCACTCATGTATAACAATGCCCGTATCCCACTTGTACTATAAATAACTATTAAAAAGTCTTTGTAAGACACACATTATTTTGCTATTCTATCCCCACATTTTTACAAATATATATAAATAAAAGTGAATGTAATAAGAAGTTTATATTATGACAATATACATACTTTGTATCTTAGAATTGGTTTGTTAGAATGCATTTGTCTTTATTTCGAGTGGCATGTAATAAGATTCCTGTTATTTGCTAAGCCCTAAATTATTCAGTTATTATAATGACATAACGAAAAATATTTGAAAAATTCTAAGTTATGTGTTGCAATACCGCGGACCGTACGGCCTTTTTTGACCTTACAATCGTGAGTGGGCAAACAACACAACCATTTGTCGTCGCCTGTTCCCTTTATTTCCATTACTTCGCTGTGTATTATATATTAGATCTATTTTTCAGTATCCTTTCGCACATTTTGGGTCAGCAACTGTTCATTTTCAGGCACATTTTCCACATTATCTTTTGATGTTTTACATACAACCGGCATACATCAAACAGCTTTTAGGGATATTCCTTTTTAGCAGTGATTTAAAACCGGATTTTGCAACGCCTACTGTATTTGTTTGTCACACACATACAAAAGTATGACTATGTAACTGATTTACTTTGCTTTATTCATTTTCAGTGATTAATTATTGCCGAAATGGCACTCCAACAATGACATTCGGTTTTAAAAATTAAGCATTTTTTTTATTAGTGGCTCATATACAATATATAATCATATACAGGATGTTTCAGGAGGAGATGTACATGCTTCACTATGTTATTCTACGTTCAATTTTAATCAAAAAAAATTCTTATGAATTTAGGTATGGAAACACTTTTTTTAAGATATACAGGATGTCAAATTAAAAAATAATAATTACATTTTCTTTAATAACTCATGACTACTTTAAGTTAAAATTGTGAAATTTTGTATGCGGAGGTTTCTTGAGATGGGAAATTCAAATTTAATGAACGATTGTCTGTATCTTCCAAATAAACAATAACATTCGATTCACGCTATATGATAATTTGCATGCATCATTATCTTTAGATAAGTTTTTAACGGAAACGGCTACTCCCAGGGACTTCAATAAGGTGTCCATTTCATAAGTAGAAAAGGACATACACCGTGGCACAAAGAAGTTGAAGCTATTTAAAAGGATCCTAATGGTGGCTTGTGGCGCCCTCTGGGAGATACAGTCAATTGTCAAAAAAATTTGAATTTCCCGTCCCAAGAAACCTCCATATACAAAATTTCATGAATTTAACTCAAAGTAGTTGAGAGTTATTAAAGAAAAAGCTAAGTGAGAAACACAATAACACAGAGACTTTAAACTGCCATTAAAAATATCACAATCCTTAGCAATTTTATTGTACAAATTACACATTAAGTAAATAGGAGATTTCGCTAGTATATTAGTTCTAGGGGAATCACAGTAAAACAAACTTTGTTGCCTCGTGTACCCACGTGGTATACGAAAGTAAACATTACTCAATAGTATGAGGCAATCAACTCTGTTGTTTAAAAGATTATACAGAAAACGAATAAGATATATGTTACGACGTAAATCCAACGCGTCTAATCCGAAACGATTCAATAGGTTAGTGTGATTACAACCCTGAAGTGGATAAACACCATCTTGTCGATATGCAAGAAGTTTTACAAATCTTCTTTGAACTGATTCCAGCCGGTGCTGATGCGTATTCTAAATGGGGTACCATATTATGGAACCGTATTCGAGTTTACACTTGATCAGGGAATAATATAAAGTTTTCAGTCCGGAAAGCACTAGATACAATATTATTAATATGTTCGATAAAAGTAAATTTATTGTCAAAGGTAATCCCTAAATCTTTATATAACTCAACACGACTACTGATGTAGCCGTCAATAGAATATTCATATGCAACAAAATTAATCTTGCGAGTGAAAGACATAGATTTGCACTTGGAAATATTAAATGACAGATGATTTAATTAGAATTAGAGCCCTGCGGTACACCAGATGATGGAATAAAAGAACGAGAAGTGAAGTTTTGATATCTAACCTCAAACTGTCGATTAGCTAAATAAGACTCTAAAAGTTTAATTAATCAGTCGGAAAAACCAAACTTGTACAATTTCGTTAAATTTTCGGGAAATTACCTAGCTCTCGAAAAAAATGAAACTCTCGGCTGCTCCTCGAGTGATCATTTTTTCTCGTGGATTAAAGGATCGTAAATTTCCTTATACAGGGTAAGTCAGTACTAATGTCATTATTTTAACCAATTCAGGAGGGCTAATAAAGGCAGAAAATCGAAAAAAAAAATGTTTACTTGACTTTTAAGAAAATAAACAAATCACCCTATAAAAATCAGTAACACGACGCTCCTGGTGCGCTACGAACTTTCTGGTGACGTACCCACACGACAATCGAATTCCGGAGGAAACATCGTTGCCACATCATGTGTGAATCGTCTAACACTTCAGCGTTATTCAAATTTATCTCCATTTAGCACTTTCAGTATTTTATTAGATACGTTGGAGTTTTGTGATTGCAATGTAACTAAGCTAATTTCTTTGCAGTCATAACAGGTACATTTGCTCAGAGGAAACTCCACACGCTACTTGTCAGAGGCGATTTGTTGTCAACGTGTGGGCAGGAGTCTACGGGTATCGTTTGATTGGACCGTGTTTTCTACCGCAAAACCTGAGTAGACCGCATACTTGCAATTTTTAATAGAATTATTTGACTATTATTATTTGATTTCATTGGACATTAACATTTTAAATTATTATTGGCTGATGTTGAACTGAGCAAGAAAAAATAATATTCTAAAATAGTCAGTACATCCGTTTATTTGTGTCCAAACCCTAGGTAGGTAGTAGGTACTAGAAAGATATTTCAACTTGGCAACATTGCATCAGGTCGACATCTAGTTGAACTGTGAGCTGTAAACGACCAAGGCTGTGAGCGGTCAGTGACAGTCTGAAAAGGGGGTTTAAATAATGGTTTGAACATATTTTTTTTCGGTGTAAATATGCATTCAGATTTTTTTAAATCGCGTATTCGCGTTATACTCATGATTTCTTATCTCCTCTTACAATTAATGACATTATGACTGACTCACCCTGTATAATTAATAACTAATACTTTTACTGACATTTGCAGAAACAACTGATTTTGTTACTTTTGTAAACATCTAGTTTAAGTTGTAGTGTTTGGAAAAAATAAACTTGGGGTCTTAACATCTAGGACTCTATCAACAAGAAAGAATCTCCTTCTGCTATCAACGTATTTCTTACCAGATTGTTTTATATAAATCGTCCTGTATAGCATCATTAGACAACTAACTTTAGAGCTATTATGGCGCCCTGAGTTTAAAACATTTCCCCCAGGAATAATCCAAAGATTTATTACTCGTCTCTCGTCTCCTCATTCACATGCAAAGCTTGCAGTCGCAACCTCGGTCGTAATTCTTATAATTGGAGCTGATGCCCTCACGCCAGACGATTATCGTTAATTGAAAACAAAAACACAAGTTCTTATCGCGAGGACGCTGCTCCGTCAAATTGACGGCAAGTCGCATGCTAATTCAATTGACCAACAATTAAAGTTGACTAATTAAGTTATCATTCTAGTTCGGGGGAAGAGGGCAATCTTTCACTCGTTTAAATTTTTCGGTTCAGTTGAGGGGAATTAATAAAAATCCAATTAATTTTCTTCATTTTTTCTCGCGTTCGGCATCTGTGTAGCGCCGTAATAAATGTAACTCTGCTGGTGTATACTGGAAAAAACAAGTTATGACGTCGATAAAGGGATATTTTTAGAAAAAGACTGTGAGGTATGAAAATTTGTTAAGGTATATTTGCTTGTGAACACCCGATATAAGAAATATAACAAGTATTTTTATAGCAAAATTTCAGCCTTAAAAATCAAGAAAAACCACTACCACTAATTAAAATTAGTTGCTCTACCCAAATATACTAGACCATTCCTATGAATATTATTACAATATAAAAGAAGTTTCTTAAGTAGACATAAAAAATCCAGTGACGTATTCTGATGTAAATATAAGGGTTTTTGTTATGTAAAAATAGGGTCTCAGGACTTTTAATTTTTAATTTCTAAGCTGCTTGAGATAATTTAACCAAATTCGGTGTATTTAGCATGACAGTAGGTATGAATAAAAAAATTATCAGCTTTACAAACTTACCGGTGACGGAGGAGGCAATGATAACCACATTGATTATTATTTGCCAAAAAAATATATATCACCTTGTATAATATTACAAATAAAATAGGTCATCATATGCTCCATTGTAACAAAACTGGTTTATTTTTTTTATCAAGTGTATTTTTACACTACAATATTACGTATTATCAAATTAAGCTTATTTTTTAAAAGATTAAGTTTTAATAATCTGTTATGCATGTTCAAATGCTAAAATGGCCAATATGATTTACATTTATGGCCTTGCAGATGGAAATGGCATTGAGGCTTGGCGAATTTATATAGAAAGATTTCCAAATCATCCAACTCCAAATCTAAGAATGTTCAGAAATATTTTTCAACGTTTTTTGGACTCAGAAAGGTTCAACTCCTGGAAGACCTTCGACTGTTAGAACGCCTGAGTTGGAAGAAGCTATTCTACATTTGGAATTTGAAGAAGACCTAAATATTAGTACTAGAATAATCGCTGCAAATCTAAATGTGAATTATAAATTAGTTTGATCCATTCTGATGCATCAACAGTTATACCTGCATCGCATACAAAGAGTTCAAGCCTTACTGCCGCAAGAATTTTGCCACTGGATTTTGCAAAACATTGAACAAAATGTTGACTTTACCGCTGGCATATTGTGTACAGACGCAGATAATTTTTTTACAGATTCTATGATGAAACCCTAATACCATAATGGAATCTCGATTTCAACATCAGTTTTCTTTGAATATATGGGTATGGGTGGGTATTAATATCATTGATTATTATTCTTGTGTGAATTGGTCAGTTGTCATATTGTCTTGTCTTGCCAAAAGCATCATCAGAACTTCCTTAATACTATAAAATGTCCCTGATCATTTGATCTCTTCAAAGTATTCCTTCTTCACATTCTTTTAAATTGTCATTCTATTGTTGATCTGTATAAATTATAGGTATTTTGATCAGGAGAATTTTGCTCTATAGGACAATATAATTTAGTTGTTTTTTGAGTGTGTAATGTCTTGTCAACAGTCCTGCTATTATCCTTATTGATCTGCATGGCTCATCGGCCTTTTCATTGACATAAATATTTCTCGTTCTTAGTACCCACAGTTTGGATCACAGTATTTTCATTTGCTAGCTTTATTAGCATCCAAACAACGTTACACAAGCTTGACTGAGATTTGATATGGTATCAGCTGACTGCCTGTAGTACTACTCTATTATTGAAATGTATGTAATGAATGTTTTTAGGAAATTACCACAATTGTGAAAAAATCAATAGTTTATCATTTTCAAATTAATCACAGAACATATTTTTATATTTCTTCAAAACACATGATTTAGAAATCAAAACAACTTACAAATTTAAGATCAGAAACATCAATCAGTGAACTTGGATGAAAATAGTTGCAATGTTAATAAAATAGTTTATAAATCAACATCACCGAGTTATATTGAAGCTGTAAGCGTAATATGTAACTAATTTACGTAAATCTAACTTGGGAGTTGCAGTTTAGAAGGAAACAATTAATAAAGATCCGGGAGAATTCATTTTAAAAAACGCAGACGCCTCTCCAACTAGCCTTGACGCTTAATTAACATTGTAAGTTGCTGAAAACAAATTATTTCCAGATACATATTGACGGCATTTTCAGTTGCCTGCTTAATGGTACGAACAAGAGTTCCTCAATTTAATTGATTTATTGTTTATTAAACTCAATTAGTTCCTAAGGTTGATTACAAGTTTTTATCAAGCATACGACATTTTAATAATATATAATAATAATAATAATAATAATAATAATAATAATAATAATAATAATAATAATAATAATAATAATAATAATAATAATAATAATAATAATAATAATAATAATAATCATGCGTTTATTGCCCAACAAAAATAATCCATTTACAGGACAAAAGAAAAAGTGTGAGAATATTTCTACGAAAATAAAGGTAACTTAATAAGTTACATACAATACGTCAGTGTGATAAGTGTAAGTAATACTAACAGTTTGTACAGAAATTTATACCACAACCAACAATATAACTACATATCAAGTATTAATTAACCTAAATATCACGAAAAATCGAGATCTCACCAATAATAAAATTTTTAGAGTACAGGTCTGTAAATAAGATAAGCTGGATATTTGATTATAATTGATGGACATAATATATACTGGAGATTTCATACCTAAATTGGTTCTTACAGGATGACAATAGAACATACAGCGATCCCGTGATCCAAGTCTAGGAACTCGTAGGTCAAACATATTCAACATAGATGCTGAATCAATTCGGTTGTGAAATAATTTAAATAAGAGTGACAAACTCGCAAGCACTCTTCTGGTATGTAAAGAATCAAAATTAAATCTTTGCAGCAACAAACTGTGGTTATATCCCCTAGGTGGATAGTAACCATCAGTACGATAAGACAAAAACCTTTAGAAAACGCCTTTGAACTGATTCCACTAAATCAATATGTGTTCTATAAAACGGGTACCAAATAATACTACAATATTCAAGTTTCGAGCGTACAAGAGAATAATAGAGGCATTTTAAAGCAGCAACGTCATTAAAATTTGAGGAATTTCTAATAACAAAGCCCAATGTTTTATATGCAGTGTTAACCATTTGATTAATGTGATTGGAAAAAGATAATTTGTCATCCATGATAACTCCAAGGTCCTTAATACTATTGCATCGTTTAAGAACTGTAGCGTTGAGATTATAGTTAAATAAAATAGGTTGAGTTTTAAGAGTAAATGAGCATATTTTGCACTTGTCAAAATTACTTGGCAATTGATTTTGAACACCATTCCTCAACTAAATCAATACTTACCTGTAAATTTAAACAGTCACTTATAAAATGTATATTTAAGAAGAGTTTTAAATCGTCAGCAAAAAAAAATGATTAGATCTTAGTGACAGAGACAAATCCTTAACAAATAAAATAAAAGAAGAGGTCCAAGGTTGGATCCTTGGGGTACACCTGAAGTGGTATAATAGATAATAAAAAACAAATTCAATATTTTAGTCATTTCAATATATAAACCATGATTTCTCTTTGCAATCACTATTTGCACTCTCTTTCTAAAACTAGAATGAAATATTCTTGGTAACGGTAGTGATATTTCTAATGTAATCTTGTCGTGACAAGAAATATATTGCTACGCCAGGAAGTTTTACCAATGTAAGATGAGATAATATTTAATTAGCTACATAAAATAAATGTTGCATTTCTGGTGTAGGTATGTATTTTAGATAAAGGACATCCAGCATATAAAATTATTTTATCCACAATCAGTTTATAATCGGACTTTTATGCGCACTTATGAACCGTATAAGGTGATACTTTATCCGCTAGTGGAATAGAGTTACGTTATTTCACTAGTAGAATAATAAAAAATAATAAATTCATAAATCAAATTTAATTTATTTACTTATTAACATTAATATTTATTACTGTTTAAGAAAGGTATTTTAAGCTAATATGTATCAAATCTCCTACAATTCCTATCAATGAAGTCATATGTATGTTCTCTGATACCAAACATCTAGGTATGCTAATGAACATCCACAGACAAAACTCTATTCAATAATTATCTAAAAAATTTAATATATTTACTAACTAGATGTTTGGTATCAGAGAACATACATATGACTTCATTGATAGGAATTGTAGGAGATTTGATACATATTAGCTTAAAATACCTTTCTTAAACAGTAAAAAATGTTACAAAAGCTAATAATAAGGAATATATGGGTAGATATTGTGGGTGTAATTCAACGCAGGTTGGGGCTTTTGTCCACTGAGTAGTTAGTTTCACACAATATTGTTAATACCTAAAAATATATGAAAAAAAAATTAATATTTATAGTACGAGACACATTTCGTTTTTTGTTTTATCACATTTCACTTCCTTTCCGTTAACAACAATCCTTGTAGCAGTGTTGCCATTATTTTCGGAACGCATATTTGCCCAAATTTTTGAATAATTATTATTAATTAAAACTGGTATTATACTTTATAATATCTACCAATCGACGACTGTCGTCAACCGATCATATTGATAGATAATTGATCTGTTGCCAAATTCGTAATAAAGTGCCATGTTTCTCATTTGTATGCAAGAGTAGTGCAAGACAAGAAATTTGCGAGACTATCACAAGAGAAGATCGAACAAGATATAGACTTTAAAAACTTGTCATGTTTTTCTAAGGCAAGACTTTTTGAAATTTTGCATACATTTTTTCTCAGCCAACAGCCACCACTACTCAAGAAACTCTTTAAGATATGAAATTTCAACCTCCAAACAAAAAACAGGTTGCCCAACAAGTAAGTACATCTAAATCCTAGAAAAGAATGGTAACTCTAAAATTTACATTTAAAGTTCTGGATTGAAGAAAAAAATTGTACGCCACCCTGCGTCAAAACCTTGCTCAAGGAACAACTTTCTTTCCTGTTATTTTCAAATACTTGGAATGTTAATTTCATGAAATATTGTCGGATCATTCATTGATTAAATATAACTTAATTCTTTTATAAACCTTTTTCTTAATTGTTTTAGGTGGGTGTGTGAATTTCGGCCATTCCTGCTATGGAGGGATGGGGAAGCGGGCCTCCGACCTGATAGACACCAACGAGGAGGTCCTTCAGAACGTGGAGGACGTGGAGGAGAATCCGGCATTCGTCTTCACCGGTCCAAGAAGCTCTTACAAGCCTAAACCTGATAGACTGACGCAGCAGCAATATGACAACATATCAAGGATCGTCAGACAATGGGTACGTATTTTTCCAGACAATACCAGACAGAAAGCAAATATTAATGGTTGGTTTAGCATTATCAAAATTAAGTGGACTGTATTTTTCGGTTAAAATTACCAAACCTTTTGTTGAGTGAGGGAAAATCAGACTGACCCAATGCTGCCGGCTGCTATCTTGAAGAACTGAGTAAGGGAAGAGAAAAATTCTGTTTTCAATCAAGTTTTGGGCTGATCGGTATTCCCAAAATAGATGATATTCCTTATCACTTAACAACTTGCACTGAACAAATTGCACACAAGAAATAAGAGAAAGTTGGTCTTTAAATTCACGGTAAAATGATTTTTTGACTAGTTTTAATGACACAACAACGTTTGGTAATTAACTTGGAAAATAAGATTTAATAGCAAAGTAAATTTTGTAATTATCTTTTAAAATATGACTCCAACGGCTTTTCTATGACCACCTTTTTGAAAATTAAGATATCGAATATCAATTCTTAGTATCCACTAGTTTTATGCTATGAATAGTACTACTAAATATTTGATTAGAAAAAACTATAACGACGTAAATAGTGGTTTTAACGTTTTGACAGGCCCTTACTATTATTCAATTTATTATAAGGTTTGTTCCAAATCCATAGAAAATCGTACAATGTACGGTTTTGAGTTTGCGCAATAGCAAAAAACTGTTCCAAATATAAAATTATCATTCATTGTACGATTTCCTTATTGTTCCAAATATCTTTGGGACGAGCATTGAAACCGTACCATGGCGATAATATCAGTACATGATCATGTGTAGGAACTACTGTGAACTGTTTGTATAGACATGCGCACTACGTAATCTCATTTATATTTGACATTAAAGCTGTTTAATTTAGTCGTTTTTATTGATAAATAGTAAATTGAATTTTAAAATGCCCATCCATGACTCGTTTTAATTTTAAATAATGACTTGCATACGAGATTGTTTACAACTTCAAAGTTAAATTCAGAGGTTATATTATGTTTGTCCCCACTCATTTTTCGGTCAAGTAAACGTTCCAAACATTTGCGATTCCATGCACGGTACAAACTTGACGCATGCGCCTATTATCAGTGCATATAATCTCGTGACGGTATCGTGGCCGTACAAAAGTATTTATTTGGAACAAATCTATAGTATGGATTGTCGCGGCCCTCTTAAAAATTTTTGAAATAAAAATGTTTTATTGGAAAAAATTGTTCTTTTACATAAATTAATTAAATTTCGGAAAAAGGACCAAAATATGATTGCCGGTCCTGTGTTAATTCATTAAACATGTAGGAAACTGCCATTGTATGTGTACTGCGTTTAGCATCCCATTAAAAACGACCACAAAACACTCTAAAACTCGTGACACATAAAAAATCAAAAGTTGTGTAATGTTCCTTGATTTTATAATATTTTGGTTTTAAAGTTTATGATTTAGTAATTATAGAATACCTAGTATTGTTGACCCAAATTTGATGCATAGGTCGAATGGTGAGTTTTTATCTCATTTTGAGCCTCGCTGTGTTAATGGTTATGGATGTGAACTTATAGTTACTATTATTTTATGTCTACTGTCTACAAAGAATCTACTTTCGAGTTTAAGACGGTTTCCTGTTATATACAATATACACGTCACACACGATATATGCCGGAAACGCTTGTTTCCTTTCCTACTTGACACCACCATTTTTTTTGTAAATAGTATGCATAATCTTTGCACATGGTTGCAAGTTCAAAAACTATTCGTTTACATACACCATAGTATGACATTAAAACATCTTACATTGTTTAAACTTATTCAGTTTGAGGGGAGGTACAACGTTTCTGAGGATAAAGACAAATTAAATCTCCTTACGTATTATGTATAACAATGAAACTATGGAAACTAAAACCGCTCCAAATTTTGCACGGTCCCAATGGTTAGTGTTTTTGTTTCATTAAATAGGTTTTAATTTTGTTATTGGCAGTGACTGTTTTGTTCTGGCTAATTTAAATATCTGACTCATTGAACAGACCCAAGGGAGGTAAGACCGATGTTAATGGAAATCACCTTGATTAATGCCGTCGATAAATCAAATCTAACGGCACTTTGTTGTCTTATTTCTCTTATTGGGGTAGTAAATTATATATACATCATTGGCCACGAGTATTAACCACTTCTGCATTTTGAGTGTTCCTCAATGATCAAACTTGTGTTTTTCGATACAGAAATCTCGAAAAATTTGAACATGTAGAACAAAAGTAATAAAAAATATAAAATACTGGATGTTTTGTTTATTCATTGTTACTAAACTTAAATTTTCTTCAAATAGGTACAATAATAACTTAAAAAAAATCGTTTGTAAGCCACACATTGTTTTGCTATTCTAACTCCACATTTTAACGATTATTTTTATACTTATAGATATACAGGGTGTCTTGCAAGTCGTTACAATAATTTTAGGAGCTGATAGAATACGTGATTTTGAGTCGATTGAAATAAACATATATACCAAGTGTTACCTACAATATTTGTGATAATTAATTTTTTAATATTTTTTTATTTAACCGTGCTTCTCTAATTATTGAAGTGTTGAAGAAAAACAAACTTTTTTATAACAAATATTTTTATTATTAGTATTAGGAATGAATAGATTACTTAAATGATTTAACTAATAAAATCCAAAGTGGCTTCGTTACTTACCTAGAACTTCATAAACATGGTTTTTCTACTTTGTAAAAGCGGAGAGTCAAATTTAAACGTGGATTTTATTTAAACCTCTATGTGTAGGTTTATTCAGATATTATTAAAAACTTACCTAAGCAATGCTCTAGATAAATTTGATGATTAGACAGCTCATTATTTACTCGCTTTGTTTCGCTATTTTTGAATAGGTGGCATGAGATAGCATTCCTATTAGTTGCTAAACCTAGATTATTCAGTTACTAAATGTCTAAAATTATTTGTGTTTGTAGAAAATGCCATTTTATAATATGGCGTCCTTAATAAATATTGTGAATGAGGGAAGACTTTCATAGTCAATTTCAATATTTACATTTAGGTGTTGGGTCTTGGTTATTCTATCTAAGCTTTCTCTAAGATCAGCATTTCCCAAAATGAAAGCTCCCCGGAGTATTATGTTACAGTATTGGAAGGTCATGAATGGTTATCAGAGGAATGTTTACTTTATTTAACGGAGATTGCAACACAGAAAATATCTGCTTTCTTCAGTCTGATTTTTATAACGGACATACACAGAAACAGTTTTTAAAAATCAGCTATACTAGATGATTAGTCTTCGTGAATTTACTTTCAATGCGTTTTTGTTTCAGATTGCGAATTACAGGAGGATGCAGGAAGCACCCAATGAAAATATGTAAGAAGAATAAGTACATTTTTTAAATGTCTTGAAGAACTGAAAACTTGTCCTTAAAATATATCAAATAGAAATTAAAGTAATAATAAAACCATATCCCTTAAATTATAAATAAATGTTACAAATGATAAGCAAATAAAGCTGTATGTATATTAAGGCTTATGGATTATGGATGTAGATAAGTAAATTGATTTATAACTTACTTTCTGATTCTGTACTTGAAGACATATTTTCATTGTGATCTTGATTATAAAAATGTTACAAATAAATATAGGTTGGCTGGAATGCTGGTGTTTATTATTATTTAAAAAATTGAACCACTATAATGACAAACTACGTTGCAAGTGTAGGCTACCACCAGTACAAGACTGTATTGAATTTGACACGTATTCCGAACACCGCGTGGATTATCTTCAATACAACAGTGTATTAAGGTTGCCTAATGTTGAAACGTTCAGCAGTTGGTAGATACATACAATTGTAATAATACTGGCATCTCTGATGATTTGTTTTGATGAACTGCCAAATATTTATTCAGAACTACTTGTAGAGCAACAGCTTTGAGGGAGTATCATTATTATTGCAATAGATTGTACATGCATGAATGAATTGTTACAAAATATATTTAATTGCTAAATTGCAAATAAAGTTATGAAATAATGTTGAATTTTTGTATGTAACAATATAAGAATTGTTTTTGAAGCACAGTATTTTACTACAGATGAATAGTATATTGACGTATAAGTGGATATTTTGCACGTGTTTAAAGGCCAGTTGTCCATGAATGCTTTACGCTTTATTTTTTTTATTGGTACACTTCGAAATCATAAATACTACCAAAAATGGTTTGATGTGACATTAGTATACTTTTTCTTGTCATGAAAATGAGAAAAACAAAAATGAATTTGTAATCTGTCACGTAATTCTTGTCACGACACTTGTTACTGGTTGCATATTGTTTAAAAATGAGTTCTAACATTGATTGAAAAAAGTAAAGTAGAATCGCGATTAATACCGCAAACATCGGAAAACGCTTATAAAAACGAAAACGACAAGTTCATCAAATGGATGGAAAAATGGAGTAAACGGTAACAGATTCGGATGAACGAGTGGTGCTTGCTTACCTTTAGAAAATGTCGAAGCAGTACAAGGCGTTGACTATGTGGACTATACATTCGAAATTGCAAAGTATGTTGAAGACGAAAAAAGGATGATTTAAAATCATTTGTGACATTGGATGCATTCATGAAGGCAATTACCAAGAATGATGTAGCCAGGAAGGCATAAGTATTCAAGACTCTTGTAGAAGATGTGAATTATGCGAGTTACGCTTACATGGCATCAAGGAAGAAGGAAGCGTATTGCTTATTACTGTCTGACCATCTAAGACAATAAAGGCTCGACGTTTCACTGTTGCCGACAGTGATTGAAATAGTTATGTGCATTTGGTGAAGCAGTATTTATCATTGCGACCCCAAAATGTAAGTACAGATCGAGTTTTCGTAATCAGGGGAAGTGCACCAATCAAGTGATTGGTAATAATACGTTTGGATCATTCCTTGGAAATTGTACGTTATCTTAAATTGGCCGATCCTGTGAAATACAGTGGACATGCGTTTCGACGTACGTCCACTACCATTATAGCGAATGTTTCAAATATTATTGGGAGTGCCATTAATGAAAGTGTAACCTCATTGACTTCCCAGAATGTTAGCAGTATTAATTTGAACAGCATTACCTCTGATTTAAAAAATCGAAGTTTTAATATTTCAAATAATACCAACTGTATTTTTAACATTCATTTCAAAACATTTGTTAGTAATTTTATTTGACGCCACAAGGTACTCCTGTTAAATCGTTAATTAAAAACGTTACATTTAGACTTTTCTCGGATTAATCATTTTAATAATAATAATATCTCTACCCCTCATTCTAATCACAGGTATTAGCCCAGAAGTCGGAGACTTGTGCGGGAGAGGGGGCGACATATTATTATTAAGCAGGCCGCATTTGCGCCCAGGAACGACTTACGTTGGTAGGCCCTAACCACTATTTAGTGCTGGAATGAGGGAAACCTGGAAAACCTCATTAATTAGGGTGGTAGTCAAATATCAACCAGTATCAATCTCTCACATTGTTCCAAGCCAACATTATTCCACCCTACCGTACCCGCAGAGAGGGTGCCAATCCTCTCCACGAATATAGCTTATATACGGTCTACCGGCAGCTGGGCGCGAACCCATACCGATCTAGTCACCTTGATTCAAGTACTGACGTCTTAAACCGCGCGACCACTGACCTACCCCCCATTTTGCCATGGTAATTTTAAAACAAGCGCGTTTTTAAAGTTGAATTTAAAAAACACTGAGGCGTGCGTTAAAAAAGCAAAATAAGGTACTAATAAAAAAATACTATTTTTTGTGAGAAGCGAGTTGGGCAATCTGTACGAAAAAATCGTATTTCATCTCGAATGGGAAAAACTAATTTCTTTTCTACGAGATAGCAATAAAATACTGGATTAGAATTAACAAAACTATTTTTAACAGTCACTTGGGCAATGCATATTCGGAGGTAGATACATGTAATTAAGTAGTGACAATAACGTATTTCATATTGAGTAGAAAATGCTACTATTTTTTTTTTTTTAATAAATGTGAGTTAACTTTTCTCGTATTTGCTGGAAATAATTTTTCGATTGCCGACTTCGTTGCTATAGGCCGATTTAATAGTTTGTTATCGAAACAAGCTATGGTTTAAGCATATTTGCAGTTTCAGACGTATCTTCAAGAGTTTGGAGTATTTTCTGCCTCCGTTTCATTTTATTATTTGAATCTTCAGTGTACTGCTCTGCTACCGTTTGATTTCCAGCATGTATGTTGTTTTATTTTTGGTAGATTGGCTATACTATCTGCAAGAAAAGTGGTAAAATGCCTTCTTAATCAATAGTCTGTAAACAACTGAACATCGACAAATTAAAAAATGCTGCAGTTTGCATCAGAACTTTTCCACATTGATGAAGGATCGGGAGATTGTATTGTTTTTTCCTAATGACTCGAGTCTAGAATATTTCGAAATATTCAACATTATTTTGATGTTAATTATATTCCGTAACATGGAATATATACTCCGCATATATGGCTTTAAAATCGTTGGATGTTTTAGTAATATGAGCCAGAATAAGGGCTTACGGGAAAAAGTAATTGGTCATCATTTCTCCAATTCATGAAATTCTTGTAAACAAATTCATACCTGTCAGGATTTATCTGGCAAAATGTTACTGAAAGCGGAGTATCTAAGTCATTTAAAAGTCCTATTACTAAATTATAAACTGTCACAACGTAAATTATTAATTGTTTATTTAATCGTTAAATATTTAGGCAGGCTACTAACACAAATTGTTTTTTTTCCAATTTTGAAACTATAAATTTGGCATTTTTATTTTTACTTTTAGATGATCATATTTTTTAGTAGTAAAAAAATGTCTTCTTGTAATCTGTTATCAAAAGTCGATATTTTCTTTAAATTTTCAGTTGACAGTGAGTCTTCATTGTCATCTAGCTGCGAAATACTTTTAAGTTCTAGAACGCGAGTCTTTTCGTTCTGGAACATAAAGCAAATGTCAAAATAATTTGTAATTTTTTCGAAACTTTTATTAATTGAACAATATACATTTTGAGTAATATAACACTTCAATACAAAACAGTAACTATTATAAACAGGACGATTGCAATTTATTTTGCACTACTTGTAAATTGAAAGTGCCGATATTGCAGTGAGTTAAACTTAGCTGTCAGTTATCGTAGCTTGTAGTTCTGGGTGCTCAATGAGGCTGCTGCTGTAATTTAAGTTTACTGCGCACATTGTATTATTGGCAAGTTCAATACGCTCTGCTGGAGATGATAACAATTTTTTGGGGATTGAAATTTTATTTTGTATAAAATCTTCTATATATGTCTCCGCTACCGTACTAGAAACACCCCCCTCCGTACCCCCATGTCATTTAATGGTGGTAATATCAGCCCCTGTGTTGGCTAATAAACTGGCGGAAGAACGTCTAAAACTGTATAAGTTTAGATGAGGCAAATTGAGATAAGTTGCTATTTCTTTTAACACATTTCCTGACATACTTCATAAAAAATCTTCGACTTGTAGTAACTGTCGAGCGTAAAGCACAGTATTTGCGGTATATCTTCATTTGGTCTGGACTTGAAATCACAAAACATCTCGGAGTATGAGTTTTGGAATCAGGAATTCTTATAGTAGGTAATAATTGAATCTTTAGTAACTCATCTTCTCCCAAAGCTGCACAAACAACATTTATTAAAATGACTTGAAAAGTTGTCCAAAATTAGTTAAATCGATCGATTTATATTAATTTGAATTACTTCTTTTAGCAGAAATCTATTATCAGGGCTTCTTATAAAAATCTCTCAATTTCCTTTTTCGTTAGAATTCTGGACTCTTTGGACGGTCTCCACTGATTTGCTTTTCAAATATTGTATTAGTTTCGGAAATTTTCTGATATTTACATTTTGTTTGGCATTCAGTGTACTTTTAATAATTTTTTTAATATACTGACCATAACGTTGAAGGTTTAATTTTATGTATGAAGCATGCCAGTAAACCACTCCAGACATTTTTTGAATTTTCTTCGAACTACTTTGAATTGGTTGTAAGGAATCTCGTACTGTCTAAATGATTTTTTGGTGATTAATTGTAAAACAGCACTTTGTGTAGCTTTCAATCACAAACCTAGAAAAAATATAGATGCCAGCGACAAATTGCCGACGGACGACCGCTAATTCATGGCCACCCTAAAAGATTCAGAATCGCTAAAACTTGCTTTTATGCCAATTTACGTTGATTGTACTATAGCATGAAGCTCATTTGTTTACTGTGATTGGTTACAATCTTTAATGACATTTAAAATTCACTGAAATGTAATTTTATAATATGATGACTGGAATGCGCTAAAAGCTGCGCGAATGGGCTAAAGGTACGGATTCGCTGGTGCGAATGCGGCCGCGGCTCGCGACTGCGACTCGTTGCCGGCCAATAGGCAGTCTAAATGCTGGAGTTGATGAGAACATTCAGACTGTCTATTGGTCGCAGTCGCAGTCGCACCAGCGAATCCGTACCTTTACTCATGATCAGCGCCATATTTGTCTTGTGCCTTCTAGCAATGGCGGAGCAATAAAGATTTAGCTGACTGAATTAAAATGAAATTGAATTCTGGATATGAAGATTTATTTGGTGCTATATGCTGGTTAATTTTACAGTCCCTTATAAAACATGACATGTTCCAACAAAAATACACAAATAATAACACTAACGAGATACAAGATACAAAGAAGAAACCACACTGTACGCCAATGACGCGTTTACAAACAAAATAATGGAAAATTAAGAACACAATTCATATCGTACGTGCAGATGATTGTCTCTCTCGCACCCACATACATAACAAAAGAAGTATTTCTTTGATGAGTTTCATGTGTCTCCGTTTGTCTGCTCCTAGGTGTGGTACCTTTCTTTGGATGCGCAATGGAACTAAACGCATTCCATATCGTACATTTCAGTGTTACAATTACAGCAAGTTAGTTAATTTCATATTGCAATGCAGCCATCATATTTGCAGAACTGCAACATAAAGCAAATAAAATATGAATTTTCCGGACTTAAGACCCTTGGCGACGCGTGACATGGGCGGGACCTGTCACGTGACCTATATAACGGAACGGCGCCGTCTATATTTTTTTTAGGTTTGTGCTTCCAATACTTCCCCTGGTAAATGCTCGTCTTTACTTTCGAGCTCATTCTGAATTAAACACTCTTAGAATATGAATTAAAATATACAATAATCAAGACACTACTTCTCAAATTTCCTTTCTTGAACGCAAAAGTACCATTTCGCGTTCTAGATACATAAATAACTATTCACATAAAGCAGCCCACTAAACAATAGACCTTACATAACATTTTAACAAATTTGCATTCATTTTAAATATGTAATTTTACACTGTAAAGTAACAGCAGGCTTGCTAGAATATTTCATAGGACTGTTTTGACTAGATAGTTTGATATAAGTGAACCGCAAAAAGTTTCTGTGACGTTACATATTAGTACTTGCTGCAAGTTATCACATAATTTATAAAAGAAAAGTTGCGATGCAACGAAATTATCAAGATGTCGAAACTTTATATGTATATTAATAGGCGACAGGTGGCGCCACTTATATCTCACTGATACTGTGTAACCGAATTTTGGTAGGATATCTACAAGACTTGTGCCCTTGGCAATTGGCAGCACGAGCAAGGGAATAATAGATCCCTAATTTATGTTTGGCCACTGCCACACGGGCAGAGAAATAGAGGAAAACCTCGTTGAAGGAGTTTATCCTGGGAGGTGTGGAGACTGGAGACAACTACTATTTATTTCGTAAATTAACTGGTTGAAATATTTCTAGTAGTTTGAAACCACCAATCTCTGACCGTGTGAAAACAGACGTATTTTAAACTATTTAAATTTTAAAGCAAATGACAATATTTATTTGTAATTTCTTAGTTATCTTTGTAGGCAAGGCAAAGTGGTACAAGGCAAGCACATTTCAACTACTGTGAACTTGCTAAGAAAAGTTGTAGCAAACTTTCTAAAATAATGTTTCCTTGCAAAGTTTTTGGGTGGAAATTATAACTTTGTCACAAATATCTTGCGAACTTTCTGTAAAAGCATTTGCAACGTTACATCTTGGTTTGTAAATTTTGAGAAATGTTGCAGCAATTTTATCTTGCTTAGTGGGAGACAGTGGGAAAATGGCTATTTTCATATACTTATATGAGTAGAAACTTTTTTCCAAACCTGTTTCCCTAATAAATACAAAGGTAAGTATACAAATAATGTGTATATCATTTAGGAACTGTAAAATGTTCTATTCAAACTATTTGTAACTTTGTTATCAGTACATTTTGTAAATAAAAGTAAACAAAATAACTCAACTTAAAGCCTAATAATAGCATTATTCTAATTTTAACTGTTTGCACTGATACAATTTATCGATGAACGTCGCTGTGTTTGAAAAAGTTTAAAGTTTATCAATGGTAAAACTGTTTATTTTAGTCAATAAGCGATAACGACACAAGTACAAGAAAACGTTTAACATTTCCTAAATAAGTCGCAGGCACAGTTTCTGCTCGATTCTGTGCGATGTGCGAAACCTTATCTTCGACTATGGAAGCCTGTGTGGAAACGTAAGTTATTGTGATTGTCCTAGTTTATTTTTAGGTTATGTACCTAGAAGATAACCGTGTTGTGGTGTACAGAGCTAATGCAAAACGTCAAGGAAACATATTGAAAAAAGTATGTTACAGTGTCGTGTTACAGGTCGAATTGCGATGACAGTTTCCAAGTGGTGGATATAAAAAATCTGCAAAAAATTTTAACGGAGGATGAGATACATTTTTCAGACATGACGTCTCTAGGGACTATGATGCTGCTCGGTAAGTCTTTGATGCTTTTTTTCGAATGCCCAATTAGGAATATAAGGAAAAACAAAATATGTTTACTATTTTTTATGCTCGTGTGTGTATGCCATCATTATTGAATTTTCAAAATTCTCTTAAACATTATATCTATAATATTACGTTCTTCAATAAGGTCAAGGCAATCTAAGTAAGAACACGTGTTACTTTGACATATATTTAATGCAATATGCTTGTTTAACAATTACAGAGTATTTTTTAGTTATTTTATATACCGGGTGTCCATTTAATGCGTATTGGTCGAACCCAGTCTCCTGACTCTCCTGGACTGATTTTGAATGAAACTGATTTTGCAGGGTTGCCAAATGGAATAAAAATAGCACATTTTAAACATATTTTCATTAATACAGGCCAATTGAGAAAAAATTTGATGGCCAAAGGTGACATTTTTAAAGCAACCATATATATACGTCTACTATTATTTGTGTACAAATCCGTAAAATCTTTGTTCTTCGAAATCATCAAAAAAAAAAAAATGTTTGTTTATTTTAAACTACATCGAAAATCGCTTCCTCTCACCTTACCACGGCATTTAAGATGGAGATCCAAGACCTGCTATGATTTTTTTATACCCCCGAAATTCAATAAAAACGTTTAGCGATCTTTTTTATTTAAAATCTGAAAGGGTGGTGTTACTCAGGTCATCTCAGAACCCATATGTGTGAAATTTGAACAAAAACTATACAGTATTTTCTTCTATATATCCTCAAACTTTTATTTTTATAAAAATTTGTAAAAACTTTATTTTCCAAAATAACGCAACAAATATTTTTATGTTTTAACTTACATCGAAATCCGCTCCTTCTAATCCTATCACGGCGTTTAATATGGCGATCCAAGGCTTGATATGATTATTTTTATACCCCCGAAATTAAAAAAAATGTTGAGCGATTTTTTTATTTAAAATCTGATAAGGGGGTGTTACTCAGGGCCCCTCAATACCCCTATGTGTGATATTTGAATAAAAGCTATACAGAGTGTTTTAGTGCAAAACATATATAGTGATGCGTTCTCAAAATTTCATGTGTGCGGTTTTCGATGTCATCGAAGAATAAAGTTTTTACGGATTTGTACACAAATAAAAGTAGACACCCTGTATGTTTACGTATTCTTAGTAAAGTTTCCTAGCTTAAGCCGTTTTCGAGGTTCATACATGCATTTTTTCTAAATGTTTGGCAGATGCATGATATATACAAAATTTAGTGTACTTACCTTAAGAGTTGTTTTGGTCGGGGAAACAATTTTTTGAAAATCTTATAATATAAATACAGTCATGGACGCCGACGGAAAAAAAACAGGGGGGCAACAAAAATAACGCGTAGGTAGTTTTTTCTAAATTTTAATGAAAAATAAAAATAAAATGGAATATTACACCTGCAAATGTGACCAAATCATAAAAAATCACATAAAACTAATCTTACATTCTAAAAAAAACATAGAAATAAACAAAATAATAATAACAAGAAGTAACTGTAAAAAAATTAAGTTTCTTATCTCTTAACCGTTAATTTTAACTGGAATATTTACTCTCCGGGTGGAGGGGGGCTGCCCCCTTGCCTCGCCCCTGCCGGCGTCAATGAATATAGTTCTACTAGAGCCCACTTACTGCACATTAAATGAAATAATAATATGTACATAACATGTCCAATACTTAAAATTAGTAGTTTGTGAATTATTCAACAAAATGTACAATTTTTCTAAAGTAGGCCATGACTGATAATAAAAAAGCTTTTGTTCATCACTGTCACTACTGAGTATGTAAAGAAATTTAATGGATTGAAAAATAAATAAAACAGATGATACGATGTGTAAGTGGAAGCTGAAACACATAATATTCTGTGAGTTGAAAATCAGTAGTTTTAGATCCATTGAAAGAATTTCCTGAAGTTCTGACGTATATTAAAAATACTCTGTATATTATATAAACTTATGCAGGTGTTCATTATCGTGACGGGACGGGACATTTTTGGACCATAGTTTATAAAGCAAACTATCATTAATTGTCGATGTAGGACCACCCCCTTAAATATTCGCATATCATTAAGGAACACCCTGTATACTTCATTTCTACTTATTGCTATGTATTTTAGTTAAACCCATCCCACACAGGATATATTTAGATTTACATAAGCATCTAATAAAACCTATAAAAAATGTTCCCTTTGGCATATTTCATACGATATTTCAGCTAACGATGTGATTTTTTTAAAATTGATTTTTCAATATACTTAAAACATAAATATAAAGAACTGCAAAATTCAGCATTATATATCTGACATAAATGGAGCCATTATTGTGTTTTAAACAGGAATAGCGACCTAGCTTTAATTTGAGACCATAGACGGCATAATTGGTGACATCACAGATGTAATAAGAAAATTTGTTATATAGGGAGATGACATAGGAATCAAAATAAAATCAGCAGGATAATACTTACTGTTTTCTTGTATTCAATTATCATACCTGCTTATTTAAAAAAAATAATTGAAATAAAAAAAAAATGATAATATTTTTTAGTGTAGATTTTAAAATTTGTATTAAAATAGGTAATAAATACAACACGTAATACTAAAAATTGGAAAAAAATCAGTGATAAACAATGCGGCCATCCGAGTCTTTACCTTGTTTTAAAAAAAAACAACACAGCTGGTATGGCATCTTTTCAATTTTATTTCCAATAACTGCAGATTGTCCTGTTAAATTGTTTATTTCATTCGCAATAACTGAGGTGCAAAACTTTCCTATCGTGCTTAAATAATTCCCAGGAATTTTTTCTTGGTCACACATATTTTTAGAAAATTATTCATTTCCCAACTGTGATATTTATAAGTGAATATGTCCTTGATTGGTTCATGTATTTTTATTTATTGGAGAAAAATAAATTTGAATGTTAATATTTTAGCATACTCAGATCAATAAATAGTAACAGTTACAATGTTCTGTAATTTTGCACCATCAATTGTACTATAAACGGATAAATTCCAGGCAACAACTACTACGTGTAAATGCCCTGACTATTTCAAGAAGAAAAATCGTATTTTTTTCCTTCTATCGGCTATGACAGATCGAATAGCCAGGATTATTCGTTGTTGATCTCATCTATGGCATACTGATGAGAGCTAATAAACTCGAAATCAGTATATGTCTGGTGGCACTGCTGACCATTAACCGTGGTAGTTTGTTATAGGTTTTTCAGGTGTAATTCAAAGCTGGTCGGGGCATTAGCCCGCAGAGTGGTTGTTGCTTGAAATTCCGTTGTTTGTGAATATCGTATTTACCGAATGAAGGTCGAGCTTTTATAGTACCTATATACAAAATAGTGGTCTCGCTCTGCTTGTGGCCCGTATCTAGGCCAAGCATTGACTAGCCAGTGACAACTAGATGCACTTACATATCGGTTGTATCTTAGAACAAACTGCCTGTAAGATGCCGGAAGAAGCAAGCGAGCAAATGGACGACGACTTCAACTTACACAGGCTCTCTCTGGCGTACGAAAGACTGCACACCATGCCCAAGATACTAGTAGAAGAGCTGGCGCCGTACGTGAAGATCCTAGACATAAGTAACAATGAATTTGAGTACGGCACTGCGATAAGCCTTTGATAACTCTTAATTGCTTTTCTTTGTAGGAGTTTAGATTTTCTTAGCGACTTCACTGAACTGACGCATTTGATCTGTGACCGCAACAACATAACCTCTAAGACTGTAATTCCGTTTCTGCCTAAATTGGAGTTGTTATGGATGAATCACTGCAAGGTAATCCAAGGTCAAATTTAGGAACAACTTTGGCTATCTTGATAATGGATCGTCTCTTTATGCATGCAATCGAGATTAGCAAAGTTGCTTTTAGATTTAGATAGAAGTGTGTAGATACGAGTAATAGACAATTGCTACTTGGAAATTTGTTTGTGGTATGCAAAATTTGTTTGAAATTAAGAAAACAAATCTGCGTTATTGAATTACGATCCTGTTCCAGTTTTATATAAAACGAGATGCCTTGATGACCCGAATGTTTCCATTTCCTTATTAATATTTTTAATTTATACCGTTTGTCGTTTTCGGATCCTCAGGTGCTAAAATCACGATTTATTAAAAACAACTGATGATCGAAACAGGTGGTGATTTAATAACATCGTGGTAGTAATTTTTAATAATGACAATTGATTCTTTCAGATCGATTCGAATTGCCTAAAGATTAGTGATTGCTATGCAACTTCACACCTTGAATTACGACGAGCCGTAACAACTATATCGTAGCGTTAAAATTATATGTAGAGCGTTGAGTGAATAAGTTTATTCTTATTCACTCAACGATGTAGAGATAATGAAGCGCGGAGTTTAACAGGGCCGTAGATAGTTTACGAATGGACATATTAATATGTTCACAGAAAATATGTCGCAACGTAGTACTATACCAAATAGTAAGGTTAAGTCTAGAATAAAATACGTATATAAATAAAGATAATATGTAAAAATGACAACAGTTACCCGACAAATTTTACTGTTGAGACAAGGTTTCCATGGCATATTGGAAAACATATTATTACGTGCTTTTTTAAGTGTGTGTGCGTGTGTGTGTCTGTAGTGAAACGGCGACGCTTATCGTAGGGAAAATAACCGTTCAACGTCTACTGTTGACAACGGACAGTATGAGAAATCGTTGAGGCATGAACGGGTGTCCCAAAATAGAAGGCCATACCATTAACCACATATTTTTTGGACAAAAATAATGCGACTTTCCTTATGCCAGTTTTTATTTGGACGTCCCTGTTTCAATATACAGGGTGTTAAATTTGCATTTTAAAAACCTATTTCTGTTAATAATTCCATTGTTTTGTAAGATACACACTTGAAATTTTGCACGTATTTTTATCTTGTTTCGGCATACTTGTCATGTAATTTTGGTGAAAAAAATCGAAGTGCGAATGGTGGTAACTGAGGGATGCAGTACCTTTTACCCCCTCCAATTATGTTTAAGTACGCCTATGCAGCTTTTTCTTGAAATATCAAACGTAGAATTTTCTTCAGATCATTTTATCTCATTGAATTTTTTTTGTTTAAATGCTCCGTTCCGGAGAAAAACGGCAAATTGTAGTGCCCATAAATTTATAGTTCACTATCATTTTCAAGTGAAACTGAAATTTTGTGAATATACCTATCATTACAATAACTTGGCAACTTAGCAAATCGTAATACTTACTGAATGAATATTTGCTATTTAAAACAAAATAGGTAATTCTAAATGTTATAAAATGAGGAATACTTATGAATTGAAAAAATAATATGGCATTAAAATCTCTTATGAACCAAAAAATAAAGTCTTATTTAGTAATAGTAATAACAATAACTTTTTATCTAAATAACATTAAATAAAATAATTAATTAATTACTACTAATTTAACCAACGTCCTACTTGCCCACCCTCCTCATTAACAAATGTATGCACCCTTTTGCGTAAATTCGTCAGCTGCCATTACTATTCTCTCTCTGAGATGATTAATGTCGTTTATTTCTGCAGCATAAACCATATCTTTCATATAACTTCAGAAAAAAAAAACAATTGATTAAGGTCAGGAGATCGTGGTGGCCATTGAATAAGTGCGTCTTGTCCTCAACCAATTCAACCATTGGGAAATAGAAAAGTCCGGCAGTATTTAAATACCCATAATGGGGTGGAGCACCGTCAAGCTGCATCCACATACCGTCACGTACGATAACAGGTAAATCATGTAAAACATATCGGAATTCATTTTACAGAAAATTAAAAAATGATGCTGAATTTAAATTATTTGGTATGAAAAGGGGACCCAACATAATATTATCAAATATTCCCGCGCAGACATTAACCCTGAATGTAAATTGAAGGTGTGCTACAATGGTTGCATGGGGATTCAAATACGTCCATACGTGGCTGTTATGCATGTTTGCCAATTCATTTCTTGTAAAGCTTGCCTCATCCGTGATCCGTGAATAGAATTTTTCTAACGAAGTCCCTATCTGCATCATTCTGTATTAACAACCAACGACTAAATTGCATCCTAGAAGCAAAATCTTGGGGAAGAGTATTTTGTACGGGTTGGATGTGATACGGGTGCAGAAGTTTGATTTTGATGAACATTTTTGTACAATTTTCTATTTGTCGGGAAACAATCTTTGTACCTACTTGTGCTTGGTTCTTCTTCTACCAGTGCTAAGATTTGTTCGTTTTGTTAAAGGCTTAATTTTCTATGGAGGCCGCAAATTCCGAACTTCTGATCCATAAACTTTCCGGTTTCACGAAGATGTCGATCCAAATTTAAGAAAACCGTCCTTTTAGGATGTGATCTGTTGAGATAAGGGAGCTCACTATTTTTTTCCTGACATCCATCAGCCGCTAAGACCCATCAATACATGTCGTTCTTCTCCAAAACGGAGCAGTTAAACAAACATTGCAGGGGATAAAGGGTACTGCATACCTCAGTTACCACCATTCGCCCTTCGAATTTTTTCACCAAAATTACATGATAAGTATGCCGAAACAAGATAAAAGTACGTGTAAAATTTCAAGTATGTATCTTAGATAAAATCTAGATAGTATCTATCTAGATTTTATTTCTGAGTCTGCTTTTGAAGTTATCAGGTAGATTGTGTTTTGTGCCTAAGTGAAGTTGTATTTTATGTGTTTGTTGTTGTAGTTGTTTTTATTGTTTAAGCGAAATAATAAATTTATATTTTTCAAACATTTTTCATATTTTAAATAGTTTGAGTTGCATACGCATATTTTTAATACTTACATATTTGAGTATCCTTACTTCAATTATATAATAATTTATTAGAATCTTTTAGGTCATGATATTTTTAAAGTTTTAAAGGCATGATTAACAATATCTTTAATGCATATTATTTTAACAGTATAAAAATTCCATTTGTTTGTATGGTTAATTATTTATCAACTTGATGTTTAAAAATGTTGACAACTATACTCGTATATAGCAACAAACATCGCACGTATTTAAATATCTCTGGAAATTAACCATTTACAAAATATTGTCACACAGCATTTTTAAACCATGTAGGTATATTGAAAATTACATGTTACCTACCTTGTGTGATAGACCCATTATTTCACATCTTATCCATAATTTAAAAAAAATTGCAAAAATTAAATATTATTTAAAAAAATATATCTTTTCCTGCTCCCTAATTATATATTCTTGTGAAAAAGTTTATTATTCTCTTTCTGTATGACTAACCGCTTGTTTTTTTTAAATAATTATCTCCGAATATGCAAATACTTTTCTCACGATATAATAAAAAGTTTCGATTCTTATAACTTGGTGTTTCTATCAATTTTTTTTATAGTAATTTCAACACTGTTTTTTTAATTTTGAAATAAAAAGCGAGGGTTGATTTCTTTCCAGGATATAAGCAATAAGTTTAACATAGAAATGAAGAGTTAATGAAATTTAAAATAATTTTTTTTCAGATATCTGAATTGTACCCTTGGGCGCGTAAATTGCTTCATTCTTGTCCGAGTTTACGATACCTTTCACTGATGGGCAACCCAATTGCCCCCTCGTATTTGAGAGGAGGGACTTTATTTGAGTATTTACAGTATAGGTAAAATAAATGTGTCACATTCATAGCTTAAATTGAAATTTCTAAAAATGAAATGATATATAATGTTGTATTCTTACTCTTTCTTTTCGGTAATTCATTGGAAGAGTTCTAATTCTGCCAATATAAGATTTTTTTATATACAATCGGCCCAAGTATGTATCCCATTTTGGTCATAATAACATTTACGTTATTCGAGATATGTTTCTCTAAAGTTTATTAAATTTACATTAATTCCTGGTATTATAAATGCACGTCGAAGGTAAGTTTTATTATTTAAATAGAACGAAGACAGCTAAAAAATGTAAGCAATCCATTTCATTTGTCTGATGAAAAACAAAAAAAAAATGTTTAGATTTAGTAAAATGCAATACGAGAATTTATTAACGGATTAAGACCATTTTTGACAGTTCCTCAGAGACAAAAAGTATTCCATCAGAGCTAAAAGTAAAATTGCAAATGCAAGATAGCGACTATCAAAAAGTATAGCTTCTTTGTGTAAAAGAAGTTGTAAAATCAGAATTTGCTACCTGAGAAGATTTTTGAAAGATAAAAAAGTTCTGTCGTTTTCAACGCATTCGACCTAGCGCAGGTGGCGCTCTCTATGAGCTACAAGCAAACCATGGATATATTTCAATCTTTCGCCCCAGAAAACCCCTAACACCAAAATTTCATCTCGATATAGGTATTTATTATGAAATAAATAAGAAAAAACTAAAATAATATTTTGCATTAAACACGTAGTTCTATAAGTATCAACTTTTGGACTAAGGTGAGTTTGTCTAAACCGCAATATTTTCACGTCAAAAATCTAGTCATGAATTTTGGCCTATTACACCGCGACCACCCTGTATACCAAAATAAAAAAAATAATAATAAAATTGTCAACAATCAATTAAGCAGGGAATACACATGCCTGTTACCTGCATAATGACATTTAAGGAACTCCTTGTCTTTAAGAAACTTTGTTAAAATTCTACATAGTGTGTGAAATAACAATCCTTAACAGTCAACTTCTTATACTACAAAAGAAACACACATCTATATAAATTATGACCAAAATGCGATACATACTTGGGCTGAATGACTAAAGAAGAAGAAATATATAATCTGTTTTCTAGGTTGTTCATCATATCTCTCTTTCCTTACCTTATACATTTAGACGACAAAATAGTGACTCCGGAAGAAAGGAAAGAGGCAGAAGAGATGTACCACAGGCCACTTATGGAGAGGCTTGTAACAAGAACCCAAAAAAGTTTACCTACTTGTCTAAGAGAGGTTTCCGAAAAAGTGTCGGAACTGTTAGCACCCACTCCCGGGTTTATGGTTCCCAAGAAAAATGTTGTAATTTAAATTTTACACTTTTACTATATTTTAATTGCAAACCGAACTGAAATGTATATTTTAATTATTGAACTGGTAAAAAAGTAAAATTAAATGAATGACGCTATTTTTTGGATCTGGATCTCTAAATAACAAATTTTTTATATTAATAAATGAATATGATGGATTGTAAAATGTAGTATAATTTCCATATACCTCTTCTTTATCTACAGGGTGATGCACTGTTATTTCCGCAAACTTCAAGATTCGCTAAAATTTGGAATGGTAATCATTTTATATCAGATGTTTAATACTAATTGTAATTGCAATACGAAACGTCGATTATATTTTCAAAATCCAGAGTTAGATGCGGATAAAAATGTATGACTTGAGATTTTGCTGAATTTTTCTGAAATGGGTTGTTGACTACCTTTCATATAGAAAATTGTTTGTTAAATTTAAAAATGAAAGTTCAGACATTTACTATATTTATAAAGCAGTACCTCAAAGACCCGTGTTAGGGCCTTTAATTTTTTTATTATTTGTAAACGACTTACCTCATCGTGTAAATGCAACTGCCTTAAGACTTTTTGCTGATGATACATCGTTAGTGGATACTGCTGAGACTCGAGAGGGTGTCCAATTGTGAACTAAAAATTTGGTGCCGTGCTTTGTCAATTGATGTAAGAAGAATGAGTTGATAGCTAATATAGATAAAATCGAATGTATTTATTTTCATTTCCAAAACAAAACCCTGCCAACTCTGTTAAGTTTTACTGTATGTTATAATCTTATAACTTCACAGAAATGCACCAGGTTTTTAGGAGTACACATAGATGACGATTTAAGATGGTCTCAACATACAGATTTGGAAAGTGAGGATCTTGATGGTGAACTGTATTTTGCCGCTTGCGTGTATTTGTATCATGCTAGACGCATACTTCGACCACAGCGTGTTTGTATCAAGCAGTGTTGCCAGGTGGGATAAATTCAGTGCATGAGAATAATTTCAAAGAAGCATGAGGTTTGGAGAAAAAAACATGAGATGGCTTAATTTATCAAAAAACACCTCTTGACACAGCTTAATTTTTAATTACATTTGCAATGCCATTTTTATTTCATTAAAAACCATTATGTTCTGCTGTTTTATCATAATATTACATTGTAAGTAGATAGTTACAGCTACTTACTTAAAAGTTATTAACCTCGTAACCTTTCTAATTTATTTTATTGTTAGGCCGGACGAACGTTGAGGCGCAGTTGACGTGACGCAGGGTGACTCACGGGTCGCAAAATCTGTTGTTTCCAGAAAACATAGGTACCCTTACGGAATAGAGTTAAGAATCACTGCATTACAGCGTGAATACAGCACACACACCGCATATCCGTAGACTGTCATACCCGTTTATGTATTCATTGCTAATTATTAAGAGAGCAGTCTACAATAAAGGACATTTCAAGTACCCAAATATTGTAGATACCTACCTCTATCTATTCAATTTTGCCCTCGATTTTGCCTTTATTTCTCGTTAGGTCTTTGTTTTGGGAGATTTCAAAGAGTAATTTTAATAATTTTATGATTTCTTTTTGTGTCTATTAAAAAGCATGAGATTTTGTAATCAAAATATGAGAGCATGAGATTTCCTCGGAATGCATGAGATCTGACAACACTGGCATCAGTTGACCGGACAGTTAGATTTGCAATGGCGAATTGGCGTTGGCGATAGGGAACCGATTACCGTAGTAGTGGGGAATGCTAGACCAATGCACGTCGCCGCCCCTCTTAAAGTTCGTACCTTCCCTGGGATGATGCAGCAATTTCTACTTTCTCTGTAAAGATCCGCAATTTCCGAATCTGTATAACATTTTTAATTAAAAAGCTTAACAATTCGTACTACGCGATATTGAAAATTAAACAGTCACTGCTAGAAAGTTCTTTGCATATTATTTACTACAGCTTGGTTTATAATTTGCTTACTTATAATGTGGTTCTGTGGGGTTGTGCACCGACACTGGAAGAATATTTAGGTTGCAGGACAGAATTGTCAGAATTACTTTCAATGTCTTCCTAGGGATTTTTTAGGCCAATTTTTATTAATAATACATTTATGAGTTTTCCTTGCCGTATATCGTTCTTTATTATGCATCAAAGATTTGAACAAATATCTCCTTAGTTCATCCCTGTATCATTATGCAACAAGGGATCGAGTTTTATTAGTATTACCTAGTCACAGAACTTATAAATTTGTGAAATCAATTTCATATGCTGGTATTAAGTTGTATAATCCTTTTCCAAATCACGTAAAAGGTTTACTTACAATACACTTTAAATGCAAAGTTAAAGAACTGTTATTAACTAAATGTTACAATAGCGTAGAAGAATATCTTTAGATGCGGAGTTTTTGACTGTGTAACTGTTGCCCTTCCAGTTTCAATTATTTTTATTATAATTTGTAACTGTGTGTGTGGTACATATGTATGTTTGTACCACTACATTTTGACTTGTCCTATACTTTGTAAAATTATGTCTGTGACGATTAAATACATATCATATTTTCTATTTTCTTTTCCTATAATTATTATCAATTAGAAGTTATAATTAAAACAGTAATAACAAATTCAAATTGAAAATTATTATGCCGTTTTCCAAATCTGTCCGGTGATAAAACTCAACTGGTCAGCGCTCTTGAAATGTTCGAAAACAACGATACTATTTGATCCCTTATTCAAGAAAGGTGCAGGAAGATACAGAGCTTGTTGGGCTCCAATCTTGGCATATTTCCCAAGAGGAACGCCATTCACGACGACCAGACCTTTGCCCCATGCCCTCATGTCAATGTAAGTATCGCTGGGTTCGTCAGAGATTTCCAAATTGGCGTAGTAGAGAGCGGGTCCGAGACTGGACGATTTGGAGGACCATGCTTCGAGGCTGTTTGTCCAACTTTTCTTGAATTCCAAGGGGATTATTTTCCAGTCGGATACTTTGTTATCGTCGAGGTAAACGTCACCTTAAAATAAAAACAATATATTTGCATAGAAACTAAAATATGTATTGATCATCACATCGGTACTTGTTAAACGTATATATTTCTAATGTATATCTAAAACTATATTCAGAATACACAAAGCGGCAGAGGCATTGTACAGAGTGTCCGGGGAAATATGAGGAATCTGTCGGGTGCAGATAGAACATGAAAAAATAAGATGACAAGTTCTTATAATTATTTTTCCTACAGGTCCTCCCTACGTAGATATGTGACCCTGGAATTCGGTTTTTCTTGAATAACTTTTAAAGTACTCAATATAATGTAATACAAATTTAATGTGAAGGACCTCTAAAAATAGTGTCCTTGAAACATATTTCATTTGATTGACGTTGAACAAGAGTACCTTTTTTAGTCGAAGCGGTTGTTTAGTTTAGGTTGAAGCGATCTAGATTTATTTTTAAAGTCTTTATCATACCGGGTGTTAAAAATGTAGGCATTATATTGTAAACTTAGCCCGCCCCTGACTAAAATAGCTAAATATGTTTCAAGGACACTATTTTAAGAGGTCCTTACTAGTGTCCATCACATGAAATTTTTATTAAATTATATTGAGTACTTTAAAAGCTGTTCAAGAAAACCACCGCAGGGAGGGCCTGTAGAAATTTTTTTTATAGAAACTTGTCATCTCACATTTTTCCGGACACCCTGTATATTGCTTGCTCCCTCACCTTGATTGACTTACTGATTCTATTTTTTAAAATTTCAAATAATGGTTGCTCTAAAGGTATTAAGCTAGTTGAAAGGTCTTTCAAAATTCTCTTCATATTTATATATACAGTGTGGCTCATCACGGACTAGAACTGAAATATTCTAAAATAAATAGAAACATCTTAAATATTCGATATCTCCCTGCATTTATTAATACTCATGTTATTTTTATTAGTTTATTTTGGAACCAGTGTACTTTAAAACCGATTGAAAAACTTAATCTTCAGCTTCAGAATTCTGAAGAATTGAAAGAAGAAATTATTCAACCATTCACAATTCGTAAAAGATGCAAACCAAACTCAATAATTTACAGGTAAAGTATTGACATTTTATCTAGAGTGATATCAATTATTTTTTACCTATTTGTCTTTCTTGCTTAATTTTTATTTTTATTTTTTTATTTTTCATTATTAACTGTTATTGGTGCTATTTTAGTCTGGTAATATGTCAATTGTAGTTAAATGCCAACGTTTCGGCTTATATTTAAGCCATCTTCAGAGCTCTAGAAATGTAATTATGTTACATAACGAATATAAAATTACAATAAAATAAAACGTAAGAAAGAAAAAGAAAAAAAACAAAACACATTGAAAATTACACATTAAAATTACAATTTTTGCCTTAATATTAGAGCAAGCTAAACCTAGTAATATTTATTTTAATTTATTCATTTTAAAAGAAAGAGGACAATGTAGGCAAAAATAAATTAAGCTACATGTCTACATTGTCCTGTTTCTTTTAAAATGAATAAATTAAAATAAATATTACTAGGTACTTAGCTTGCTCTAATATTAAGGCAGCAATTGTAATTTTAATGTGTTTTGTCTTTTTTTTCTTTCTTTCTTACGTTTTAATTTATTGTAATTTTATATTGGTTATGTAACATTACATTTCTAGAGCCCTGAAGATAGCTTAAATATAAGCCGAAACGTTGGCTTTTTGTAGGAATTTAGTTTTTCTACTACAGTTGACCTATTACCAGACTAAAATAACATCAGTAATTAATTAAAGGTCAGTAGATACAACATAAAAAATTATCTCTTATGGTTTAAATTTGTTAAACTCTTTTTAATAACGCTGCGACCAAACCTTTCCTCAAGAAAAGCAATTCTCAAGTTTTCTTAGTTTCACAGTTAAGAAATGGTAGAACATAAAATAAAACTTTAATTATCTCTTTCTAGTGAAATTTGGAAACATTGTTTAAACTGCATTTGTTACACCTACAAAATCCTTACCTTGCCATAGTCCCTTGAACGTATGATTATACTGAGTTATTTTTCCCCCATTTATCCTTCCCCAATTCTCAACCAAGATATCAACAGTCGCCCCCTTCTTCTCCTCACTAGTCAACACCAAAGTCGAATCGGCCAATCTCCAAAAACCAAACTTATCTAGATCGTCGACTGTTTCCAAACTCGGCGAAACTCTAACTCCATCCACCAACACAACTGCCGTATCGCAAATGTGACCTCCGATTTTCAGCACGGTGTTAGCTGCTAGATCGACGTTTTCCTTCCTGTAAACTATGTAACCGTAGCTCTGACCTGAGTTTCCGTTGATGTCAAGCATTTCCATGGCCACCACGTTTTCGCTTTCGATCACGTAGGGTGCGTCGTACATTATCAGGTTGCTGAGAAGTATTTCCTTCTCTATGGCTATGGCTGGGTATGCCACCTTAGGGTTCAGGCTAGGCACATCAGGTGTATAAGTTTTGACAAGTCCGTGTTCAGCAAGGAGATCTCTGATGTTGAAGTATTTGTCTGTGTAGTCGCCTGATTCGGTTAGTGGGGAGTCGTAGTCGTAGCTGGTTGTGATGGGTTCGAATCCTGAATTATCGAACAGGGTATTTCCTAGAAAAGTATATAAATTACGTATTTATATTTTTTACTGTATTAGAAAGGTATTTTAAACTAATATAAATTAAATCTCCTACAATTTCTATCAATGAAGTCATATATTGTGGTTGAATTTCCAAGTTCCCACAGTTTCAAAAGTGAACTTAGACATTTAGAGTGTTTTCATTAAACCAGGTTAGTAAATTTAGCTAGATTAATTTCTTTTCTTTGGAATTGTTCATTACCTAGATGTTTGGTATCAGAGAGCATACATATGACTTCATTGATAGGAATTGTAAAAGATTTAATTTATATTAGCTTAAAATACCTTTCTAATACAGTAAAAAATGTTACAAAGGCTAATAATAAAGAATATATGGGTGTATATGTTGTGGGTGTAATTCAACGACGGTCGAGGCTTTAGTCCGCAGAGTAGTTAGTTTCATACAATATTGTTAACACCTAAAAATATATAAGAAAGGTATATACATATGTTTTGAATACCTTCAGCTTCAAATTAATCATTAAGAGAGACAGGATATTCATTTGTATATCTTGCAGTTTTATTTTTTTTTATTTTTAATTAAAATATATTGAAAATGTTTGCAAAAAATCTGTAGTCTATAATTATTGATAGTTTAAGACATAATAAAACCAGTAGTTATCTACCTAAAAATAGTAATAAAATTAAATAAGTTTCATGTCTATACCCAACCGCCAAAAATCTGTGAGTGATTCTTTTTATTTAGTTTTGATGTTTTGTTTAATAAAATAATTGATACATTTTTAAAAATGATACAATTGTAAATATAGCTTCATAGATGCATTGTATATCTTTATTTTTCATGTAGTAAGCATATGAGCATATCTTCCTCACACTTTGCATTGTTCTGGCAAAGTATATTTGTCATTTGCGTACACTATCATCGGTTCAGATTGTTTGTGACAGCTTTTTCTTAGTCGCTATCGTTTTCCAAAATAAAATGATAAAATTTGAAAATGGAAAACAACTTTTTCAAAAAATAACGCGCGTTTCTGCCTAAGAATGGATCATGACTAAAACATGTAGTGGGGATCAGAAGTAGGTATGCACTTTGACCACAAAGAGTCCTAAATTCAAACTAAGAAAGACTTTTTATGTCATCTTTTAGTTGTTAAATTATTTTGCTGACTGTATGGGTACGTACCAAGACTTGCCCCATTAGTAAATCCAAAATTTGTACCACCATGGAACATGTAGATATTAACTGATGCAGGATAAGTCAAAATTCTTTTATATATCCCTGTCATGGTATCTGTATCTTTGGTCGCGTGTTCATTGCCCCAAAAATCGAACCATCCAATCCAAAACTCCATGACCATCAATGGACTGTAATAGAAAAATATTAATATAGAACAGATTTTGTGACAAAATTGTCTTTGTGCTTTGTGCTTCCTGAAGATGTGCACTGGCTAGACGAAAATTAATATGATTACTTACCGATTTGGTTGCAGTTCTAACAGTTTCTCGAACTGTTTCTCAGGCGAAGCTCCCAAATTGGCAGTTTGCAGAAAAACACCTGGTAGTGTACCCTTGTCTTCATGCGATAATGGACTATCAGATGTTACTAACAGCTCCACAATTCCATTTTGGACGAAAATTTGATGCAGCTCTTCCAAATATTCTTTCTGTGGAAGGAAGGTTTGGTATTCTTGGTTTCCGTACTCATTTTCTATTTGGAAAGCTATAACAGGTCCTCCGTTGGTAAACTGATATTTGGCCAGTATCGGTAGAAGGTTATTGTAATATCTAGAATTAGTCAAACACTGTGAGTGTAGGGTCAAAGCCTCTTTATTGCTGTTAATATATTGAAATGGATTTTAAAGTAATGCCTAAATTTATACTCTTTGGTGGGTATATTGCACTGAGGGAAGTATTATTTGGGTAATTAGAATCATTATTATTAGTCTAAAAACATATTGTTTTACTTGTAACGTTATAAATACAAAACAGTTTAAAGATGAAGTTGACAATTGAACCAAGGCTGAATGCTGAGATAGTAATAGCAATAAAATCATTTAAAAGAGTTTATAAGTCACTTATATTGAAATAAAAAGAAGTATTTGCTATTGCAATAGAATTAGTCATCCTAGGATGAAAACCTAGCATCAATAAAATTATTTGCAGCTATTATTTTAAGAAAGAAGCTGCAGCAATAAATGAAAAATTAAAAAATGGTTTTTGACTACAGGTAGATCCCTTCAGCAAAATTGTATATGACAAGCGTATACATTATTAAGCCAAGCCTAAAAAAATGTGTTCTATTTCTGTTTTAAAAGCTATAGTTTAATTTGCAAAATATCAATACAAAAGCCACGAAGTATAAGGAATCTTAAATCGACTACTTACCTTGTTACGTATTTTATGTAGGTTTCTTCTGTTGTCCTAAATCCCATGTGCTCTTCTCTCAACAGCCAACTGGGAAAACCTCCAAAGTTATACTCAGCACATATGTAAGGCCCACTCCTTAAAATTACAAACAAATCCTCTTCTTGAGCAGTGGTCAATAGTTCTTCTAGATGTAGGAAATCTTCCATTTCAGATCCACCATCACCAAAATCGAATACTCCATTTTCCGGTTCGTGTAGATTCCACGCGATGTACGTCTCCACAGTGTTAAGACCAGCAGCCCTTATTTTTTTCAAACGATCCCTCCAGTAGGCCCTTGGCACTCTGAAATAGTGCATAGCCCCGCTGTACACCGAGAAGTTTTTCCCATTCAAAATAAAATTGCTCTGGTCTGCGTTCAGACCAGAGCTGATGCCTCCTGAAGTGAAGTATTCATAGTTGGTCGGTAGGTCTTGGGCTACTCCCCAAGACAGTAATAACGTCAGCGTTAATGCCGTTAATGTTGGGGTCATTTTACTTCACATATGGTCAAAATTCTGAGTGCCATTGATTTATATTTGCTGTCGTAAATGTAGTACGTGCCAACATAAATAACTGATAACAGTATCTATAACAAGAGTACTCAATGAGTCCAAATATTCTACTATATATTTTTTTTCAGTAGAAAACAACTTGATTTAAAGTGGGGTCCTTAGGTCCTTATCGATAATTGAACGAAAATTAATAAATATCATCGTATGTTGTTTTAAGTAGTATTAAATGAGATGAACTTGAAATTACATATTTTCCCTCTAAGTAACCTTAATTGTTTCCACTATGCTATAGGGTGATCCACAACTTATCTAAAAAAAAAAAATAGGAAATAGATACGTCATGAATAATGGAGTCAATATCGTAAAAAAAATTGTAAAATCCTCATAGTTTCCGACAAAAAAAAATTGTTGAAGGTGCTGACCACACTATATAAGAAAGATTCTAGTTATAATTTTATTGTTTTTAATTTATTTTGCTTTTATTAGTTAGTAGCAGGGGCCGCTCCAGACGGTGAGCGTACTGAGCAACCGCTCGGGGCGCCACAATTGTAGGGGCGGCATCTCTGCCGTAGACTCGGAGCCCGCTAACTGCGCAGTATGCGGAGTTGCAGCATCTACAGCGCCGATCCATTTGCGTTCCCTTGTATTTATTAGTATGTAAGTAATATGTGTCATTTTCCTATTCAGGGTGTGTGGTGTAAAATTGCCATTGAATTACTCTTTACTCCAAATGTCATAGTAGCACTTAGAGTCTTGTTAACACTGCCTGTTAGTGTGACAAGCGGCGAAAGAAGCAAAAAATTCAGGGGATAATTCTAGACCGAAAATAAATGCTACCTCTTTCTATAACATTTTTTCCAAAACTGGTTATTAACAGAGTTACAGGGTGTTAAATTTAAAATTTTATTTTCGATATTTGTAAATAACTTCTTAAAAAATTCAAATATTTACATAGAATTTGTAAATCGGGGGTTTTTGCGGACGAGAAATACAAATATGTTTCTAATTTTGACGTCACTAGTAGAGGGCGCCACTTATGGCACATCATGTTTCTTTTAAATGACATAACTTCTTTGCTTCTTAGTGTATCCGTCTGACTAATGAAACAATCGATTCTCCTACCTGTTGTATCTGAAAAAGGTATACCTCAGTAGTCGTTAGGAGTAACAGTTTTCGAAATAATCTTATTTGAAATATTCAGTGCACCGATTGAAAACTGTTATCGTTTCAGTTAAAGTGCTTTTTCTACTGAAAATACAGGAAAATGTTAAAGTTGTTCAGAATGGTAAATTATGGAGATGTGCAAAATTTCATAATAAATCGGCCTGCTTTGATAAAATCTTTGTGCTTTGTTGAAAAATGGTTTCATCAAACCTTGCCGACCTTCTTGAAATTTTGCACGTCTTCATAATTTGCCATTATGAACAACTGTTTCAAGTAACATTTTGCTGTATTTTCAGCAGAAAAGGCACTTTACCTGAAACGAAAACAGTTTTTACTCGGTGCACTGAGCATTTCAAATAGGATTATTTCAAAAATGGTTACGTCTACCGACTTTAGCAAGGTATACCTTTTTCAAATAAAACAGGTAGGAGAATCGATTGTTTCGATAGTCAGATGGATACAATAAGATGCAAAAAAGTTCTGCCATTTAAAAGAAACATGGTGTGCCATAAGTGGCGCCTCTACTAGTGACGTCAAAATTGGAAACATATTTGAATTTCTCTTCCGCAAAACCCCCAATTTACAAATTCTATGTAAATATTTGAATTTTTTAAGAAGTTATTTACAAATATCGAAAATAAAATTTTAAATTTAACACCCTGTAACTCCGTTAATAATCAGTTAATCAGTTTTGGAAACAATGTTATAGAAAGAGGTAGCATTTATTTTCGGTCTAGAATTTTCCCCTGAATGTTTTGCTCATCATTTCTGGACACCCTGTATTATTTATTTATTACAGTCGTCACAAAATTTGTAATAACTGAAATTGACCCAAGATATATCAAAATATCTTATACTTATATAAAAAAAACTTTTATCTTAATTACATAGAAGGGGGGCGGCAAAATGTAATCTCGCCCAGGGCGTCAAAGTAGCTAGAGCGGCCCCTGGTTAGTAGCATTGGACTGCACCTATCAACCACTCTGTACAGTAAACTGTCGCAATTTGAAAGCAAACACAATTATATTTTTAACAAAATTCCACTACAAAACAATTACGCACTCGTGTATTTTTTTATTCAAATATAAATATTTGTAGTAGGAGTAACCACTTGATGAATTTCGATAAGATTACAGGCCTCTTAACAATGAAAACAATATTTATTTATATAATTCGGAGATTTATGTACGATAAATTACAGTAAATACTAGAGATCAATACGTCAAATTATACGTGTATTCAAATGAAATCTTGCAAAATTTGAGGTATTTGGAGATTATCATTTACTCGGCAAATTATTATTAAATTTTTATAATAGTAAAATATAGTTGAAAAATCATCAAGTTTAATATATTTGCAGAAAGATTTAAAAAAATAAATAAAACACATTGTGTTTCTTTTAGTACAAATATTTTTTATTATATGGTTAATAAAAACTGTAAAATGTGGTGTTTATTATTATTTCATTGTATTTGAATGTTTGTATGAGCTTATGGTCGTCGTAAAATGATCAAATTTATTGTGTTTTTTAGGTACAGAAATCTCGAAAAATAAAACATAGCAAAATTAATATGAAAAATAAAATTATGATGTTTTGTTTATTAACTTTTACTATTTAAATTCTCCTCAAATAATATAAATAAATGCAGTTATAAGACATATTATTTTGCTATTCTAGCCTCACATTTTAACATTTATTTTCACATACTAGTAAGTTTATTATATATTTTTAGGTATTAACAATATTGTGTACTAACTACTCTGCGGACTAAAGCCCCGACCAGCGTTGAATTACACCCACAATATCTACCCATATATTCTTTATTATTAGCTTTTGTAACATTTTTTACTGTATTAGAAAGGTATTTTAAGCTGATAAAAATCAAATCTCCTACAATTCCTATCAATGAAGTCATATGTTTGCTTTCTGATACCAAACATCTAGGTATACTAATGAACAATTCCATAGACAAAGCTCTATTCAGTAATTATGTAAAAAAAATGAATCTAGCTAAGTTTACTAACTTGGTTTAATGAAAACATTCTATAAAAAATATCTAAGTTCACTTTTGAAACTGTGGGAACTCGAAAATTCAACCACAATAGATGAGATCTGACCTACTTCTGCATTTTTAGGATTGCTTCTTCAGGTGGCCTCCTTTAAGTTGAGTCAAATATCTAACTATAAAAATTATTATACCAATAAGCTAGATTAATTTTTTTAGATAATTATTGAATAGAGCTTGTCTATGGAATTGTTCATTAGCATACCTAGATGTTTGGTATCAGAGAGCACTCATATGACTTCATTGATAGGAATTGTAGGAGATTTATATCAGCTTAAATTACCTTTCTAATATAGTAAAAAAATGTAAGTTTATATTATAACAATATTTGCGTCTACAGTTGAATTTAAAAAAATATGTATTTTAAAAGATTTCTGTACTTGGTTAGACCACTTTCTGTCATGATATATTAATTTTACTGCGAACCTTTGAATATTCGCAGGTAGAATGAGATACCATTCCTTTTATTTGGTACTCTATATTATTCAATTCTTAAATATATAAAATCACTTGTATTTGTAGAAAACACTGTTTCAAGAATATGGCGCCCTTAATAAGAAGCCTATGTTGCTCTGGCATTTATTTTTAAAAATGTCTACAATATTAATGAAGAAAATGTACACTAATTTGTACTGTTATAATTTCAGTTGTATACTTGTTATGAATCATTTGGGAGGTATACAAATAATTTCAAAGCAAAGTCAGTATAAGTTTATTCAACAAAAAATAAAAAACAATTACGAAGATTATTCCGCAGTATCTGGCACACTCCAAATTTGTTTCAAAGCAAAGGACACCTCGTCGGCGGCCTTTAAATGCTCGAAAATAACTATATCGTTCGTTCCTTTCTTCAAGAATGGACCAGGGAGATACAGCGTCTGTTGGGGATCCAACATGATGTATTTTCCTAATGGGAAACCGTTCACGATAGCCAAACCCTTAGTCCACTTCCTCATGTCTAGGAAAGTATCTTTAGGTTCGTCAGTGATTTCTAAAATTGCGAGGTAGAGGACGGAGTTTTTTCAGCCCATCCTTGGAGGTTGTTGGTCCTGTTTTTCTTGAATTCCAGTGGGATGATCTTCCAGTCAGATATCTTGTCTACGAGAACATTCATTCATCACAAATGAGTTTCCAAACAGTGGAGAGACTTTTAATAGTGAATTTACTTTTGAAACATACAAATTTTGAAGAGAATATTCATATACAGTGTGGAAGAAAAGTATGGAATAAATTCATTATTTCTAGAACAACGAAGTTTTATAAAATTTCCTCGGACCCGTCGATTTTGCTTTTTAAAAAGACTCTTTTTTCTATACCAACGCATTTCCCACGTTCATTAGTTTTCGCGTGATGACGTCATCGGATATTTTTTTAAATAGAACCCCTATATTTTTTCATCGGATTCTTGTAGAGCTTAATTTGCTGAATTCAAAAATGTAATTTCAACACTTTATTCCTTCAACTTTCCGAAAAAAAAAAATAACCGATCCAATAAAATTGGCTTGAAAAAATGTGAATATTCCTATTTGTGTCTGTGATGGGCTGGTTGAGAGTGAATTCATCGGCAGTATCACAAAATAAGGTCTCTTCATTTTCAAAACAATTTAACAATAAGTAACTAATTAATTAATAATTAAATTCTGGTTGCCTCAATCGTATTTGACCCCCTAATATATTATTTTGTTTTATTAGATTGCATGTTAGAATATTACATATTTTGATAGCAAAAACAACAAATTAAATAAAGTCACCTCAGAAACTGTTTCTGGCAGCTAAACAAAATCTAATCAGAATTGACATCTGTCAACTGCAGCGTTTATTGGATCGGTTATTTTTTTTTCTCGGAAAGTTGAAGGAATAAAGTGTTGAAATTATATATTTTTGAATTCAGCAAGTTAAGCTCTACAAGAATCCGATGGAAAAATATAGGGGTTCTATTTAAAAAAATATCCGATGACGTCATCACTCGAAAACAAATGAACGTCGGAAATGCGTAGGGATAGAAAAAAGGGTCTTTTTAAAAAGCAAAATCGACGGGTCCGAGGATATTTCATGAAACTTTGTTGTTTTAGAAATAATGAATATATTCCATAACTTTCTTCCACACTGTAGAGTCATGCAGTAAGGATTCTTCTATTTTTATTTGCGCCGGTGACCATATTTGTAGTAATATTGATATATTTTGCACATATTTCCAGTTAGTTGTGCCAAATTGTCACAGCATGTACAAACTGTTAAAATGTATAACGATAAAGCTCTAACTGCTAATAGCAAAATGTATCGACCAAGAACATTCCTTTGAATCTTAGGATACCTTTTCTACGATACTCACCTTGCCATAATCCCTTAAAAGTCTTGTTGTACTGATATATGTTCCCTCCATCCATTCTACCCCAATTCTTAACAACTATATCAATCATAACGTCACTTATAGGGTGAGAATTCAACACCAAGATCGAATTTTCCATTCTCCAATATCCGAATCCGTCGATGACACTCTTTGACTTCAAAACTGGCGACACTAGGACCCCATTGACCAAAACAACGGCGGTGTCGCAAATATGACCCTCGATTAACAAAACAGTTTCGGCTTCCAGGTCCACATTCTGCTTCCTATAAACTATGTAACCGACGCTTTGTCCAGAGCCGTTGTTGATATCCAGCAACTCCATAGCCACCACATTTGGACTGTCTATCACATAAGGGGCGTTCTTTTCTATGATGTCGTTAAAGGACAACCGTTTTTGTATAGTTATAGCTGGATAGGCTACTTTGGGTTCTAAACTTGGCATCGCAGGTGCATGAACTGGGACGGTGCCGTATTATTCTATTAGTTTTTTAACTATGGTGTACTTGTCAGTGTAGTCGCCGGCTTCAGTTAAAGCGGCGTCGTAGTCATAGCTTGTAGTTATCGGAAAGAATCCGAATTGTTGAAGGTGTCAGCACCTGGAGCACAAAAAAAAAACAGGTAATAGTGTCAGTTGTCATACTAGGTTTACAATTGTTACTCAAAACGAAAGTGGTGGACGTGAAATACTGTGTCATAAAACATTACTCCTTAAAAAGTAAACGGTTTATCCAAAGGAATTAATTGAGCTGAAATTAAATCTAACCTTAGGCTAGTGCCATATTATTTATTACAATACCAGAAGTTTAATTATCTTGAATTGTTGTTTTGTAACATAGTATGAGTGTTATTCTACTTCATCTAATTTGGGAACAATGGTTTATCGATTTTTAACATAACAACTGTTGTTAACAACGGATATGTAGGTATTAATAATAAAGTACATAAGCTCTTAAAACTGATAATAGATATCTGAGCATCATCCGGAAACCTGATCATATATATATATATAATGAAAGTGCCATATCCTGAATCAGTGTAAAAGTTGTGGGAGGCAATAACTAATTAATTGAAAAATGGCTATTGGTGTGACATTATTAGGACTTTTGTATTTGTTTGTACTAAGTGTCAGCTTGGAGCCAACGAATTATGAATATTACACGACTGATGGCATCAGCTCTGGCCTGTCTGCAGATCAACCCTACTTCACCCTAAACGAAAAGAATATATCGATTTACAGTGGAGCAGTGCACTATTTCCGGGTTCCAAGAGCCTATTGGGGGGACCGATTGAGGAAAGTACGAGCAGCCGGTCTCAACACTGTGGAAACTTACATAGCATGGAACCTCCATGAGCCACAGTCAGGTGTATATGATTTTGGAAGTGGTGGATCTGAAATGGAAGATTTCCTGGACCTAGGACAATTTTTGAAAATAGCGCAAGAGGAAGATTTATTTGTGATTTTGAGAATCGGACCATATATTTGTTCTGAGTACAACTTTGGTGGATTTCCCAGCTGGCTGTTAAGGGAGGAGCAAATAGGTGTTAGAACCACTGACCCTACCTACTTGAAATACGTCGAAAGGTATTTTTTACGATTTTCTTTATAAGTAGACATTACTATCATTCTTTCAGATACTTTAACGTTTTATTGCCGATCCTTAAAGACTACCAGTTTACAAATGGAGGACCAGTGATTGCTTTTCAAGTGGAAAACGAATACGGACTCAGTGCCTCTCAGTGGTATGCTCCAGAAAGGGAATATCTTGAACAACTTCATCAAATTCTTATTAAGAATGACATCGTGGAACTCTTAGTAACATCAGACGAAATCACAGCAACAGGTGTCACAGGGACTATTCCAGGGATCTTCCTTCAAACCGCCGATTATGGATCTGATCCTGAAGAACAACTGAATAAACTTGTAGAACTGCAACCAGACAGGTAAGATAAAAAAAATTATTAATTAAGTAACTTAACGTTTGATATAATAGACCAGTTATGACTATGGAATACTGGATTGGATGGTTTGATTATTGGTCTGAGGAACATCGCACTATAAGTACTGCCACTGTAAGAGACCTGTATGAACGTATCTTAAAGTTCCCAGCTTCCGTCAATATTTATATGTTCCACGGGGGTACAAACTTTGGATTTAGTAATGGTGGAGGACTAAGTAAGTAGCAATAATTGTATTCACATCCATTCTCAATTTTTCACTGTATCTAAATCTTTTACAGGTAATAGTTTTCTAGACAATTCAGGTTATGTAGCAATAACTACAAGTTACGACTACGATGCCCCATTAAATGAAGCAGGAGACTATACCGATAAATATTTTGTAGTCAAAGAATTATTGGAACAATATAACCCTGTCAAAACTAGCACACCAGATGTTCCAAGTCTAATACCAAAAGTTGCATACCCTTCTATATCTATCGAAGAACAAATACCATTGGCTCAGATTTTAACTGAGAACGCACCATATGTGATAAATAGTGAAAATGTTATCTCTATGGAAATGTTGGATATCAATAATGGATCAGGGCAAAGTGTTGGATACATAGCGTATAGAAAAGAGAATGTTGATTTAGAAGCCGACACTGTTTTGAAAATCGAGGGAATTATTTGCGATACAGCTGTTGTTTTGGTTGATGGTGTTCTGGTTTCCCCAGTGTTAGAATCAAAGGAAGATTTGAAAAATTTTGGGTATTGGCGATTAAAAGATTCGACTTTGGTGTTAACTAGTGAGAAAAAGAGTAATGTTACTGTAGATATAATTGTTGAAGAATGGGGAAGAATGAGTGGAGGAACTATATATCAGTACAACCAAACGTTTAAGGGGTTATGGCAGGGTAATGTTCTCCCTTCTGCTATTTAACCTTTTTAATTTGCTTTTTCAATTTTTAGGAGATGTTTATCTAAACGACGAAAAAGTTACAAATTGGAAAATTATTCCTCTAGAATTTAAGAAAGCTTGGACCAACAGTTTAGAAAATTGGTCAGAAAAAACTTCTAATGACGGTCCTGCACTATTTTACGCAAATTTAGAAATCTCCAACGAGCCCAGTGACACTTACTTGGATATGCGAAGGTGGACAAAGGGATTGGTTGTGGTAAACGGTTTTCCTTTAGGAAAATATGCTAAAATTGGTCCCCAGCAAACCTTGTACTTACCTGCTCCGTTTTTGAAAACTGGTTCTAATGACATTGTTATATTCGAGCATTTTAAGGCTGATGATGAGTTAAAGTTTGTCACGAAACAAATATGGAATACTATATAATAAATTTATTTGTCAATAAATAACTTGCAAATCATTACTGTCTTGTTTAAATCGATATATACCCCCTATATAAAACGTTAATTTTAGAAAATGTGGTCACTGTTAAATGTTTGTCATTTTTAACTTAAAGTTTTGTTTAGCTACATGTACAGCTACTTACAGAATATACAAATATTAATTAATTATGTTTTGATAATATTTTGTAACTAACACGACATATTGGGATAATGTATAATGTGTGATTTCTTGGTAGTGATGGACTATTTCAGTAAGTGGCCAGAAATATATACAGTGCTTTCGAAAAGTAACGAATAAATTTATTATTTTTGAAATTGAGAAATTTTCGAAAACATCTTCTGGCACGCCGATTTTGTTTTTAGAAAAGGCACTTTTTGACATACGACCCATATTTGTGACGTCATCGTTGTTCGACATATGACGTCATCGACAATTTTTTTAAATAGCAACCCGCAATTTTGACCATGCCATTTGAAAGAGTGTGTCATTCTGCATACATACATCATGAAAAATTATGGTGTTAATAACAAAAATTTGAAGAAAATTATGTTTGCAGATTTTAAAATTTAATTTTCACAATATTGAAAATGATAATGATTATGTAAAAAATCGACTAAATTAAATGTTCAAATTGTGCACCGTTCGATGCCTGACAGTAGCCAAGACGATTAATAAATTCTTTTTGAACATTCGTTGCATTATTTGCTAAACTCTATATTATTCAATTATTAAATATCTAAAATCACTTGTGTTTGTAGAAAACACTATTTGAAGAATACGGCGGTCTTAATAAGATGAGTATGTTGCTCTGGCATTTATTTTTGAAAATGTCTACAATATCAATGACATCAGAAAATGTACACTAATTTGTACTGTTATAATATCAGTTGTATCCTTGTTATGAATCATTTGGCAGGTATTCAAATAATTTCAAAGTAAAGTCAGTATAAGTTTATTTAACAATAAATAAAGAATTAAGATTACTCCGCAGTATCTGGCACACTCCAAATTTGTTTCAAAGCAAAGGACACCTCGTCGGCAGCCTTAAAGTGCTCGAAAATAACTATATCGTTCGTTCCTTTCTTCAAAAACGGACCCGGGAGGTACAACGTTTGTTGGGGACCCAACATGATATATTTTCCTAATGGGAAACCGTTCACAATAGCCAAGCCCTTAGTCCACTTCCTCATATCTAGGAAAGTATCTTTAGGTTCGTCAGTGATTTCTAAAGTTGCGAGGTAGAGGGCGGTGCCATCATTTGAAGTTTTGTCAGCCCATCCTTGGAGGTTGTTGGTCCAGTTTTTCTTGAATTCCAGTGGGATGATCTTCCAGTCAGATATCTTGTCTTCATTAAGGTACACATCACCTACGAGAACATTCATAGATCACAATTGAGTTTCCAAACAGTCGAGAGACTTTTAATATTGAATTTACTTTTGAAACATACAAATTCTGAAGAGAATATACATACATATAGAGTCATGCAGTAAGGATTCTTCTATTTTTATTTGCGCCGGTGACCATATTTGTAGTAATATTGATATATTTCGCACATATTTTCAGTTAGTTGTGCCAAATTGTCACAGCGCGTACAAACTGTTAAAATGTATTACGAGAATGCTCTAACTGCTTATAGCAAAATGTATCTACCAAGAACATTCCTTTGAATCTTAGGATACTTTTTCTACGATACTCACCTTGCCATAATCCCTTGAAAGTCTTGTTGTACTGATATATGTTCCCTCCATCCATTCTACCCCAATTCTCAACAACTATATCAATCGTAGCGTCACTTATAGGGTCAGAATTCAACACCAAGGTCGAATTTTCCAATCTCCAATATCCGAATCCGTCGATGTCGCTCTTTGACTTCAAAACTGGTGACACTAGGACCCCATTGACCAAAACAACGGCGGTATCGCAAATATGACCCTCGATCAACAAAACAGTTTCCGCTGCCAGGTCCACATTCTCCTTCCTATAAACTATATAACCGACGCTTTGTCCCGAACTGTTGTTGATATCCAGGAACTCCATAGCCACCACATTTGGACTGTCTATCACATAAGGGGCGTTCTTTTCTATGATGTCGTTAAAGGACAACCGTTTTTGTACAGTTATAGCTGGATAGGCTACTTTGGGTTCTAAGCTTGGCATGGCAGGTGTGTCAACTGGGACGGTGCCGTACTGTTCTATTAGTTTTTTAACTATGGTGTACTTGTCAGTATAGTCGCCAGCTTCAGTTAAAGAGGCGTCGTAGTCATAGCTTGTAGTTATCGGATAGAATTCTGAATTGTTGAAGGTGTCAGCACCTGGAGCGCAAAAAAACAGATAATAGTGTCAGTTGTCATACTAGGTTTACAATTATTGCTCAAAACGAAAGTGGTTACTCTAAAAAAAGTAAACGGTTTACCCAAAGGAATTAATTGAGCTAAAATTAAATCTAACCTTAGGCTAGTGCCATTACGTTAAGATTTTGAAATATTGTTTCTTAAAAGTGCAAATATGATTCTTTTAAGGTATTTTTGGAGTTCGCTGATATTTTTTGCTTTTTAATTTCCATTTTGACGCTGATACAGTAGTTTCAAGTTAGCATTGCAAACAGAAAATTAAATAAAGTGATCATATACGTTGCTCAAAATGAAAGTGGTTACTATAAAAAAGTAAAGGTTTACCCAAAGGAATTAATTGAGCTAAAATTAAATCTAACCTTAGGCTAGTGCCATTACGTTAAGATTTTGAAATATTGTTTCTTAAAAGTGCAAATATGATTCTTTTAAGGTATTTTTGGAGTTCGCTGATATTTTTTGCTTTTTAATTTCCATTTTGACGCTGATACAGTAGTTTCAAGTTAGCATTGCAAACAGAAAATTAAATAAAGTGATCATATACGTTCACTTGAAACATCTTAACCCAATTGATTTTGAGCAATTCTAAAAATAAAATGTTTGTAGGTAAAAAGGTCTCGAAGATCGCTGATAACTATTCTGAAGACAAATGTTTAAAATTTCAGATATACAGGGTGTTTTGCAAAAATACAGATACAAAGCAGGTACATTTAGGGGTTCCCAAAATATTGTAATTTAACCAAACATACCTATACAGGGTGAGTCAGTCATAATGTCATTAATTTTAAGAGGAGATAGGGAATAATGAGTATAATGCGAATACGCGATTAAAAAAAATCTAAATGCATATTTACGCCGAAAAAAAATATTTTCAAATCATTATTTAAACCCCCTTTTCAGACTGTCACTGACCGTTCACAGCCTTGGTCGGTTACAGCTGACAGTTCAACTCGATGTCGACCTGATCCAATGTTGCCAAGTTGAAATATTTTTCTAGTACCTACCTACCTAGGCATTAGACATCATAAATAAACGATTGTACTGACTATTTTAGAATCTCATATTATTTCTTGCTCAGTTCAGCCAATAATAATTTAAAATGTTCAATGAACGCTTTCCAATCAATTCTATTAAAAATTGCAAGTAACGCGGTTCATTCAGGTTCTCCGGTAGAAAATACGGCCCAATCAAATGATTCCCGTAAACTCCTGCCCATACGTTGAGAACAATAAAGCTAAACCGACGAGTAGCGTGTGGATTTTCGTCCGACCAAATGTGACTGTTATGACTGCAAAGAAATTAGCTTGGTTTGTTTAAAAAGTATTTAATATTGAAATTACAAAACTCCAACGTATCTAATAATAAACTGAGTAATAAACCATTTAGGTACTTACATTACATAAAAAACGTTTAAAACGTGTTTAAATACAAAGTAATAAAATAAACCTTGTGTTGTCGACAAAACAGTGTCCAAGACTGTACTGTTATTTAACGACAAGGAGTAAAATTAACTTTTTTTTTTATCTAGATACATGAATGAATTTTCCTTAAATATTGATTTATTTTTTAATAAAGACAAATGTAGATAATAAATAAATGTGTTCGAATATTAGGTTATTTATTTTTAATAATTTTGATATTCTGCAGACCTTGCTTTGAATCGCCTTGAAATGGTTCTTGTAGAAATTGTAGGTTCCTCCTCAACTAAATTTAAAACAGCTTATATTACATTTAAGTCATTTTGAGGATGCCCAGCAAGTTCTCGGCGCGGTTTAACACATCCCGTATCGCGAACACATTGAAACACTTGGACAAAGGTTCGCGCACTTAGGTGAAGCCTACGTCTCCGGTATTCGACAGCAGCAGCATTCGCATTTCGTAAACATTCCCCGTATAAAACTAGCATTTCCGCATATTCTAAATTAGGCATTGTGATGTGAATTTACGACCAATACACGACCGAAATAAACAAACTACTGCTCGTATTCTCTCCATCCCCCTCTAAATGGTGGTGTGATCTCTAAATCTGGGGGGAAAGAAATGCGGGAAATGCGGAAAGTGCGACTAAATGGTGGCAAATTTGAATAATACGCACGCTGAAGTGTTAGACGACGTTATGTATGTAAACATGTGGCAACGATGCCTTCCATCGGAATTAGATTATCATATGGCTGCGACATCAGAAAGTTTGAGCGTACCAGGAGCGTCGTGTTACCGATTTTTATAGGGTGATTTGTTTATTTTTTTAAAGGTCGAGTAAAAAATTTTTTTTTCGATTTTCTGCTTTATTAGGCCTTCCGAATACATGGTTAAAATTAATGACATTATGACTGACTCACCCTGTATATAAAGTTTCATACAGGCGGAGTTACAGGCTTTCAAAGTTGGGCCAAATATTTCGAAAAAAATTAATATTTCTGAATTACTTTAACTTAAAACACTTTTTTACTCGTTACATTTAAAAAAAAAACGATTACTTACCAAGAGATGCTCCATTGGTAAATCCCCAATTAGTACCTCCTATAAACATGTAGATATTGAAGGAAGCTGGAAACACTAAAATACGTTGCAAGGTGTCCAGTACGGTGGCAGGTTCAGTGGTATGGTGGGCATCCATCCAGAAATCGAACCATCCGTCCCAATATTCCATAGCAAGCAAAGGCCTGTGATTAAAAATATAACATTATCCTAACCATAACGGATTTTTACTGATTATTTTTCTAATAATACGAACACACTTACTTATTTGGTTGTCTCTTCAAAATCTTGTTGAATTGCTCCTCAGGATTCGATCCCAAGTTGGTTGCCTGGAAGACTCCTGGTACAGTACCTTCGTCTCCTTCTACGGACGGACTGTCAGAAGTTAGCAACAACTCCACAATGTCATTGTCTAAGAATATCTGGTAGAGAGACTGGAGATATGCCCTTTCTGGTACAAAATCTTTATATGCGGCGAATCCATATTCGTTTTCTATCTGAAAAGCTATGACAGGTCCACCTTTTGTGAATTGGTGTTTGTTTATGACTGCAAACAGCTTTTCAAAGTATCTAAAATGAAAATTTGTGATAAAATCGAAACGTAGCGTCAAAAATGATTGAGGAAAAGGAAGGAACATGAAAAACCATATCAAGAGTTTTTAGTATAGAGCAAAAACTTTTTCTCACTCTTTATAAAATAATAGTTCTTGTTAAAATACTCGTACTGCAATAAGTACTTCCACAAGTTAAAGTTTCTGATTTCTTCGTCTTTTTCGTAAAACGAAGAAAAAAATTAAGGTAAAGGAACGTTGTGTACCACTAACCTCCTTACAAATTTTATGTAGTTCTCTTCGTTTGTTCTGAATCCAATCACTTTTTCCCTAAGTAACCAAGATGGGAAGCCTCCGTAGTTGTACTCAGCACCTATGTACGGCCCAGGTCTCAAAATAACAAACAAATCTTCCTCCTGCGCTGTCTGAAACAGTTCGTCGATGTGCAAGAAATCTTCCATTTCAGATCCACCATCACCAAAATCGTATACGCCGGAATAGGGTTCATGCAAGTTCCATGCCATGTATGTCTCGATAGTATTCAAACCAGCTGCCCTCATTTTCTGCATTCTGTCCCTCCAGTGAGCCCTTGGCACCCTGAAGTAGTGCATGGCTCCGCTGTAGATGGAAAAGTTCTTGCCATTTAGGGTGAAGTAGGGCTGGTCCACTGATAGGCCAGAGCTGACACCGTCTGACGTGTAATATTCATAATTCGTCGGTAAAGCACTACTGCTGATGAACGGTAGGAGACATACCCCAAATATTAAAGCCGCAGCTAAAGCCATTTTTGTAGCTGCTTGCTTTTCAAGACTTAAGAGTGCTAACTGATACAAGTTACATCAATTTATAATTTGATAGCAGGTGCTTGTTAACATTTTTTATCAGTTTCTTTTAGGATAAATTATTTAATCAATTATATCTTTACTATGTATCCTTTCGACATATACGTAAAAGTACTTATAATTCAACATTATATTCGACATTATCGGTACTTGGGAATGTGAATATAAAGTACTTATTAGATAATTCAACGATATGTTATAGGACAGGCGTCAGAGATTGTAAAATTCCTACTGAAGGTTTTCACTTTTCTACCGCTTTTTTACAAGAAGAAAATTCAAAACGGGCACCAAAATTCGATGTGCATACTTTTTAAATCACTGAGAAGAAGGTTTTAGCATTTTTCGCAAATATTTTCGAAAGTATCAACAAAATTCCTCACTAAATTTTCCATAAAAAATTATTATTTTCGCAGATATTTAAGATAAACACGAAAACCACCACCTTACTTGTCCAAACAATATGTTACACATTTTGTTGACTATTTTGAATTTTTCTGTGTTTATGGGTATAAACAAGTCATCAAAAAATAAATAACTTTGATAGGGTTAAAGAAAATAATTCTTATTTTGTTCAAGATACAGTGAAGCTGACACAAATTTGATTAAAAATTATTTATTACAATACCAGATGTTTAATTATCTTGAATTGTTGTTTTCAAACATAGTATGAGTGTTATTCTACTTCAACTAATTTGGGAACAATAGTTTATCGATTTTTAACATAACAACTGTCGTTAAGAATGGATATGTAGGTATTAATAATAAAGTGCATAAGCTCTTAAAACTGATAATAGATATCTGAACATCATCCGAAAACCTGATCATATAAATATAATGAAAGTGGCATACCCTGAATCAGTGTAAAAGTTGTGGGGGGCAATAACTAATTAATTGAAAAATGGCTATTGCTGTGACATTATTAGGACTTTTATATCTGTTTGTACTAAGTGTCAGCTTGGAGCCAACGTATTATGAATATTACACGACTGATGGCATCAGCTCTGGCCTGTCTGCAGATCAACCCTACTTCACCCTAAACGAAAAGAATATATCGATTTACAGTGGAGCAGTGCACTATTTCCGGGTTCCAAGAGCCTATTGGGGGGACCGATTGAAGAAAGTACGAGCAGCCGGTCTCAACACTGTGGAAACTTACGTAGCATGGAACCTCCACGAGCCACAGTCAGGTGTATATGATTTTGGAAGTGGTGGATCTGAAATGGAAGATTTCTTGGACCTAGAACAATTTTTGAAAATAGCACAAGAGGAAGATTTATTTGTGATTTTGAGAATCGGACCATATATTTGTTCTGAGTACAACTTTGGTGGATTTCCCAGCTGGCTGTTAAGGGAGGATCAAATGGGTTTTAGAACCAGTGACTCTACCTATTTGAAATACGTCGAAAGGTATTTTTTACGATTTTCATTATAAGTAGACATTACTATCATTCTTTCAGATACTTTAACGTTTTATTGCCGATCGTTAAAGACTACCAGTTTACAAATGGAGGGCCAGTGATTGCTTTTCAAGTGGAAAACGAATACGGATACACTACCTCTGAGGGTTATGCTCCAGAAAGGGAATATCTTGAACAACTTCGTCAAATTCTCATAAAGAATGACATCGTGGAACTTTTAGTAACATCAGATGGCATCACATCAACAGGTGTCGCAGGGAGTATTCCAGGGGTCTTCCTTCAAACCGCCAATTATGGATCTGATCCTGAAGGACAACTGAATAAACTTGTAGAACTGCAACCAGACAGGTAAGATAAAAAAACTATTAATTTAGTAACTTAACGTTTGATATAATAGACCAGTTATGACTATGGAATACTGGATTGGATGGTTTGATTATTGGTCTGATGAACATCACACTGTAAGTACTGACACTTCAAGGGACCTGTATGAACGTATCTTAAAATTTCCAGCTTCCGTCAATATTTATATGTTCCATGGGGGTACAAACTTTGGATTTACTAATGGTGGAGGACTAGGTAAGTAACAATTGTATTCGCATCCATTCTTAATTCTTCACTGTATCTAAATCTTTTACAGGTAATGGTCTTCTCGACAATTCGGGTTTTGAACCAATCACTACAAGCTACGACTACGATTCCCCATTAAATGAAGCAGGAGACTATACCGATAAATATTTTGTAGTCAAGGAATTATTGGAACAATATAACCCCGTCAAAACTAACACACCAGATGTTCCAAGTCTAATACCAAAAGTTGCGTACCCTTCTATATCTATCGAAGAACAAATACCATTGGCTCAGATTTTAACTGAAAACGCACCTTATGTGATAAATAGTGAAAATGTCATCGCTATGGAAATGTTGGATATCAATAATGGATCAGGGCAAAGTGTTGGATACATAGCATATAGAAAAGAGAATGTTGATTTAGAAGCCGACACTGTTTTGAAAATCGAGGGAAATATTTGCGATACAGCTGTTGTTTTGGTTGATGGTGTTTTGGTCTCCCCAGTGTTAGAATCAAAGGAAGATTTGAACAATTTTGGGTATTGGCGATTAAAAGATTCCACTTTGGTGTTAACTAGTGAGAAAAAGAGTAATGCTACTGTAGATATAATTGTTGAAGAATGGGGAAGAATGAATGGAGGAAATATACATCAGTACAACAAAACGTTTAAGGGGTTATGGCAGGGTAATATTCTCCCTTCTGCTATTTAACCTTTTTAATTTGCTTTTCCAATTTTTAGGAGATGTTTATCTAAACGACGAAAAAGTTACAAATTGGAAAATTATTCCTCTAGAATTTAAGAAAGCTTGGACCAACAGTTTAGAAAATTGGTCAGAAAAAACTTCTAATGACGGTCCTGCACTATTTTACGCAAATTTAGAAATCTCCACCGAGCCCAGTGACACTTACTTGGATATGCGAAGGTGGACAAAGGGATTGGTTGTGGTAAATGGTTTTCCTTTAGGAAAATATGCCAAAATTGGTCCCCAGCAAGCCTTGTACTTACCTGCTCCGTTTTTGAAAACTGGTTCTAATGACATTGTTATATTCGAGCATTTTAAGGCTGATGATGAGTTAAGGTTTGTCACGAAACAAATATGGAATACTGTATAATGAATTTATTTGTCAATAAATAACTTGCAAATCATTACTTTCTTATTTAAATAAATGAATGAAATTACGTTTTATTTTTGTAAAAAAGATGAACAATAAAAAAAGTCGTTCTGTACCAGATTTTCTACTTCAAGTAATTCAATTATTTAGATGGATATATACCCTCTATATAAAACTTTAATTTTAGAAAAAGTGGTCAGTGCTAAATGTTTGTCATTTTTAACTTAAAGCTTTGTTTAGCTAAATGTACAACTACTTGCAGAATATACAACTATAAATTAATTATGTTTTGATAATATTTTGTGACTAATTGTCGACATATTGAGATAATGTATAAATCAGGTGATTCTTGGCAGTGATGATGAACTATTGCTGAACTATATTTGTAGAATGTTTTCATTAAACCAGGTTAGTAAATTTAGCTAGATTAATTTTTTTAGATAATTATTGAATAGAGATTTGTCTGTGGAATTGTTCATTACCTAGATGTTTGGTATCAGAGTGCATGCTTGACTTCATTGATAGGAATTGTAAAAGATTTAATTTATATTAGCTTAAAATACCTTTCTAATACAGTGAAAAATGTTGCAACAGCTAATAATAAAGAATATATGGGTAGATACTGTGGGTGTAATTCAACGCTGGTCGGGGCTTTAGTCCGCAGAATAGTTACTTTCACACAATATTGTTAATACCTAAAAATATATAAAAAAAACGATTACATAAAGGGTAAATCTTTTTTATTATTTACCTAGGTAATTGTCATGTTTAATTTAAAATTCATTGATACGTTAAAGTCACTTTTGGCATTGTCGATATTTAATTTCAAATAATTTTAATTTATTGGTATAATAATTTTTATAGTTAGAGATTTGACTCAACTTAAAGGAGGCCACCTGATAAAGCAATCCTAAAAATGCAGAAATAAGTTAGATCTCATCTATTGTGGTTGAATTTTCTTCTTCCCACAGTTTCAAAGGTAAACTTAGATATTTGTAGAATGTTTTCATTAAACCCGGTTAGTAAATTTAGCTAAATTAATCTTTTTTGATAATTATTGAATAGAGCTTTGTCTGTGGAATTGTTCATTAGCATACCTAGATATTTGGTATCAGAGAGCATACATATGACTTCATTGATAGAAATTGTAGGAGATTTGATTTATATTAGCTTAAAATACCTTTCTAATAACAGTAAAAAATTTAAGTTTATGTTATAACAATATTTGCGGCTAAAATTAATTAAAAAAATACGTAGTTTGAAAGATTTCTGTACTTGGTTAGACCACTTTCTGTCAGGATATATTCATTTTACTGCGAACCTTTGAATATTCGCACGTGGCAAGAGATACCATTCCTGTTATTTGCTAAACTCTATATTATTCAATTCTTGAGTTTCTAAAATTACTTGTATTTGTAGAAAACACTATTTCAAGAATACGGCACCCTTAATAAGAGGACTATGTTCCTCTGGCATTTGATAATGTCTACAATATCAATGACATCAGAAAATGTACACTAATTTGTACTGTTATAATATCAGTTGTATCCTTGTTATGAATCATTTGGCAGGTATACAAATAATTTCAAAGTAAAGTCAGTATAAGTTTATTTAACAATAAATAAAGAATTAAGATTATTCTGCAGTATCTGGCACACTCCAAATTTGTTTCAAAGCAAAGGACACCTCATCGGCTGCCTTAAAATGCTCGAAAATAACTATATCGTTCGTTCCTTTTTTCAAAAACGGACCAGGGAGGTACAACGTTTGTTGGGGACCCAACATGATATATTTTCCTAATGGGAAACCGTTTACAATAGCCAAACCCTTAGTCCACTTCCTCATATCTAGGAAAGTATCTTTGGGTTCGTCAGTGATTTCTAAAGTTGCGAGGTAGAGGGCGGTGCCATCATTTGAAGTTTTGTCAGCCCATCCTTGGAGGTTGTTGGTCCAGTTTTTCTTGAATTCCAGAGGGATGATCTTCCAGTCAGATATCTTGTCTTCATTAAGGTAAACATCACCTACGACAACATTCATTGATCACAAGTGAGTTTCCAAACAGTCGAGAGACTTTTAAAAGTGAATTTACTTTTGAAACATACAAATTTTGAAGAGAATATACATATCGAGTCATGCAATAAGGATTCTTCTATTTTTATTTGCGCCGGTGACCATATTTGCCAAATTGTCACAGAGCGTACAAGCTGTTAAAATGTATTATGATAATGCTCTAACTGCTTATAACAAAAGGTATGGATCAAGAACATTCCTTTGAATCTTAGGATACTTTTTCTACGATACTCACCTTGCCATAATCCCTTAAAGGTCTTATTGTACTGATATATGTTCCCTCCATCCATTCTACCCCAATTCTCAACAACTATATCAATCGTAGCGTTACTTATAGGATCGGAATTCAACACCAAGGTCGAATTTTCCATTCTCCAATATCCGAATCCATCGATGTCGCTCTTTGACTTCAAAACTGGCGACACTAGGACCCCATTGACCAAAACAACGGCGGTGTCGCAAATATGACCCTCGATTAACAAAACAGTTTCGGCTTCCAGGTCCACATTCTGCTTCCTATAAACTATGTAACCGACGCTTTGTCCAGAACCGTTGTTTATATCCAGCATCTCCATAGCCACCACATTTGGACTGTCTATCACATAAGGAGCGTTCCTTTCTATGATGTCGTTAAAGGACAACCGTTTCTGTACAGTTATAGCTGGATAGGCTACTTTGGGTTCTAAGCTGGGCATTGCAGGTGTATCAACTGGGACGGTGCCGTACTGTTCTATTAATTTTTTAACTATGGTGTACTTGTCAGTGTAATCGCCAGCCTCAGTCAAAGCGGCGTCGTAGTCATAGCTTGTAGTTATCGGCATGAATTCGGAATTGTTGAAGGTGTCAGCACCTGAAGCACATAAAAACAGGTAATAGTGTCAGTTGTCATACTAGGTTTACAATTGTTGCTCAAAACGAATGTGGTGGACGTAAAGTACCGTGCCATCAAAGTTGACTCTAAAAAAGTGAACGGTATACCCAAAGGAATTAATTGAGCTGAAATTAAATCTAATCTTAAACTAGTGCCATTACATCAAGAATTATAAATATTCTTTCCTAAGAGAGCAAACATTACTTTTTTAAGATATTTTTGAAGTTCCTTGCCACTTTTTTCCTATTAATTTCCATTTTGACGTTGAGATGCAGCAGTTTGAAGTTAGCATTGCAAACAGAAAATTAAATAAAGTGATCATATACTTTCACTTGAAACCTCTTAACCCAGTTGATTTTGAGCAATGCTGAAAATAAAGTGTTTGCAATTTAAAAGAAAGATCGCTGATAATGATTCTGAAGTCAAATGTATATAATTTCATTCAATCTGGCGGATAAGTATCCAAAATATACAGAATGTTTTGCAAAAGAATCGACACAGAGCGAGTACATTTAGGGGGTAACAAAATATTGCAATTATACAAAAATAGTGAATTGGACACAGGCGGTGCTACAGGCCTTCAATGCGGAGCCAAATATTTAAAATACGTTAATTAAAACACGATTTTAATTGTGTAATAAAATTATTTTGCTTCTGCTGCTGTTTGTTGTTGAAAATAGCTGGAAAGTTTACATTCAGCAAAAAAAGTTGACATGGTAACTTACTGGCTAGGCTTCTGTGAGGAAACTGTAGAAGTTGGAAGAATGCCGTAGGAGATTTCCAAATCGAGTAATTCCCCATTTTCTAATTTTGAAAGACGGACTCGACAGACAGGAAAGTGTTTTAATAATATCCGGAAACGACATAGCTTTACAAGGGTACAACATGAAGAAAATATTTTGCAAACAATTGAAGATAAACCGCAAATTAGTAGTAAATGTTTATCTAGAGAAACTGGATCATCAAGAACTTCTGTACACCGAAATCTTAAACGTAATCTACTATATACATACATACTACATATTCAAAAAATGCAAGAGCTATTGTGATCAGTATGTTCATCTTCACAAGAAAATTTTTTTCATTGACGAGGTTTGTTTCACTAGTAGAAAAATTATAAATGCTTGCAACTTTCACAAATATTCTAATTAAACCCTCTATACAATAACTCGTTATTTGATTGGATTAGTTATTTTGCCAAATCGATTAAATGGCGAAAGTTATTTGGAACTGCAACTTAGGCTAAAGTTTTGGTTTATGCATGATGGGGCACCGATGCGTGAATTTGCGATTCGTTATGAGGAATTCGCGAATAGTGTGTAGGGTCTTGTTCGTTAAAAATCGATTCATAAAACCCTACACACGATGCACGAATTTCTTACAAACCACGCATCGCGAATCGCGAATTCACTCATAGTCTGTAGAGACTCCTTAAAATGTTAAGTTTTCAAATAAATCGGCCACAACGATCGTCAGACCACAACAAATGTGATTATTTTCTTTGAAAAACATTAAAATATTTAGTTTATTCCTCACCAATTGAATCCCGATTTTTTATTAGATAGAGTAAATTTCAATTTTCGAGGAAATTAATGTTTCAGAGAAAACAATTTCTTTAGTTTTAATTTTATTTCTTTATTTTTATTTTATAGTTGTATACCGTCAAATTTTAAAGACAAAGCCTACTACTGACTCTTTGATTTATTCTAATATTTCTCTAAGTTAAGTTGGCCTATGACATATACATTATTGAAGTGCAATCGCAAATTTCTTCTTTAGCACTGTTTTTGCTGAAGCTACTGTTCGATCGAAAGTAATAATAAATAATATTGCCATACATTTTGATGCAATAACAGAGGTTGAAGTACTTATTGCAGTAAACAAAGTTAAAAACAAAATGACATGTGACTGTGATAATATTCCATCCTTTATAGTTAAAGACTGTACACGGGATTGGCTTCTCCGCTCTGTTATTTATTCAACTGCTGTTAAATGTAAAGCATTTCCAAACTTATGGAAAACTGCAAGAGTTTGTCCAATTTTTAAAAACGGAGACAAAACGATTATCGATAATTATAGATCTGTTTCTGTTTTATCGAATTTTGCTAAAATATTTGAAATTGTGTTATATAATCGCATTTACCCCTCTGTCGGAATGTAATTTCGCCCTTCCAACATGAATTTTTAAATAATAGATCAGCTATAACTAATTTGCAATATTTACCCAATTTATATATGAAGTCTTAGTCAAGCAGGGTCAGGTTGATGTAATTTATACTGACTTTGCTAAAGCTTTCGATCGAATTAATCACTCCGTTTTACATTACGGATATATGCTGAACAACAATATTTTGGAACGTGGCAACGGTTTCAATGACCTAGGTGTTCAATTTGACAGTAAATTAAGTTTTATCCCACATATCAACAGTATTACTGCTTCTGCTTTTAAGTCACTGGGTTTCATATTTAGAAACTCCAGGAATTTTCTAAACCCCTGTACTTTGCAAAGTTTATATAATACATTTGTCAGAAGTAAATTGGAATACGCAAGCGCATAACGGCTTTATTTCTGTCCTTTACACCTGTCAACTTCAGTAGTACCGCAGGGATCGAACCTTGGTCCGTTACTTTTTCTTCTATTTGTGAATGATTTATATAAAGTTTTTAAATTTTGCCGATGACTTAAAAGTTATTTCTTAATATTGCTTGTTATTAAAATTGCAAGAACCTACAGTCTGATTTGAACCAGTTAGAAGCTTGATGTAACAATAATGAATTGTTTCTAAATACTGCAAAATGCAAAGTTATTGCTTTCAATAGAAAACGCACAGAATATTTATATGATTATTCCATTAACAACTCAGTACTTGTCCGTTGCGATACTACTAAAGACCTAGGTATTCTTTTTGATCGAACATTTTTTTTTAATCAACATATAACATGAAAAGTGGCTGTAGTTACTAAGGTGTATGATTTCATTGTTAGGAATTGTAGATCATTTACAAATATTAATGCATTAAAACGTTTGTACTTGTCTTATGTTCGTTCTAAAATTGAATTTGGTTCCGTAATTTGGTATACCTGCCATAAGATAATAATTGGGAGAATGCAGAAAAAGTTTTTGAAATTTTTAGCATATAAAAATAATGGGATTTACCCTGAAATAGGTGTATCATATATATTGCTGGCAAATGCATTTGATTTGGATAGTTTGGATTGAAGGCGCAAATTGGTTTCCCTTACTTTTTTATACAAATTATTACGAAACCAAATTGACTGTTCTGAACTGTTGAGTAATCTAAATCTTTATGTCCGTAGATTATGTGCTAGATATAATCTTACGTTTCACTGTGCAACAACAAGAACCAATGTACTACTTAAATCCCCAATTTATGTTATGTCTAACAATTTTAATGAGATATGCCCGTTTTGCGGCATCTATGATTGTAGCTTGAAACAACTTGTTCAAATTGCTATGGAACATTTACATTCTGATGTACTTAGCTAGTTTGCTACCTTATGTAACCTGTTTCAATTTGAATTGTACGTATCTGCTGTATTCTACATCTTTCCTACATTTATTATTTTTTGTAGTGTTAATGTTTCATGAGATATTTACGCGTGTAGACCCTTACTCTAAGTAAGGAGGTAAAATACTTGGGTGTGGAGGGTCACGCTTCTATAGCCTTGAGGGCGGAGAATGAAATTCCAGTATCCGCTCTGAGGGTTATTGAAGCAAAGGATAAACTAAGGCTGGGTAGGAGGTATACCACTGTTTTCCCTTCGAGAGAGCAGTGGGAGAGGGCAGAAAACATGTTTCAGGATCTCTGATATGCTATACAGATGGATCTCGGGTAGGGGATGAGTTTTCTGGAGCAGGAATTTATCTGGAAAACCTGGACATCCGGCAGAGCTTTTCGCTGGGTACACACTCCACGGTTTTCCAGGCGGAGGTTTTGCTATTTTGATGGTAGCAGGCAAGGAAGAAGTAAGGAATTGTGTGGAGGAGAAAATCTTCATCTGCTCGGACAGCCAGGCTGCACTCAGGGCTCCTAGCTCTCCGGTGACTAGATCAAGTCTTGTCCAGGAGTGTGGAGATGCCCTGGAGTTCCTGGCCAGACAAAGGGAGGTGGAGTTGGTCTGGGTTCCTGGCCATAAGGGAATCCTCGGTAATGAGACGACTGACTTGCTGGCTCGTCTTGGATCTGGGGCACCGTGCCAGGGACCCGAACCCTTTTGGGAATTACGCGAGGCAGTATGAATAGTGCCCTTAATAAATGGGCCTATCAAACACTAGGAGGGAATTGGAGAAGGAATGGGGGATGTAGACAGGCCCATGACTTCTTCAATGAACCTAATAAATCTAAGAGAAGTGGCTGCTGAGCCTTAGTCGAAGGTCCCTGAACCAAATGGTGGGGGTCCTGACAGGCCGCTGCAGACTCAGGAGGCATTTGAATTTGATAGGCATAGAGGATAGTCCTTATGTCCGGAATGCGGAGAGGGGAAGAGACCCTATCCATTTTCTAGGATACTGTGCGGCTCTTGGAAGACTGAGATATAGAATTTTTGGCACCGAGGAGCTGCAAAGGGAAGAGATGAGGGGTCTACCATGGACCAGGATCCTGGCGTTCATTGGGGCGTCGGGCAGGTTCGAGGAAGGCCGAGGGCGAATAGTGGAGGGGTGATGGGATGCCAGGGTAGGCAAAAGGGCCCACGTGTACTTGCCAGGCTAAGGCCGCCCGCACTTTACTACTACTACTACGCGTGTAGGCCAGTGTAGTTAATTTAATTTAAAACACTTACCAAGAGATGCTCCATTGGTAAATCCCCAATTAGTGCCTCCTATAAACATGTAGATATTGAAGGAAGCTGGAAACACCAAAATACGTTGCAAGATGTCCAGTACGGTGGCAGGTTCAGTGGTATGGTGGGCATCCATCCAGTAATCGAACCATCCATCCCAATATTCCATAGCAAGCAAAGGCCTGTGATTAAAAATATAACATTATCCTAACCATAACGGATTTTTACTGATTATTATTCTAATAATACGAACACACTTACTTATTTGGTTGTCTCTTCAAAATCTTGTTGAATTGCTCCTCAGGATCCGATCCCAAGTTGGTTGCCTGGAAGACTCCTGGTACAGTACCTTCATCTCCGTCTACGGATGGACTGTCAGAAGTTAGCAACAACTCCACAATGTCATTGTCTAAGAATATCTGGTAGAGAGACTGGAGATATGCCCTTTCTGGTACAAAGTCTTTATATGCCGCGAATCCATATTCGTTTTCTATCTGGAAAGCTATGACAGGTCCACCTTTTGTGAATTGGTGTTTGTTTATGACTGCAAACAGCTTTTCAAAGTATCTAAAAGGAAAATTTGTGATAAAATCAAAACGTAGCGTCAAAAATTATTGAGGAAATGGAAGAAACACGAAAACCGTATCAAGGGTTCTTATTTCTTAGCATAATCTATCAACTCGTTACTACTTGAAAATGAAGAACTTTTTCTCATTCTTTATAAAATAATATTTGTCGTTTACTTTTGCAGGACAAATAAAGTTACTAATTTTGAAAAGTTGTCATTCAATTCAAAAACTGCTTCAAAGAGGAGAGGAACAGAAGAAAAAAATAAGGTGAATAAATGTTATATATCACTAACCTCCTTACAAATTTAATGTAGTTCTCTTCGTTTGTTCTGAATCCAATTACTTTTTCCCTAAGTAACCAAGCTGGGAACCCTCCATAGTTGTACTCAGCACATATATAGGGCCCAGGTCTTAAAATAACAAACAAATCTTCCTCCTGCGCTGTCTTCAACAGTTCGTCGATGTGCAAGAAATCTTCCATTTCAGATCCACCATCACCAAAATCGTATACGCCGGAATAGGGTTCATGCAAGTTCCATGCGATGTATGTCTCGATAGTATTCAAACCAGCTGCCCTCATTTTCTGCATTCTGTCCCTCCAGTGAGCCCTTGGCACCCTGAAGTAGTGCATGGCTCCGCTGTAGATGGAAAAGTTCTTGCCATTTAGGGTGAAGTAGGGTTGGTCCACTGATAGGCCGGTGCTGACACCGTCTGACGTGTAATATTCATAATTCGTCGGTAAAGAACTACTGCTGATGAGCGGTAGGAGACTTACCCCAAATATTAAAGTCGCAGCTAAAGCCATTTTCGTAGCTGCTTGCTTTTCAAGACTTAAGAGTGCTAACTGTTACAAGTTACATCAATTTATAATTTGTGGGTAGGTGCTTGTTAATATTTTTTATCAATTTCTTTTACGAAAAATTATTTAATCAATTATATCTTTACTATGCATCCTTTCGACAAATACGTAAAAGTACTTATAATTCAACATTATATTCGACATTATCGGTACTTAGGAATGTGAATATAAAGTACTTACTAGATAAAATTCAAAGATTTGTTATAGGCGAGGCGTCAGAGATTGTAAGATTTCTAGTGAAGGTTTTCATTTTTCTACCGCTTTTTTTTTCATACTTTAGATGAAGGGAATTAAAAATGGGCACCAAAATTTGATGTGCATACTTTTTAAATCACTGAAAAGGAGGTTTTAGCATTTTTCGCAAATATTTTCAAAAGTATCAAAAATATTCGTCATTAAATTTTGCGAAAACGCGAAAATCACCACTTTACTTGTCTAAACAATATGTTGCACATTTTGATATTTTGAATTTTTTTGTCCTTATGGGTATAAACAAGTCATCAAAAAATAAATAACTTTCATAGCAATTATTCGAAGAATCCCATGATTGTCATCCTCTGATGCCTGGATTATTACCAGAGTATTTGCGATCTGCTAAAAGAGAATATTCTTATTTAATGATACCTTCATGGATTAAAGAAGATAATTCTTATTTTGTTTAAGATACAATGAAGTTGACACAAATTTGATTAAAAATTATTTATTACAATACCAGAAGTTTAATTATCTTGAATTGTTGTTTTCAAATATAGTATGAGTTTTTCTACTTCAACTAATTTGGGAACAATAGTTTATCGATTTTTAATATAAATTGTCGTTAAGAATGGATATGTAGGTATTAATAATAAAGTGCATAAGCTCTTAAAACTGATAATAGATATCAGAGCATCATCCGAAAACCTGATCATATAAATATAATTAAAGTGCCATGCCCTGAATCAGTGTAAAAGTCGTCGGGGCCAATAACTAATTAATTGAAAAATGGCTGTTGGTGTGACATTATTAGGACTTTTGTATCTGTTTATACTAAATATCAGCTTGGAGCCAACGAATTATGAACATTACACCACTGGTGGCATCAGCTCTGGCCTGTCTGCAGATCAACCCTACATCACCCTGAATGGAAAGAATATATCGATTTATAATGGAACAGTACACTATTTCCGGTTTCCAAGAGCCTATTGAAGGGGCCGATTGAAGAAATGAATGGAACTACGTTTTATTTTTGTAAAAAAGGTGAATAATAAAAAAAGTAATTCAATTATTTAGATGAATATATACCCCCTATATAAAACGTTAATTTTAGAAAATGTGGTCACTGTTAAATGTTTGTCATTTTAACTCAAAGCTTTATTTGGCTAAATGTAAAACTACTTACAGAATATTCAAAGATAGATCAATTATGTTTTGATAACATTTTGTGACTAGCTGTGGATATATTGAGATAATGTATAAATCAGGTGATTTCTTAATTAAATTCATTAAACTGTTATTTCAGATAAATCAAGATTACGATATCTATGAATATTATTAACCTTTAAAGATTTTAATTTGTGCTGCATTTGTTCATGCTGTATATACAAAACATAGGATTGTTAGATTATTTATTTTTCTTTATTATAGATACAAATACTTAATTACATCCATCATATTTAACAGATTATCAACAATTTATCTATAAAGCAACTATTTCTTTATCGCATTTATAAAATTATTTCCGTGCACAGGTGTTTTGGAAAATACTAACTCTTTATTAGGGGCAAATTCTTCAAATACTATTAATTCATTACTCCCCACCTTCAAAAGTGATGCGGGTAAGTACAGACTTTGTTGAGGTCCTATCTTCCAATACCGTCCAAGCACAAAGTTGTTCACGATCACTATGCCTTTATTCCAACCGCTCATATCTAAGAAAGTGTCGCTTGTTTCCTCCAAAACTACCACCGCTTTATACAGTCCTGCACCTACCAGCTCGTTGTCCCCAATAGGCGCCCAACCAGATAAATTTTGATTCCAGGACTTCTTGAATTCTATTGGGAATATTTCCCAGTCTTCAATTTTTTGTTCGTCGAGTAGCACTCCTTTAGACAGTCCCTTAAACTGATAAAACTGATCTAAGAATCCAAAATTGTTCCTACCTAAGTTTCCTACAACTAAATCTAATGTAGCATTGGACAAATCAGCATCAGAACTTAAATCTAAAGTACTATTTTCAACTTTCCAATAACCAAAGCTGCTTAGGTCTACCACGTTTTTAGTGATTAATTTGTTGTTGATGTAGACGTTGACGGAATCCTGAACGTAGCCCAAGATTTTTAACAAAGAATCTTTTTTAATGGATATGTTGTTTTTGCGATAAATAATGTAACCGAAGCTCTGGCCCGTATTGTTATTAATTGGTAAATTTTCCATAGTTATTAAGTCTTTATTTTGTATCTTATGTGGCAGCTTTTCAATCAGTTCGGGATATCCTATGTATTCCTCAATGTTAACACTGGGATAAGCTACAGGGTCTTTTACACTAGGTAAATCAGGCAGTTTTGTTTTAACGGTATTGTACTTCTCTATCAATTCTTTAACTACATAATACTTGTCAGTGTAGTTACCAAATTCTGACAGAGGAGCATCGTAATCGTAGCTAGTAATGTCCGGTGTGTAAACACCTCCATCTATGTTAGCACCGTTCAAAAATCCAAAGCTAGTACCACCGTGGAACATATAGAGATTTACTGAAGCAGGGTACTTTAATATCCTTTCGTAGATATCTTTGAAGTAGGTTACATCACCTATATATTGCTTCTCAGACCAATGACTAAACCAACCTGACCAGTATTCCATACTCATCGAAGGTTTATCCTTCTGCAAAGTCTTCAATTTGTCAAACTGGTTCTCTGGATTAGAGTTGAAGTTTGCAGTTTGGAATAAACTTGGTAAACTTCCCACGCTGCCGTGGTCGTACGGAGAGTCAGACGTAAGCAGTAACTCTGTTATATTGTTGTCTAGAAACAATTGTCGCAATTGTTCAACGTAGGTCGAATCAGGTACGAAAGGTGGATTTGCTTTTGGTTGTTCCGTGCTTCCGTACTCGTTTTCTACTTGAAAAGCGATTATAGGTCCCCCTCTCGTGAATTGGAATGATGCAAGAAGAGCCAAGAGCACATTGAAGTAGCGTTTTACGTGGTTCATGTATTTTTCATCGGATGTACGGAACTTTATGTCTTTTTCTCTGAGCAAGTAGCTGGGTAAACCCCCAAACTCAAACTCGGCACAGATAAAAGGACCTGGACGCACTATGGCTAAGAGGTCTTCTTCTTGGGCTGTCTTTAGGAATTTTTCTATGTGGAGAAATTCTTGCATGTCTGTTCCACCATCACCAAAATCGTACATCCCTGAAAAATGAACAGTCGTTAATGGTAATGATATATATATATATAAATACATTTTTTAATAAAATACAATTTGCTGATATTGTCAATTAATTTTAAGAATTATCATGAAAACTAATGAATGGGAATATTTAAAAACGAAATATTCAAAAGTAGTTAGAATTATTAACTGTGGTATCAAAAGAAGCAAAGTAAAATATATATATCCTGTAGAAAGCAGTCTACAAGCTACATATAAATAAAATGAGTGATTTAAAATAATATAATCATAGTAATTTACAAGATTGAGGTACTTTTTAATTACATATTTAATTTTATTTTATTGTGACGTCAATTTATGTTCTAATTAACAATACGTTTTGTGTTCAATACACCATAATATCTACCGAAATAAGTTGATGGTCAAATTTTAATTGTCAATAGCAGGTAATTATAACGGAATAATTTGAGATTTGACTTTCTACAAAAAATGTATTGAAGTAGGTAGTAGAGAACAGATGCCTTTGAAGACAAGGGTCATTCCATTTGAAATCGTCTAATTGGCAAAGCCGACCCATTTTAGATTTTGGTGTAACTTTGAAAATCTCTTTTCTAGGGTCCCAAACAACAAAATTTACACGAGTTTGATTTTTACAAGTGCTTGTTTTCGCCTATTTAAATAAAGACTCTTAAAAATTGCTATTTTTAAGCTTTACTAATTTTTGTTGTCAAATTTTTCTGTTTGAATATATTTAAATGATCAAGACGGAATTCGGAGTGGGAAATTCAGTGTAAATGAAAATAATTGGCTCGGACGATCCCTTTGAATAATAGCAGCGTGCTGAAAATGAGTGTTTTTTAGTAATTTTTCGTGAATTTCAATCGACTCTAGCGTCTTAACTGTTGAGAGTTAACAATTCATGCTCCGCGGGAATTAAGTATATATATCATAGATAAAATTCAGCCACAAGATGACCTGAGTAGCCCACTCTTTATAAAAGAAAACTTTGCTTGAAGTTTTGAAATTTTTAAAAATCCCAATATTCAGACTATGAAACGAGCGTGTTGACTGCGAGATAAAAATCTGATACTCACAGAATCTACTGTTCTTACCTTCAACTTTAAATGACTATATCACTTGTTTTGTTATTCAAAGGGATCGTCCGAGCCAATTATCTGCATTTACACTGAAACTATTATCTTTCCCACTCTGAATTCCGTCTTGATCATTCAATTATCTTCAAACAGAAAAATTTGGCAGCAAAAATTAATAAAGCTTAAAAATAGCAATTTTTCTTTAGTCTTTATTTAAATAGGCCGAAACAAGCGCTTGTAAAAATCAAACTCGTGTAAATTTTGTTGTTTGGGACCCTAGAGTAGAGTTTTTCAAAATTACACCAAAATCTAAAATGGGTCGGCAACAATTTTTATTATTTTCAGATGATTTCAAATGGAATGACCCACAAACAACTTAAGGATTAAGAATAAAGTTGTCCAAATTTTCCATAACTTATCTGTCTTCCCTATCTAATTTCCCCATTTAGTTTATTTTTCAGAGGTTATAATGGAAGTAAATAACAACTATTTTACACATCCTGTTACATTTTTTAAATTAATTTCGACAGTTTTCCTTCTCTTTTTCTGAGACGTAGAAGACTTCAGATCGTTGATGCATCATTTTGATGTTGATTAATCAAATTAAACACTGCTACAAATGATGAATTTCTAGATGTATGGTTCGACTTTATTTAATCGATTAGTTTTTCAAATTTTACTTCCTATATAGAAAGTTGGACAATATTCGTAAAAGCATAATAGTTCTATATGTATATCTAAATACCTACTAATTTTTCTCTTATAAAACAATCACGTACCTATGTTGATTACATCGAAAATACTTGCTTTTTAGTATTCAATCCAAAAAATAATCAGTATTTATGGTTGGTTCATTCGATAGTACGACCCAATAAACCGAGGACTTTGCCATAGCGTACATACCAATGGACATATTACGTATTTGTTTATCTGTACTTGGAATTTTACAGGTTCAGAGGATTCACGAGAGCGTTGACTTTATAATCACATAATTACTGCTATTATAATAATTTACATTTAATTTCTTTATACATTTCTTTCGATTCATTTTATTTTAGTCCCCATTATATATTTCATCCTGTTTCAATGGTATATACACAACTATCAAAATAGTCACGAGGTTATGGTAGTTTTCGAGAGTGGGTCACGATGGTGATAATATTTTTCACCCTCGGTCAACTACCCCAACGTGCTAAAAGCATTCCCTCACGGGAGAGCTGAGGTGAAAAATAATATCATTTTTGCAGCATATTTGTGATTGGTTATTAACGTCAAATAAGTTAAAAATCATCAAAACAGTATTTTTAAGCATTTTAAAATTCCTAGTCGACTGAACAACAAATACTATATAATTTTTTTGCACCTCCAGTGTTAAAAGAGATATGTGGCCCTACAATTTATAATAGCGGGAACATAAGGGTTTGGGTTTGCCCAACATTTTCTAGGAATATAGATTGGAGGATGTGGTCTTGTGTCTACCTCGTTCACCTGATCTTAACCCACAAAATTGCTACTTCTGGGGTCATTTATACAAGTATAGTATTGCTTATAACACTGAAGTAAATATCTGAATGGAATCATAATAGAAAGGACATATTTTCTGTCATTATGGCAAGGGATAATAAATTTGAAATGTTTTATATTTCTCAGAAAATAAGATGTTATCTGTTCTGAGTAGTTATTGTAATATTGTAAACACCGTTTGATTTAGGTGAAGTAAAGCAAACTGTCAAATAAATTAAAGTAAACCAACTTTTATTTCATGTCATGACTACCAGTCCAATAAATCGTGTAGTATTATTTACACATTACTATTATAGAAATAGTCTGCACAGTTATGAAACAATTAATAAAAATAATAATAACAAATAATTTCTGGAAATCCCCTTTTGGAGATGTAGCTTGCTTAGACCGATGTTTATAGTAATAATCTTAGTTTTGGTAGTAGTACTCATATCTGCTGCCAAATTACAGCACACTAATTTTAAAATAAGCAGCATTCAGTATCTTTTATACAGGGTGTTCGGGTATGAGCGTACAATAATTTACTGGGTTATAGATTAGGTCAAAATAGTGATTTTTTCTACCGCTCGCGCTTCCTTATATACAGAGTGTTACATATAAGGAAGTAGTAATTATTTTTATCCATATCTCTAAAACATTCCAAGGTATTTAACTGAGATTAATACTACTTCAGGGACTGAGTCATGTAGCACTGATTCGATTCAAAGAGAGGCCAAAGCAAGTTTAATTGCAAGCTATTTGGGCACTTAATATTTTTGCATAAATGTACCTTTTTCAAGAAAAAATAAGTTAAACTTATAACTACATTAATTGCTTAAGAAACGATAGGAGATAAATGTCCCAAATTTTTACTGAATGTTATAATTATTCAAAAGAAGATTGTATTTATTTACAAGAAAAACTCTACTAGAGAATTAATAGCATCTAATCGTTTATCAAAAAAGGTATACTTCAAAGTTGGTCGCTGAATAAGAGAAACTACTTTAAACTCCGAGAATACATTTTTATAAGCTTTCAGTGAAAGACCATGGTATACTTTTCTAAATCGCAAATAAATCTAAACCTTTGATCTCTAAATTATTTTCTAGATAAACGGCAAACCAGATATGGGTAATACAATATAATGCGAATACCCGTGTATGAAGAAATTAATATTATGAATTATAATTAAAATATCAAACAACAATTTATAAAAGGTCACTGAGATTGGTAGATCTTCACAATGGGAAATCCCTTGTTTATGTGTTCGTTTCTTACTGAAATATTATGCAGGGTTGCCAAACGTCCAGTTCTATCCGAACGTGTTTGGCCTTTTTCAGGTTTGTCCGGCTAAAAACTAACCCTCTTGGCTTTTTGTCCAATGTAGAACATGTAGCAACAGACACAACATAAACTTGAAATGATTTGAGTTGTTTATTTGTTTTATTATACTGATAATTTCAAGTAAGAACATTCTTCATTAGAGAACGGATATACATAAATTCTTCGCATTGTTCAATTTACACACATTTTCGTCACATTCTGTTTCAATTATTAACTTTTATTATATATTTAATAGTTCGGTTTAAGCGAAGTATTTCTAGTAAGGACAAAAGGACACAGAGACTAGTAAGCAATGTTCTATCGAAATATGGATCTGTGGGAACCCTACTTCTACCTACACAACCATATTTTTTATTCAGTTCGTATACAAAAAAAAGCTATTTGCTTTAACGGTCAAAATGTCCTCCTAAATGGACCATTACGTTTCTCTTTTATTAATTTATTTAATAGTACAAAACCAAATACAAAGTTAAAATTATAAAACTACAATGTACAGAAAAAATAAACTAACACATAAACGTAACAAACAAACAAAATAGGAAAGTCAGTTTATAAATGTGTCTATTCTAATGTCACGGGAAAATACTCGTATGTTAATATTACGCTGCAGATTATTATAATAATTCAATAACAATTATAATGTGCATATGTTTTAAAATATGTCTTTGAACATTTTCTAAGTTGTTCTTATAGACTGCATATTGAGGGTACTATTCTAATTTTAGATATGCCACTGATAAAAATGATAAAGTTACACGTTGTTTGCACCACGTATTTCTTTAAAAAATACCAAATACATACTGTATTACAAGAAAGTGCAGGTAAATACAGGTGAGAAATACAGGCAGAAGTATTGCTTCACATTTATTTTATGTTGAATTTAAAATTTCCAAAAAATGAAGTAGCAATAACACTAGAAATTCTATAACGTTTTCATTCAAAATTCATTCGGAAATTACTTATTAGTAATATATAGGTCAAAGTTATGTTACGTTAGTTTAGGCTAAATTAAGAACATATACAGTGTCTTTTCATATATTTGCAGGTATTAACAATATTGTGTGAAACGAACTACTCAGTGGACAAAAGCCCCAACCTGCGTTGAATTACACCTACAATATCTACCTATATATTCCTTATTATTAGCTTTTGTGACATTTTTTTACTGTTTAAGAAAGGTATTTTAAGCTAATATGTATCAAATCTCCTACAATTCCTATCAATGAAGTCATATGCATGCTCTCTGATACCAAACATCTAGGTATGCTAATGAACACCCACAGACAAAACTCTATTGTGGGTGTAATTCAACGCAAGTTGGGGCTTTTGTCCACTGAGTAGTTAGTTTCACACAATATTGTTAATACCTGAAAATATATGAAAAAACTATACATAAAAGGTATATTTTTATTTATTTTAGTAGGTCGTTATGATACTTGACAGTTAATCAGTTTGACGCTGTCGACATTATTTAATTTCATTTTGACATTTAATTTCAAATAATTTTAATTTATTGGTATAATAATTTTTATAGTTAGATATTTGACTCAAGTTAAAGGAGGCCACCTGATGAAGCAATAAAAAAAAATGCAGAAATAGATCAGATCTCATCTATTGTTGAATTTCGAGTTCCACTTCATATATAGAGTATATCAGGTTAGTAAATAGAATACATTTTTTAGATAATTATTGAATAGAGTTTTGTCTGTGGGTGTTCATTAGCATACCTAGATGTTTGGTATCAGAGAGCATGCATATGACTTCATTGATAGGAATTGTAGGAGATTTGATACATATTAGCTTAAAATACCTTTCTTAAACAGTAAAAAAAATATACAGTGTCCATAAAGTAACGCATAATTCATTATTAGTTAAATAAACAATATTATTAAAAGTTCCCGAAACGGGTCAATTTTTGATTTTAATTTACTGTTTTTTTCAAGCAATAATTTAATATACAGGGTGACCTGCCTTCGCGTAATAATGTCATCGCGGTTTTATTTAAATGGAACACCCCATTTTCTCCCCATTTCCGGATTTCTCTTGCTGAGCCTAGTTATCTAGCAGTTTTCTTCATTTACATTAATACCTTTAAGATTTTGTTCATAATTAATTTTAAAAATTAAATACTATGTGAGTTTCTTGTTTCTTGCAAAAAATAACGCCTAAAAACAGGAATACAAAGCTAGTATTTTTGTTAGTAATATAATGAATTTGTTATTGATATTAATTTCCCATCCATATTACAAGGTAGGTTGAGGAACATTACGGATTAAAATATGATGAAACTGGAAAAGCAATTATAAACCTTACATGAAAATTACTTAATAAAGTTAGCAAAACCCAGAGTAATAATACAGCAGAAATTGAACGTTACATATAAATTTTACATACAACTGGTAAAAGTACTTTACATTTCAAACAGTAATTTTCCATTAGAATTGTAACATTACATTCTGGTGTGTTATTTCACACTATTGACCTATAGGCAATAAACAACTATTAATCTATCGTATAATATTACAAATAATTGTTATTAGTATGACAACCCTATGCACACACAGCAAAATCTACAGAAAAATAGCAATATTTACCTGGTTGGGGTTCGTGTAAATTCCACGGCACGTAAGTTTCCACAGCGTTTAATCCTGCTGCTCTCATCTTCCTCAGCCTGTCTCTCCAATAATCCTGCGGGACTCGAAAATAGTGCATGGCCCCGCTGTACAGCGTTATATTTTTGTTGTTCAGGGTAAAGTAAGGCTGATCCACAGAAAGACCCTGAGCTATACCTCCCCCTGTATAGTGCTCGTACAGCGTTGGTAGATTTGCCATTTTCTTTTGTTCCTGACGTGAAATTAAAGAATGCTTATAGTCGATAAAGTACCGATGCGCCACTACACCTTCGAGGTTTATCGTCCTCACTTTAGTTCGATAGACTAAAACCTGTTTGTGAGTCTAGTGTTTATAAAACATCAATTTATCAGAAATTTTGCCGTTACGGATGTACACGGTGGCTCAAAAAGAATCTAACTGTATATATTGTCTAATAAAGTAATGTCTCGACTTAAATCTAGACAAACATATCGGTTTCATACTTTAATTTATGGATGAATGAAGTGTAAAAGTCGACAGACCTTCGATTTATTCTGTACAGGGTGTTTGAAAGTTATATCGTCAGAAAGAATCTCAAAAGAAATATCACATTAGCTTAGCATTTCTTTAATAAAAGTTTATTAGAAAAACATAGAGCTTTTTAACAGGAACAAAGTTTTTGTTTCTCGAAAAAATATAATTGATGACGTCAGTAGTCGTTTCTGTCATATCTCAAAGATAATACCTTCGATTAAAAATTGAGCTTACCTCATCTCATTTAACACCATTTGTCCCAAATTTTATTTTTATATATATATATTTATTTTTGCATCCTTATAACTTTTAAAAGGGGAGTAATACAGAAAAATGTCTCTAATAAAAGTTTATTAGAAAAAAAGAACTTTCTAACAAGAACAGGAAATTTGGGTATGTTTCTGGAAAAATATAATTCATGACGTCATTAGCCATTTCTGCCAAATCTCAAAGATAATACTTTCGATTGAAAATGGAGCTTGCCACATACTATCCAGTCTGATATACCCTGTACAAATGTGAAGGAGAACTTGTACCTCAATTTTCTGATTCAATAAACATGTCTTGGTCAAATTTAAGGTTACTTGTAATGGCAAATCCAAGCTGATAATTTATTGGCTGTTTGTGAACAATTCTTAGTAAAAAATAAATAGTTTCTTATCTTAAATATCAGATTTGATCAATATCCAGTGGCGTAGGTATTAATTAAATTTAACTCCTTATCATAGCACGATTGTGTTTTCTAAAGCTTCTGAGATTTTGTAAAAAAAAACGTTTTCTCTAGTCTACAATAAGAAAGAAAATAAGAAAAAACTCTTGTGTCCTTAACACAGACAGACAGAGAAATAATGACTTCCAATAATCTGGAAATATCTTTTTCGCCCTATCTCCATTACTTACTTAACTAGAAATCAAGCAAAATAGGATATAGTTGTGAAATATAAGTGAGGTATGGGCGTTTACATTCCTACCATCCAATTATATTCTAATCTGTTTCATTTTCCACTTCCGGCTAAAGCTTCTCTTTTACCGACGCTCTTCTTCCTGCCTACCAACTCAATACCAATGACCGATTAGCCGGTGATTGGTTGCATCGGCTTATGTGTTCAGAAATGAATAGAGAATATTTGATTTTGTGGAGGAAATATTTGAGATTCTCCTACTACAAATAGGCAGTATTATTCAGATCGTGAATAATTGCCAATATCATTATCTATCGCACTGCTTTCTATTGACTTACTCTGTTTCTCTTATACTCAAAAGCAAAGCAATATTTTGAACAACATGCTGGAAGTCATTTCGAGACATATTTGTTAAAATCATTTTGCCGTTCTTTTACTGACGAATCAGAAGATTGGAAATGACAGACATGTTATTAATAAAATCGTTTACTGTGTGCATGAATTTTATTATATGATAAAAAACTAAATATTAGTCATTGCTTTAATTTTTTAGGACCACCTGTACTCATAGTCTAGCTATCTGTCTTTTAGAATGCATGAAATTTGTTACAGGTGTTGGTGTTGATATTAAGTGTAATGTAATGGAAATTCCTTAGCTTTGCTTCTAATACTGTAGATACACCAAAATAAAAAATAAGGAGATATTCACTATGTCATCCAGTATAATAATGATGTGGTTAATACACAACGGAAACGGTTCTGATTAACTTAAACGATAATAGATAATTTAAATAAATTATTTTCAATTTTAACGTGAGAACATAGATTTAAATTCAACTAAACTACATATTTGAAAAACATGCATTTTTTGTTATTAAACATTATTAAACTTTATCTGCAGGTGCCCATAGATAACATTTTTAAGATCTTTATCATAATTATGTTGCATTTCTAGTGCATACATATTTATATTGACAATACAGAGTGATTTAAAAACACTAGGAAAAAAATTCATCATTTTTCGACTTATTTTACAAGCTCATAAGTTTTGAATACTTACTGCTGATACACCTTGTATAACCTACTTGAGAAACTATTTGATCCTTATTGTTTTGTTTTCTCGAATTCTAATGTTGGGGTTCTAAGACTTTGAAATCGAGACCAAAATTTTGTTTTTCTACGTTCATGCAAAAAACAAAATTTTATTGAACTATATTTAATGGAAAAAGTGGTTCTTTATTGCACTAGTGCACTAAAATGTTTATTGCATTCATCTGTCATTCTACTACAGCGTTCTGTCATCATGACAAACATAAACGTTCAAATCGACGTCACATTTTCCTAGACTTAGTGTCATCTAAATAACATTTTTTTGTTTTTGCATGAACGTAGAAAAAATATTGTATGCAACTCGTACAAAAAGTGCTTATTGCACTCGACGTGTTGTCCTACTCGGCCTGACGGCACGTCACGTGCAATAAACACTTACTTTTTGTACTTGTTGCATAAATAACTATTTATTTTTGTAAATATCTTCTGTATCTCTGAGCATATTTTAATAGAATTTATGTAGTTGGAAACAGGTATGTGTAATCGCATTATCGCAATAAAATTTTCAAAGAAAATTGTATTTGTAAAGGGTTTTAATCAAGAATAAAAAAAATTAAAACATATTTTTAATGATTCATATTTTTTTCTTGTGTAAGATATTATTTACTGATCAAAAGAACTTACCTGAAGTTCGATCATAATTATATGAGGGTCCAGTCCGAAAATATTACACAATTGTTTACACTGTAGTACGCGTTAGTTCTACTCCGAGCACAGGGTTTAAAGAGTTTCAAAACCGGTCCTGTCCAACTGGCCTTGATCCCGTCACATTCCGTTGTAGCTTTCATTGTTTAAAGTGTTTATGTTTTACGGCAGGGGAACTAAGGGACGGGCGGGTGTGTAATATTTTCGGACTGGACCCTCATATAATTATGATCGAAGTTCAGGTAAGTTCTTTTGATCAGTAAATTATATTTCGGGTCCAGTCCTCAATATTACACAATTGTTTACACTGTAGATGTTTAAAGAAATTTGCCGTAAAACTTAGTAATAAGTGTAGTGGCTTTGTTTAATTTAATAAGCCACAAACACCACAAAGTGTTGATTTCATACATTAACAATAACTGAAATGCAACTTTACATGTAAGTTATTATAAACTAGGAAGGAAGAAAAATGTAACATTAGTACATCTAATGTAAATCAAAGAAGCTGTTGCGTAGGGTTTGTGTAACAGTCAGGTATTTCTCAATTGACGTTTATACACATAAGTTGGGGTTAGCTAAGGTAACCCTAAGCAAGGCTGAGATGAATTAGGACTAGATGTTTTAACTTAGTCCGGGATGAGTATTGTCAATATTGAAGCAAATGATTTCGCCTTAAGTGAGAGCCAATATGATTACTAACTTACTCGAAAGAAATTCGAGGGTAGATTCACAGGAATCCTCTCAGTATTTCAGCATCTGCTGTAGATTCAATGTAAAATTATACCAGGGTTAAGGTGGTCAATGTCTAGAAACATCTTTCGAGAATCTTTTGATGTGTTGATTGTCTTCTAGTTTTCTTGAAGTAATGAATGACAGTGCCACTCAAGGTAAGTTGAGCACTGTTTCGCCAAACAGGACACAATACAAGATCACTTTCGGATCCAAAACTAAAAGATCGGTAATTACTAGTTTTGTGAATAATAAATTGCCATTTCCACGGGGTAACGATAAGGATACCTGTCAAGTTTCCGTAAAAATTCTACAATACTCGTAGAATAAATGCAAAATGATGGCATACAAACCGAAATGTTCTAATTAACCGTAAATACATCTGGCTTTTAGTCCAGGATCCCATAGCCAGGAGATATATCTTGAATATTTATAATTATTGCTTGAAGCTAATAAATCAATTTCTATAATCCGACTCGAAATATCATTGAAAATCTCTGAATGAATAGATCACTCAGTCTCAGATATTATCACGAGAGTAAATGTAAGATGCAAATATCCGCAAACTGCTGGTTTCGCCTCATTGCCAGATATATTCTTAATAAGGCATTTAGTTTGATACACTACACATGTTGTTGACATGACATGTTGTATTGTCAATTCTTGTTAGAATCTAACAATTTCCCATATAGCCGCATATTGTCGGCAAAAACATTTCAGTTCAAAAAATATATCTTGAAATTCCAAGAACTCATTTTTAACTGCACGAACTAAAGTCCACCATCCGTGTGCGCTATCTCTGCAGCAATCAGATAAACTGGCGTCACTAGATCATTGCAACAAGTGTAACTGTTCTAGCCACCACTGCAAATCTAAAATTATATATCAGGAAATAGGCATTATTGTTGAATAATTTCCAAGGTTAGCTTTTAGGGTTATATATTTTGAATGATATAATTTTCTGTGTACATGAAGCTAGACTTCACAGCGAGGCAAGCAGAGGTTAGCAAGCCATTAAATTTGACAAATAATTTTTTTTTAATTTGTCAGGGCAGTTTTCTAAACTTTTAATTTTGTTCCTTTCGAATCGAAAGGGAACTCCAAAACTTACGCCTATTCATGAGGGTTTAATAAAGAAATAGTAAATTGCACATGCCTACGATATTTCTCTTTTGTTTCCACCCAAAAGCAGAAAATCAACAAAACCAGTTGATGCATGTTATTCCTTGAGAATGTAGTCTGTATAACAGGTTTCGTAGGTTTAGTAAAGGTATGATGATAGCTAAATGACAGACAAGCAAATTCGTAAAGATGTGCATCAAATTCGAATCGCAGGGGTTTCCTGTGTTCTTAATGAATAAGCATCTTGGAGATCCATTTTTGCTGCCTAAATTGCTAATTGGAACTCCAAGCCAAACTACTGTCCGGGTGTCCTCCATTTGAAATGGCTAACCCGCTAATAATATATTAGGCACGAGTTGACCAGGAACAAGATTTGCAAATTTTTATTTGTTCAATTCTTTTCTTCAAGCATAAAGTTGCTTGAAGCTGAACAGGTATGTCGAGAAAAGGTAATTTATATCCTAGCAACGAATCCAAGACAATCGAACTGTCACACCTGGTTAGCCATTGGTCATTAAAATATTTGTAAACGACCTGCATAGAAAAGAATACTTACTGATTCTATTTCTACTTCTATCGCAAATGTGCTTTTTAATTATTGGTTACAACCCCCGCCCCGCTTGACATGCCGGGTGTTGGGCATTTTAAACACGATTTTTGTGGGAAAAACTATTAACAGTGGTGCCCCTTTTTGTTAGAATGGCAGAATAATTGGAGGTGCTGGGTAACAGAAATTATTTGCTAACGTTTTATAAGGTTTTCACAAACTTTAATTTCCCAGACTGAACTGACCCAAAGGATATTCAGCTGAGGTAAGCACGTATCAGAAATAATCTTGATATTTTTTTTTGTCAAGATTATTTAGAACAGTGGAAACACTTTTCTCAAAGTACATAACCATTTCCTTAGTTGATTCTGAATATCTACATGAGATGAATCAATCAGTAATGGGGGAGTATTTTTATGAGGCGATCATTAACTCCAGCTTTAATTTGGGAGAACTTACATTTGTAAGGTTTCATGAAATGTTATAATTACAGAGAAGACCTACAGGGACTTTCTTTTTAAGTCTGTTTTAAAGAATAGCTCGCCATCTTAGGATGATTTATTTATGTAATGAAAAATCGGTATCTTTGTCTTTTTGGGATTGTCTCCCATGATATTGAGAATATCATCCAACAAGGATGATAATATCTCATCATTGTGAATAACCAGTGCACCAGGATTTCATTCATTTTATTAACACAATAAATACTCCAGCCATCAGTCACTAGATTAAAAACTGCGCTGTAAACCAGTCCTATGCAATTTTAGGTAATTGACAAGCGATTGTCCACATGTATCGTATGATATTGAGAATATCATCCAGCAAGGACGGTAATATCTCATCGTTGTGAATAGCCAGTACACCTGGTTCTTCATTCACTTTATTTATTAGTACAATAGATGCTACATGCATCAGTATCTAGATTAAAATTCGAGATTAAAGCCGGTCATGTACAATCTTGGATAATTGACAAGCGATCATCCACGTACATTGTGTGATATTGAGAATATCGTTCGACAAAGATTGTAATATCCCATTGTTGTGAATAACCAGTGCACCTGGTTCTTTCACTTTATTTATTAGCAGAATAGATGCTACATGCATCAGTGTCTAGATTAAAATCCGCGCTTAAAGCGGGCCCTGTACCATCTTGGGTAATTGACAAGCGATCGTCCACATGCATCGTGTAATAAATATATATATATATATATATATATATATATATATATATATATATATATATATATATATATATATATCATCCGACAAAGATGATAATATCTTATTGTTGCGAATAACCAGTACACCCAGTTCTTCGTTCACTTTATTAGCAGAATAGATGCTACATGCATCAGTGTCTAGATTAAAATCCGCTCTTAAAGCGGGCCCTGTACCATCTTGGGTAATTGACAAGCGATCGTCCACATCCATCGTGTAATACATATATCATCCGGCAAAGATGATAATATATTATTGTTGCGAATAACCAGTACACCCGGTTCTTCGTTCACTTTATAAGCAGAATAGATGCTACATGCATCAGTGTCTAGATTAAAATCCGTTCTTAAAGCGGGCCCTGTACCATCTTGGGTAATTGACAAGCGATCGTCCACATCCATCATGTAATACATATATCATCCGGCAAAGATGATAATATATTATTGTTGCGAATAACCAGTACACCCGGTTCTTCGTTCACTTTATAAGCAGAATAGATGCTACATGCATCAGTGTCTAGATTAAAATCCTATCTTAAAGCGGGCCCTGTACCATCTTGGGTAATTGACAAGCGATCGTCCACATCCATCGTGTAATACATATATCATCCGGCAAAGATGATAATATATTATTGTTGCGAATAACCAGTACACCCGGTTCTTCGTTCACTTTATAAGCAGAATAGATGCTACATGCATCAGTGTCTAGATTAAAATCCATGCTGCCAGCCGGTCCTGTACAATTTCGTCTACGTGACTAGACAAGGTGTGTCGGCTAGCGCTTCTTTTTGCTTTGTTGCCGGCAATATGGCCCCTCGACTTATCTAGAAAATAAATGGAAACTAGCATACCTACCGTTTTACTACTTCATCCAACTCCTTTATTATCTCGCTGATAATTTTTTGATTCACAGAATCCATTGTGTCTAAGGAAGCCGATCGCTTGGCGATGAGACTTTTATTTATGTTTACTCATAGCAGACTAAAAGAGAATGCTAAAAATGTTAATATTACACTATTATATACTTACAATTATTGCAAACGACAATAATAAATTGCAGAACTCCTTGTTAAGCAAATTATGCTGTCGTGGCGACCCGCGCTCTGGAGCACAGAAAAACACAATGAAAGCTACAACGGAATGTGACGGGATCAAGGCCAGTTGGACAGGACCGGTTTTGAAACTCTTTAAACCCTGTGCTCGGAGTAGAACTAACGCGTACTACAGTGTAAACAATTGTGTAATATTGAGGACTGGACCCGAAATATAATCAATAATTATTTATGTCATTTTTATTTAGATTTTAAAAATGAAATTAAAATGCGTTTATATAAATAAAAATTATATTTAATTAGTTTATTGACTAATCTCTAGAAAATATTTTTTTAAAAGTATTGTCATACTACACATATATATTAGTGTCTTCTCTTCTTCCCTGAAAGGGTCTTGTAGATCATATTGCTGGAAAATCTAATTTTGCTCGCCCCTATATAATGCTCAAAAACTAGAACAATATTCCATCCCTTCCTCAAGAAAGGCGCTGGCAAGTACAAACTTTGCTGAGGCCCAATCTTGGAATACCTCCCAAGAACAAAATCATTCACTATCACGATTCCTTTACACCAATTCTGCATATCTATGTATGTATCCTCAGGAACGTCTACATAGAAAGACGCTTTGTATAAGGATGGACCTAAAGATTGCTGAGGGAAGGGACTGTGCCACCCTGTTAGATTTTTAGTCCAAGATTTCTTGAACTCCAAGGGAGCTATCTCCCAGTTGCTTAGTTCTTTATTATTTAAGTATACTGACCCCTGCCAAAGGCCTTTGAACTGGTTGAATTGTTCCAAGTAACCGAAGTTGTTCCTTCCCCAGTTCTCAACCACCAAATCCAGAGTAGCGCCAGTGAGATTGGTTGGACCCAAAGTTAAATTCGAATTCTGCAGCCTCCAGAACCCAAAACCGTTCAAATCGCTAGCTGTGTTCAAAGGTTTTGACATCAGTACTCCATTTATAAGCACCACGACGCTATCGCATATTCTACCTCCAATTGTTAGAACTGCATCTGCTGGAATGTTCAAGTTTCTCTTCCTGTAAACTATGTAGCCGTAGCTCTGCCCTGACATGTTATTTATTGAAAGCAGCTCCATTGGCATGACTACGGGAGTTGAGAATTTTGAGGGAATTTTCGATATTATTTCGTTCAGCGTAAGCTGGCTTTCGATTTTTTGAGGTTTGTACGCTCGTTTCACAGCTATATGCGGAGTTTGAGGTAATCTAGAAAGAAGTAGATAGTGGTAGATAACGATAATAATTGATCTACATATATGGCATTAGCTGAATGTTACTTTATACAGGGTAGACGATGGGCATATGGAGAACCAAGTAATATACAGAGTGATTGGAGGGGAACCCTCAATATTCGGAAAGGGCGTTAAGGGGGCAAAAAATGCCTAATAAACATATGGTCGAATATCAACGATTACTGAGATGAATGAAAATATTTCCCACTTCAATACAGCGTTGTGGAAAACGATCACAACACGACTAAAATGGACAGGACACCATCATGCTGAATGTACAAGATTATCACCGTTCTGAATATTCTGGACACGCTGAATATAGAAAGGTTTTCAACCAGTTTTGTGAATGACCCATGCCGTAGTTTGATTAATTGAGAGACGGGTTGCAATGCGCTTTGTACTTACACCAGGGCTACGTTCTACCATATTTAGAATTTCTTCTTCTACTGCTAAACCCGGACCAGCTTGCCTCTCAGATGTAATTTTCACACTGGGAAACAGTCCAGTTTCACGTGCATTGCGATAGTTATAAAATAAGCGTTTAAGCAACAAACATCTAAATACTCATAATAAAATATCAAATAATAACAGTTTTAGCAGAAATAGTAATAAAAATAGTGGTTTTTAGGCTTTCACGGCCAGTGCTGTAATTTGATACATGGTGATTTTCCGGGTTGTTATGCCGTGACCTCGGTAACTGGTAGCTGCCAGAAACAGAGTTAAAATGCACATCCCTAGCATTAGCTGGGATTCTTTTACCTGCTCTGGTTGTTCTCGGGCTAGGCTCTGTGGGGACAGACCCGCTATCGGTGTCTCTGGGCCTGTCCATATATTCTGCAAAAGCTTTAGTCGCGGCGAAGCTTTTGCAGAGTCACCACTGAAGATGCCGACAGTGAAGAGCGGCGAAACGTTTGGAAGCATGGGATGCGACCAGTTACAGCGGCGGCTACGGAACGCCTCGGAGGACCACCATTATCTGAGGAACGGTTCCGACCGTAGCAGTCGTAATACCAACAATAGGAACCGAAATCAATATATGGACAGGCCCAGAGACACCGATAGCGGGTCTGTCCCCACAGAGCCTAGCCCGAGAACAACCAGGGTAGGTAAAAGAATCCCAGCTAATGCTAGGGATGTGCATTTTAACTCTGTTTCTGGCAGCTACCAGTTACCGAGGTCACGGCATAACAACCCGGAAAATCACCATGTATCAAAAAAAGTAATAAAAATATTTTCATTGCTATATCAGTAACCGTTGATATTCGGCCATATGTTTATTAGGCTTCTTTGTTCACTTTTGTCCCCTAAACACCTGCTCTTTTGAGTATTGGGGGTTCCCCTCTTCCCAATCACATTGTATAGTGAAATGACATGAAATTTTAAGATGAAAACATGCATCATATAGTTGAATAAGTTTGTAAAAATTTCTGCAACTTTTTTCATGCTACATTTAGGCAACTAATGTTTGATATACTATGAAATTTTAAGGTGATGCATCTTTTCTATATAACAGCAATTCGAAAATACTGTACCAAGTGTTTAACTTTCGTCCTACCTACTTTGTACAAACAAATGACACCAGCGTGTTCAGTACTACCAAACGTACCAGTGTTAAATTTTTGTGAAATATGTTGTGCTTTAAGAAAATTACATCAAAAATTGTATTGTTTGAAGCTATTTATTTGTGGCATAATTTTAGTTTTTCTTTAGTTTTTTCAGAAGTGTAGCAAAAACCCATAGTCTAAGAGCCAGTGGCCGGCAACCTATAAGTAAATGATTATACCTGAAATTTTGCACAGTGAGTCTCTTATACCTATCACTCATGAGGTGGGGACGGGCTAAGCCCGGCGAGGCCGACTCAAGAGTTACTCAGGTGCGAGAAGTATGAAAATGTAACCAACTTCATTATTAAATGAACAAAGCTGCCGTTTGAAAATTTTAAAATATACAATTATTATTATATAAAAATAACAAAGGCAGACGATTAGCCTGCTTCCAAGGTCATGGCAGATACTTGTGAAATTGGCAAAAAAAGTATTTTATTAAATCTGATTTTGACGTTAAAAAACTGTCAGAAATGTCAAGCATTGTAATCGACAAATCGCCATCACCAGATCTCAGAACCTGTGCCAGAAATAGAGGTAATTTGTTACTTATATTATTTTAATATTTAAAAGTGCTAAATATAATAAATAATAAAAATAAATGCCTAATTTGTTAGATCTGAGGGTGTTGATTGCAATGCCAGCTTAGAAAACCCATGGTACATACTATATCGAAGATAGTAAAAAGATGTGACTATATGCCGCCTATACATACTGTCACGGAATTTGCCCCACTCACACCCAAACCGACGACTGTGGTATCGCGAAATGCTAAGATTGCCTCGATCGCCCCTACACGATTCTATTAAACAAACAAAAAGCCTTGGATCGAGACGGGACTAGAAAAATGGGGAATCGACGAGAAGCATTCGAGTCGTACGGGACAATGGATCTAGAGATACTAGAAAATACCTGGAATATTCGTTGGGTCTATAAAAGAAGAATAAACGGCCGAGTTAGTTAGTCTTGCATTACAGCCTGAATTGGAGTGTTTAGTTGGAGAGATCAAAGTGATTTAGATAGCGATTAATTAAATAAGTGTTTAGTTGAGTTGTATTTATTGTTCAGTAGTGTACTGAGTAGTTAATAAAGAAGTAATTAATTAACGGATTGTTTTTCTGCCAGTAAGAAAAATTCAGATTGGGAAATACGTGACAATACGTACGCTCGGGCAGTAGGTAAGGTTTTGCTGTCTGCCGGCATGTTATACACGGAAAAAACATCTGCCGTGATAAATATAGGTTGGTTTCTAATACTTTAATGAACAACATATAAAAAAATCAGATTTAATCAATTACTTTTGAAATTTATAATTTTTGTCAATATCACAAATGTCTTCCAAGACCTTGGAAGCACGGTAATCGTTTGCCTTTGTTATTTTTATATAATAATAATTGTATTATTTAAAATTTTCAAACGGCAGCTTTGTTCATTTAATAACGAAGTTGGTTACATTTTCATACTTCTCGCACCTGAGTAACTCTTGAGTCGGCCTCGCCGGGCTTAGCCCGTCCCCACCTCATGAGTGATAGGTATAAGAAACTCACTGTGCAAAATTTCAGGTATAATCATTTACTTATAGGTTGCCTGCTACTGGCTCTTAAACTACCAATAAAACTAAAGAAAAAATTGTATTCTTTAAAATTATCTTAAACGTCCTTGTGTCCTTGTGTAGAAACCCATATTTTTGAAGCCGGATTCGAAAAGAGCAAGAAATCTTACATCTGAAGCCACTTTAAAAAAATGTTTGCTTGTTACTTTTAGATCGTAATTACAACATGAAATACCGGGAAGGCTGCAGTCAATCCTGTAGCTACGTAACTTGAAATCGCATTTAGGCTAACTTTCCATGATGATAACATGATCCAGAATGATGTTATCCAGTTAACTACCTGGCTTAGATGTGTATTAAGAATATTATTCATTAATATTAACTGACTTCTGTTTATCCCTATTTTATAATTTACTCACTACTTTCATAATTATATTTAAAACCTTAACCAGAAAAAAAAATTTGAATAGTTTCTAAATATTTTTTCAATATTAAATAATTTTTAACATAATTTTTTTATATTTTTTATGCTTGTTTTTATTTATTTTGAAATGTTATTTAATTAAAGATATTTATAAATGACTGATATAATTATTTTGTTAAAATTATTTGTTAACATTACTATAATGAATTCATTCATGAATCAATTTTGTATGATTATGTAAAAATGCGTGGTCAACTACCATGCAATATCAGTTTTATTAATTTAACGTGTGTGACAATTTAGAAAATATAAAATAGCAACTATTATATATCATTACGTAAGGAAAAAATAGTGCAATTGAATGGCATCCATACATCGAAATAAGGGCACCCTGAAGACTTACTAACTCATTAGAAAGTTTTTATTTCCTCTCTGATTCTCACCTGGTCTGCACAGGATTATACTTCTTAAGCAATTCCTTAACCATCACATATTTCATGGTGTAATCACCGCATTCACTCAAAGGTGCGTCATAATCGTAACTGGTGGTATCAGGTTGATATCCCGAATTGTCCGTAGCGGAATTCCCCAAGTTGGCACCGTTCATAAAACCAAAACTGGTACCTCCGTGGAACATGTACATGTTGACAGACGCTGGATACTTCAGAATTCTCTCGTACACATTGTAAAAATCCTCGTCGCTTCTCGTGTGGTGCTTCTCGGACCAATGGTCGAACCAACCAGTCCAAAATTCCATAGCCATGATGGGTTTACCTGGTTGGAGCAGTTTGAGCATTGCAAAATCAACATCCGGGCTGCCCCCAAAGTTTGCTGTCTGGAGGAAGACCCCGGGAAGCGTACCAGCAGTCTTGTGCATCGAAGGACTGTCAGCTGTCACTAGGAGTTCCACTATGCCGTTTCCTATCATCAAGGTGCGCAGCTCTTGGAGATATATTTTGTCTGGCCTGAATTTTCCAGGTTTTTCGGTACTGCCATATTCGTTTTCTATTTGGAAAGCGATTATGGGACCTCCTTTCGTAAACTGGAGCATTGCTAAGATCGGTAGGAGCATGTTGAAGTATCTGAAATAAGCAAAGTTATACATATAGACTGGAAATGAATACCAGCAACCACTGATAATAAAGAATGTTTCACTAAGAATGTGAGGGAGTATAATGAGATACTTATAACAATGATTTTGAGATCAAAATAAGTAGATTGAGTTCATACAATCTTTTTAAATCTAGTGTCAAGGTTAATTCTGGCAATGTTTCAAAAGTCATAGAAATCAAGTTGAACCAGGAGTTATAATTTTCGGTATAGAAATTTCACACCTTTGTTTTGTAGGTCATCGAATGTTGTTTTAATAGTTGCCATGGTAATGAAAAAGAATATCCGGAAGTTTTCCGGATCTTTTTACCTTTCGTTCTTGATAGACTCATCCAGAAAATACCCAACCAATTTAATTCTGATGAAAAATATTTTAGGCAACCTATTCTAGGCCGTGAAAATATACTCAAGAAATGGCACAACGTAAATGCATTTTTAAATTCATATTTACTATTTTGATATTTTTGTAGATCTATTTTTATATATTCATATTAGTTTTAGAAAAAAAATAAGCAATCAATCATTTGCTTGTTTTTTCACAAATATGTATTATTTTTTTCAATGCATGTAAATAGTAAAAAAAATATTCAAGTTCAAGCATTGGACAATTTTAAATGGTCTGATCTTTAACCAATTGTTTTAAATAATTCCATTTGTTGTTGTAAATATTTTATTCGTAACAAAAATGCTATAAGCATAATTAAGATAAAGTACTTCTAAATTAAAATGATTAGATTTTACAACAAGTAATACCTTTTGTTTGTTACTCAATTGTAAACGTCATTTTATGAAAACACCGTATTAATCAAGAAAGTTACAAGTAGCATTATTTATATTAGAAAGATCTATTTTATTTGTATCATATACAGTGTGGCCAATTTAAGATGTAAACATATCTGTAAAAATTGCATTTATTATCTGATTTGGTTACAATTTTTTTAAAAGGTAGATAATAATTAAAAACTCTATTTTGGCTCACAATATGAATTTCCATTGTCTGTAATCAAGACCTACTTTGTTTTTTTTTTTCGTGTGTCAAAAACTGTTTAGATTCAGCACACCCTAAAATGGGTGAATTTCATAAAACAATATTTATTATTAAAGGTGAAATTGCAAACACGGAATTCCAGGAAACAACTACTCTGCGGGCTAATGCCCCGACCAGCATTGAATTACACCTGGAAAACCTATTGCAAGAGCTAGAGTCATTCGTCAGACGCCCACCAGACATATACCGGTTTCGAGCTTATTAGCTCTCATCAGTATGCCATAGATGAGGTATCCGACGAATAATCCTAGCTGCTTTCGTCTGTCTAACCCGACAGAAGGGACCATGAGTACGCGGTGTAGAACTAACTACATCTATTGACTCTAGCTGTTGCTATAGGTTTTCCAGGTGTAATTCAATGCTGGTCGGGGCATTAGCCAGCAGAGTAGTTGTTTCCTGGAATTCCGTGTTTGCAAAATATCGTTTCTCGCCGATCGCGATAAAGGTCGACAGCTTTCAATGGTGTCTACTGCATGTAGAACGCTTCGTGCCTGTGACATTTTCAGTCCGGCATGGAGTAGCGAACGGCCGATAGATATAGTTAGTTCTACACCGCGTACTAAAGGTGAAATTGATTGATATTCATGTTTTAACAACACCCCTGTAAAAATTGCATTTATTGTCCGATTTGGTTCGCGGCTTTTTTTAAGATAGAAAATTCAAATTTACTGCTCACAATATGAAATTCAATTCTCAATAATCAAGGCCTACTTTAGTTTCTTTTGATGTCAAATTTGTCAAATAATAATTGCATATGCACGTAATGCTAAACGTAAAATCCTATAAGCACAACCCGAAAAGAGAAGATCCAGTGCATCAGCTCTTAATAAATGTGAAATATTATATGACGAAAATGGACCGGAAGGACTTCAAAAGAAATTATATCACATATTGGCGTTTGAATTAGCTTGGCGCAGAGTAGATTATGTGACAGCAAATGGATTACGCCTAATACTTTAGAGGAAGATATTTGCCCAGTACGCTTATTTAAAAAGTTGATAAAAAACGAGGCACATTATAACATTGGACAGAGTATTTCTTACACCAAATCCCTTTTGGAAGAAGAAAAATTCTGGGTTGGTATAAAAAAGTGCCGAATGGAATTAATGAAATTTCCAAATGGACTAAATACTCATTACAACGCATTGGTATAGATGTTAAACGAGTCAAAATTACAAATCACTCAAATCAAGCGGCAGCAGTTAGCGAATTAAGTAAAAGCGGAATTGAAGAACAAGCTCTAATAAAAATAACAGGACACATTAATTAATGATCAATAAAACCATACAACTTGACAAAGAGTATCATTCGAGTATTATTCAATCGATTTGTTTGGAAAAAGAACAAACTTCAACATCTATTTCAGAAACGATTAGCTGTGGCACCCGTAGCGACATTAGTATTTCTTTAGTTTTATTGGGTTTTTGCCACACTTCTGAAAAAATAATAAAGATTAATTAAATAAGCTCTTGCATCAAACGGATCAGTAAAGAGTTATTTTTGAAACTAAGTTTCAAAAAATCTCACATTGAAAAAAGCAGATAATTAAAAATAACAAAAATCATATCACTATCGCGCACTTCCGTATTATTGACGTTTCGAAAAACTCTCTGTTTTTGTTCTCAAAATCGTAGTAAAAATAATAAACGTATGTCAAGTTTGACAGTTTAAAATTTGTTTATCTGCTTCCATAGAAATGTTAAATGATTTTTATTTTATTGTTGATAGAACATTCAAAAATATTACAGATAAAACGAACACTGTAAGACAAATAAAAGAAATTAATCATACGATTAAAATTCCATACATTCCTATATTATCAGAAAAGTTAAGAAGTATCGGTAATAAATTTAATATTCGAACAGGTTTTCAGACAACTAATACTTTACGATCATTTTTGTCTAAAACGCGTCCAAAAAATGATAGACAAAATTTAAAAAATTGCATCTACAGTATACCTTGTGATTGCAATAAATATTATGTTGGAGAGACGTCTCGGCCTATGAATGTTAGAGTTGACGAACATAAAAATTACATAAAAAGACGGGAATTTGAAAAATCCAAAATTTACGAATACGCTTGGGAAAACGGTCATTTCATTCAATGGGGTTCGGCAAAAATTTTAGAGAAGGAAGATAACGCAACAAAAAGAAAATTAAAAGAAACCGCGATTATTTTGTTGAACGGAGATAAGTGTGTGTCAAACTGTTCAGTTAACATCGATCATTGTTGGCTACAGTTGTATCAAGAAGAAGTAAGTAACAATAAAATAAAAATCATTTAACATTTCTATGGAAGCAGATAAACAAATTTTAAACTGTCAAACTTGACATACGTTTATTATTTTTACTACGATTTTGAAAACGAAAACAGAGAGTTTTTCGAAACGTCAATAATACGGAAGTGCGCGATAGTGATGTGATTTTTGTTATTTTTTTACTTATCTGCTTTTTTCAGTGTGAGATTTTTTGGTTAGGCAAACTTAGTTTCAAAAATAACCCTTGACTGTTCCGTTTGGCGCAAAGCTTATTTAATTAATCTTTATTATTTTTTCAGAAGTGTGGCAAAAACCCAATAAAACTAAAGAAAAACTAAAATTATGCCACAAATAAATAGCTTCAGACAATATTAGTATTTCTCTTACAAATTCCAATAACTGTGTATTTAATAACTGTACGCTCAAATAATTTATATTTAGTGTTTTACAAAGTTTGCATTGACATGTTTCTAAATTTATTTTTCATTAAATTGTCCTGTCGAATTACACTTGATGTTTGTATTGATACCGGGTAAAGTGTTGTTTAAATTCTAAACTGTTTCCTTTAGCAGTTTGACTTAAGAAAACTGTCAATTATTATCGTCTAACTGCTAGGCAACAGTTTCTCATTAAACATCCCAAATTTACCCGATAAAATACAAACCCCTTGTGAGACAATAAGTGATATATATTGTATAACCTTACCTCGTAACATATTTCATATAAGTAACATCCGAAGTTCTAACTTTAATATCCTTTTCCCTTAACAACCAACTGGGGAATCCCCCAAATTCCCACTCAGAACAAATAAAGGGCCCCGGCCTCACTATTGCGAGCAAGTCTTCCTCCTGAGCTGTCTTCAGAAACTCCGCCACGTCCAAAAAATCTTCCATATCTGAACCACCTTGACCGAAATCGTACCTGCCCGATTGAGGTTCGTGCAAGTTCCATGGCACGTACGTTTCGACAGCATTTAATCCGGCAGCTCGCAGTTTCCGCAGTCTGTCTCTCCAGTAGGGTTTGGGCACCCGAAAATAGTGAAGCGCGCCACTGTATATGCTGATGTTCTTGTCGTTTAGGGTGAAATAAGGCTTGTCGGCGTTCAGACCCGCGTATATACCTCCACCAGTGTAATACTCGTACAAACTGGGCAGAGCCAAAGACATTTTCGACAACTACTGTTATGGCAATGCGTTAAATTGAAATTATTGAATTTGTTGGTGTAAGGTCAGTCTCATCAGGCAGCATTACCCAGACTAAAGCAGTAATTTTTGTAACAGTGTTGATACGTAAATGGGATGATAACAGCGTATGTTACGGGCCATTTAATTTTGTGGCATTGGGTCAATGTTAGAACAGTAAACAAATAAGTCTGAGTTGTTTGCGACTGTAGAAGTAGGAACAGAGGAAGAATGGTCTCAAAAAATGCGTAATGTCATGATTGTGTTTTTTAAGTGTAAGGAAACTTTTGTTTCAAGTGAAAACTGATTTGAATTTAATACGAGGCCCAAATTGTGTTACAGAACATTATATGTATAGTATGTCCCGTAAAGTATGTTATAAGTTTTAAGTGGTGATGGTACAGGGTGTATCAAATTCTATAGTATGGGTCTGTGAGAATAAAAAAAATTAAAAAAAAAATTGGGACACTTGGGTGTTAAATGGGATGAGGCAAGCTCCATTTTCAGTCGAAAGCATTGATTAATGACGTCATCAATTATCTTATTTTCAAAGATATACCCAAATTTTGTTTCCTGTTAAAAAGCTCTCTTTGTTCTAATAAATTTTTATTACAGAATATTTTTTCCGTATTAGGTACCCATTTAAAAGTTATAAGCAGTAAGTGGTTGAAAAATAATTGAATGTTCGTTGATTAAAGTGCATAAATGTAATTAAGAAGAAATACAAGGATTAAATTCGATAATTCTTTAATACAGTTGAGACAAAGGGAGGTGATAACATTAACTAAACTTAAAAATGAGACAAACGCCCTCATATTACATACATATCTATATGACCTCCTCTCATTTGAAGACACACATCCAATCTTCGCTTGACTTCTTTATGCAGGGCTGCGTTTAACACTTTACCGTTCAATCCATCACAAGCGTTTGTGATTTTTTCTTTCAAATGATTAATATCTCGCGAAAGTGTTTTGTAAACCTTTTTTTAAAACCTTTCATAAAATAAATGGAGGGGTGTTACATCTGGTGACTATCCGGATCACTGAAGAGATCTATTAATTCCAATCTGGAAAAGTGTTATCTAAATATAGCTGCACAATCCTGACCTTGTGGAGTGAAGCTCTGACATGCTGAAACCATAGGTTTCTCCTTAGCTGCAAAGACACATTTTCCAGAAGCACAGAAAGTTCTTCTTGTAGGAAATTTAGGTAACTGACGCTGTTCAATGTATGTTCATAAAAATAAGGTATAATTAAATGCATACTGTTGATGCCGCATCATATATTTACTCCAAAATGGCATTGGTTTTGGATTGGACTTACAATGTGGAGATTTTCAATGGACTAGTAGTGTTTGTTGCGTCTGTTTGGCAAACCATTGCTGACAAACCGATTTTCATTCGTCCAAAGAACGTGTCGAAAAAGGTTCTAAGCAACAGTTTCTACATTTACTACAATTTGAGCTATAAAATTAAGTCTGTTTTCAATATGACGCTCCACACACGCAAATACTCCAATTTGTGAATTTTGTATTCATGATACCCATTGGTCTTTAAAATTTGTTAACATTATGTCTTACCCTTCGGTCAATTATTTGATTCGTCCGAACAGAAAATGAATCTTTATTTCGTCGCAAGGTCGCCTCCAATCTCGTAAGGATTAGGTATATGATCAGGAATGAGGCGCTCTGAATACCTATCTCGTTATAACTCTACAGCTATTCTTGAGTTTTTTTGAGACTCGAAGAAATTTAGTAACATATCAACTTTGTCTGAACGAGAAAATATTTTGTAAGCACAAAAGTTAATGTTAAAGATAATGACAAAATAAGTATTTATTTTGAGACTCTTCAGGACGATATTGCTTCCATGTATTTTCTAATTTTGGATAATAAGTTTTCAAGAAATGAAATGTTATATTTATTAATATATTTTATGGACCAAAAATGGATTACAGCTGAAGACACCTCAATTTAAACAAGTAATGTAATAGATTTAACTTATTCAAAAACAAATCAAAATTGTTGCCATCGTAAAACTGCTCGTAAAAATATTGAAGAAATAGATACTTTTTATACGACTGCCTTGCAAAAGGGGGTTTTGCATACGGAAAACACGCTCTGAAAACGGTATTTTGCACACGCCGTGTGCTAAACGTTTTGCACACGGTTATGTCATCTTTGCACACGCCTCTCCAGATTGTGATTATTGTTTGATGTTGTCACCCAAATTATGCAATGTTTCAAGTTGGCTGAGTTTTATAGCCGTCACGGCTCCTTTATTTTGTTGATTAGATACTTCAGAAATTGTTGAATTTCCGAAGTTTGAGTGTGAAAATGTCTGATTCTGAAGAGATTTTACAGAAAGCAAGCGAAATATGATCGGAACTGCTACCCACAAAATCCAGAAGGATGTATGAAGCTGAGTTAAGCCGATTTATGGAGTGGCGACTAGCCAAAACTGTCCAAACTTTCTCAGAAAACACAGTAATGGTGTATTTTGAAGAACTATCTAAGATACATAAATCTTCGACGTTATGGACGATTTTTTCGATACTCAAGTCAACGTTATAAGTGCCAATCACAACATAGATCTTGGAAAATATAAAAAGCTGCAAGCGCTAATCAAAGAAAAATCCTCACAGAAGATGATTTTTGCCTATTTTTGACGAAAGCATCAGACGACAAATATTTACTTATCAAGGCGGTGGTGGCAGTTGGACTATCTGGGGCATGTCGAAGGAAGGAATTATGTTATCTCAAAATAGAAGACACCAAAGATTTCGGCAGTGCTATTCTGGTTAAACTGAAGAATACAAGAACAAAGGTACCAAGGTGTTTTATAATTACATGAAACTTTTACACTATCTTAAAAAAGTACTGTGCTCTTCGTTCTCCTAATCTGAAGACAGACAGGTTTTTTTAAACTATCAAAACGGAAAATGTTCAAATCGAAACGTTGGCATCAACAAAATTGGAAGCATGGCTAGGGAAATCGCCAAGTTTTTGATGCTAGAGAATCCAGAAAGTTACACGGGACATTGTTTTCGGCGTTTCTCAGGCCACAATTTTAGTCAATTCTGGCTCAGATCTGCTTGCCCTCAAACGCTATGGATGGTGAAAATCCAGTACAGGTGGCGAAGGCTACGTTGATGACTGTTTGAGAAATAAAATGGAAGTTTTGAAAAAGATAGAGTCTTCAGTGTCTTCTGCTGCCACAGAACCAGAACAACGATCGTCTACTGGAATACAACAAGAAAACAACGACCGCACGCTGAAAAACTGCACTAAAAACACGACACCAAAAATATTCTCTATTAAGGTGCACAATAATACTGCTTTTCCCAGCGTAATCTTGAAGGAATGTTACCATAAATATTAAATATTAGTTTCTTTTGTTAATGCGTTAGCAATTTTCTTAATAAAAACGAGTTAAATTAAACGCTGTATTTAATTTATTTTGTTAATCCGTTGGCAATTTTAGTATTAAAAACGATTTAAATTAAAATTGGATTTTTGTGGTCTCTGCTTGTAGTCGTATAAAAAGTATCGTAAAAAACTCATTTGCAAACCTCTTTGCACACGAACGAGACATATTGGTGGACGATTTTTTCGAGTCGTTTTCAATCCTTGTTGTTTAATATACTAATTTTATACGACTGCCTTGCAAAAGGGGGTTTTGCTCACGGAAAACACGCTCTGAAAACGGTATTTTTCACACGTCGTGTGCTAAACATTTTGCACACGGTTATGTCATCTTTGCACACGCGTCTCCAGATTGTGATTTTTGTTTGATGTTGTCACCCAAATTATGCAATGTTTCAAGTTGGCTGAGTTTAAATTAAAATTTGATTTTTGTGGTCTCTGTTTGCAGTCGTATAAAAAGTATCGTAAAAAACTCGTTTTCAAACCTTGTTGTTTAATATATTATTATGATGTTAAATTAAAAATGTTCGAGAGGTAGATACCATTCCAAAAAAAAAGACATTGATATTTATATTTTATAACATTAATCAAAATATCTAATACTTTAGCTACAATTTAATTGTCATGGATATTATTTTACAATGTGCTTTGAGTATTTTTTACATTTTCTATCACCTAAACTGCATAATAATATTATAAAAAACAGCATTACAAAAATAATGTTAATGATGGTGCTTCATAGGATGTCTCCTATTACCCACAGCTGGTCTGTTCAACAGAACTCCTGGGAGCAGGTCCGAAATAGTGGAATTACAGTCATCCTGAGACATCTCGAACATATACGCAAGGTCAATGTCGTACCTTGGCAGTTTGTCTCTTAAATACGATATCACGTTGATACCGAGAACTGGTTCCCTACTCATTATGAAACTGGACAAGTACCTGGGTACTTTCGATTTTTCGGCACAATGCAGAAGCAGCGCCCATGAAATATAGTCGGAGTCTAGAACGTAGGTGTTGTATACTCCCTCATCTAAAAAGAAATATAGAGTTATTGAACGTTTCGGATGGTTAAGTATTATTTAGGTTTTCCTTATTTCGACATCTAAGTATACGCATATCTGATGTACTGCCACAGAACATATACAAGATGTATTATTAAGAAAGCATATAGGGGGGCCCAAATATGCAAGCGCATGTTTTGCATAGTATGCATGTTACATGCTTTTTTTGATATATTTGCATATATGTATTCTTAAAATATTGCATATTGTGCATAAAATTCTTCGATTTGAAAGAATTTAGAATTGCATAGATGTTTCGCAGGCATTTTTATTCTTTTATCCACAACCACTATATTAAGAAGGTTTAATACGTCTGCCTTCCGTGAATTAAAAACTTTTTAACACACGAGTGGATTAGCATTCAAAATACCACACTTTAGAATTATTATTATTAACATTAACATTTATCTCAGAACGATCTTGTCATTTTGACAAGCATTATTTAAATTCACTCGATAAGGATTTACTGAAGGACTAGAAGGGCACACAACTTCGCCAGGTAGGACCTGAATTTTTGCACTTGTTGCATAAATAACTATGCTTCGTATGTGTCAGTTTGACATTTTAAAAGGGCAAGCTTTTTATTTTGTGATATGTCCATATTTTCAATTCTATTAGTTATTTTTCTACGTTCATGCAAAAAACAATACTTTATTGAACTATATTTAGTGGAAAAAGTGATTCTAGTGCAATAAAATGTTTATTGTCTGAGATTTTTTGGTTAGGCAAACTTAGTTTCAAAAATAACCCTTAACTGTTCCGTTTGGCGCAAGGGCTTATTTAATTAATCTTTATTATTTTTTCAGAAGTGTGGCAAAAACCCAATACATAAACATCATCATCATCATCATCATCATCATCATGACAAACATAAACGTTCAAATCGATGTCACATTTTTAAAAAAAATTGTATGAAAAAATATTGTATGCAACTCGTACAAAAAGTGCTCATTGCACTCGATGCGTTGTCCTATTCGGCCTGACGGCCTCGTTGGACAATTTTACGTCGCGTACAATAAACACTTACTTTTTGTACTTGTTGCATAAATAACTAATTTCTTCTTTAATACAAGTACTAATAATGCCTCCATAAGGTTTAAAATGCATTGTTTTAGTTGAAATGCCCATGCATCGGGCGATTGGAAACCTGATTCTGGTGTTGTACGAACAAAGCAAGTATCTTAGATAATAAAAAAAAATCTTGGTAAATTATAATATGCGAGGTAGTCCATGGAGATTGTCCTTATTATAATATCAAGATAAAATTATCCATAACTCAATAATAATTTATTTATTGCTTGAAAGAAGGAACGGTATATTATTATTCTCTAGGTCTCCATATTTCATACTCCAATAAATTTTAATCAAACTTACAAGTGTCTTCCGAGTGAGTCCAATGTGCAGGTTCAGCTGGGTTTGGTATGGTCCAAGTGATGTTTCCAATCAATTGTTCGTTGATAGGATCATCGGAGAAGCTGTATGTAAAGTTCATGTTGACGCTCTCTAAAGCTGACGTAAAGTCTGCTCGCATGCATTTGTAGGATATAGCTTCCTCGGAGCTAGCGTAGTATTCGATAACATACCATTGTCCCAGCATCTAGAACAAACGAATGGTCAGGAAAGGAAATATCGCTGATTTCGAAGAATCCAAAATCCCAAAAAATACGTTAGCAGTGGTGAAAATCAAAGTGATGATATTATGGAAATGAGACTTTTGACACATCTGGTATTTTACATTGAGTAACCAATGGTATTTCAAGGATTATTTTTTTGGTTTACTTAGCACTTTGTAATAAAAAAATGTTCGACTAAACTTAAAAATAAAAAAATTAAAATAAGGGCTACTGACTGCAAAACCTGGAGAAGGGTTGCATACAGGGGAACTAAAAAAGAATGATGATAGGGTTCCCCCACCCAAAAAAAATGAGGGCGTCATGACGCAGACGTCTAGACTGTCACAGTGATGTCGTGATTGAAAATTGAAGCTATTAGCACCCCTCTAAAAGCTGGCTTTTACAGGCTTTCGCTATGTTATTTAGTTTCCCTGTAATACTGGCTAGGGAATTTTAAGCGAATTACCCTGTGTATAAGCACAACATATACCCTGAAACTATTTTATTTTAATATTTATACGAAAGAGGAAAATAATTAAAATTACATAAAAATGCTCTTTTATCTTACCTGTTGTAAATCAAAATTTCGAATCGGTTTTACAATAGGGCATTTTGTTTTATCTTCAAGCCTTTTAAAGCCTGCTGATGCTAAATGCAAAAGGGCGAAAATTAAAACTGTTTTAAATACACCACCCTTTTCCATTTTCGTAGTTGCGACTAAACTGATACGACAGATCATTTCCTGAAAGCAATTAGTTATCAGAATTTTGTGGGCGAATTTTATCATTCATTTAATAAACACAAGCTAGCTTAAACAATGACTTCATTTCCATCGACTGTTGTCGTAATTTCTACATTTCTTAATAACGAAATTTGGATGTAGACAAAATTATATCAATACTTGAAAATTAAAATGTATGTTGTACTACCTGTATCTAAAAATCTATGTCAATTACGAAGTTGTGTCTTTTACTCAAGATAGTTGGATATGATGATTAATTATCAAGTAATTAGCAGCTAAAATAACGTCATTAATTAATTATTTTATTATTTATATTTTTAAATGCTGATCTAAATTTAGATACAATAGTGACTCATATCTATTTTAACCATATAATCCCATTTTTCTAAAAAACGTACCTACCAAGTTTACAATATAAATTAAATAAGAATAATATAATTATTACTCCTATAATAGTTGAATGATTAGTCGAGAAAATGTAAATTCTGTCCTACGATAATTCCATCTCTCGTCAAATCTATGTTTTACTAGCAAATCTAGTGTCAAATGTCAAATGCGTGTAAACAAGTTTGTTGACAAAATTGAATTTTTAAATACCTGAAGACAATTTTTAAGTGAGTTTTTAAGTTTGTAAATAGTGTTCATGTCTGTGGACGAACTAAAATGAAATTTTTATAGGTTATGAAGTTTACACGAGTTTTTTACGTAAATTATTTTATAGTAGTGGATTATTTAAGTTATGAGTGACACAGATGATACAGACGACTTGTTACTTATCCCTCCAGATTTCTTCGTAATAGATTCAGATTCAAGTAACTCGGCTATCGAACCTTATTATAATATTGTCGATAATCTAATTCAGAAGGTTAGTAATTTGCAAGAACGAATACAGTATATAGAAACTAGTTCTTTAAATACCTCATTGGATTGTTTCGATAACACTCAGAATATGCAGAAGTCTTCAGGTTTTCGTAAATATAACAGTATTGATGACTTGTATCTATCTCAAAGTACACAGAGTACTCCTCAAAAACCACATACCAAGTTTAGGTTAAACTCGTTACCGGCCAGCCCTAACATTGATAAATTTAGTCCAAAGAATATAAAAGTACCCAGGGATTTTAAGTCTCCTATTAAAACAAGTTCTCCAAGAAGTGCCAGACGTGTATCACCTGATGTTACACCTGTAAAAGATAGTCAAAATATGAGTGAAATTGATACATTTCTATCAAAAGTTAAGACTATTCAAAGGATAAACGCATCGAGGAATTTAGAGAAGGAATTTAGTAACGTAGGACTTCCAAGAGCTAATAAAAATGAGGATATTGACAGGTTTCATGGAAATTTTGAACAGCACTACGATAGCAGGCAACAAAATGAGTCGAAATTTGTAGAACCGGTAATTACGAAAGAAAGAACTTGGAGACAAGGTGATAACAAAGAAAGTGTACCTGATTACGGAATGGGCTTGAGGGACAATTTTTATAAAGAACATTCTAAACAAAGTAAGCCTAAAGCTAATTATAGGAAACCAACAGAATTTAATAATTCTGCAATAAACGATTCTTGGACAAGTATGGATAAATATCCTTCGTCTGACAGTAGCTCGGAATCCACCCAGATAACAGCATACATGAAAGAGAGAAGCCATTTACTGAGTCCAGATCTTCATTCTAACGCTCTTAATGTATTAAACATGCACAAACAATTATTAGAAACGGAATCTCAAAAGTTGAATATAAAGCCTAAGGCAAAAGAACCGAAACCGAGAGGCACCAATACTCTTAGCGATAATTTAGGTTTGTTAAGCTTAGCGGATATATGGAGTACAAATTCTCATCCAACGCATTCCAATCCTTCCCAACTCCTGCAGAAGTTGCAAGAGGAAAAGTTGAGGCGACAGGTATGAATTAATAATACATATTGTACGAAGTAAAATGTTGCATACATTTTAGCATTGTGAGGGATTAATTCAAGATCTTCAAAATAGAAATTTAGAACTACAACAAAAGTTGTCTGTAGCGGTTAAAGTGGACGATTCAAAGAATAAAACTATTCAGCAGTTCCAAGAGGCCATAGAAAAAATTCTTAGTCGACTGGAGAAGGTTAATAAAGAGAAGCAAGACTGGGAGCAAGAAGTATCAAATTTGAAAAATAAATTTGCCACCGAGATGGAAGAAGCTTCCCAGGTAGGTATTTCTTTGTTACAAATTACTTGCACAGTATTTTATTTTTTGGGAAGTATATTTTCTAGTATACGGTTTGTCCACGGTTAGTGGAAAAAAGGGAAAACATTTTTATCTACAATCACCCTTATAATAGGACTTTTATCTACACATATGAACCGTCTAAAATGATGCTTTATCAAATTTAATTTATTTACTTATTAATATTTACATTTATAGTGATATTTTGTTTTTTGTTGCCATCATTTTCGGAACGCATAACATCTGCCAAAGTTTGTGAAGAATTTGCACAAGTTACGGATGTCTCTTGTAAGGAACAGCTATATTTTCCTTGGATTTTCTTTGCAATATTTAGTTTGTTAGATATGGACTCACCAACATAACTTCTGCTACAGAGGAGCTCGTCCATCCACCATGTCATTTATTGGCCAATAAAATTGTTGAACTGCGCCTCATCAATGGCCAGTATATACTTCTGGATTTGTGATATTCAAGAATGAAGCAACTTTTGAGGGTGTCTTCGTCAATGTGTTGATTCCAACAGGTTGAGAAGTACGTTTTTGATTGATGTATATTTGAAAAAATCTGTCTTGTTAAGCGAATTGGGCGCAGAGAAATATATTTTCATGCAATATCTAATATATCAAATAAATATTTTTTATCGGAAGCCCCAGTCAAAAATTTTTCAATATGTGTGTCGATATGTGCTCTTCCCATCACTGCAGTTTTTTTCCTTTGTATCCTCATGATTCACTCTTCAAATAAACAGTAAGCTTGTTATATTTTCCAATATATATATTTTTATAGACCTTTATAGTAACCTTTAACATCGAACACTTTGATCACATAAGCAACAATAAAGTTATCAGAAAGATATATCGAAGTTTTCCCACACGCACGTCCATGGTAATGCGGTTGATGGAACAGCTGGATCCGTCATAGTGTCTCTATCAATAAAAATTTAGCATTCTGATCTGGCACATGCGTATTTGCTGCAGCAGAAGCTGTGTAATCGGATATCCTGTGTGAGATATGCGGCACTTAATATGACAATTATAACATGAATCACTTTCTATTATTTTGGATCTCGAATATAATTTAAAACAAACCTAACCTCACCTGGTTTAATCTAATGTATATAGTAGTAGTATATGGGGAAATAACTTATTTTATGAAAATTTATCGACTACAGTTAGTAGGCATCATTAATTGTTTAACTACAAAACTCCTGTAGTCTAAACCTTAATCTATTGTTCAATATGTCGACACCTAGTTTAAACTTACCCTAACCTTACTTAACCTAACTTATTACCTGATCTTACCTGATTTCACCAAATATAGTACTATGATTTAGTCACATAGTAAAAGTCTTTTTGCAAAAGCTATTTGCCTATGACATACAATAATTATATTTTCAGAAAGTTGCTTACTATGAAAAGGAAGCTTCGAAGGCTCTTAACTTAGCGCATGGGAACCAGGAAAAGTTGTCTTCCCTGGAAAAAAGATGCACTGAGCTACAGGGCGAATTACAGAACGTAGAACGCAAGTGTAAAGGGATCGAAGAAGATTACAGCAGAGAAATAGAGAGAAACAAGCAGATGTCTGACATTTTGAGTCAGAAAGAATTAGAATTAAATGAAGTACGTCCAAAATTTCCATATAAAAGAACGTAGTGTAATTAATAAAACACTTGATCTATTTTAGAATAAAACTATTTTGAATCAAGCGCGAATGGAAGTGGCGGAAAGCAAAAGGGCTGTGGAAGTGTGCCAAGCGGAATTTACTTCCATAAAAATGGAATGCAACACATTGAAAGATGAACTGAAGGAAGAAAGGGAACAGTTGGCCAAATTGAAAGAAGAAAAGCATTTCTTGCTGGGCGAACGAGATGATTGCAAAAAGCGTGAAGTAAATAAATAGCGAATTACTTAATTTATGTACTTGAAGAAAAATAAATTATTAAATTTTTATGTGTTTGTGTTTTTTTCTGTATTTTCATGTGTAATTTTTAGGGGGAACTCAAAGAAGAACTGAGCAAAGTGAAGAAGCAATTGGACAACAGCAAATTGGAGATGAGGAATTTCTACCAAGGTCAGGTGGAGATTCTGGTACAAAACAAGCTAAAAGAGTTCCAAAGTCAGTTGGATCAAGCCGAGAAGACTTTCAAAGAAGAAGTGAAGAAACGAGAGATGTCCATAGCCAAAACTGCCGCCACACATATCCAACAAGTATCAGAAAAGTAAGATAATATCCATGTAGAAAGGAACGTCAATCATATCAATTATTTTTAGGTACACGTTAGAAATAAACCTGCTCGAGAAGAAACACCAAGAAGAAATAAAACTGTACGAGATCCAAACACTGCAGTACAAACAGCAAGTGGACACTCTGCAGTCGAAGATGGACCAACTCCACGATAAGCGTGTGACAATCGCCAAGCAGCTGCAGAAAATCATGGAATCGCAGTGGGCAGAAGCCCTGAGGATAATAACCAGAAGCCCTGTTTCCAATGAGGAAACCTTCAGCGCGATCGACCAGCTGAACTCGCTCAAAACCAAGTCATACAATAACGTCGAGGAGGTATTGGCGCAGCAGCAGGACGAACAGTTCCATCTGGGGAGAAAGGTAAAGTCTAACCCGCAGTCGCAGTTTCCTTCCTTCCAGATTGAAGATGCCTTGTCTTCCATCAGCAATAACTTCGAGAAGAACTCTCAGGAAGCTTTCAACGGTCCGGTGGAGACGCCCGTCTCCAGTAGAACTCAGGGAAATAAGCAGTACAACGAGAACGAGATCCAGCAGTATATCAATTTGGTGAGACATTGATTTTTGTTAAATATTCCACAAATAATGATGAATTGATTTCTGTTTGTTTTCCATTAATTCTGCATTGTTTTCTGAGTGTGTGTGTTGCTATTATGGATGTCTCAAATTAAACTGGATGGCTAATAGTCGGAGTGTTCCTAAAATAAATACATATCTTCAAGGGGGTAATAGCAACAATTTTAATTGTGGTCTAAAATGTCTAGATTACCACTTTGTCAATTGTCGATTGACTTGTGTTGTTTTATTTAAAAATATCTTATTGAAATCAAGAATTAGCAGATATGGTGTGAGTGTATGTGTATCATATGCAATTGTTGATGCCTTCAACAGCATATTTTTTCTACAGCTTCTAATTTTGAGCAATATTTGCAGAATTACCTGATAGATTATGAAAATAAGCAATTTTCATTAAACAAATTGGGGTAGAAAATGTGTTATTTTCAAAATGAAGAAATAGGTTTGTTCAGCTTTTATTTACATAAATCGAAAGTACAAGAAAAAAATAATGGATCTTCAAAATATTAGAATTTTATTCGCATGTTTAGTACCTTAACCCTTTCGCGACGGGTATCTGTTATATCCGCAAAAATGGTTGTGTTCGACATACGGAAAGCGGATATTTACATACGGCTGAGGAACCTCTTCTTGAGATGGGCAACGTGTTGATCAGCAATTACAGGTGTTTGTTAATGCCACAAAGATCATGAAAGATAGAGAGAGAGATTGGTGTGACTTCTTCGCGCCATAGTTGAGCATGTTATGCGGTGCGGTAGTGAGAACTGTGACTTGAATTGTTTATTATAATGGCACGTAAAAAGTTTTATATAGTTCTAGATTTTTTTCCTGATTTCTTTCAGCATGAAACATAAAAACATAATATTTTGTAAAACACGAAAATACTCTTCGGAACGGGAAGCGGTTAGATCAGCTTACATACATCATTGATTCGTAACGGGAATCGGATAAATCAGCAAGCACTGACGGCACCCGTACAGGCGGCTGAATTAAATGAAAAGTTCCCCGTCACGAAAGGGTTAAACATAATTACAAATCTCCATGCTATAAAGATTCGGAAATTGCGGATCTTTACAGAGAAAGTACAAATTGGCGCTTCATCCCAGGGAATGTACAAAGTATAAGAGGCGCGGCGACGTGTATTGTTCTAGCATTCCCTACTACTACGGTAATCAGTTCCGTATCACCAACGCCAATTTGCCATTGCAAATCTAACTGTCCGGTCAACTGATGCCAGTGTTGCCAGGTCTCATGCTTTTACATGAGATCTCATGCATGCCGAGGAAATCTCATGCTCTCATATTTTGATTACAAAACCTCATGCTTTTTAATAGACACAAAAAGAAATAATAAAATTATTAAAATTACTCTTTGAAATCTCCCAAAACAAAGACCTAACGAGAAATAAAGGCAAACTCGAGGGCAAAAGTGAATAGATAGAGGGAGGTATCTACAATATTTGGGTACTTGAAATGTCCTTTATTGTTGACTGCTCTCTTAATAATTAGCAATGAATACATAAGCGGGTATGACAGTCTACGGATATGCGGTGTGTGTGCTGTATTCACGCTGTATTGCAGTGATTCTTAACTCTATTCCGTAAGGGTACCTACATTTTCTGGAAACAACAGATTTTACGACCCGTGAGTCACCCTGCGTCACGTCAACTGCGCCTCAACGTTCGCCCGGCCTAACAATAAAATAAATTAGAAAGGTTACATGGTTAATAACTTTTAAGTAAGTACCTGTAAGTACCTACTTACAATGTAATATTATGATAAAATAGCAGAACATAATGCTTTTTAATGAAATAAAAATGGCATTACAAAAGTAATTAAAAATTAAGCTGTGTCAAGAGGTGTTTTTTGATAAATTAAGCCATCTCATGCTTTTTTCTCCAAACCACATGCTTCTTTGAAATTATTCTCATGCACTGAATTTTTCCTACCTGGCAACACTGTCTGATGCGAACACGCTGTGGTGGAAGTATGCGTGTAGCATGACACAAATACACGCAAGCGGCAAAACACAATTCACCATCAAGATCCTCACTTTCCAAATCTGTATAATAGGGGTATGACCAGGAAGAAATCAAAAAGTTAGTAAATTTATGGGAGTTTTTAGACATATTTTTTAAAAAGGAAAAAAAAATAGAAAAAAGTGTAATTTTATTGATAGATAATGTTCACCAAGTTTGGTTTCTTTAGCTTGATATACATGGAAGATAAAAAAGAAAAACAATTTTTTTTTTGGGATATTAGGAGGGGCGTAACTTTTCAGGGAAGGGTTTTTTTCAAAAAATTTCATACGAAAGACCCCTATCAATTTTCATCAGAGAATCACCCTTACATTTTTCGGTGTTATTTAGATACACCCTGTATATTTCTCAGCGACATTGGTAGATTTCCTCAGAGAATCAGTCCTCACATTTTTCTTTCTTTGGTATTATTTAGATACACCCTGTATATATTTCTCAGCAACATTGGTAGATTTCCAGCCACCGTGTCTCTAAATTTGTGATATTTCCACCATTATCAGCAAATAACGTCGTCGAAGTTCAACGAATTCAATTGGTTATGTAATTTTTAGGATTGGGTAGCTTTAAAAATTCTGCAATCCTTAGTCCTAAATTTCCAAAACTATGGATACCAACAGGCTGAATCGAACATTTTCCTTCTTTGCAATTTACATAATCTGTTGTGTGGAGTATAGGATGGCAGTAATGATAAATATTGCCTGTACAATACCAAATTTTCTTGTCCAATTACAACAAATGTTCTCTCAATGTGTGTTTTGGAATCCTGTATTTCCACAAGCAACATGTCTTCCTTGTTGTTTATATGATCAATTGACATTTCTATTAGTTCTTTCTGTCTACACGCACCAGCTAATCCAATAATTGTTGCTCTCTGAAAGTAAAAATAAACTTTTGATAACTTTTTCCTATAGTCGTGATTTTTGTTAAAATTACCTTTAGATAAGGTATGTTTCATTGCTTGCTTTCCTAATAGTTGATTTGCTCACTGCTGAAAATTTTGGATTTCAAACGTTCTTCCTTTTAAGAAACGCCATAACTTCACACTGTGTCTCCTAATTCTTGCTTTGAATCAGACGCTTTTACACAAAACAATCAATGTAAAGTAAATAAGACATGTTCATGCCATGTCACTGATTATACTATTTAGAGCATTGTAAACAACAGAATAAGATTAATTTTCAGAAAATTATTTTATTATACAAGGTGTTCCAATTATAAGCACATAATTCAGTAACATAAGAAGCAACAAATTCATGAACATTTTTATAAATACCTTTTCATTTATTTCAATAATTTTAATATGTTTTTGTATTAATCATTTAATTTTATTAAACTACCATGAAAAAAGAAAGAAAGATCAGACCTCTCACAGTGTTGCCAAAATTTGACGTCTTAAAAAAAATTGCTACCATTGTATTTACAGGTTTTAGAAGCTTTTTTTCTTATTATTTAAATTTTGTACCGGGTGTCCAGCGTAACGCTCTCACTCCATTTGTGGTTTTAATGTCATAGTTACAAAAAAATGTCAAATACAAAAATTGTGTCATTTTTATAGATGATTCGACGTGTCTTAGAAAAAAAAACAATAGAACATGGAATTAAAATAATTATTTACCGAAGTTCATTTTTTTTAATGCATACATATTTCTTTACATCTCAGTAACCACTAGGACAAATTTATAAGTATAGCATATGGATGTAATCAGAATTGTATGCTTTTTCAGAATTTAAAAAAATATACACTCAGGTGCAAAAAAAACGCAACAGTCAAATTTTTGGTAAAGTTTGAAGTCACAACTTTTTGTTTTCTTTTCTTAAAATGAACCAATGCACATAAAGACAAGAACCAAAAAACAAATTGTAGGAAATGCATAGTTTTTAATGAATATTGACCTGTTAAAGAAATTTGGTAACAAAATTATTCCACAGGGCGTTTTAAAATTAGGGTCACGAAGCAACCTTTCAATTAACCCTGTATAATGACTAAAAGGCCAACATTTATCAAACGACTAAATACGTGGATTAAAGTTGATCATTTTATCTAAAGTTTTATAAAAAAATATGAAAATCAGCCTAAAAACAAAAAAGTTGTGACTCTTCAAACTTTACCAAAAATTTGACTGTTGCGTTTTTTTTGCACCTGAGTGTACATAGGGTGTTGCATTTAAAAAAATTGAACGTACGTAAATAATTGTTTTAATTTGATGTTCTATTGTTTTTTTCTAAGACTCGAATCATCTATAAAAATGACATAATTTTTGTATTTGACATTTTTTTGTAACTATGACATTAAAGCCAAAAATCGAGTGAGAGCGTTACTCTGGACACCCTGTACACTAGTCTGTTTAGATTCTTTTGGAAGTGTCGATATTGGAAAAATTGTAGTTTTTTTTTCAAGATCTAGTAACAAAAATTTATTTTCGATTGACATTGATTGTACAAAAAAAGAAAAAGAAACTGTTCATGCAAAAATTGCAAAATTACCCTTTTTGATGATGGGATAGAGCCTCTGTAATGAAATTATACTAAGAACTTTAAAAATATATATATTTAAATATTATAAAATTAGCATCTTTATAAAAATTGATTAAGTATTTTGAGAATGTATTAATATTGTCCTGAAATTTTTTATACCTAATAGCATTGCTATCATAATTTTTTAAATATTTGCAAAAAGAGATTGTAGCAGGTTTATAATATTTTACATAAGTTATAGTCTCTAAATGTTCACGTTCTTATTTAACAAAAAATATTTGATCTCCATCGTTTTTTTTACCGTTAACTTTAATGTTAATAACGTGTATATCTTTATATCGAAACACACTATATTGGCCTGAAATTTTTTCATTAAGTGTCAGCTAGTAACATAAACGATACATAGTGTTTGATATATTATTTTAAAGTAGATGATGAAAAGTTAAAACTACTTTGGGAATTAACAGTCTAGTTTAGTTTAAGAAATCTATGGTTTCTGTTCATAAATAAAATTTCTTTACACAGGGCATCAAATTGGCTTACTTGATTTTACGTAACGCTCCTGTATTCCTGGTGAAGTTATTTGTGTATTTTAATAGTAATTGTATTTTAATATAAAGTCTAATAAACTATTCAGATTTGTTACTTGTTTGTTTTTATTTCTGTTGCATCTTAGATTTAAATTGTTCCGTCTAATTTGGTGCCTGTGGAAATGCTTCAAAGTGAATTTTCTGTGTATTTTTATTATTTGTTTTTTTTTTTGTCTTGTGCAGTTGTTAAATAGGCCGCCAGGAAATCCAACTCAGGATTCACAGCAAAAACAATTCGAAGGCACGCCTGAAAACATGACGGACCGAGCTACTTGGCAACACGTAAGTATGTATTTCGAACGAGCATCTTTTCGACAATAAACGAAATGTTTTTAGGACCAAGAAAACACAAGTAAAGAGGTCTATAAAGGATCACAGAAAGAAAGAAGATTTCCTAAACCACCATGGAAATAAGTTACTGTTTAAATTTTATGCAAGTTATGTATATGGAAGAAATTTTATTTTTTTATGATAATTCTGTTTTATAATATATTCTTTTCTAAACCAGTAAATTTTTGCATAAAACTGCCTATATTAATTTACCCAATCATCAAAAATAATAATAAAAGACTGACATTGTTATTTTTATATAACATGAAACAGAAACTTATTCAAATAAAAGTACAATTTAGAACAAATAAATTTAACTTGTTGTATCTACTATGTCTTCCATATGCAAGTTATGTATATGGAAGACATATTATTTTTTTATAATAATTTTATTTTATAATATATTTTTTTCTAAGTCAGTAAATTTTTGCATAAAACTGCCACAATTTTTTTTCGTAATGATAGGGCACGATAAACATTGTCTTTTGTTGGTATGTTTTTGTGTATGTATAGTAATGTAAATAGCATTTGTTGCTAAATAAATGAATATTCTATTCTGTATCATCAAAAAAAATAATAAAAGACTGACATTGTTATTTTTATATAACATGAAACAAATAGTCAAATAAAGGTACACTTTAGAAAACTTATTGTATCTACTATGGGGGAAAGTACTCTTTTAATTAATCATTTACTGAAAAATAACTGCCACTGCTTATGTTTTATTTATCTGTCATAACATTGATGCCGAAATTTAAGGTAAATAAAAAGAAAATGAAGGTAACATTGCTATTTGGACAATTTAAGCCCTCAATTCGGAACACTCTATTTGGTAATAGTAATAGATTTATCATTCCGAGCGCGATTCAAATGATTCTATTGGTTCTAGTCTATGGTTGGGTGATTATCTGTCATTTCTGCAATGGTGCGTCATGTCAGTGTAAATGTTAACCTCTAAATGTAAATATGTCATAAACATTGATTGTAGTTATTGTATACAATAAAAGTTACTTCTTTTCATTCTTAAATCGTGCAAGATGGCTCACAATCAAAACATTAGCCACTCTTTCCATCGAAGTCAATCGGCCGATCTGACTCAGCCCCAGCCAAGGGTGCTCCTTACAGCTCACTCTAGCAACACTCTGCCTTCGATGACAGTGTCAGGATCATTCCACAGAACAGTTGAAAGTGCCAGACACTTGAGGGATAGTTTTTCCAGTGTCATACGAGGGATAGAGCCTCTTGTAGAAACAGCTCGAACCGTAAACGCTGAAGTTTCCAGTTTTTTAAACAGACCACAGTCAGAGTCGAACCTAAACAGGCCTCCTGCTAACGACGACGGTAGTTTCGTAATTAATTTACATGTTCCTCCTACTCCCAGGGAAAGTGAGGCTGCGGAAGAAATTAATATAGAGGATGTAGGAAACTTTTTGAATAATCCCACAAACAATACAGACAATAATAATACCGACGACCAAGAAAGAATGCAAACTGTGATCGAAGCTCAAGAGTGTTTGAAAGTTTTACTGAAATATGTCCCCTTTATTCTAATTTTATTAGCAAAATCTGTGTACGATTACCATGAAGGGATTTTTATACTTATTATCTTATTTGTCACCTTTGCTCATTCAAACTCGGCGGTGAAGAAGGAAGCAATTAAAAGGCAAAGGAGGAGCATTTCGACTCTTTCTCTAGAGTTAGTGTACATCTTTGTGTGTTTGGTGTTTATTCATTACGTGTTTGAAGATGACCTGCACAATTTTAACATAGTTCTAAATTTGGTGTTAATAAGGACTTTTACTCATCCTCTGTCTGTATGGAATCTACTATGGATTGTTCTCATAACTGATTTCGTGTTAAAATTGTTTACTGTCACCATCAAAATTCTCATCACTATGTTACCAGGGGCTGTTTTAGAATTCAAGAAAAGAGTAAGTATATTTTTTTAATTCATTTCAGTATAATCATTTAAGAAAATAAAGATAAAAAACTTTTGCACGTAATAATTACTATTAAGAAAATTACAGAAAATACAATTCTGCATATTTGTTACGCCGTAAATAATTTATGTATTATTATACGATTGAGTGTGACATATGCCCCCTTTGGCATAGGTAGTAATAGATAAGCAGTTATTTTTTTTTAACAAACAGTAGTTTATGCAGTTATGTTTGATTATAGGTACCTACTTTATAACGCACAAAATTTAATATAAATGTTTCTTATATTAAAAAAATCACGTTTTCTATAATATACAGAAATATGTATATGATGTGTTTTCATAAATTGTACGTTGTTTAGAAAATAATAATGTGGTTATGATAAAACTCAACAAAACCGAAAAATATAGGTGATAAACAAATTCAAAGTTGCAGATAATTAAATTATCTACAATGAGAATAATAATAATATTGTTTGGTTATTTCATTGATTTTGGATATATTTCTACATTTTCAAATGCTATTTTTTATAGATTATATCTAGATGCTTGTGTTGCATCAAATAAAAATCCACTGATCTTTTTGCCATCTTACACATCTTCCTATACTTACCTACCATCAGAAAGTTAATTTCTTTCCAACCCTTTTCCATAAAAGAACCAAAGTAGTAATTGTACAATAGACCATAAATAATACTGCCCATTTGTAGTGGGAGCATCTCAAATCTCTACTCTATAAACTAGAATTTTCTATACCCATGGCGGAACAGTCAGACTGGTGCAATTAATCATCGCCAAAGCGATCATTGACATTGTATTGGTATGCAGGAAGAAGTGCTATGGCAGGAAAAAGCTTGCTCCCTGTATGTCAAAGCTATATCTGTCCTATTTGTTCGATTTATGTTTATGTGAACAGTGGATGAAACAAACAAAACAATGTCAAGCAAGCAGATATTTTCAGTCTAGAAATATTATTGTCTTATTGGCTTAACATACTCCTTTTTTAATTGTAGACCAGAACGTTTATACTTTCTAAATGTGTGTATTCTCTAATATCGTTATTATATTCGTATATTTTTAGATTTTGTTTCATTAAAGACAGTGTTAAATTTTAGGGAAAAGTTTACTTATTCATCGAGGCAATATCTCAACTTTATAGAAGCATTGCAGCAATTCAACCCTGGTTATACTATCTTCTTGAGTCATACCAGGGCCCAGAAAAAATTGTTGCTGTATTTCTTTCTGCCTTCTACATGATTTCGAAGGGCACTGATTTGATGTCAAGGATGAAGCTATTGAAGACTGCTTTTTTCAAAGTTTTGCAAAATGTGGTAAGTAACCAATATACATATTATATCATTCATAGGTACCTATCATTATATTTTATTGTTAATAAGTAGTGATTAAAATTTTGAGATAACAAAAGTAAAAAATACAAAATGAAGTATAAAATATAATTAAGTATACTTACTTAGTAGATATCTAAAAATAAATATCAGAAAGTAAATATTTATAACAAATTATATTTAGGTAAGTTATCTGGTTGTGTGTGAATTTATTGACTACTGTTGATCTAATGTTATAATTTATTTAAATATATTTTTTTGATAAATTTACAATATTTTAAGTGTACTACCTTATAAAAATTAAATAGTGTATTACAAGACGGAAATTATAGCACAGTATTTTGTCTGTAAAATAAAGGTTTTTGAATTAAAATTCTATTGTATTTAAATCTATAGGAATTATATAGTTTGAATATGTTAATTTTCAGTTTCTTTTAATTAAGGTTTTTGCATTTTTTTTTTAACTTCCAATTTAATCTTATTTGCTATGTAAATGATTAATACAAAAATTTAAGTGACGGTCTAATAATATTTATCTCAAGATTCTCATGCATTTATTATTTCTAGTTCCTTTTAACATAATATGTTATCTAAATGAATTTCTTTTATATTACTTTATCTGTCTTTTAATCTGTCAAATATTTACAGTCCGAAGTCATGTCAAGATAATTCTTTATTTGTATTGTAATTTTAAAAAAATAACACTTTTTTACATCTATAGTCTATAAAATGAGGTTTTCTTTAAAGAGTGCAAACTCTGAAACGAGGTGTGTGACGCTTACAAGAATTTTGTACACGATTTCAGATTCCTTACTATTTTAATGGAAATCAGCGGTCAGATTTTACGTGAATTCCTGATTTACTTGATTTTTCGTGATTTTATCATATTTTATAGGAATTCATTTGATTTTACTGATTTCACATGATTTCATTGATTTTATTGATTCCACTTGACTTCCTTAGATTTCATTTGAATTTGAGTAGTATCGAGTTTTGCAGCTAACTGGAAAATTTCATATTATGTTGAGTTTGATTAATTAATAATTGTTTAAGACATTTTCTAGCTTTTAAAGAAAAGTTCAAAACAAATTTTTAAAACTTAGATAATAGTATATTTTCTGAATAATCGGATACTTTTCTGAATGTTTCAATATATGACTTTTTTAAACAGCGGTGAAATTTGATATGGAAGTTTAAATTTTCACTAGCTGTAAGCAACCAGCGCTACAAGTGTTATAAAAAAAATTGAGGCTAAAATTAACTTGTAATATTCAAGCTTATGGAAAGCTCACTTAGTCAAATATAAAATCAATAAGAGAATACCATTGTTTCTATATAAAGTCAACCGGTCAAACTTACGAGTAAAAACATGGCGATACTCTTTTAAAATCCATGTCACCCTTATTTACACTACAGACAAGCGTGACTTGGATTTTAAATGAGTATCGCCATCTATTATTTTTCCTCTTAACTTTGTCTGGTTGTCTAATTTCTTTTTTATTCAATTACCACATTTATTTAAGAAATATTATTTCATAGATCATGTAAAGATATAAATATAGAAGATTAAATAAAATTTTGTCCATTTTCGATTTTAATTAAGTAATTACATCAAGCTAAACTTGAAAATCAGTTCCACTTATTTGTACTAAACATATAACAGTGATAGTTACAACTATATTTTAATACCATAAAGCACAATAATAGCAAATACAAAGTTAGTTAAACTTGATTTATTTTAAGAAAAAACCCAAACTCAACATAATATTAAAAAATTAAGTTTTCTGACAGATGACAAATATATCAAATGAAATTAATTGCTCAATTGATTTACGTGATTTTGCTGATTTCACAAGATTTCACATGATTTCATGTGATTTTAAGTGATTTGCATAATTTTACAGATTTTTTTGCACAAACCTAAAAAAATAGACAGCGTCGATTCATGATATAAGTCACGTGACAGGTCACGCGTTTCCTAGGGTCTTACGGTCCAGAAAATGAATATTTTATTTGCTTTATGTTGCAGTTATGCAAATATGATGGCTGCATTGCAATATGAAATTAACTAACTTGCTGTCATTTTAAATGTCATTAAAGAATGTGACCAGTCACAGTAAACAAATGAGCTTCACGTTACAATACAACCAACGTAAATTGGCATAAAAACCAAGTTTTAGTGATTCTGGACCTTTTAGGGCAGCCATGAATTACCGGTTGCTGGCAATATGACACTGGCACAGTCAATATTTTTTCTAGGTTTGCGTTTTTTTGATTTCACACAAAACGTACACTTGATTTCAGGAATTTCACACCCCTCACTCTGAAATAACACTAAATGAAATGATCCAAAAAGTTATTTAAAGTAGTTATTTTTTGTGGCACGTCATTTTGTATGATTAAAAATGTCAGGGCGATTGCTGATTCAACATTTTTTAGAGTATCGGATCATCACCTAGCAAGGACCAAATACAGACGGCCGGCGACCACTGCCCCATATGTCACGACGAATACGATTCTCCCGTTTTACTCCAGTGCCGCCATATTTTCTGCGAAAGCTGCGTCACGACCTGGTTCGACAGGGAACAGACCTGCCCCCTATGCAGGGCTAAAATTGTCGACGACCCTGCCTGGAGGGACGGTTCCACGTCATATTTCATGCAATTGTTTTAGACTTGAGTATATCTCGATAACGTATACGCTAAGTTGATTGTTTTTAGATTACTGAGGGGAACTTTTGTGGATTATAATATATTTTTGTAAAATTTATTTTTATTTAGTCTCATATTTTGTGTATATAAATTTAGAAAGAACGACTGAGGATATTGTTTGTTGTTAATATACCGGCAGGAAAAGCCGGGTAGCTTATAAATATGTTTAGTATTAAGAGTAATAAACGTCTACAAACAAATAATTTTTTTCTAGTTTGATTTGAAAAACTATGTGGTAGTCATATTTATTTATTTATTTAAGAAAACCTAACATCTTTAGCGATTTTGCTACAACAGCATGATGGTTGAAACTGAGAAAAGAATCGAAGATAACACTGAAATCATTGATTTTCTGAACGACATCCAAAGACTGTCCATTAATACTATAAATAAAAATTAATGGTTGATGTGTGAGATAAAAGGTAATGCCATGACATTTTCCGATATTAAGATCCATACCATTATGGGTACACCAATTGACAAGGTTATTCAAGTCAGACTGTAATTCATAGACACCGCTGCTGCTATTGACACCGTGAAAAAGCTTTAAATCATTGGCAAATAATAGAGCACTACTATGATTGCAGCAGTGGTTTATATCGTTAATAAATAAATTAAATAGCAGAGCTCCCAAATGGGATCCTTGGGGGACACATGAAATTCATTGGAATGATTTTTAACTCGAACAATTTGAGTCCTCTCTCTGAGATAGCTAATAAACCACTGCATCCCATAAACACCCAGCTTGTGAAGCAGCATCCATGGTCTACCCTATCAAAGGCCTTCAAATCTGGAGGGGGGGCTGAAGCCCCGGGTGGAATGTGAAAAATATGTTTTTTAATTTCGGTTTTGAAGTATGGGTAAGATGTTTTTGAATATTTTTGGGGGGGGGCTACTTCAATTTTAGAGGGGGCTGCTAAGCTTCCCTTAACTTTGCCCATGTGTCCAAAGTCTCCGCCAGAAAAGTAACATAGGAGACAAGGTTTCACTCAGCAAATCTGCTACAACAAAAACCAAATTAACGAGGGTTTATAATTCCAGCACAGTCGTAAGATATTCTATTATGGCCGTAAAGGCTTTAGGAATTATACTGATAATACTTATTCGTCGATAGTTTTTTACATCAGACCTGTCAGCGGACTTAAATATAGGTGTAACAAAAGTGTGTACAGTGATATTACGATTCGAGTATACCGATGACAAATATTTCGCAAACATATATTTGCAATGTCAAAACCAGAAGAAACAAATTGCCGTCAAAATGCATTATTTCTGGAACAATATTTTCTCTCTTATTGTTGACAAAATACCAAAATTCTTTAATATTGCATTTAATTGATGTCTCAGTATGACAAATATAGTTTCAATAACACTCAGCAAACAAGGCTTTGCATTGAGATCAAATGACCAAATACATCGTAATTATAACGTGACTTAGTATTTTTATAAATATTATGAGCAACCGCCTAAGCTGTGCTGAATACCAGCAAATATTGACTCTAAGAACTCACAAACAGCATCAAAAATCACATGGCAAAAGTGGTAATAATAGCTACATACATTGGATCATAATTCAACCTCAAATGTATGCTTGTTTCCTATGCCTACAGCTTCTTGTATATTAAGTTCTATAGACGAAAAGACAAGATCAAGTGTAAACACCTGTCTGATTGTTAATTTTATTACACTGTATATATTTTGTGGAAAAAGGTTTCAGTTACAGTAGACTCGCGATACCGTGAACACAAAATGCACCAGGGGCCTTCACGGAATCGAATCGAAGCAAGTAGTCTAGTCTGTAGCATTTTATTTATTAAGCTCTACATCAGTTTTTGTAAACTGTACTTTGAACTTGTTTAGATGACAACTTTTTCAATATTGCTTTTTTGTAAACAGCTCTAAGACTAAGAATATTACTGATCTCCAATGAATTCTGCTCCGCCCACTTTAATACAATGTTGATTGCTTCAATTGCGTTTGTTTACGTTACCGGGAGAAGCAGTGTTCACGTTACAAGGTAGATAATGGAACCAATAGTGTTCATGTTACCGCAAAGTTCACATAAACGCAAGTTCATGTTATCGCGAGTCTACTCTATTTTTTAGGGGTGATTCAGAACTTATCTAAAAATAATTTTTTTTGAACGTACAGGGAATTTCGGGTTTTGTGCCCATTGTAACTTTTGATCAGCGTATTGGGAACTATCGATGTGCAGTTTCAAAAAAATTTACCGAAACCCATTTTCCATAAGAAACGTGGAGGGTCCTTCCCAAGGAAAGAAATAAATAACATTTTATAACAACTATTTTATGCGGCAAATTCAAGTGCTTTTATTGTTATCATGGGCGAAATTAGGTTATCAAATCTGGGAGAACTAAAGCCCCAGGTGGACTGTTTTAATTTCGGTTCTGAAATGTCTGTGAGATGTTTATGAATATTTTTGAGTTGACATACCTGATGTTACAACATTTTGGGCCAGTCTTACCCAGTTTCTACAAACTAACACAAATGTTTCTGCTTCTTGTCTGTTTTGAACTCGTAAGTTATTGGCAGCAACTATAATACATTTGCGTAAATCATTAATAGTGTCCAATTCGGCGCAATACACTTCACTTTTTTAAAATATCTCCACAAAAAGAAGTTCAAAGGATTTAAAGTCAGGAGATCGTAGCGGCCATGTGATCGTGCTTCTCGTCCAGTCCCTTGGTATTAATGGATCGGTCAGTGGTCCGCGGTTTAAGGCGTCAGTACTTGAATCGAGGCGACTGGATCGCTGTTGGTTTGATCCCCGCAGCTGGTAGACCGTATATAAGCTATATTCGTGGAGAGATTGGCACCCTCTCTGCGGGTATGGTAGGGTGGAAGAATGTTGGCTTGGGTCAATGTGAGAGATTGATACCGGTTGACATTTGACTATCCCCTAATTAATGAGGTTTTCCAGGTTTCCCTCATTCCTGCACTGAATGGTGGTTAGGGCCTACCAACGTAAGTCGTTCCTGGGCGCAAATGCCGCCCCCTCTCCCGCACAAGTCTTCAACTTCTGGGCTAATCCTCGTGATTAGAATGAGGGGTAGAGATATTATTATTATTAATGCTTGGACATGCTATACATGGTAGGGATATAATTGAGTTTCGTGTCTGATACTCCACACTTGTGCAACACTCCGTGGACGCCTAGAACCTCCATCTCTTCAACAATTCAGTTGCTAATTTCCCGTGTCACGCATGCGTTGCACTACACGTCGCGGTAAAAGTAGCTGCATTTGGCACATGTTTATGTGTAATTTCAACATTGTGTGTCCTGGAAAATATTCTAAAAATACTTACTTGTTAGATACAATGTTAACACCGTGTCCCTCAAAAAGTAAATACTTTTTGGTTATCGACTTGTTCCTAATGTTTGATAAAAAGAATCACACCACTTATAATATATTTACATTATTGTTATATTTGGATGAGCGGCACAGTAAAAATATTTTGTAAACGAGACAAACATATAGTAAAAATTTATTAGAAGTTATGTCTCTATAAATTAAAAATAGAATTTAACACTTTACATTCGTATTATTATTTTTTCAACTTCTCCGACAACTTGGCCTGAAAAAAGTCTCCGTCACCCTTTGTGGCTTTTTGATTGATTGCTTTGTGTCTCTCTTTACTGACGATTTCCTCTAGTACTTCCCCGTCGCCTTTAATCAACCTAAAAAGTTAATATTTTTGTTTATTGAGGGGAATTTTAAAATGTATTTCTTGTTTATGAAATAAGAAATATTGAATATCAATAAATCACAGAAGAAATCTAGCTAAGAAAAAAATGGGAAAGCCCGAGGACACGATAGACACAGCAGGAAGGGCTAAATTTCGGGTATATCTCTGCTAATTTAATAATTATGAATGTAATTAATTTATTACTGATTTTGTGTTCTTACCAATGCAGAATATTTCAAGTTCTACAGCGTATTCTCAAAATCTAAACACCCTAATTTAACAAGTGAGGAATATCGGATGATGACATGTATGAAGGGTTTAGGGCGCAAGGTCAAAATATGAGTGTAATGTGCTGTTGAATTATGTATTTCATAAACAAAAATGTATGTGAGTAGCATATATGTAGTGCAAATAAAAAAGTAGATACAACTGTGAAACAGAAAATAATAGAAACTTGCGGAAGGACGATGGTATTTTAAAAATGAGCTTTCAACAAAAAAAAAAAATGGGTTGCTATATCTGCAAGATGAAACTTTGCCTAGAATATATACAAGGGTGCTTTAGCAAATTGTGTATGACATGAATTATGGTATGTGAATTTCCGTATAAATAAAATCGAAGAGTATAATGATAGAAAAAAAAAAACAAAATAATGATATGGCAAAGAAACTATTTAAAATAAATATTAAAAGGTCGGATTCTGAATCGAAGAATATATTAAATTTTGACGAAACATGATGGTTATACGGAAAGCAGTACGATATGATATAATATGTTAATGTGTGACCGTTATAGTGAATAGTGTGTATATATAGTGCAATGTATTCTAAAGCCTTTTGTCCTTATGGATGCGAAATTCGCGAATATTTGCGCGATTTATTTAATGGTGGGAAAATCTCTACTTGTAACGAATTTTGTCAACTATAACATTTTCTATCATTTTCATCATGAAACTGTCATGGTAGATTGTCAGAAGCTCAAAACAAACTTATTGATACCACATAATAATGAAAGTAGCAATAATATTTCTACCGTCTTACTGTTTTGCAAAATTTGTCAAAAGTTGAGATTTTCTTGCCATAAATAATTAAACCACAAGTTGCGAAATTTGTACAAAAATCTGTAAATTTTGCATCCATGAGGACAAGGTTTAAGTGTTAAAGTGTGCGCATCAAGTAGGAGTAAGTGGGTGGTGGTGGACCATTGCTGTCCAAAAGGCTTTTAATAATAAATAATAACGGAATCCTAGAGCTAAATATAGTAATAAATGACACAAAAACAGAACAAGTAAATCAACTGAACAATCTAGGTTCAATAATTGATCAGCGAGGAAAACATTAGAAGATTGAAGAAAGAATAGAGAAAACTTTAAAAATGTATTATGCAATGAGCAATAATTGTATAAATAAAGGGGAAGTAACAAAAGCAACAAAGATTAAGGTGTATAGAGCAATTTACAGACCGATATTGACACGCGTGTGAACTATGGGTATTAACCAGAAATCAAAAATGCTAATACATGCAGTGGAAATAGAGTATTTAAGGAAAGGGGGTAACTAGACTGGACAGGGTTAAAAATGAGAGAAGAATTTCAAATCGAATCATTACTACAGTTCATAGACAAAAGACAACTGAGCTGGTGATGATATTTAAACGGAATGAGTCCTACCAGACCAATGAGAAGAATTTGGGAGTCAAGCAGTGAAAGAAGAGAGGGAGCACATAAGATAGCGTAATTGCCGTAACATCCTGAAGAAGAATAAAACATGGAAGAAGGGGCAAAGATCATACACAAAATAAGAAAGAATGGAGTGCATCGATGAAAGAACCTACACCTGTTTTGGTTAAAGTATTCTTACCTGTGTCTTCCAGTAGCTTCGTCGTATACTTTCGTAACTATGGACTGCTTCTTCTCCCACTCCTCCTTGGTCATCGGAGTCATCGATTTACTCTTCTCCATTAAGTGCACAGGAATGTCTGTCGAAATGTCCTCTTCAGGCTCCTTTTTCGGCTTTTCTTTTACTTTTTCTTTGTTTTTTAGTTTCTTCTTTTTCACACGTTTTTCGTCATTGCTAGAATCGCTGCTACTGGAACTGCTACTCGTTGAAGAACTTGAAGATGAATCCTTCTTCGATCTGTGCTTCTTTTGCTTTGTGCTCAGTTTCTTTCGATTCTTGTCTATTTTTCGTTTCTTCTTGTCGTCTTCAGACGATGAATCACTGCTAGATGAAGATGTGCTTGAAGAAGATTCTGCATGTTTCCGCTTCTTTTTTAGTTTCTTCTTTTTGCTTCTTTCTTCATTCTCAGACGACGAGTCGCTGCTGCTACTGCTGCTCGATGACGAGGATGAAGTAAAGCTCGATGAAGACGAGTCTCGTTTGTGTTTCTTCGAAATTCGCCTTTTCTTTCTTGGGGTTTCACTTTCACTCTCCGAACCAGCATCGTTATCTTTATGTTTTTTTGGTTTCACTAAATCTAACTCATTGTTGCATTTTTTCTTGTGATTCTTGATTTTTCCCATTTAGGTCTCCCACTGAAACTACATATTATTTATGGTAATAAGAAACATATGTAGGTAGAGAATAGAAACTGCCTTTTGAAATAAAATAATAATATATATGAATTTATAATAGCATTTGATAAATTCTGAATAAATCTATGTCTAAAATATTTTAATTATGTTATTTTGAAACTTAGGTTGGATTTCCCAATATCTGTTGAAATCTCTACTTCTAAAAAACATTTCCACCACATAACAGTTTCTGATATTACGTTATGAAGTATATGTATATATAAATAACGCCAGCCTTGTAAAATAGATCGTATTGGTATTTTTATTTAATCAAAATTTATTGATAACGTGCAATAAATTTCGGAAAATGTGGAATTGTCTCTTAACAAGCTGCAGGGAATACACTTTTCATTTCTTTAAAATTTTCTACAAAGGACAAAATTACAATTAAAAATTATACAAAACATTACAAGGATTAAAAATTATGCAATTATTTTAAAATATGTAGATCACAGTACACTAATCAAATTAGTATACCGTGAAGCAGATGAAACATTATTAAGAGACCTTTTCCGAGACAATTGCTATATTTTATAAATTTCGCCTTATGTGCTTCTAAATTTCTTTACTAGAAAATTAAGAAACAACATATTTCTATGTTACAATATATTTATATTTTTTAACGATATCACTAAAGACATGTGAAATTAAACCTTAAATTAATGTTATCTTAATTTAAAAGAATAAAGATATGTTTCAGTGACGTTTTGTTTAGCTGAAACCGTATTTTCAATTAACACAAACATCATTATTAACACTAACCAATAATTAAAAATGATTTTATAATATGCATTCCAATCTGGCATGAAGTAGGTATAAGGATATTTATAATAAAATCTGTATCCATTATGAAGAAAAATGAGATATTTTCGCAAATGTCATCTGTAAAACTAGAAATAAGAAATAACACCGCAAAAAAACTAACCTCAACAACTGACAACAACCAACAACCACATCAACAAACGTCACTGCAAACAGGGGGTGAAACTGTTATAGGACCGCTTGGTACCCTTGGATGTCAGCGCCATCTAATATCTGGTCACTTATACTGAGTCTCTATAGTTGGCAATATTCCTGATAGATGGCAGCCGTCTTATATTTCCGGTGTTTAACGTCAGTTGTCACCACAGATCACGGAAAAACTTGTTTCCGTAATCTGGACAGACAGTCATTTTCATTTATCATTTATCCATTTTATCTTGTTTTGTTGAGTGGTGCGTTTGCTTTTCTTCGTGGCTGTGCTGTTCCAAATATTTATCATTAATTTTTGTTGAGTGTAGTGTTAATTTTGTAAACTTATTAATTTTAACTTTAGTGTTTATTTTGTTGACTAAACCAACTTTTGGACAATTAAAATGAGTTCTCGAGTAAGACCGTGCTGTGTCCCAGAGTGCAACGATAGACAAGCGAAAAGGTAATAATTTGTCTTATTATAGATGTTATTTATTTTGTATAACAATAATCACGGTATATATACACCTTACAGCGTGTGTATACTGTGAAATAACTTTTATGTTAAAATGATGTATACTTTAAGATTGAAGTTTATATATTGCACATGTTTTTTAAGTTAACTAAATGTTATAACCTAGGATGTTACTTTTAGGCACAGAATAACATCAAGTGAGAAGTGTCGTAATATCTGGTTCCAGAGGATTAAAAATGATAAGTTACGTACGCTTGATAATAAATCATTGCAGTCCCATAGAATTTGCGACATTCACTTCGAAGATGTTTGCAAAGACAGCAATGGGAGATTAAAAAATGGATCCTTACCAACTATTAATCTGCCAGGTATGTTTTAGCATTCAACAAAAAAAGAATTGTTTGTGAAACCTTGTTTTTTAGGTTATGAAAAAGTGGAAAATGATACTTTTTTGCCACCATCTCCTGAAGAAAAATTTCATACTCCTGAAAAATTAAAAGGTAAGGAGGGAGCTTTGTACAAGTTATAAATAAACTGGTAGCATAAGCCTACATTTAACGTAACAAATTAAAATATGTCATATTGATAATTAAGTATCGGACCTGTCTCGTTTTTTAGATGATTTCTAGGTCCTCATAGGCAATGTAGCAGCATACTTTTACACACAAACACACTTTTTACATACAAAAATGTTTAACTGTAAAACCTTTCTAAGTATTAGAGTAAATTGTTTAATAGTTTGCTGACCCCTAATATTGTTTAATTGTTTACTGGTCCCTAAGATTGTTTAATGGTTTATTGTACACTAATAAAGTTTAATTGTTTGCTGTACCCTAATAAATTGGGTTATAAATTGTTTATTGTACCCTAATAAAGTTTAATTGTTTGCTGTACCCTAATAAATTGGGTTATAAATTACAAATATACATCAATAAAGTTTAAAATTTTGCACTGCAATTTGCAGTAGTCCTTCTATACTTATAGTCTATTGTGAAGCCACCTTTGTAGCATTTAAGTCAGTTTAGTGAAATTTGCAGTTATGTTATTATTTTAGACGCACTACAAGTTCTTGATGCATCTACTTCTCATGCCAGTGGATCAAGTCCTGTTGGTTCTGTAATGAAACCACAAAGAGTTTATGGCAAGAGACTCTTCATCAAAACTTTAGATTTTAGCGGCGACATTGAAACATATGAACCAGCAAAGCAAGTACTACGTAAAGATGAATCCCCTGGTCCATCTTCAAGATTTCAAACAACTTCTACAAGTAGTAAGTACAAGTTTTGTATATACGTATATATTTTTAAGAAACACTTCTGATAACAAAAAAAAAACTATGGAAATCTTACTTTATCAATATTTTTTAAGTTTAGATATCCCTATTCAACCTGATGAGGCTCAAAATATAAAAAGCTCCAATTGGTTTCTTCGATCGAATGTAAAAAGGTAGAAATTATTATAAAAATGTTAAGTATTATTTGGTGTGGTATTAATATGCTAACTTTGGTATTTATTGTAAGAACTTTGAAGTTATTCTGTAAAGCTTGCTTGTGGCATATTTTTCATTTAAAATTTGTAGGAATGCACTTTTAAAACCAATAGACAACATGGGGTTGAATAGAATAATATAAATGTAAAACTAATTCTTTGTATACTAAACATAGCGCCGTATGCATCATACTAGTTTAATCACTTTTACCCCTAAACCAGGCAATTTAAAGGTTAAGCGCTATTAATTACTATGGTGCATATGGCCCTTATAATGTATATGTATTGATTCCTTATTCACTAACCTTTGAAATATTCTCTTAATTTTTATTTAGACATAGCTTGTTTCTGTAAAATAACATAAGAAAGCATCTATTAACCTGTAATTAATATACTTATTTAGAATTTTTTTTTGACCACCTAAATGTTAATTTATCCTCGACTTTAACAAAACATTAAACATGTTAAACTCCATTTTTCACCAATTAATTATTCTTTCTCTTTGTTGCAGTTTTATCCAAAGTAATAGTTTACAAACCAAGATTAAGAAGTAAGTCAACTTTAGATGTTACTGCAAATCGTCAGTTCAACCAACTAAAAAGAGCAGCTAGAAGAGCTAAGCAAAACCTTTGGACAACAAAACAAAAATTAGCTTATCTGCAAAAGCACCCACATGTAAATTTTTTGAAGGATGTGAACGTAACTACTATGAACTTTTTCAAAAGTCAACAGAGGAATCAAAAATTAAAACCCAGAGGGAGACGATTCAGTATGGATGACAAAATATTTGCGCTGTCTGTTTTAAAGCAGAGTGGCAGAGGTTATAGGTTTCTGTCAAAAATATTTAGTCTCCCTAGCCGCAAAACTTTAAATAATGTGCTAAACAGTATACCGTTTAATTGTGGTATTAATCCACACATATTTACCCATTTAAAGGGTATAGTAGGCAAAATGAAGAGTGTGGATAAACTCTGTGTTTTAATGTTTGATGAAATTTCTTTAAACACAGGTCTATCATATAACTCTGCAAGAGATTGTATAGAAGGGTTAGTTGATTTTGGCGAAGCAGATAGGAGAGGAGTCTTTGCAGATCATGCCTTAGTTTTCATGCTGAAAGGTGTTCACAGAAATTGGAAACAACCTATTTGTTTCTATTTTTGTGAACACACGACTGCAACAGCAGACCTAATTCGTACAATTAAGGAAGTGGTAAGACATGTTCGTCAAACTGGGCTTGAAATTGTATGCACAGTATGTGACCAAGGAGCAACAAATTATGCTGCCATAAAACACCTATTGCAAGAAACAAATGCTTATTGCATAAGAAATAGCATTGAGAATAGGTATCAGGGCTATTTAATAGATGAAAAGGAAATAATTCATTTATTTGATCCTCCACACCTGTTAAAAGGCATAAGAAATGTTCTTCTCACAAAGAACCTCCATTTTAGGCAAAATGGAAGTGATAAAGTAGCTTCTTGGTCACATGTGATTGATATGTATCAATTAGATCAAAAAATGGGTATGTTCAGCCAATTTCCTAAAGTCACCGACGAGCATGTTTTACCACAAAAAATAAAAAAGATGAAAGTAAAGAACTGTACTCAGGTCTTTAGTCGAACTGTTGCAACAGCTATGAAAGTAAGGGCAGAAATTAGCAAGGAATTACCTCCCGAGTCTCCATATTTTATAAATCCATCCGCTTCTCAAACGGCAGACCTTTTGTTTTTTTTGGATGAAATCTTTGATAGCGTAAATGGTAGCATATTACATCCTCCTCTGGGAAAGGAGTTGCGAGGTGTGGTGACCTCAAAATCGAAACACATTCAGGTATGGCAAAACTCCCTTCCGATCTTCAACTCCATGTATTTTACTTCCCCCTCCTCTTCTAGTCGCAGTATCACTCCCTCTATCAAAAACTGGGTATTTACACTTCGTGGTTTTATAAAAATTTGGAACTTATTGAGCGATAAAGGTTTTAAATTCATGAGACCCCGATCTTTTAACCAAGATCCACTTGAAAATTTTTTCGGTTTAATAAGAAGCCACGGAGTGAGAAATACGAATCCAACTTGCACATCCTTTATTTCCTCCACTAAAGCTCTTCTGATAAACAATTTTTTATCATCTCATTCTCCTGGTTCCAACTGTGAGGAGGATGTATCTGCTGGTGTTTTAGATACTCTCAAAGATTTTATAAATATAAGAGATCGGCAGTGTACTGCAGAAATTTCATCAAATATAATACCACCAGTTTACAGCCACCCAAGTGGCCAGGCAGCATCTGTACCCTCTAATATAGACTTGGCAACTCCTTATGTTGCAGGAGTTGTTGCAAAAAAAATTTTAAAACAGAATAAATGTGAAACCTGTGCCTCGATTATTTTGACTACTGAAGATCTTCCTCAGAATTTATTAATAAAAGAAAAAGAATACCAAAGAAGTAGATTATGTAGTCCTTCAAAAAATTTTGTTGATGTTTTTAATGAAGTTGCTTCGAAAATATATAAATTACTACCCACTATAATAAATAGGTGTCACATTAAAGAAATTATTGGACAGGAAATAAATTTGCAAACAGTGCAACCACTTTTTTGTGAGGAACATAAAAATTTTTGCCAATTATTTGTAAAAATTTCGCAAAACATTATTCTTTTTCATTATGTGAAAATTTTACATAATATATTAAATGGCAAAGATATTAGATATAAGGATTTTGATGTTCTGACACGTATAGCTTATACCAAATTTTTAAAAAAAAGGAAAAAATAAATATTTTTTAATTAACGTTTGTTGTTTTTCACATCACTTTATACATATTTTTAAATTTATTTCTTGAAGCAAGGTTTTATTTCAAGTAATTTATTACTACTATGCTTTCAATTAATAAATTACTTAAAATAAAATCTTATTTCAAGTAATAAGTTTAAAAATGTGTTCATATAAGAAAGAAGTATTAATATATTTTAAATTTCCCTCCTGTGGTGTTGGCACAGAACCAATTTATACAGTGCCCACTATATTTGAACTTATGTGACCGGCTAGGAGATGTCGCTCGTGCGAGCCTCTGGTTCATTATTTGAACGTTAGAGTGGGCTATCTATTCCCTTTATAATCTATGACTGCAAAAATGCTAAGATGGGACATTAGAGTAGAATATGAATATTGTATATTTTATGGCAGTCGCATAAACGGATGCAATAAAAAATATCTAGTAGCGTACACAATGAAATAATTAATAAAAATACTTTCAAACCGTGTAAGCTACAAATTCTATTAAAAAATGAGCCTGTGCTCAAACGCCTGAAATTTATGTTTTTTACGTGGTAAATTGAGCTTATGAGCTTTCCAATCATTTAATTCAAAGTGATCTGGGTATCTGAGATCTGGACTTCTATGGTATGGAAAACAAACTTTCTAACCAGTACCACAGTCTCTGTGGTCTGTGGTCAGCCATATTGTTCCTTATATTTAAAATTAGAAGGATATTAGTATAAATATATACATAAATGATATTTGGTACTTGTAAGTTATTTTGTTAACATTACTACTCGTAATTAAAAAGTATAAGCTTACCAATACACCATGCGATTTGTTTTATTGAGAACAATGTTGGCGACACTGTTTATTGACTTTCCCCTCCACCGGCATCTGATTGATTGATCATGTTTTTTAGGTTACATTTTATACTTCCGTGTTGAACTAATACAGTTATAAAAAATACGAAGTACTTCCGCATCCTTCAAATTTACATTATTATGGAAGAAAAATGGGAACCTAATCAAGAATATCTACAAACATTAATTTCGATGGGAATATCACACAACATAGCAACTGAAGTAAGTTTTTTGTATATAGGGTGTACCAAATTATATATTGAAATGTAATATTCTGACAATAATTTAACGATTTAAGTTCTTGAGGCGTTGTGTTAATTAATTTTGAAATCTTTGGAAATTTTACAGGCACTTTTTTGTACTGGAAACAATTCACTTGAGGATGCTGTAAATTATATTTTCAATTATCAGGATGAACAGGGTAGTCCTGAAAAAACCTTTAAAAGTGTAGCAGATGGAGGGGGTGAGGCTAGGGATAATTCAGGCGATGAAAGTCCAGATGAAGATGACATAAAGTGTTATAAAATGACTTTTGTAGTAAATACATCTTTAAACATGGGTGTAGGAAAAATAGCTGCACAGGTAAAACATAATTTTAAATGAAAATGGTGCATAAGATTCAATAAATTGATTGAAAAATATTTTCTGTGCCATAAATTCCTAAAATTACTTGATATACATTTATGACATCTCATATAATCCATTGATTTATATATTTAAGATAACATTAACACAAGATATGTATTTTTTAGGTGGGTCATGCCTGTTTAGGCCTTTATAGGGAAATGTTAGAACAGAACAAAGAAGACGATTTAAATAATTGGGAATACATAGGGTAAAAACGAGAAGGTGGTGTGAAATATTTTTCTGTCACTTCTTTTTAGGGAAAAGAAAATCGTTTTAAAGGGGAACAATGAGGTGCACCTACAAGAGTTGTTCGAAAAGGCAAAAGCAAACAGCATACCCTGTTATTTAGTAAGAGATGCGGGTCACACCCAAGTAGCACCCAATTCAGTGACTGTGTTGAGCCTGTTTGGATTGGAAGACGACGTTAATAAAATTACCGGCAAACTCAGCTTACTGTGATTTATAGTCTCCCGACATGCCTAATAAACATTACATTTACCCTTGTTGCATTTTTCATTTTTTGATTCGAGTATTATAATTCTAGTTATGTGTCAGAAGTCAGGTATATAGAACCATAACTCAAAAATTTTGTGTTATATTTTCACCAGCTTAATTTTAATTAGCGAAAAATTATTGCATGATGTTAAGCTTCAATATGAGATTAATAATACAAGTTATATATTTTGTTCACTGTGTATTATGTACCTACCTGTATTATGAAATATATAAAAATTTTACAATTAAACCTTGCCTTTTTCATTTTTCACTACTAATTTCAGTCAAGAAATCATAAATATTTAAAATGTGTACCTATTTATTGTCAAAATATTATCTTTACGAACATCAAATAATTGTTCTGTCAAAAGCTTATCACTATTTCATTATAAAAAGAGTCAGATGCAACTATGTGACACTCTTTATAATGAATTTTGCGATTTTCTTTGAACTGCTAACGTATTTGTAATGAAATCTACATTAGTTCTTAGTTGTTTCACTCACCAATAGAGATTTAATGAAATTTCTGCTCAGAACTTCCAGAAGGTCAAAAACTGTTTTAAGAGAGTGTCATTATTATTGCAAAAGCATGTACATTTATCAGGTTTTTGATATGAACCATCTTTCAATAAAAAAGTGGGTTGGTATATACTTTTTTAATTTTTTTCAAATGAAGCCTTCATTATTTTGTAATTGGTTTTATTTTGCCTTAATAATAGCAGCACTATGAACAATTAACCGTTATTATGCAACAATCAAAAATTGCTTCAATAAGTTTTATAAGCTTCGCTAAATTTGATGGTAAAAGCATAAAATTAGCTGGAAAACTATAGATCAAAACTCTACATTTTCCGATTCAGAAACATTCAAACCACGTATCTACAAAGAAATAATATAACGGGGTTTATATTTTATATAGGTACTCGATATTACCCTTGATTTAGAAATGATCGACTCAATGAAGGTAGCCGTGCGCCCGGCCGTCCAATATCCAGAGCTGCTGAATTTCAAATCTTTCAAATCTAGCCGTCTATGAATCTCGTGATGCTTCAAAAAAAAGCTATCTAGAGAGAGATGTTACACTAGAGAAGTGACGCTTAACAATGTGTGTTGTTATATTTTGATTTAAATATTCATTTTAATCATTATTAGTATAAAAAAAGAAAACAAATAGAAAAAAGTACCTAATGTACCTCTTAGGTATATTTTTTTGAACTTTGGCGTGTCGTAACCATGAAAATGCAAAAGTGCACAAGCATCACGATGAAGGTAAGTTAATTTTAGTTACACACTATAATTACATTTTTTATGTTAATTTGTATGAATATTAGCTATAAATGTACTTTATCTCTTGCCTATTGGAAGATATGCATTATGCAGATTTTGAGATTGCAAAGCTAAAAGTCAAAGAAATGTTAATATTCCTTAAGTAATTGCTGTAGAGTACCTATAGTAGGTATATGTAAAACACAACCGTCTCATCGTTATAAGAAGTATAATAGTTTACATACTTTTTGTCAATAAACTATGACTCAAAAATAAACTATGAGAGATCAAATATGAATACTAATAATACCATCATCATGCACCATCGTCCAAAGATTCCGAATAATTTTAACCTATACCATATAATTGAAAAATATATGATGTTTGGTCGGACGATGCTAATATTAGTAGTTAACAATAGTTAGTTAATACTGATTATTGGTTGCTGAAGAGTTTTTCAGTATTATAGTTACTAATTATAGGCTGTCAGCTCAACCTCTAATGTTGACTTCATCAGTCAGCAAAAAGACTACCTATACGATTTCATTACTTTTTCAGATGTGAATAGCCAATTATGATAATATTTTTCATATTTGCAATGTGGTACAATAAAGAAAGTAATTATAAATATATTATTTATAACAGCAATTTAAGACTCGCCTGTTACACTAACCTGCTAGTTTGTACTTTTCCGATTTTCGGTGGTTTCTTTTAATAAAGTTTATAAGTTTAAGTGGTATGAGTTATCATTACTTAGAACCATCTAGGTATGCTAATGAACAGTTCCACAGACAAAGCTCTATTCAATAATTATCTAAAGAAATTAATATATTTATCTAAATTTACTAACTTGCTTTATTGAACACATTCTATAAATATCTAACTTCACTTTTGGCAGTAGGAACAGGACAATTCAACCACAATAGATGAGATCTGACCTATTTCTGCATTTTTAGGATTGCTTCTTCAAGTGGCCTCCTTTAAGTTGAGTCAAATGTCTAACTATAAAAATTATTATAAAAATTAAAATTATTTGAAGTTAAATATCGACAATGACAAAAGTGACAGCCTGTCAATGAATTAAATATGACAATACCTACTTGAATAATGTTTAGATACCCTTTATGTAAAAGTTTTTATATATTTTTAGGTATTAATAAATAATAACATTATGTGAAACTAACTACTCTGTGGACAAAAGCCCCAACCAGCGTTGAATTACACCTACAATATCTACCCATATATTTTCTTCATTATTAGCTTTTGTAACATATTTTACTGTAATAGAAAGGTATTTTTGGCTAATATAAATCAAATCTGCTACAATTCCTATCAATGAAGTCATATGTATGTTCTCTGATACCAAACATCTAGGTATGCTAATGAACAATTCCACAGACAAAGCTCTATTCAATAATTATCTAAATATTCAATATTATCTAAAGAAATTAATCTATCTAAATTTACTAACCTGCTTTAATGAAAACACTCTATAGATAGATATTTGTATATACTCCCGTCAAGAATTCAGACGTCTACGTCACGGCTGACGTTACACATTTGTTTTTATTGTCAACGTAATTTTCGATATTTGGTCGCATTAAAAACAATCAAGTTTTGCAATTTAGTCCAATATATAATGCAAAGTTTTGTATAGTTTTATTACTATCAGTTGAAGTTACTTAAATATTTTGATGAAAATATAATGAATTATTCATTTGTTCGTATGACGTAAGTCGTCTGAATTCTTGTCACGAGTATAATGTGTATTCATATTAAGTAAGTTTATGTTGTATGACTATTTACGTGTCTTTTCATAGATTTGTTGTTTATTACTTTTTTAGTTGCTATATTTTGTCAAAATTCTTCAGTTCAAATATCCAGGTGGTATGATTCCCGCCGTGTTTGATAAGCCTTATATATTGCACTTATTAAATGTTTAAAATCATACTACTAATAGGTGTCTTGCAGAAAGCATAATGAATTATATCAAGAATACGGGGCATAAATTTCATATGTATATGAATTTATATCTATCTTGATTCAGTTAAGCTAACTTCACTATCGTCATTTTGGTATTTTGTTTCCATTTTTATATTACCGTACTCTGCGCGGCACTGGAAACTGGTTCACTGTAAATGCTGACAAGGCAAAGCATACAATGGGCGTCCGGAACAAAAATTAAAAGAAATTCCCAAGGAAAGAAATAAATAAAATTTGGAACACCAATTTTCTACAGCAAACTCAACTGCTTTATCGCTATTGTTATTAATTATTAATCTAATTAATTTGTGGTTTTAATTAATAAAATAGTTTGACATACTTGATGTTACAACAAAATTTTGGGGCCGTTTTAGTCAGTTTTTACAAACTTGTTTGTGTCCTAGACCACGTGCTAATTTTTTCTGGTTTGGTGATCCGTCTTTCAAATATTAAATTGCTTGTTTACTATGAAATTAATAATAATTCTTAAACAGTTTGATGTTTGATATAATGATGTTTGTATAAGAAAATATGTAATAACGTACGTAATAAATTTCAACAACGAAAGTATAACAATCATTTTATAAGTGAAACGAAATAGGTAGAATCGAGGGTAGAATATTCTAACAATTAGCATTAACTAAAATTCAAAGCAATTAAGTTTTTGATTTCACCCGTCAACGAAGAAAGATCCCATTATCGATCTCGAATTTTCCCATGATTAAAGCATGGAGTCATAAAGTTCCCCAAATATAGCTCCAGATCTTCATCATGTTTCATAAGCATATATATGTTTCTAAATAAATATAAACAAGTTTTTACTTCGTAAGCAATTCATGTCTTATAAGATACTAGATATCTATTATTTAAGTACATAGATACTGTTTGTATTATGTGTATTAAACCATTTATGGAAATCCAAAATTTCGGCCACGATCTGCTTAAATAGGATCCATTCTCGCGGACCCTTATTTACATCTCATGCACCCTCAATTTTTGTTTTTGCTGACATGGACTCTGCAGTTCGAAGTCGACACTTAGGGATAGATATAAACCACTTTGGGAATCATTGGTTTATACGTTAGCGTGAATCATCAGTATTGTCCACTTCAGTGCGCTACACTTAATTTTTTACGTATCCCCAAAAAAGAAGTCCAAACGATTTAATATCAGAAGATCGTGGCGGCCATGGTATCTGTTCTCCATGTCGAATGCCTTGGCAATTGGTATTAATGCTTAGACACATACATTGTACGTGGTAATTGAGCTTTGTTTATGATACGCCATACTGCTGCAATACGCCGTGGACGCCCGTGTCATACCCGCGCGTTGCACTACACTTGCACTCACTGAACACCGCGGTAAATGTAACTGCATTTGGGACATGTTTAACGGAAAATCCTTATACTAAATCATTTTCACTTCACCAAGTAAAACGTAACCATTTGTCACTCTTGAAGAACTATAATGTAAACATTTGCATCACAAAAACCTTAATACTATAAGTATCTGCAGTAGGGCGCCGATTATCCGAAAGCCGATCATCCGAAACGTCGGTTAACCGAAAGCGCTTCAGACGATAAATTCGAAATTCGCGCCAACCCGGCATTCCATGTTCACCTATACACCTAACCTCAATTTGTGTCACTGACATCAGTGTTGTTTTTAACTGTCGTGCTGTTGATTGTTGTGCTGAGTGACTTCTAGTAATGTCGGCAAAACGTAAACGTGTTGTGCTTAGTCTTTCTGACAAGCTCAAAATTGTAGTACTTTAGGCTATACTTATATTTGTTTTATACTGTACATATGTGTGTCATTTAAAATTATTACGGTGTAATGTATTTTCTGTCCAATAATCGTGTTTTCTTTGTATCTCACCCATGTCACTACCCTAACAAAGAAGTTTTTCCAGAAATGTTCGGTTATCCGAAAAATCGATTATCCGAACACCCTCTGAACCAATTATTTCGGATAATCGGCGCTCTACTGTACTCGGATTTCGTTATTCAGAATCGCCTGACTGGAGACTACAGTAACCCAGCGATGTAAAGGTTGAAAATACTACAACTTAAATATTTTTTTTACTCGGAAACAAATGTTTCTTTTACGATACTTACTTAATTTTTATGACGCATCTATTCCCAAAATTTTTTAGATAAGTTCTAAATCACCCTGTATACTGTGTATGGTATTACATATATACATTTTTCGTAACTAAGTTCTTAGATAAACTAAATGGATGAATAACAGAAATTTGCTTCACCTTGTACTGTAATTAAAGTGACCTTATTTTTTTTTTAAATCATTATTGATACCTATGAAGTAAATTACATTATTATCCGTGAATTTAAAAATTACTTTCGTTTCTCTTATTTTATTTGTTTATTATTTGCTTCAATGAAGGTTTAATTTTATATACAGGGTGAAAAATTTTGTTTTATAGTTTCCTAAGAAATTATTGAAGTTGTAGTATTTTTAATCTTTACTAATACTACTGTAGTATCTAGCCAGGCGATTCTGAATATTGAAAACCGATTACTTTTTGAAGATATTAAACGTTTTTGTAATAGAGACTTTACATTCGTTTTTCAAGTGTCAAAAATGGCTTACGTGTATAGTAGCAACTCGGAGTTGATGGATATCGATTTAGTTTATGGCAACGTGAAAATGCTTTGGCAGAACGATTTCCCATTAAACATGTGCCAAATGTAGCTACTTTTACCGCGGTGTGCAGTGAGCGCAAGTGTAGTGCAAGGCGAGGGAAATTTGATACCAAATCGTGCAAGGGATGGTCCAGGACGTCCACGGCCTATTACAGAGGTGTGACGTGTCATACACGAGGCTCAGTTATATCCGTACCATGTACTATCGTTTGCAATATTAATGACACTCACTAAAATGAATTTTGCGATTTATTTTGAACTTCTGACGTATCCATATTGAAATCTGCTTTAAATTTTTAACATTAGTTATTAGTTGTTTCACTTACCAAGAGAGATTTAATGAAATTTCTATTCAGAACTTCCAGAAGTTCAAAAACTGTTTTAAGAGAGTGTCATTATTATTGCAAACGATTGTACGCTGTCCAAGCATGGTACAGCATTAATACCAAGGGATTGGACGAGGAGAACCGGTACCGTATCCGCCACGATATCATGACTTTAAATCATTTGGACTTCTTTTTGTGGAGATATTTAAAAAAATGAAGTGTATCACACCGAAGTGGATACATACTAATAATGATTTGCGTAAACGTAACATAGTTGCTGCCAATAATAACTTGCGAGTTAAAAACGGACAAGAAGCAGAAATATTTGTGTTAGTTTGTAGAAACTGGATAAGACTGGCCCAAAATGTAACATCTGGATGTCAAACAATTTTATTAATTAAAACCTCAAATTAAATCTATTAATAATAATTAATAACAATAACGGCGAAAGCAGTTGAATTTGCTGTATAAAATCGACGTTATAAAATGTTATTTATTTCTATCCTTGAGCATTTCTTTCAATTTTTTTGTCCTGCAGCAGATTGTATCCTTTACCGCCTTATCAGGTTTTACAGTGGCCCAGTTTCCAGTGGCGCGCATAAGTGTATCTTTAAATAACTTTCGAATTGCTCTTTTTGTTTTTCCCCCCTGTACACTAAAATTTTTTTGTTTAGATAAGTTCTGAATCACCCTGCATAAAATTATATGTGTAAAGCCATTCATAAAGTTAAATTCACTTTTTACTGTTTATTTTTACAAGAAATCGAATTAATTTGTAAGTTATACGTTTCCTAGATATTTATCATTTTTCGTTGTTGACTTTAATTAGGTAGGTACGTATTTATTAGTGGCATTTTTTATTCTTTCTATATTTTTCTATCTATTTAGGGCCAATCTTTTTCTAATTTTTTCAGTGATTATTAGGGCCAATCTAGGTATTTCTTCTTTTTTCGATGTGATCATATGATCATAATATTGATTTAGATAAATATAAAATAGTTTTTCTTTTAATTTCTTGATATAAATTGCCTTTAGAATAATTTATTTTGCAAAATTTCATATTTATAGAACTTTACAGCAATAATTTCCATGATATTATTCCAAGTACATGCTAGATTATGGTATGTACTTAATATTAGGATTGACCGCAGGCCTATAAAATGACGAAGCGCATGTGTAGCCCGGTGGCCGGTGCGCCTGTTCTGTCACCGCTTACTACTGTCAGTTGCACTGGTTTTTCGTTTACAGTAACGTCCTTAGGGTGTGTTCTGTCCGTGCGATACACTTGTAATTATTCACGTGATGTGTTGATGTGCCGATGGATTTTTTTGCGGTTATCGAGTTATGTTAAGTGATCAATTCTCCAAAAACATAAACATCGTCCGTGATAGTAGGAGTGGTGCGGCCATCATTGAGATTTCCCGGCTAAGTTGTGCTTACGCCCGATTTTAGGCAACCCGAAACGCCGCGGAGTGTGCCGCTTGCATAATCCAGTGTTTGCATGTGCAGCCTCACCCACTTTGCACTTGAATAGACGGTGTTTATTTACTTTTATTTACACGTTTCTGCAAATGTCAAGTAGCGCGGGTGTTCCTCTAATAGTTTCCGGCGGAATTGCACCGACGATAGTTTGCTGACTTTTTCTGTATGTCCAGTTCTTTACGTGGTTTAAAATGACCGAGGAAGAAGTCCTCTTCGACGACGTCTATGATCTCTGTGAAGAAATTGGAAGGTAGGTTGAGGGTAGAGGTCTTTAATTATTTGTTTATTGGCTGTCATATCCTCGTCATCATCGTTACATTTTGTAATAAGTGCAGCTGACAGTGTTAATACTCTTTTTATAAAAATTACGTTACATACTCAACTGCGGTTATGGTTAGTCAATAAATTGTGTTGCAAACAGCCTAATAAACTAAAAATGTTAAATAATTAAGCCAACCACAGATTTGCGGGTTTTGTAAAATTTGTTATCAACAATACTTGTACTGATATACTCAGTAATATTGTTATAAATAATAGGGTTTATAACAATTTTAGATCATACAATGTAATGCAATATAATATCTACTTATATTTACTATACGTGAAGGTAAAATATGACAAAATATAAGTCAATAAATAATATTTATCAGTAAGATAATTTAACGAATTATTTATAACACTAATATTTACTTAAACATTTTTCCTATTTACTTTGAGTAAATGAAAGATGGTATATTTAGGTATGTAGAAATAAATCGATTTATACTTATCATACATTATTAGCATTTTTGAGTAAACAGTTTGTTTTGCGGCAATTTATGATTTATGTAGATAATATTTGTAATATTCAAAAATAAGTAAATGATTAATTCACGTGCCTGTGCCGAGTATCATTGAAGTTTCCCATGTCATATGCTTAGGTAGGTACTTACTTTTTTTCAATATATTGATACTTTGATATCTCTTAGCAACACAGATATGATGTTAAATAATTATTAAAAAAAAACAGACATTTTTAGCAACATTAATATTTTTTGAGTATCACTGTGTCGAGCATTATTTTTTAAATACCTCTACCTACCTACCCTGTATGTGAAGGTGCTTGAAATATCTAGCAGATTACGAGTATATAACTATGCAAGTAAAGAAATTGAAATTCTAGTTATTTTCGAACAATTTATAAATGAAAAAAGTATATTGAGTGGATATTTTTTTATATAGCTATAAATTAATTTGTTGAAATTTGCAGAAATCGTACTTCTTTGTGGTAATGTTATATGTAAGTATACTTTATCTTGCAATTACGTACGAATATTTCATAATGTCTTCGTTATTCGAAAACTTATTGTGAGAAAAATACATTGTGCTGTTGTGATTGGAGTGGGAGGATCGAGGAAGGTTGTTCTTATTCCCAAAGCGTTACACAAGTACTATTAAATAATAATATAATGTCATTGTGTGGGTAAAAAAAATCTACGAACAGTTCTGACATTACAATCGATTCAGCTTGCATGATTGATGGTTATATAGGTCAACAGGTTACAGGTCAGTACGGCAGGTATTGGGGAATTATGTTGATCGTTGTTTAAAATCTTTAGGGCCAAACTGATAGATCGTATGTAAAGTATGCTGAGAATAGTGTTTTAAAATGTGCGTGATAATTCTGTCAAAATTTGTACCTAAGTATATCCCTCGCTATATTCTGTCATTTACAGCCAGACTATGTTCAGTCCAAAAAAATTTATTTTACACAAGTAATTCACATTTTAAATGTCAGAAATTTTGTTACTCTAAAATAATGCCTGACAACTAAAGTGTCATAATGCACATCATTATTCTTAATTCATTAGTCCATTCATTCATCCATAATGATCAGCTTTTAAATGCTATATAAGGCAAGTAGATTCCTTATCTAGATCTCGATCTAGATATTTATGATTCATTCAATTACATTTTATGTAAATCTACAGTAGTAAATATTTATTTGATTATACAAGCTCAAAATGAATATTACAAACAATTAAGTTTACGACGAATGAGGGTCTAATTCCCAAGTAAGCTAAGTTTCGAGCTGTCTATGCAATTTAGGTCCTGTTCCTGATGATTTAGTTATTGTGTGTGGGCTGTCATCAAATTGTATTCTATACTCGATTCTATATCAATACCATGTACTGTGTATTTTGTTGTAGAAATGTATTAGTTACTTCCGAGGTTACTTCTTTCTGTTATCAACAGTGTTAAGCAACGTCCAGACCAAATGAGCGAGCAAGAGCGAGCAATAGCAAATATTTTCTCTAAAATTCTCAAGATTACCATTGCTCGCAAATAGTTGTTTATGTTTCTTTTATTATATTTTACAAATTATTAAAACGTAATAAGAAAAAACGATACTCGCTGATTCTGAGATTATTAAGCATATACAGGGTGTACGGAAAAATGTGAGAAATAAGATAAGGACACTATTTTAAGAGGGCCTGACGGCGATAACGGTTTGGAACTATCGATTATCGATAAATAAAATAAACCGATATTATCGAATTATCGATAATTTCGATATTATCAATATATCTATAATTTGTCGTTATTTGTCAATCCATATGGAAAAGTGTTAAAATATTTAAGATATTGAAGTAATAACTTTAAATAATGAATAATTTTTATATCACAGCGTGTCTACCGACAAGCTGTCGCTTCTCTTTATAGGACCCGTGGTCTTTGTTATTCACCCCCTTAAGGATTTCATTCTATCTCAACAGATGTCGCCCATGACCATGACCCGTGATTGTCCCCCAAATTTTAGGTTACTTACCTTAAAACGTACAAAAATGTTTACATAAAGGGTGTTTTTGAGAGGTTTGTTTTTCCATTTGCAACACTGCTTCTATCGGCGGTCAATTTGATAGGCGACGACTGATTTGTGTTCAGTATGTTTTGCCATTTCATCATGAATAGACTTACGCCAGAACAACGCTTGCAAATTGTGCAAATTTATTTTGAAAATCGTGGTTCAGTTCGCGAAGCTTATCGAGCGCTACGACGATTTTACGGTCGACATAATCGTCCATCTGAGCAAGTTATTCGAATAACTATGGAGCGCTTTCGCACCACATTTACCTTAATTGATAATGCGCATCCCCAAAGACGTCGTACAGTGCGCACCGAAGAAGTTGTTGCTGCTGTGGAGCGTAGTGTTCAAGACGATCCCAATGGGTCTATTCGCCATCGTGCACAACAATTGGAGCTGTGTCCATCCACCTTATGGAAGATCTTGCGAAAAGATCTTGCTCTACGAGCTTACAAGATCCAACTTGTGCAAGAGCTGAAGCCGCGTGACCATCATGTGCGTCGTACGTTCGGTGAATGGGCCGAAAACTAGATTGTTCTTGATCCTAAATTCGCCCAAAAAATTTTGTTTACCGATGGGGCTCATTTTTGGCTTAGCGGCTACGTAAATAAGCAAAATTGTCGGATTTGGAGTGACGAACATCCAGAAGACTTTATTCAGACGCCGTTACATCCAGAAAAACTCACTGTGTGGTGTGCTTTATGGGCTAGTGGAATCATTGGCCCTTATTTCTTCAAAGATGATGCCGGCCAGAATGTTACAGTGAATGGAAAACGCTATAGATCCATGATTAGGGACTTTTTTTGTTCCCCAGATGAATGGCATTAATGTGGAAACCGAGGTGGAAACAATTTGGTTCCAACAAGACGGCGCAACATCCTCCACGGTCCTGTGATATCACGTCTTTGGATTATTTTTTGTGGAGATATGAATGAAGTCTTTTTCATATATTTTCAGGTATTAACAATATTGTGTGAAACTAACTACTCAGTGGACAAAAGCCACAACCTGCGTTGAATTACACCCACAATATCTACCCATATATTCCTTACTTTTAGCTTTTGTAACATTTTTTTACTGTTTTGATAGGAATTGTAGGAGATTTGATACATATTAGCTTAAAATACCTTTCTTAAACAGTAAAAAAATGAATGAAGTCGCTAGTCTACACTGATAAACCAGCGACGTTGGACCATTTAGAAGCCAACATTCGCCGCGTTATTACCGATATACGGCCCCTGCTGATTGAAAAAGTGGTCGAGAATTGGACTTCCAGATTGCGCTTCATTCGAGCCAGCCGCCGGCGCCCATATGCTCAAAGTCATATTTAAGCACTAATGGCATTAAATTATCTATCCAATAAAGCCAATACTATGGCAATTACCATGATTTTGATATGTTTTATTTAATTTTAAAGTTCTATACCTCTAAGAAAAACACCCTTTATAAGTCGCATAAATCATTATTGGCTTCAAGCTACGGTTAATAAACGTGATTCCTCGTGAGTCAAAATATTATCGAGATTATCAAAACTATCGTTATCGTTACTATAAAGATAATATCGATACATTTTCGATAATAATCGATATATTGTCGATAATATCGATAAATTATCGATATTATCAATAATTCGATAATTTTTTATCTGTATTATTATTGATATTATCGATAATTATTATCTAGATATCGATAAATATTGCCAAATTATATTGAGTACTTTAAAAGTTATTCAAGAAAAAACGATTTCCAGCTGCGTCCTCCAGGGACACATATATACAGGGTGGACCTGTAGAAAAAAATATATTTTTTCGTGTTCTCTCTTGACCTTGAACCTTGATGTGGACAAAATCTCGAACGTAAGAACGCAGTTTTAAAGGTAAATATTTTGTAGCTCTATAATCTTAACTTGCATAAACAAAGCATGCTTAATCTTCTATGAAACACATTGGTAGTAATAATGTTGAAACCTTAAGAACAGCATATTGTTAATATTGTCAAATTTACCTGAAATTTTTACATTAAATTGCCAATGCTTACAAAGTTGATAGTAGTTAATCAAAATATGTTTACTTCAATTTATCAGGTTAGAACGGGACATATTTACAAATGCGAAGAGAAATCAAAATATGTTTACTTCAATTTATCAGGTTAGAACGGGACATATTTACAAATGCGAAGAGAAAAGTATATAAAAGTGTCAAGAGGTATATTAATCAACATTTGCACTCTGAATCCCTAAAGCGAGAAACAAAACAAATGAGCTAAACACCAAAATAAAATAAACAGGCATTGTTGAAAAACCGAACATTCGGGTAATTTATTTACAAAACAATTCTAGAATGAAAACAAACGTATTGTTTTGTATTGCAATCATTTTAGTGTAGCAAACACAATGTTGTTTAGCTGCTTAGAAGTTTACAAACATTTATGTGTACAACCAGGTATCTTTTTGAAAACGTTCATACATAAATTATTATCTTTAATTTTGTCACAAATTTGGCAAAAAAGGAAATGTTTAATCCGCTAGAATATCTCCAAATACACTGATGTTTCCAATTCCAACTGATATTGTATTATTTCAATATGTAGCAGGTATACCTTTTTGTATTAAATAAAGTATACGACAGACAATGATTATATTAGTAATTTTTCACGATATAATTTATATTACCCATTTGTAGCGGGGGCATCTCAAATGCGTATTCGATAAAATCATCTTCCACTTTCACATCATCGAATTGACGAATCTCTATTGATATTGGGTTAATAGGCAAGAGGAAGTGCGTGTGGAAATGAAAAGCGTGGGAATGGTAAAATTTTGTGAAAGTGTTACCATCATCGAAAGACACTTGTGACATATTTTTTCACTTTTTGAAAATAATTGGAAAGGGTTGAAATAAACTACCCCTTTCAGTTTTTTTAACTATACCTACTTTCAAAAAACTTCCTTAACGACGTAGAAAAAAATAAATTATGTTAAGCCGATTCAGTTAGAAACTTTTTTTTCACTTATATTTTTTTGATAAAATTAACTGTTTCGACGTTTTGTTTTCGAGAAAAACAATAAAAACACTCTTTTTTCCGCCATCTTTGCAACGCGATATCTCCCTAATGGTTGACTTGTGACCCAACGTTTATATAACAAAGTACCTTTTATTTTCAGCAAGGAATCACCCCCTGAAATGTTTCGCCTTTGTTTTGAAACACCCTGTATATTTAATGACGGTGCGATTTGTTGGTCCGTAACGGCATCTCACGTAGGTATAGTGTAGAAATTTGCTTCCTAATAAAAAAATTCCTGCATATTTTAAACATTTTGAGATTTGTTAACAATGTGGTAGGTTGACTCATACTAGTGTCTCCAACATCGCGGTATGAAAATTACGAAAAAAGGTAAAAAATGACGGAATTTGACAAAACAAATTTATGATAATACGTGTTTATAAAGTACAAAGGTAGCTGTCGCAAAAATATGATCCTCATTTCTACTTGCATTTTCTTTAGAAAATTTACGAATTTATTTATTTATTTATTTTTTTTGTAGGCACGTACCTAATTAATTTTTGAAATAGTATTAAAAAGCAAACGATTAAGTTAACGAAAAATGGCTTATTTTATCAGTGAATTTAAGTAAAGAATAAAATTATATTCATATTCAGACAGACGTATGCTGTAAACTAAGCTTCTTAGCATTTAGAATCTTGTTAGTACGTATAATTGGTAGATAGTTACATAACTTTTACCGCGAGTCTTAAAAAAGCTTAGAATGCTAAAACAGCGGCCTTTGTTGAAACAAAATCAACAATTTATTTTAGGTACTTCCAAAAAATGATGCCAGATTACGTTAAAAAAGTGTCCCTAGTATGCAGCATAATCCTCATTCAGTCAGTTAATTTATGATGGAAGATGGCATGTTATAGTGCTATATTGTATGAGTCACTTACATGTATCCCCTTTGCCCTAAGTAAAACACGATCCATATCTATTTTTTTATATCCCACGTTTCGCTTTCAACCCAAAAGAATGAACTTAGGGGTATAATTAAGGCGTAATAGTGACTCGATCGTCTGCCCGGACTTGGTAAATTGTTTGCTGTTCGTTCGGAAGCGTGTATGAATATTTTATGAAGTTGGCCAAACTTTTTAATGCCCTATTTAGTAAACTATTCGCAAGGTGTCGGCCAAATATATCTTTAATCTACTTATCGGAAACTTTTGTGTACTTAACACGTTGTGCTTTATACACAGGTTGTTTGGCATTTTTCGCTGTTACACAAACAAATAAATTGTCTGTTTATTTTGACATCAGACAGTACTTAAATGCATTCTAAATTCACTACCTATTTACATGTTTTATGTATTTGACGGTTTCGTTTTGTATAATTGCAAGAGTCGTCGATTATGGTAAGGCGTATTTTTTAAAATCATCACTGTCTAGATTTCTATGGTCCCGCGCGTTGTCGCGACACACGTCATTTCCGGTGCATGTAATTATTAATCATAATCACCACCCCAGAAATGTCGGAGAAAACATACCTATTTTTGCCACCCATTAAGTTCTTGAAAGCAGAATTAAGTTTAGCTGATACGTTGATATGAATATGAATCAGAGCCAAATCCATTACTCATGATCAGTAGGTACCGAATAACACAGACGCACACGGAAACACAGTCGCAAATGTCTTTTATTTATTGTCCTGGCTCTGTTCAGCACATGCCAACCGCGGTTTTTCACAAATTTACTTTACCCAACTTGAATCGCATTTTTATTTAGACAAATTTAATTAATAATTATAAACTACACTGGTGACAGAAACACATGAAATTCACCAACCTCTACCACGTGAAAATAATGACTGGTAGATGAAGAATAAGGAGAGCTGCGTCATAGGAAAACGGACTTGCACGATGTTCGACTTATTCCGCAGGTAACGTATTAAACGGGAATTTGAACTGCCATCTTTTTAGCTGTGCCGATTACAGCCTATCTAATGTCGGTGTTGATTACTACGGTTGGAATTTATTATAAAATTTTCATGATTTGGTATTGATTATATATTATTGTGAAAATACAAATTTAATTATTGTTTGTTTCTGTTATTATTTAGTGGTTCTCCAGCGCTTGTCATTGAGTAGACATTAAAAAACAAGAGAAATGATCTAAATACGGTAGGTCAAGACTCGGATTGCCGGATTGTTGATCACTGAATAGGTATGTCTCGGACTGTTTTTCGTTAACAGCACGAGGATTTTTTTATTACTGTTTGTATTTAAATGCAATAATCGTTTCAGCCTCTCTTAATAATTTAACGTAGTTAGTATTGAATTTTATTTCATTAATTATGCAATGAAATGTGAATGGTTTTTTTTGATCCGTTGGTATTTCATAATTTCAATATTAAATATTTTTTGTATTGGAACTTAATATGTTAATTGCATAATTAAAAAAAATAATTGATAGCATTAATTACATATTACAATAAGTCGGAAAATATTTAAATATGGCAACGTCGCGTCAGCTGACACTGAGTTGAATTGCCGGCAGCGGTCGGTGACAGTTTGAAAATGGGGTTTAAATAATGGTTTGAAATTTTTTTCGGAGTAAATATACATTTAAATATTTTTGATATTATGACTGAATCACCCTGTATAAATGTCTATTTATAACTGCAAAACGGTGCGTTTAAGATGTTATGTTCATTACAGTTTTTGTCACATTTTTTTATGTACCTATTATCACCACCCAAAGTTTGTAAGGTTGTAACGGGACACCTTGTATAAATTCAGCATTAGCTGAAGGGCTCTTGGCATAAAGTAACGGTTATATTATAGATACTTATTTACTCAAAACTTGCATTGAAATAAGTATAATATAATATATAATTACAATGTCATTGTTTTAATTTATTGGTAATATGCTCGGTAATATGGTAATTCAATTATACAATTTGAAACTAGTATTATTTTAATACAGACCATGGCTTCGCTTGTATTCTGTTACGTATTGAAGATATTTAATATTTACATATGTATTTGTATAGTGATTTACTCACATAGAAATGTTAATGTTTGCACGTTTACTTAAATATTACGTAATCCATTTATTTTATGTTGCAACTATTGCGATATTAATATTAATGTGTGTAAGCTGTTGTGTATCTTAAAATAATTGTTATTTAATTTAAATGAGACGAATGCATTCATTCATTTTGCATAGGGATTTTAAATATTTGACATCAAAAATTATACTGGACGATATGTTACCCTATTATTTTTTTTCTTCATGGGTAGCGGGACTAGAAAGAGACATTTATGAATATAGATAAGTAGTATTTATTTTTAATTTAGCTATAAAATTGTTACTTGTTACTTAGAAGCTTTGAATAAAATAGCTGAATTCAGTGTAGTGCAGATTTTTTTCTAAAAAAATTCTAATATGAAATTTTGAAATTTTATTTCTAAAACTGGACGTAGCAGGGCTTTAATTTTGTATGAATGTGGTTCTTTCTGTTGGAACTGCATAATTAACAAAGATTCTACAGGGTGACACACAAACAAATGGGCCACACTTGTCTAAAATTTAAAAATTCAAATTAAAAGTCATTTAATTATGTCTAGTGTTGGTTGAGACAAGAAAATAATCTTTATTTAATTTAAATGAAACTAGTGCTTTAAATATTTGACATAAAAAATTATACCGGGCGAGATGTTACCCTATTAATTTTATTCTGCAAGGGTAGCGGTACTAGAAAGACAAATTTATGAAAATAAATAAGTACCTAGTATTTATTTTTAATTTAGCTACAAAATTGTTATTTATTACTTAGAAGCTTTCAATAAAAGTAATGAATCCAGTGTAGGCAGATTTTTTTCTAAAAAATTTTTTAATATGAGTTTTTAAAATTTTATTCCTAAAACCGGACGTAGCACGGATTGAATTTGGTATGAATGTGGTTCTTTCTGTTAAAACTGCATAATTAACAAATATTCTACAGAGGGACACACACAAATGGGTCACACTTATGTTTAAAATTTCAAAATTGTAAGTTTCTGTAAAGTTCTGTTCTTGTTCGATTTTGTAAAATCATGACTTGTCTTGCAAGTCTCGCAAATTTCTTGTCTCAATTTTGCAAGACTGTCGCATGATTCTTGCATACAAATGAGAAACATGGATCTTTATTACGAATTTGGTAACAGTGGTGGTTTCTCTCGGTCGATTACCCGCTCGGATCTCACATAACTATCGATATTGTCGATCGTCGACAGTGGCCGATTGGTAGACGTTGTAAAGTATAAAAACGGCCAGATTTACATAATAAGTTATAAATAATGGACGATATAGGCGAAACAGAATCGGAGCTTTTCCACTCAGGTGCCAGTGAATTTATAATTAGTTCAATTCAGCAGAACTGGACCTAAGAAGACTAATTCACCTTAATTCTAAAAATAATTTTTCTGCGTTCATGCAAAAACCAAAACTGTATTGAACTATATATCGTGGAAAAAGTGGTTCTTTATTGAACTAGTGCAATAAATACCTCGGGAACTGCATTTTCTGCTTTCTCCGATATGTGTGGAGGAGTCGATGGTAATTCTTCTATATCGCTGATATCAGACATTTTGATAAATTATCGAAGTTTAGCTAGGTATCTACGTAAATTTAATACGTACTGATTTTGACATCTAAAATAATGACATAGGAACCTAGAATAAACGTCAAATGCACAGCATGCTTGATTGATAAATTCTGGGTTTCTATTGATTAAAAATCTGTATCGATGATACCCATTAGTATCATTATGAAACGGATTATGGGCATATAAGTGCATTGTTATAATACGGGTGTAGAAAAACGTTCAAATCGACGTTACATTTTTCTATACTTAGTGTCATCTAAATATCATTTTTTGGTTTTTGCATGAACGTAGAAAAAATATTGTATGCAACTCGTACAAAAAGTGCTTATTGCAATTACTTTTTGTACTTGTTGCATAAATAACTATTATATGTTGAATGCCATTTAAATAAAGTATAAAAACACCTACGATAGAAGTGCATTATTTATTTTTCCAGCTAATGTTCACTTAAATATTATTCCTTCTTATATTTGCAAAACTGTAGCAATATTTCTTGTCTTGTTTCGCGCCTTTTTTTTAAATCCTGTCTTATAATTCAAGCTATCAAGTCTTGCATTGGTTTTATTTTGTCTTGCTAGACCAATTTTTGGGAAGTGTACAAACATTTCCCAAAAGTATAAAAATTAAGTACAGAAATCTTTGCCGCAAAGGAGTCAATAAAGGTGAATCTAGAAGGTTCATATCTTGGTTGACTATCCTTCTGTATTTCGTTCCATGCTTTGCTTTTTCTTTCCATCTTACAATTTGTAGTTATTGTAGGTCTCTGTTTTCCATCTTGTTTTCGCCCGCTCTCTCCTTTTCTTACCCTCAGTTCGTGTCATTACCATTTTTGGTATCCTTGTCTCTGCAATCTTCTCAATATGCCCTATCTACCTCAACCTTTATGCTTTTACTACGTTTACTACGCTTGCGTCTTTGTGTAAATCTTTTATTTCCTCATTAATTATTCTGACCCACTCTCCTGTTCTTTTTCCTCCAGAAATTTTCCACAATATTTTACCCTCCCACACTTCCCGTCTTGTTTGTTCTGCTTTATTGAACGTCCATATTTCACTGACGTATGTGACTACTGGTCTTACTACTGCTTTGTATAGTGTTACCTTTGTCTATAAATATTTTTATTTCTCAATGTTCTCTTACACATTTGTTTCCTTATTATTCTGGCTCCAATTTCCTCATCATTTGGCAAATATAGCTTCTAAATATGTGAATATTGTTCTACTTCTTCAAACCTGTATATTTTCCCCCCGATTTGTGCCTATTTTCAAAAACTTTCCTTTTTTGATATAGGTACTTCTTCCATCCATTCCATGTACTTAGTTTTTTTCTTCATTAATATATAGCCTCATTTTAACGGATTGTGTATCTATTCTCTTTATTACCTCTACTTGTGTTATATTTCTTACTTGCACTACATCTTCGAATGCTAAACACTTATGCCTTTTATAGTATATAATGCCTGATCTATTGACACCTGCATCTTTTATGACTTATTCTAGTACTAAGCTATACATGTTCCTTCTCTTATTGGTGACTTCAAATTATTCTAAAACTTTTTGTAATTATTTTCTTTTTATTTTGTCATAGGTGTGTTTATAGTCTACAAAGCCTGAATTCCACGCAGAGTAAAAACTTGTTCTACTGTACTTCTTTGTTTAAAGCCACACTGATATTCCCTAATTTTATTCTCCACTTCTGCTACCGATCTGTTTTTTGTATACGTGGCTAATATTTTATTTATATGCCACATTCAGCTATGCTATTCCCCTGTAATTCTTGCATTCCCCTCTATTTCCATTTTTATGTATAGGGCAAATTACTGCTTCTGTCTATTTGGCAATTCTCCCATTTCCCAAACCTTTTCTAATAGTGTTTGCAACAGGTCTAGTAATTTCTGTCCTCCATATTTAAATAGTTCAGCTGTAACTTTGTCACTTTCTTTCTTATTATTTTTTAATTTTTAAATTATTTCTTTAATTTGTTTACTTGGTGCTCGCACCATATAACCTTCTTCTGTATTACTATTGCTTCCTTCCCCTTCTATTTCATCGAATTCATCCCCGTTTAATATCTCTCATCAAAATAGTCTTTCCATTTATTCACTATTTTATCCTCTCATACAACTATCTTTCCATTTGTATCTTTATAAAATACTGGTCTAGCTGATATCTTCTCCGAACTTTAGGTTGGTTTCTATAAAACTCTTTTTGCCTCATTTAAATCATACATTCAAAAAGTCAGATAAGTAGTAGGAGTGATGTGACAACATATTAGAAAAAAATATGATAATATTTAAAGACACACGACTTTTTATAAATGTAATTCGAAATGTTAGCCATTAAAATAAAAGATGTGTATGCTTTTGCAATAATAATGACACTCCTTCAAAGCAGTTTTTGAACTGAAGTTTTGAGTAGAAATTTCATTAAGGTCGCCGTATTTCTTGCCGTAAAATGACCAAATTTGTGGTCGAATAATAAAACACGTAGAGCAAAAATTATTGATCTTTTGTATATACATTTTTACTACTTAAACTGTCTTCAAATATAACAACTTTTAAAATGCACTTGTATGACATTATTTTGCTATTCTAACCCCACATTTTAACAAATATTTTCACATATTTGTAAACAAAAGTGAACAATCTTATATGCAGAACTATGTAAGTTTATGTTATAACAATGCTTACACCTATAGTTGAATTTAAAAAAAAACACGTATTAAAAGATTTCAGTACCTACCTAAAAGCTTGTTGGATAGATCGCTGTGAATTGATTTTACTTCGGTACCTTTGAATATTTGCAGGTGGCATGAGATAGCATTCTTGTTATTTGCTAAACTCTATATTACTCAGTTCTTAAATGTCCATAATTACTTGTATTTGTAGAAAACACTATTTCAAGAATTCGGCGCCCTTAAATCTCTATTGATGAAAAAAACAACTAAGAACTAATGTTAAAAGTTGAAAGTAGATTTCATTACAAATACGGTAGCAGATAAAAAAAATCTCAAAATTCATTTTAAAGAGTGTCATTATTATTGAAATAGATTGTATGTAATGTTGTAGTTTTCGGGAATTATTATGAGCGTTACATCCGAATTGTATTTCCCTGAAATCTACTTCAATATTGCTGAAAGCTTTCAGGAACATACGGCAGGTTTAACCGGAGAATATCTGAAATGAACCGAACGATGAAACTTTATTATTAGATTGTTAAAACTGTGGAGCAAATCGCCGAAGTAAAGTCAAATTAGCTTTCGGCGGATTTTTCTATTTTACCGGAAATCGCCCGTGACTACCGGCTAATTAGATTCAAATAAAACTTTAGGGCCGTTAAATCAAACTGCGAATTTTGATGGCGTAAATTGAGTTTATTACTGGGAAATTAACTTTAATAGATTTTTGGTTTTATGGGTGTCGGGATACGCAACTGCTGTAGTAAAATACACGGTATACGTAGTGGAAATATTGGAAAGTTCCTTTAGATCTCACGCAGCTTGTTGGAGTATTCCAAAAAAAAAAAATGTGTGGAAGAATTTGATAAATTTTTGTTCCGGAAATAGCTTGAACTAGGTAATTGATAAAAAAGAAAAAAAAATCTTAAAATTCATAGAAGATACTTTGGAAGTCCATGTCTTAACTTCAGGAGTTTGTCATTTGTATTAAAAAAAAAACCTTTAAAGTCACTAATTTTCTTTGTAAGGGTGTTTCAATTTTCGGTTATTTTCATCTAGAGATTGGTATGTTATCTGGCACGTATAATATTGATATGATATTTGGCACGTGTTGAAATTCATAATAGTGTCACGGAATTTGCCCCGCTCGCACCCAATTCGACGACTGCGGTATCGCAAAACGCGAGATTGCCCCGATCGCCCCTACGTGATTCTGGTAAACAAACAAATAATGCCGTCTATCGAGGCGCAACTGGAAAAATGGAGAATCGACGAAAAGCGTTCGAGTCGTTCGGGAAATGGATCTAGAGATGCTACAAAATACCTGGAATATTCGCTTGGGCTATAAGAATAAACGGCCGAGTTAGTTAGTCTTGAATGAGAGTATTGAATTACAGCATTTAATTGGAGTGTTTAGCTGGAAATTACCTGGAGTTTCAAAGTGAAGTAGTGCTTAGTTGAGTTGTAATTAGTATTCAGTAGTGTAGTTCAAAGTAGTTAATAAAGATAAGTGAACATTCTAGAATTTTATATGGGAGTGAGACAAAGACCCAAGTGTGACATATCACCGCACTCGTCGTGACGTAAGGAAGTGAACGGTGGTATTTGCGAAGGACAATCCCGAACATTCTAGAACTTTATACGTAAGTGAGACAAAGACCCAAGTGTGACATATCACCGCACTCGTCGTGACGTAAGGAAGTTAACGGTGGTATTCGAGAAGAACAACCTCGAACATTCTAGAACTTTATGCGGGAGTGAGACAAAGACCCAAGTGTGACATATCACCGCACTCGTCGTGACGTAAGAAAGTGAACGGTGGTATTTGCGAAGGACAATCCCACTTCTGACACCAAATTGTCACGGATTTCCTAACAGTGTGTTTTTCTGGTAAAAGAAGAAGACGGGTTAGGCAATCCGTGACAATAGCTACGCTACCCTGCAAGTATAGTCTACTTTATAAATCCAAATCTCAAAAACGATTAAACTGGCGTACCTATCAGCCTCAGAAATTTATGATCAAATTTCAACTAAAACATCCTATACATTTTTTTTTAGAAAAAATACTGCATACATTTGGTCTTAATAGTTATTTACGCAATAAGTGGGATATAGACATTATTACCGTACGCATATGATGTTTATACGATGGAACCGTAGGATGAGACGTATAACTACATCAGTGCGGTAATAATGTAGTATCCCACGTATTGCGTACAACGTTTTATCTACAACTGTCTAAGTTATTAATAATAAGCTATCATTGAATTGTCGTGAGTGTAAATAAGTTCAAGCGATGATTTGTAATCACTTATTGAGAATGAGGCTTCCAGAACTGTTTCTAATTTTGTGCCAGATAAATCACGGAAGAAATACGAATACACATTTGGTCGCCATGAAAAATGGTGTAGAGAAAAAGTATATTTAACATAAACTAACGAAAAAGGATTATTAGTAGGTATATTTCAACGAACTAAACAAAACACAGAAGTCTTCATCTCTTTGATGCTATTATTCAATGATAAGAACAGAAATTTCACTCAAGAAGAATATTGCTATAAAGAAAATATTTGAATTTGATTGCATTCCTGAAGCGAAAATCAGAAGGTATAAAATTAAAAAATCTAAGAATCCAAAGAGGAGATATCCAGATTTTTAATAAATGCTGACAATGAATTTCTGCTCATGAAGGCTGTAATATTACAAATACGTTTTTATAACCAATATTTACATGACGAATATGTACGAATACATATCACCAAAAGTAAAAAATATCGTTGCTGTAGAATGTATTTACAAAAAAAATAAAAATTATAAAATCATCCCCTTGACTGATCTCAACTCAAAGGGTTATTTGTTAATATTTTTTTATATTTTAGTGACAGTAATTGCATACAATATCTTAGGGAGTACTACTTGAAATAATAATAACAACAACAATAATCACGAGGATTAGCCTACAAGTCGACTTGTGCGGGAGAGGTAGCGGCATATTATTATTAAGACGGCCGCATTTGTGTCCAGGAACGACTTACATTGGTAGGCTCTAACCATCATTCAGTGCAGGAATGAGGGAAACCTGGAAACCTCATTAATTAGGGGGGTAGTCAAATGTCGATCGATATCAATCTCTATTCTTTCACCCTACCATACCCGCAGAGAGGGCGACCACTGACCGATAAATAATAAAATAAATAAATAAATATCAGTGATATTGAATTATTTTATTGTTATTTATTTGATGATGATTACCTACACTATAAATATTTATGATTCAATTTAAAAAAATATATATTTAGCTGTGTGACGAACTTTTAAACTAATAAAATATAAACTGCAAAGAGCTCATTTTTTCGAGTAAAATATAGAATATTGCTATTTCATACGAAAAACATTAGGAATTCAATGCATATCCATATTGATCTTTAAAATATCCATTGTCCTTAAGGCTGGGATTTTGTATACATATTTTTACCGTCTAACAGGGCTTCAAGCGAGGACACAGAACTCCAATAAAATTTAAATAATTGGTTATTATTATATATCAACGTATTCACAAAGGTTCCCGCTAGTGCGTGAGATAATTTTCATTGCTCATAAAACCACAAGAATAATTAAAATAAATGTTAAAATATCTCAATTTTAGCCACACGCCAATATGTCGCAATTATGGCAAAATTATCACAGCTACAGTCACCAAATTACTTCACTTACTAGCCAGGACATATAGGACAACTTGTGTTTCACTTTCAGATTAATATTTATTGCTAATGCACGATAAACTTCAGGGAACCCTGTGGTTCGAGCCTATACGGTTTGTATACTGTATCATAGGATTCATAGGCCTCATTGATTCGTAGTTTCGCTCACTCAGGCTGTACAATTTCTTTTCTACAAAATCCGCGCCTTAAAGCTGTGAGTAGAGACAAACAAACAAATGCAGACATGCCAAGCTATCAAGGATGACGCTACATGATGTGACTCTAAATTCGGGTCCAAGATTTTAATCGATACAATTTTGAAACTTAAACTGCCAAATTAGAGGCGGCCGGTTGAATATAAACGAACATATTAACCTCCATGACACCGCTGCTCTTTCATTTCCAAGCCGACGGTCTAACGATAACGAATGGTCATTCACTGAGTATGTGATTCGGCCTTCGGGAGTGAAATTGTTCATGAAGTCATAGCATAGTCTGTGAGTATGCATCAGAATGAGTAAATACCCGTACCCATTCGTGCACCAGTCTTATACTGTGTGTGCAGCCAGAAATGGTACCAGGTGTGTCGTTTGAACTTCAGGTATTTAATTTCATCAGCTGCAACAGAAATATGGTGTCGGGAATAGGCGACGTTGGTACACACATATATAAGTATACTTAGTCCAACATACCTGCTTATTTATAATAATAATATTCTTTATTCCAACAGGAAAAATCTAATTTCAAATCATTACATTGCATTTAGAAATATTTGTTTGATACATTCTTGCAGGTGAATAGAATCTGTAGGAGATTTAATTTCAGAATATAGTTTAATGGTTAATATCATCCGCAATAAGTAATTACGTTATAAGAAGATCATTAATAAAATATATATACAGGGTGTCCTGAAATGATGAGCAAAAAAGTCAGGGGATAATTTTAGACCGAAAATAAATCGTATTATTAACAGAGTTACAGGGTGTTAAAGCTAAAATTTTATTTTCGATAGTTGTAAATAACTTCTTAAGAAATTCAAATATTTACATAAAATTTGTAAATCGGGAGTTTTTGCGAACGAGAAATTTAAATACATTTCTAATTTTGACGTCACTAGTAGAGGGCGCCACATGTGGCACACCATGTTTCTTTTAAATATTTTGCATCTTAATGTATCCATCTGACTATCGAAACAATCGATTCTCCTACCTGTTCTATTTGAAAAAGGTATACCTTGCTGAAGTAGGTGTAACCATTTTTGAAATAATCCTATTTGAAATGCTCAGTGCACCGAGTAAAAACTGTTTTGGTTTCAGGTAAAGTGCTTTTTCTGCTGAAAATACAGCAAAATGTTACTTGAAAAAGTTGTTCAGAATCGTAAATTATGGAGACGTGCAAAGATCAGCAAGGTTTGATGAAACCATTTTTCAGCAAATCACAAAGATTTTATCAAAGCAGGCCAATTGTTTAAAAATTTTGCACATCTCCATAATTTACCGTTCTGAGCAACTTTTTCAAGTAACATTTTGCTGTATTTTCAGCAGAAAAATCACTTTAACTTAAACAATAGCAGTTTTCAATTGGTGCACAGAATATTTCAAGTACTTCGAAAACTGTTACTTCTAACGACTTCAACAAGATATACGAGTAGGTTTTTCAGATATATGTAGGAGAATCGATTGTTTCAATAGTCAGATAGATATTTTTTTACTGTTTAAGAAAGGTATTTTAAGCTAATATGTATCAAATCTCCTACAATTCCTACCAATGAAGTCACATGCATGCTCTCTGATACCAAACATCTAGGTATGCTAATGAACACCCACAGACAAAACTCTATTCAATAATTATCTAAAAAATGTATTCTATTTACTAACCTGATATACTCTATAATTATTATATGGAGTGGGAACTCGAAATTCAACCACAATAGATGAGATTGATCTATTTCTGCATTTTTTTTTGGATTGCTTCATCAGGTTGGGGCTTTTGTCCACTGAGTAGTTAGTTTCACACAATATTGTTAATACCTGAAAATATATGAAAAAAGTCAGATGGATACTCTAAGCAGCAAAAAAGTTTTGTCACTTAAAAGAAACATGATGTGCTATAAGTGGCGCTCTCATTTTCGATAAGAGCATACGAATAATCTCTAATAACAAACCTAAGAACACCATCCACGCCCATCGTGAAAGTCTTTAGATCTTCTAAGATCTTGTAAAACATCTTTTGTATTACTAAATGTGATCCTAAATTATTATACAAGAAACACTGAGATATATTAACTCGTTGTGAAGACACTGTTGAAGTAATTACCAAATGCATTACCAATATCTTTAGGATTGGACAATTCATTGTCGTTATAAAACCTTATGGATGGTGAAGATTCTTTCCTTTCTTGAACAGTTTCAAATTTTGTTGAAATTACTAGATAATGCTCGCTCTGAATCATTTATAAAATTTCTATACGCTTTTTTTGACCTTGAAATAACCTTGAAGCTGATTGATGGTGTTAATGAGTCGCCGATTCAGATAAAGCGACCCCAAAAACATAAATGTACAATCTGGTTCATTTGCATATCTATATTTCGATTTGACTTTTAAATAACCTTGTAACTGACCTGAAGGGTCAAATGAAACGTGAACTGGACTGACTTAGTCAAGATAGAAACACGTCACTGGAGCTATATTTTACATTAGTACGTCACATCCCTTATACATTCAATTTACGTCAAACATTTTTATGTGTGTATTCGGTCGATCTAGCTACAATTAAAGTTAACAAATGTAGACGTGGAAATAGACATACTTATTTAATAGTGTTTGGAATCTGGAAAATCTCATTAGGTAGTTGCGCATGCTTGAAATTGACGTTTTAAGGGACCTCTTCTACTTCCCGGTTGACATGTTGGACGTGAAATATGGTCGCATAAACAGAACAAAAATCGAGGTAAGGAATGTAAATTGTATAAATTCCATCAACTTTTTGTTGCCAACTCCGAACTAAAACGTCGTTGCTGCCACCGCTTTCCCTGGAAAGGAATTACGAATGGGAATGTAGGTAGTTTGGTATAAAATGCAGAATCGGATATTCAGCAGCGCGCAGACTAGCGTGTACGTTGGGCGGCGATTTGTGATTCTTTCGCATGTATTTTTCTCAAATCAAGTGTCCAGTTGCTTTGAGAACTACTAATTTCTCTCTGAAATACAATTTTGCTTGCTTGAGAAATCTTAATAAAGTCTTTACAAATATTTTCATAGAAGAAACATAAAGTATTGTATTACATTGTTTCTGGATAATCCATTTGACTTAACTTTTATGATCTTTCAAATTAAGTGTTACAGTTTGCGTGTGCAACATAAAAATAAAACAAAATAAAATTACAGGTATAGAGGTTTCAGTCGTTTATATTAAAGACAATTGTTTTTTTCTCTATCTTTTGAAAAAAAAATTAAAACTTCCCAAAAGCGGCCTGACTTATATTGAACGCAAAGATTGAACGTTTTGCTACTAGCAAAACTCGTCAACTCGAATTGATTTTTTAATTTAAAATCTCATGTTATACAGGGTGTTATCGCTATAAATTTAACATGCAGGCAGGATAGTATACATCAAAATGAACAAAATAACCTTATATGACATGGACCCTAAAGCTCGAGAAAACCATTAGTAAATTTCTAATTTCATGTGTAGAAATTCGGTTAATTAAGGGTCCTCATCATAATTTTCTGCGTTAAATTTCGATAAAATTTAATGTTTACTCCTTTCAATTTATTTATGTTTTGTTTTAATAAAAACAATTTTTCCGTTAATAAAATTCGATAAAGTCGATCTCGCGCAATGTGGCAACAGCGCGAGAAGTACAGCGACTACAGAGCAGTTGGTATCTTAACGTCTTCTTGATATTATATAAAAAATAATTCTACTATCCTCTGTTCAAAAATAAAATTGCAAAACAGTTGTCTACACTAAATTCATAAATTCTCACAATAGTTGTTTATCTTTGGATTTTTTGTTATCACAAGCACGTAGTAGGCAAGCCACAAACCGCTCGTGTGACACAGCGTGTAATCGCACTGTTGCCACGTTGTGACAACATTTCTTGATGTAATAACTCGACTTATTTTAAGAACGACTTGAGTTACCCCGTTGTACTATTGAATTATTTTGTTCATTTATATTTTATCTATCTTATATTGAAGTTATAAGTTACCACAGTCAAACTTCTAACACCCTATATATTTGTATATTTTTTAATGTTTTATTTCGTGTAATATATTTGTGTTTTTCGTTTTATTTGATACTGCATAATAAACAATTTTTATTGTCTATTATTTTTAATCTATACTTAGTTTTGTGAATTAAACAAGTCATAGAAATAATTTAATTTTTTGCCCAATTTGATATGTTTACATTTAATAATTACCCTTGTAAAAATTTCACTCTTCGCCACTTGTACCCAATGATATAAAACAGGGCTCGGCAACCTTTTTCGGACGGAGGGCCATTTTCAAAATAAATTTTTTTATGCGGGCCGTACATTCAAATGTAGCTTAAATAGTGCTTTTATATCATATACGAGTATAAATATTTTTTCTTTAGTTTTATTGGGTATTTGCCACACTTCTGGAAAAATAATAAAGATCAATTAAATAAGCCCTTGCGCCAAACGGATCAGTCAAGGGTTATTTTTTAAAACTAAGTTTGCCTAACCAAAAAATCTCACACTGAAAAAAGCAGATAAGTAAAAAATAACAAAAGTCACGTTACTATCGCGCACTTCCGTATTATTGACGTTTCGAAAAACTCTGTTTTCGTTCTCAAAATAGTAGTGAAAATATTAAACGTATGTCAAGTTTGACAGTTTAAAATTTGTTTATCTGCTTCCATAGAAATGATTTTTGTTTTATTGTTACTTATTTCTTCTTGATACAACTGTAGCCAACAATGATCGATGTTTACTGAACAGTTTGACACACACTTATCTCTGTTCAACAAAATAATCACGGTCTCTTTTAATTTTCTTTTTGTTGCGTTATCTTCTTTCTCTAAAATTTCTGCCGAACCCCATTGAATCAAATGACCGTTTTCCAAAGCGTGTTCGCAAATTTTGAATTTTTCGAATTCCCCTCTTTTTATATAATTTTTATGTTCCTCAACTCTAACATTCATAGGCCGATACGTTTCTCCAACATAATGTTTATTGCATTCACAAGGTAGATGCAATTTGTTGAATTTTGTATATCATTTTTTGGACGCGTTTTAGACAAAAATGGTCGTAAAGTACTAGTTGTCTGAAGAACTGTTCGAATATTAAATATATTACCGATTCTTCTTAACTTTTCTGGTAATATAAGAATGTATGGAATTTTTATTGTATGATTAATTTCTTTTATTTGTCTTAAAGTATTCGTTTTATCTGTAATATTTTTGAATGTTCTATCAACAAAATTTGGAGGGTATTCACTATTTATTAAAACATTTTTAATAAATTTTAGTTCGTTATTAAAAATCATTGTTTGATGAAATTAATTTTGCTCTATCATATAAGCATTTAACAACACCTTTCTTAATATCGTGGGCTTATTTAATTAATCTTTATTTTTTCAGAAGTGTAGCAAAAACCCAATAAAACTAAAGAAAAACTAAAATTATGCTACAAATAAATAGCTTCAGACAATAGTATAAATTTAAAAATAAATAATATTGGTGCTTTGGCGGGCCGCGCAAAAAGTTACAAAGGGCCGCAGGTTGCCGACCCCTGATATAAAATATTAAAGAAATATTTGAAATAATGACCTTTATTATTTACTCTTGGAGCGCACAAACATAAACATATTCGTTGAACTCTTATAATCGATTTGTTAGGAATTACTTAGTCGGTGGTACTTAACGTCTTCTGCTATAAATCAAAGTTGTGTTATACGTGATAGCTTGCTGAATAAAATATGAATAGCAATATTTTTCGCTGTGTGTTCCTTGAGTGATGAATGTTTTGTTGTTGTTTGGGTTTATGCCCTAATTTACCGTTCTCTCTGAAAGCTACGTGGCGCACCCTAACGGGCTTGACGGGTTAGTTTATTAGTCGAGCTTCAGGAGTATATGTGTTTTTCTATAACTGCTAAGATTTAAATGTGACATTATCATGAAAGAAATTGAAAAACAATGAAGTCGACATGCGTCTTACACGTTTGATAAACAACATTGTTGTCACATTTCAAAATTTAAGACAAATGCGGGTCACTAAGGACGATTATACTGCAACATACAATAGTTACAGGGATTAAAGTGTACCTAGTTACAAAGCACATAATCATCGTAATATAGTAATGGTAATCTCTATGTTACGAAAAACCTGAGTAACTAAGTGTGATAGTTACTTATAGTATGTTAACGGAAAACCGCCCTACAGTCAAATAAATAACTGTATAAGGTAACTTACACTACACAAGCCACTTCACTAAATACTACTGTAAATTTTACTGCAAAATTAAACTTATCACAGTACAACCCTGCACAAATTTTAATTTCAATAAAAACTGATACTTTATGCAGAAAGTCGTTGAATTATACAGGGTGATTCTTTAATATAGCGAAAAATTTTAGGGACAGGTTCTTTAGATAAAAATAAGAAAAAAAGTTCCCATTGGCATGTGTCCGGAAACGCTTCGTTTCCGAGATACAGGGCGTTAATTTTTTTTTGTAATCTACTTTTAATACTTGTTATTTCATTTTGTATTATGTTATTTTGCATTTTGTATTATGTTATTAATGATACAAAAAATGGCTCCTGTTATTAAACATAAACCAGTCAGTTTTCAAATAAATCGGTTAAATGACTTTTGAAATAAGTATTAAAAGTAGATTACAAAAAAAATTAACGCCCTGTATGTCGGAAACGAAGCGTTTCCGGGCACATTCTAATAGGAACTTTTTTTCTTATTTTTATCTAAAGAATCTGTCCCTTTTTCGCAATATTAAAGAATCACCCTGTATACCGCATTGCAGGCATCTTCTCGTAAACCGATAACCTGAAAACTAAAATAAATATAATAAAATGAAGACGTATTCATCATTCTTCACCAAATTAACGTGCCTGTCCGTTTTTTGCCCGTCTGCCAACCAATCGGAATATCATAGCAGGTGTTCACCTGAACTAGGTTAGCGTCGGAGGTTATTGACACCGATCCAATTTATTTTTGTGTCGTTATAGAAATTAAATATTTGATTAAAAATATAATCATTTCAAAATAATATATTATGGTGGGTTATTCTATATTGTGACCGTATTCAGCCCCAGTAATCAGTAACCAGTGACTACTAGATGTAGATACGTGCTACATATTGCGTACTCATGTTCTTCTGTCGGTTGACAGAACCCAAACAGCCAGGGTTGCCTCATCTATGATATACTGATGAGAGCTAAGAACCTCGAGACTGGTCTGTGTCTGGTAGTGCCGCTGATGCTAGCGGTGACGGTTTACTACAGGTTTTTCAGATATAATTTGGTGTTGGTCGGGGCATTAGCATGTAGTTGTTTCCTGAAATTCCGCGTTTGCAAACTCAAGCATTATTTTCATAATTTTAATAAATTTTGTGTTACGTTTTTATGAAATTATTTTATTTATTCAGAATTCTGTTAAATTAAAAATATATATATTGTTAAGGATTGATGATTTGGAAACCATAAATATGTCAAGTCGGCAAAACAATCTGGAGCGAGACGGGCGCGGCCGGCACGTGTGGGTCCACGACACAGTCAAGTGGTAGCTGCCAAAGAAGGCACCTTAATTATTATCATTATCACGTTAATTTATATTTTTATAAAAACAATAAAAGTTGTTCTAACATTTCAGAAGTGGGATCAGGACTTTGATCCAGGTGTTTCTGCAATTTGTGTCAGGTGTTGTTTACTTGTTTGTTGTGTCGTGCCTTGTTGTGTTGTGAAACAAGGACACTCGTCGTCAAATTGGTGAGTAACGCCAAACTGTCATTGCGTTGTCTATCTGCTCTATTTGCTCATTGCTACCTGTTATTTTGTTGTTAATTAATTATTGTGTAATACTGCTTGAAATGAATCGAGATTCTCGAAAGCGTGCGCGAAAGCAAGATGCCGCTAGGCGTCGGAGCCGAAGCCGTCGCTCTAGTCAAAACAATCGAAGTCCACATCATCACCGCGGTTCGGAACATGAACAACGAACTCAGCTAGAAAAACGAATTATAGCCTTGGAGAGTTGTTTAGCTAAATCGCATAGCGCTGCAGATTCACTTGGCGGATCAACTTCACGAAGATCACGTAGTCCTCGCGATTGGGAACATACACGACGATATGCTGGACGCATTGAGTTAATCCCAGAATTTGATGGTTCATCAAATTCCTTAACCGTGAAACAATGGTTGACTAAAGTAGATGCGGTGGGCGAATTATACAATTGGGATGAAAAAGCCAAAATATTTGCTACGATCGGTCGTTTGGGAGGCAATGCAAAGCTGTGGTACGAGTGTCAGACGGACATTGTTTATTCTGATTGGGAATCGTGGAAAACGAGCTTAATGCATGCGTTTCCTGTATCCAAAGGTATCGCAACCAATCTGAAAGAATTTGTAAATAACGAGCGTAAGCCGAATGAGGACATTATTACGTTTTATTATGCCAAACTAAAACAGGGCAAACATTGTGATTTACCAGACCACGTCATAACTGACGTAATAATAACAACAATTAACGATGATCTTCTTCGATCGGGCGCTAATGCTGCAGGCTGTAAAAGTACCGAACACCTTCTTAGATTTTTTATGGAATCTAATTATGCTGGCATATCAAAACATACAAAACAAGCATCGAACCGTCGCTTTAATAATCCCAACGTCGGCGGGACTAGCAACTCCAAATCAGGTCAGAATTGTTTTGTCTGCGGCAAAAGTAATCATAAAGCTGCACAGTGTTTCATGAGAAAACGTATGATACGGGGACTCAAGAAACGAACAAATATTGTTCATTCTGTAAACGGAATGGTCATAATAAAGATACTTGTTATAAATTAAAATCAAAAACAGGGATGTCAACAAAAATTAACATGATTGACACTGGAGATATGAAATATCATGTGACCGCGAAAATAAATCAGGTTAATGTCCCAGCTTATGTTGACTTTGGAAGTGCGTGCAATGTTATGAAACTTAGTACAGCAGAATCGTTACAGCTGCCTATCGATAAGAATAAACAAACTTTAATGCGTGGTTACGGAGGTGCTGTAGTAGCATCCTTGGGTGAAACAAAAGCTAAATTAAAAATAGATGATGTAGAAAGAGAGGTTCCAATACTTGTCGTGAGCGATTCAAAACAAGATATGGATCTATTAATCGGGCGAACATTTACTGAGTCACCTAACTTGGTTATTGTTAAAACTACCGAAAAGCTGCAATTTCAAGATGATAGTGAAAATACCTTATGACTGCTACCACAGGTATTCGATCAGGAAAACTCTATTTCTAAAGTTCGTCTCATTTGTTCATTAAAAACAAAAATTTATCCTGGTATCAACAACCTAGAAGTTTACACTGACTTTAGTAGCGGTAATATCATTCCAAATTATTCCGAACAAGAGAAAATGGGTGTACAATAATTATACCGCCAACACCCTTTCATGTAACAAATGGCATTGGAATTTTAAAAATTTTGAATGTGAGTAAAATTGTAGGCACATTTGACAAGGGTCACTGTGTGGCACGGGGAATCCCATCTGGGCAGTCACCGACTGAAGTACCTGTAATACCTGAGACTCTATCAAAAGATGTGCAAGAACGCTTAAATAAATTATGTGATAAATACAGCGCTTGTTTTGCAAATTGTAATGCTGAATTGGGGAAAACTAATATTGAAATGGAAATTAACCTAACAAGTACTGAGCCAATTTGTTATCGACCTTACCGATTATCGTACCACGAACGAGCTATAGTGCGTCAAATAGTAGATGACCTATTAACAAATGATATAATTGAACCAACCGTGTCGCCCTATGCAAGCCCAATATTGCTTGTCAAAAAGAAAACAGGAGATGTTAGGATGTGCGTCGATTATAGAAAACTGAATGCTATTACAATAAAAGACAAATACCCGTTACCGCGAATAGAAGACCAATTAGAAAGGCTTACCGGAAATACGTGCTTTACCACATTAGACCTAAAATCTGGTTACCATCAGTTAAAAGTAGCAAAAATAGTAGACCTTATACAGCTTTCGTAACTCCAGATGGTCACTACCAATATAAAAGAGTGCCCTTTGGATTAACTAATGCTCCATCGGTCTTCCAGCGTGCAGTCAATGAAATTTTAGGTCCTGTCAGATTCACATACGCTCTCGCATATTTAGATGATATTCTCATTGTGTCCAAAGGACCTGAACAGGGTTTAGAACGTCTGGAAAATATCTTAAAAATATTTCAGGAAGCTGGATTAACTCTTAACAAACAGAAATGCTCCTTCTTGCGTCCCGAAGTTGAGTATTTAGGATCCGTGATAAGTAATAATGAGATACGACCATCGCAACGAAAAATTGAGGCAGTTTTAAATTTTCCAAGACCAGAAAATGTTCATGCAATACGTCAGTTCGTTGGATTGGCCTCTTATTTCAGAAAATTTATTCGGAATTTTGCACAGAAGGTGAAGCCTCTTACAACTCTAACTAAGTCTAATATGTCCTGGCAATGGGATACTGAACAGGAGACCAGTTTCAATTTGTTGAAAGAGGAACTTAGTTCTGAACCTGTTCTTGCACTGTTTGATCCAGACTATGAGACCCAACTGCATACGGATGCCAGTAAATTAGGCTTAGCTGGTGTACTGCTGCAGAAGCAAGTAAATGGACTATGGAAACCAGTGGGGTACGTTAGCCAACAAACATCAGGCTGCGAAAGTAGATATCACAGCTATGAACTAGAAACATTAGCTGTAGTCACTAGTGTACGCAAATTTCGTAACTTCCTCTATGGGAAGAAATTCACTGTTGTCACTGATTGCAACGCATTAAGATTAACATGGATTAAAAGAGACTTAACACCAAGGATTGGTCGATGGTGGCTCGAGTTACAGGAATATGATTTTGATGTCATTTATCGACCAGGAACTCAAATGAAACACGTAGATGCTTTGAGCCGACAACCTATTAGTTCCCTCCACTTGAAATTAATTCTATTAAACAGTCTGATTGGGTGGAATGCGTGCAAGCGCAAGATGATGCGTGTAGTTTAATACGAAATCAAATTAAAGATGGAACAGCAGAAGATTGCTACAGTATAGAAGATAATAAAATTTGTAAAATAGTTAATGGACAGAAGAAAATTTTGATACCAAGAGATGTACGGTGGAGAATTGTAAAACTATATCACGATGATAATGCACACCCAGGGTATAGAAAAACATTAAATTCTATTCAGCAGAAGTTTTGGTTTTCAAAATGACAGAATTTGTATCCAAATATGTAAAATCTTGTATACCATGTCTCTGTGCTAAGAAACCCAGAGGGAAAAGAAGAGGATACCTGTATCCAATACAAAAAGTGGAAAAGCCTTTCCATACCTTACATTTAGATCATCTTGGTCCATTTTGTAAAACAGAAAATGGCAATGTGCATATGCTGGTCGTAGTGGACGCATTCACAAAATATACGTGGATCGAAGCTGTGTCAGATACAAGTACACGGAACGTTGTAAAATGTTTGGATTTACTGATAAAAATATTCGGTTCCCCTGTAAGAATTATTACAGATAGAGGAAAATGTTTTACGAGTCAAGAAATGAAAACATTTTGTACCGAAAGAAATATTAAACATGTCCTAAATGCTGTTGCTTGTCCAAGAAGTAATGGACAAGTCGAGCGATTTAACTCCTCCATATTAAATGCCATGATGACAGCGATAGGAGAAGACCATACTGCGTGGGAATCTAAAATCCCAGAAGTGCAGTGCGGAATTAATAGTACGGTAAATGCTACTACCGGGCATGCACCCGCTGATCTATTATTTGGATTTAGACCTAGACTAAAGTATGATGTAGACATTGTTAATAGCGAGCAAATAGATAGACAAATGCAACTAAAAACAATACGTAGTGAGGCGTTACGTAACATAAATAAAAATGCGGAAAAAATGAAAGCCCGTTACGATAAAAATCGCATTGCGGCGAGAACTTATAAAATTGGTGACATGGTCATGTTTGAAAAGACACCGCTAGTGAAGGGTCTTTCCAGTGGGAAATTAGTTCAACGTTATATTGGTCCTCTGCAGGTGGTACGAGTACTTCCCAACGACAGATATAAGGTAAAAGCTCTATCCAAAGATAGAAGGCGTTTCCATGGAGTGGTCGCCAGCGACAAACTTAAACTATTCAGAGCACAAACTATCAAATAACGTGAGTAAACTGTACAATGTTAATTTATTTATTGATATTATTTTTATGAGCTGATTGTATGTTGATTATGTGTTGATTATATTAAGTTATGTACATATTGAGTGGGTGATGCTTAATTGTACCTCTGAACTTAATGTGTTGATTTGTTGAAATGAGAAACGTATTATGTTTAAAAGTTGATTATATTAAGTTATGTACATATTGAGTGGGTGATGCTTAATTGTACCTCTGAACTTAATGTGTTGATTTGTAGAAATGAGAAACGTATTATGTTTAAAAATGTTTGCATAATAGGTGTGAGACGCCTAGTTATTGATTATAAAATATTGTTGAGATTGATATTTTATGACTTCTTGAGTCCATTCGATGTTAGATTTTGCGCACTCCATTTTTTCCGTTGAGTCCTTACCACAGTGTGCACTCCGAAAAATTGTTGAGTCCCTTGTGAGCACTCCAATACATTTCGTTGAGTCCTTGTAGTAGTGTGCACTCTAGAAATTAATCTGTTGAGTCCATTTGATAGTATCGTTTGCGCACTCGAAGTAACTGTGGAGTTTATTGAACATTAGATTTTGCGCACTCCAATTCGTTTCTGTTGAGTCCTTACAACAGTGTGCACTCCGAAAAATTGTCGAGTCCCTTGTGAGCACTCCAATACATTTCGTTGAGTCCTTGTAGTAGTGTGCACTCTAGAAACCTGTGTTGAGTCCATATTTTGAGCACTCCATGAGCTTGATTTGTTGAGTCCATTTGATAGTGTTCAATTGCTCAAAATAAAATTAAAAAAAAAATATATTATAGTTTCTATGTATTGATCAAATAGTGATTATTACTCATTTTGTTTCATGTGTTTATTTGGCATTGACATTGGTGGGCCCGAGGACGTGCCTAGGTCAGTGAAGGCCGAATGTTAAGGATTGATGATTTGGAAACCATAAATATGTCAAGTCGGCAAAACAATCTGGAGCGAGACGGGCGCGGCCGGCACGTGTGGGTCCACGACACAGTCAAGTGGTAGCTGCCAAAGAAGGCACCTTAATTATTATCATTATCACGTTAATTTATATTTTTATAAAAACAATAAAAGTTGTTCTAACAATATTTAATTGTTTTATAACCTCATTGTTTTTCAACATAATGCAAATATTATTAGAGTATTACGTTATATCGTGCACATATTTTTACCTACCCCCAAAAACCTGACCGCAACTTAAAATTACACTCGGTATTAACCATATGGTTTGTACTAGACCCTCTTTCTTCAGCGTAGAACTTGCTGAAGTCCAAGTTCCCACTTCTGCTAACGTATCAAATAAAAGGTTTCTTGCTCCCTTTTAGTGTTATCCTTCGGGCTTCCCAGGACCCTATCCTGTCACGTACCGATCAGCAATAAACCATCGATGTCGAAGGCGTCCGGAACGCAATCGATCCTGCAACTGAGGGGATATTAAGGATGCCAGGAATATGCATTCCTAGTTGGAAATTAAGGGTTGGATGTAAGTGATTGATCGGGAAAGTTTAACTACATATATGCACGTTTATGTAATAATGAAAATCATAATCGAAAACCGTCTGGTAGAGACGTATCGTGATTTGTTATCATTTTTCTTTGGATTCAGATTTGTGCAAGATATAACAGGGTTGTATGCTATTATTTCGATACGTGATAGATTGAGCCCAAGCAAGTAAACAAATACAACATAAGGTTACTACATTTTGCAGACGTTAAAATAATAGTATTTAGACAAACTTGTCTTGCAAATATGTTGCTGGTTTGCTTTACCATTGATTTTCTAAACGCCCTGTATACATTATGATAGCTTAATAGATTCTTTACAACCTACATTTTAATTTTTTAAACCTACCTACTTATATATTTACAATTAAACTTGCGTTAAGATGATCTTCACAAGCCAGCAATGTTGTAATGGAGAGCTTAACGTTTTCCTTTCGTCGCGCTTCATCGGCCTACACCGATTTTTCTTATAATTTTTTGGCACCGTGAAATATTTTCTCTTAGGCGCAGTATGCACATATGGCATAATGCAATACTTCTTCCATTTGTTCTAAGAGTGCACTTTTTATGCTCATTTCACGAGTTTATTTTGCAACTTTTTTGAATACCAATGTCTATTTAACACTGTAATAATATCACAAATGACAAATTAATTCTTATAAACGTATGTACTGCGTTGTCTGAAAATAGAGATCGTATACAGATATAAAGCATTTTGCAGTATTAAGTATACACGCAAACGCTGTATGACGTCACAGGTCTTCTTCTAAAATTTTAAATACTTTTTTTAGGTCACGAAATTGTCTAAAACAAACGCCATTTTGATTAAAATAATATATTCTCTCTTCTACATATATTTGAAAAAATCATGCAATTTCTCCATTATTGTAACACATTAAAAAACAGAACTTTTTTCAAATGACGATTTAGTAGTATGAGGGAAATGAAGGGGGATGTATGGGTAATAATATTTATTAATGTTAAAAATATGAACAGTAATGGTAAAAATTCAGGATTACACTAGTACAAATTTTATAAAGAAATAATATATTTATTGATTTGAAATAATGATTTTGATACTAAAAAGTCAATTGACTAATAATAGTAATTGATTTGTTGTGATTGGTAAAAAGACATTGTAGAATTTAGAATAACACAAAAACATAGTGGGCAAATGCACTAAAGAACGCCGTACACGCCCTAGATACGGCGAAAAACAAAAGAAGGTTGTTGACACATGTAGTAAAAAGGGAAGCCACGCAGAATGCTGCTCCCAAATTAATATAGTTAAAATAGTTTAAATACCACGTAATAACAGTCGATTAAATCGAAATTATAGTGTCAAGAAGATTGTGAGTAATTGGGTATAAGGGGAGGCCACGTAAAAATTGCTCCCATATAAAAATTGTGGAAATACATAAAAAACATTTAAAAACCAGTGAAATGTAACCAAACGTGCTTGAATCAAAATCCACAGTGTAGAAAATATCAACCAGAGTAAATAAAGTGTGAATCCTGGGGTAAAAATAAATTCAAAAGGTTAAGTCTCAAAAACAGACATTCCAGGCGGTTCAAGAGGCAAAGTAGGCAACTAGGCGATTTTTAGTATGATAGCAGTATAGGAACGAAGAAGTTTGGAGTTACGGACGACAGAAGAAAGCAACCAGAAACATAGACAAATGAGAAGAGAAAGACAGACTGAATGAATGAAATGGACGACACAACCAAACAGGCTACAAGGTAAATATAAAAAATAAAAAAAGTGTTTTAAAAAAGATCGCATTTGTCTTTCTATTTTATGTGACTGTTTTATTATTATATTAATTTAAATAAGTAGGTTAGGATTGCGTAGGGTAGGAATAAAAAAATTGTATAATCAAGACTTCACAAAAATTCATTTATTTCTGAACAAAACCGTATTTTTATTAAAAAAATAAATAATCTATAAATTTCATAATTAAATTATTAAATAGACTTATTTCAAAAAATATCTATATTAGGCGTAAAGAAAATATTTTAAGTGCATCTTCTTAGAATCATTCTTGAGAAAAAGAGAATCTCATGTAAATTGTTTAACCCAGAGCAAAGTGCTAGAACATTTCTTTGAAGGCTGACATAATATTAACTTAAAAAAATAATATCTATTTGAAACGTTCACAGGAATTGCTGCTCAAATTTTCTGTCAGCAAACTATTAAAAAAAAATAGGAAAATAATAATAATAAACATATAACAACAAATGTATGAAGATAATGATAACAAACTTTCTATTATTATAAATGCAATAATTGCCCAGAATGTTGAATACAAGTACGTCTAGTTCCATTAATATGCTTGTTTTAATGCGCGCAAATAGTGCAACTAGACTAAATAGACAATTACGATAATTAATTTTAATTTATGGTAATGACTGTAAAGCCGGTTACGGACGGTGAGCGATGATATAATATACAGGGTGTTCGGAATGATGCATCAATATTCCGGGGTGCTAATTTTAACGTTTAAAATATTTTTGGACGATGTTTAATTATGTTCTGTCCAAATTTATAAAATTATTCGAACAAAAACATTTTAAGGCCGGCATTTCAAGGGAAAAGGATCGAATCTAGACATACACAAAAAAATGCCACCCAGTAGGTGAAGGTTCTTATTAGCGTAGTACTAAACTGTAATATTGAAAATGAATCATTTCCTTTAACTTAACTTTAGGGGCGAAAATGCGTTAGAGAATATGAAAAAACGTGAATTGTACCTTATCACTATCTCCATACACCGCGAAAAATACTTAATTTACATCAATTCAAGTGTTCAAGTTTTTTAAAAGGATTCTGCGAAATGTGATCATGTTTATCGTTTATAACCGCGAAAAATACTTAATTTACATCAATTCAAGTGTTCAAGTTTTTTAAAAGGATTCTGCGAAATGTGATCATGTTTATCGTTTACAATTTCCCTATTGTGAAGTTGACATGTGAAATTGAGGAGATTGTATGATATTTTCGGTTAGTATTTGTATTTTTTTAGTAAGATAAATATACCAACATTTGTTCATTACATTCTACTTGACCAATCTGTACTTTCTGCATTTGCAGTAATTTTAACTATGTATACATATAAATCTGTTTAATGGGAAGGGAATCAGTTTATCTATATAAAATGTAATTTATTTGCTTAAATAAATAATTCAATTTTCTATAGCTTTCAATTTTAAAACTGTTTTTAAAATGTAAGATTTTAAAATAAAATCATATGCCAATAGTTATTTTCGGACTATATTCATTATAATTACTTTTCGTTGCTCGAACATAAAATTTCTTATTGAATTCTACTATTTCTTCTTATTCTTTCACCATTCCAATTAATATTTACGCAATTTCTTTAAAACTTACTGTATATTCCTATCACTTTATAAAATATTACTATTTTAATATTGCTTTACATTTCCATCAAAATCCGTTACACCACTGGTATTTGTTTTTATTCCACGCGAACTGCCAAATATTACTTGGTTGGCTACAATGGTATATAGTGCTTTCGAAAAGTAAAGAATATATTCATAATTTTTGAAATTGAGAAGTTTTCGAAAAAATCCCCTGGCACATCAATTTTGTTTTTAAAAAAGGCACTTTATGACATACGACCCACATTTGTGACGTCATCGTTGTTCGAGATATGACGTCATCGACATTTTTTTTAAACAGCAACCTCCAATTTTGGCCATGCTATTTGAAAGAGCGTGTCATTCTACATACATACCTACATCATGAAAATTATGGTGTTACATAACAAAAATTTCACAAAAATGTTTGAAGATTCTAAAATTTAATTTTCCCAATACTGAAAATGATAATGATTATGTAAAAAATCAAATAAATTAAATGTTCAAATTGTGCATCGTTGGCTGTCTGACAGTAGCCAAGACGATTAATAAATTCTTTTTGGACGTTATCAATAACTTCAGGAGATATACGATGTATCTCGTGACAAATTCTTGCTTTTAACTCTTCTAAATTAACCAGTCTAGTAACGTATACTTTGCTTTTTAAGTATCCCCATAAGAAATAATCTAGAGGTGTCAAATCAGGCGATCTGGCTGGCCACTCAATCGGCCCTCTTCTCCCTATCCAACGATTCGGGAACAGTTCATCTAAATAAGCACGGACAGGTGTTGCATAATGGGGAGGTGCAGGGTATATTTTGAAAATTACATTTTGAAATCTTCAAACATTATTTTCTTGAAATTTTTGTTATGTAACACCATAATTTTTCATGATGTATCTATGTAGAATTGTAGAATGACACGCTCTTACAAATGGCATGGTCGAAATTGGGGGTTGCGATTTAAAAAAATTGTCGATGACGTCATATCTCCAACAACGATGACGTCACAAATATGGACCGTATGTCAAAAAGGGTCTTTTTTAAAAACAAAATCGACGTGTCAGAGGATTTTTTTCTCAAATTAAAAAATAATGAATTAATTCGTTACTTTTCGAAGGCACTGTACAATAAATGCCGTTTATTCCTTCTATTTTATACACCTGTAATACAAATACACCTCGATCAAAATAAAATTTAATCCTTCAAAGATGTCTAAAAATAACTATTTTAAAAAAAATTAACACCCTCTATCTCAATAGGCGTGCATAGAAAAGAAAATAAAGAATTTTAGTACTTTCTTGACCGGGTCTTAACCCGCTACACATTTATATTATTATGTTCGCACTGGGACAGGGACACCCTGTAGAGGCACAGTGTTTTCGTATCGGCCTTGGCTAACGTTCGTGACGAGACGTTGTTAGCATCGATTTTCCTTCAGTTAAAAACGCTGGCACAAATTTCGCACTGCGAAAGGCGTAAGGCCTTAGCGTGCATTGGACTGTACCTAACATTTCAGTTTTATGCGTACTGTCCGAGACACTGGTTTTTTCATTGAAGTTAAATATGCATGTGATTTATTAACCGCATAATTATGAGAAATGTATTTAGATAAATAATGGGATTATTTAGCATATTTGTTTTATTACATTTTCTGAATGATTCTGTAATTTTATTCAAACTGTTAATTTGTGTCTCATTGTACTGTGAAACAAACTAATTTTGATAATGTATGTTTCATTCTGCCTAACTCTGTATTTACAAAGTATACTATAAATTAAGTCTTTTGAACTTTGTACCCACTTTTTTATTTAGTTGTTGACAAAGTTGCCCTTTAGGTATTACGTGTTTGAAGAACTCTCCTAATCTTGAATCTATCATCAACTCTCTTTAATCTCTCATAATCTCGCATACATACTGTCTTAATCATCGTATACTTAGCTAATTGAAATTGATTAGCTTATAAGAAGTTAAGAATTTTGTCTTTAATTCTTTAATTACCAGACCGATTCTGTTCCCAAGTAACACTAACTGAGAGTGGAATCTTCAAAGAGTAACTATTACGTAACTGACACCAACTTTGTTGTAAATAACTACAACAACGTTACAGTCACCCCTACGTATTTTCGACTACATCTGGTACTTTAATTGGTTTTGACGATGTCTTAGTTATCAGTGGTACGACCTTTAAGTTTTTAGAACTTGAAAGTGGCAAATGATTGTAGCAGCGATTAACTCATGTTACTAAAACCAAAGTTACTTCAAAGTTGCAATTACTTTTAAGTAGCTTTGATAGTGACTGCGACATTCAGGGAACCTTAATATTTGTTTAAAATCGTGGCACTTGTAAGTAATATTTATTACTCCTAACAACGTTATCGTTATTAGCAGCATCATCAAGCACAGCAACTACAAAGTTTATATCATGTATTAAATTCGCCATGAAGTAAATTTTACTATGGAATATGTAGAAAGAAATGATATGTAACATTAGCTGGAAGACAAAGCAAGCAACATACAAATGTGACATAGAAGGAGGAGAGTGCTAAAGTTTCTTAAAAATTGCTGTTTCTACGGCGCAACGTCACTTCTACGGAACCACAACGTCGCCGTATAAGTTACGTAAACGTCGCCGGAACGTAACAGGCACTAAAAACTTATTTTCCATTTTCGTCGCGGGCAGTTAATGGGAACGTTTCTATTACGTGCCCATGATTAGTGGCAAATCACTTTAAGGTACCTACAATAGTGTAACTACGTTCCAATCACTAATTGTGGTAGTTTAGTTGCACATTCTAATTTAGTCGTGAGAAGTCGCAGACCATCGAGGCTAAACATGAATGAATATTTGAACTTGAATTAATCAATAATTGTAAGTTGAGTTGCCAAAATTTATTCTTAGCAAATCGTATGTATGCACAGTCTTTCCCTGCCAAGTTTCGTTCGAAAGAATTTTTTGTTCACATAACACTAAAAGTTCGGGATACGGGACAGTTCCAATCAAGACTTGAAGGTGCAGGTTGTTCAAGATTGTTAATTCGAAGGAAAAATCATGCACACCATAGAGGAAAATTCCTCAACGCGTACTCTGTAAACAGTATACCAGAGAAATGTTTTGTATTGTGTGGTGTGACGTACTTCCCAGGAAAATCAAATTTCTCTCACCAAAAGGATCTTCAGTTACAACTCAAAGATTTTTCACGGAGGGTATTATTTTGTGAATGGTTTTCTTGAGCAACAAGTTCTTGGCAAATACTTACTATGTTCTTGTGAATCTACTTTTACATGCCGCATCGAGGCGTTACAAAAATAATAACTTGCACATTTTGAACATTGAAAATCCACAAGCTTTTGAACACTCATCAACAAATATTTAAAAAAGTTCATATCTGGGCTGATATCACGAATGTATCATATTATAATTCCTTTATAGGTATTAGGTAATTAAACAAGAGGATTAAATAATACTAAATTTATGTAGAAATAAAAATAATGGAAGGAACAGTTTATACAAAGTACAAATAATGCGTAAAACTCCGTTTTTTATATAAAACCTAAATTTAATTTAAATTCAACGCGTTGTTCTTTTGCGTAAATATAATCGAGTTATTCGTCTCCAAAGTCAAATAAAACCTTAATCTTTTCAATTCTGTTCAGCTGAATGCTTCTAGTATTTGGCCTGCGATTAAAGGTTTATTTACACACATCAGTGCCGTGTCAGTTCTGTATCAGTATCAGTATCAGTGAAAAATAAAAAATCGTTGCTTAAATTTTAAATTGGCGTGTTTATACAATGCCGTATCAGTGTTGCTTCAGGGTCCGTTCAGTGGCTTTTAAATACGCCGCCGACGATATTTTTGTAATTCTACTGACGAACTAACCAGATTTTTTTATTGCTTAGAATAGATGGAAAGCTTATAGTGTTGGTACGAAATGTTGATTATCTGCATGATACATATATTTAGATCACTTTGTTTGATCGTCTACTAACTCCTTTTTACAGACTACGGACGGATAGATGTAAACTGGTATCAGTGATCGACCACAAATAACACAGATACTGAACTGATACGTCACTGATGTGTATAAATGGATCTTTATACGTTTTAACAAATTTAACAATCTCAAATAATAAAAGAAAATATGCTGTCCTGTTGACCGTTTATATATTTTTAAAAGATAGGAAGACAAATGTATGGAGGTATCCGCTTTGGGATAATACAAGGTAATCCATTTTATAGTAGCAGATCTCCACCCTGTATGTAGATTTCATATTAATTTGAAAATATTGATATATGTGTCTAGAAATTGCTCCTTTTCGATATGTAGGGTGTTAAAGTTTACGAAAAATAACATTGCATTTACCGAATAACTGAGAAAACGTTTGATTTTATATTAGAGAGGTGCTATACTTTCAATTTAAGCCTATTACATAAAAAATCATTAGGTCTGTTATCTTGTGATCTTATATTTATTTATGTTAAATAAGTTCATCATTCAAGTTACAAGCAGTACTAATATCTACAAATTTTATGTATATCATAAATGAAGGGGGCGATTTCTTGGGTGATTTTAGGTCTAAAAGCTTTAATAAATTGCTGGTCACTCGAAGTTACACATAGAGATTTTTAGGCAAAATTTAAAGTTCAATATTTTCAACAGGAAGCAAATTTTTTAACGCGGCTTGCAAATTTTAAGAGCTAGTTTTTCTCGGATTAAGCTGCATGACGTATATTTATCGTAGGACCATAGGTTTATTATATACGGGGTGATGACTGAAGTCATGCAAAAAATCTAAAAGTTTGTATGAGCGAAATTTCCGCAAAAAATTTTTTTGGTTGTTGCAATATGGTTCGTTACTAAGGTAACATCAACATCTCTAGACGTTTTTGTCAGTTTTTGGATTAAGGACCTTAGGCCTTGTACACACCACTTAACATAAAATTTGGTTAGAAAACTAGCAACATTTTTAAAATGCTAACTTGACATTGGATTGACGGTTCTTGATGATTTTTGCAGATTAGGAGTCCTTATTTTACGTAGATTTTCTATGGTCTAAACATAAAAACAACTTGAGGTGAGAATTTATTTTTACAAAAACTTACATAATGCTAAACCTTAGCGCGCGTCGTACCCTACGTTTTTGTTTATTATCGACCCGGTATAATGTGTAAATTTCAACCCTCAAATAAAATGCTTAGACCATAGAAAATCTACGTGAAATAAGGATTCCAAATCTGCAAAAATCATCAAGAACCGTCAATCCAATGTCAAGTTATAGCATTTTAAAAATTTTGCTACCCAAATTTTATGTTGAGTAGTGTGTACAAGGCCTAAGGGCCTTAATCCAAAAACTGACAAAAACGTCTAGAGATATTGATGTTATCTTAGTAACGAACCATATTGCAACGACCAAAAAAATTTTTTGCGGAAATTTCGCTCATACAAACTTTTTGATTCTTTGCATGACTTCATTGATCATCCCGTATCAAATAAACCTATGGTCCTACGATAAATATACGTCATGCAGCTTAATGCGAAAAAAACTAGCTCTTAAAATTTGCAAGCCGCGTTAAAAAATTTGCATTCCTGTTGAAAATATTGAACTTTAAATTTTGCCTAAAAATCTCTATGTGTAAGTTCAAGTGGCCAGCAGTTCAGATCATCAGGTGCTTAAAGTTACTTGTCTTTAAAAGAAAGGGCGTTTTTGAAAAATATAAAATTTTTTTAAATTTTCTCTGAATTTGTTTAACGTAGGTATATTGACGAACTATAGGAACTAATGTAATTAATAATTGAATGAAATAATTTTTGTGTAAATCTGTTGACCAGTGGGGAAGATTCGAGAAAGCCTTGTCATAAAAACCGTCAAAACAATACGCCACTTTAGAAAAAGATTAATTTCTCTCATTTTTAGAATGTTTATCAACAAACTTTTCCTAAGAACTGAAAGAGCATTGCTTATGTAGGTTTGCACCCTGTGTAATGCGTCATTTTCTCCAACATATCTTTAGGAAACTGAAAGTGCCACGGATACGGTTTTAGTGGTGATAAAAATTACCAACCTTTGTACTACCTGAATGAATGCGTTCAAAGAACTAGACTTTATACGTAAACGGCTCTAGAGAATACTGCAAGGTGCATATAAAAGGAACTGTACGTTTACTTACCGGTTTTGTCAACATTTAGTGCCATTTTGCATCCAGTTAAGGGTTGCCAGGGGCAACGCACGTAATATTTCAACACAGCCCAAGGGGAGAAGAAAATTGCGATATCTTTGAGAAAATAAGTTTGTTCGAAACACAAGGAACTTTTGTAAAGTTGTATACAATAAGTCTGCAAATTTCTCTAATTTATGATGTTAGATTTGAATCTCTCTGATCAATTTTATCAGAGCGTTAAATTCTACGAACAATTGCAGTTCAAAATTTGCCGAAGCAGTAAAATCGGAAATGATAATTTTTTATTATTGAATTGCAGTGCAGAAATAGGTCAGATTTCATCTATTGTGGTTGAATTTTCGAGTTCCCACTGTTTCAAAGGTGAAGTTAGATATTTATAGAGTGTTTTCATTAAACCAGGTTAGTAAATTTAGATAGATTAACTTCTTTAGATAATTATTCAATAGAGCTTTGTCTGTGGAATTGCTCATTAGCATACATATATGTTTGGTATCAGAGAGCATACATATGACTTCATTGATAGGAATTGTAGGAGATTTATATTAGCTTAGAATATCTTTCTAATACAGTAAAAAATCATTGGGGTAATTAAAATATAATGACACCTTGTCAACATGAATAAAGGATGTTACGTCCTGTTTTTAATTAGATTTAGTTCATTTTAAATAAATAGGGGATATTTTTTACTACTGTTTAAAGTATTTTATTATTTTTTATTTAACTCAAAATTCTCTAGGCTCAATTTTCTTCAAATTCAAATTCTGCGTGATACTGATGGACTGCGACTTGAGGCCTTGCGGAAAGAAGAAACACATTAGCTATATGTATGCGTGGTCGGATATGTCACGTTCGATCGCTCGTTTTTCTATTTGCTCAGTGCAACCAAATTCCATTATCAAATAAATAAAAAGGAAGTCAAACTTCACCCAATAGGCACGAATACGTAAAAAAACATTTAATTTGGGTAGTGTTGCCTACCCTCTAACAATTAGGAGCAACTTGTGATATATTTTTAGATACAGCGCATCTAAGATAATCTGGAAATTGAAAAAAAAAATGTGGTGTTTGTTCCATTAAAAAAAAATGTCATGACGTCATTACTCGAAGGTAGGTCACCCTGTATATTAAATTATTATTTGAAAAAAAGTAAATTAAAATAAAAAATCGACCTGTTTCGAGAATTTTCAATCATGTCTTTAATTTGAATTTATGAACGCACTGTATACCTACAAAATAGCGGAATTTCAAGAAACAACCACTCTGCGGGCTAATGCCCAGTGAATTTACACCTAGAAACTTATAACAGACGGCCAGGTCCAGAAAGTTCAGGTGCAGATGATCAGACATATACCGATTTCGAGTTTGTTAGCTCGCTAGGCCGGCGATAATCGTGACTGCTTGATTTTATATCCAGTCTATAAAAAGTATAAAAATACATAGTGCTTGAGCTATAACTGTCTACATCTATTACCCATTATATGATATTTTGTCGATTTGGACGTATATTACAACGTGAAATAAACGTCTTACAAACATTACATTTAACGTGTACTTAAATCTGCTTAAAGCATAAACCTGTATTATGTACATTGTGAAAAAAAAACGTGGCAGAATACATTCTATTTCGGTATTCATTTCTACCTTCAAGTGAAAACGTGTAGTGTCAACATATTACACAACTGTCAATGCTTTACTTTGACGTTTGCCAATCGCCTTCGACGGTTCAATATAAACTGACTTCAGCGGCGAAACCGAACCGTTTATATATGTTTTTAGGATTCTCGAAGTTTCGGCGACATCGAGAACGTGTCGAGAATCAAATAGAATAGTCTGAACTGTTCTAGAAAACGTATTACAAAAATTATGAGTTCTAACGCAAACAGGAACATAATTAACAAACTAACAAGGTAGATGAGCTTCCGTAACAATACAGGGTGTCCGGAAATGATGACCAAAAATTTAGGGGATAATTCTAGACCGAAAATAAATGCTATTTCTTTCTATAACATTTTTTACAAAATTGATTATTAACGGAGTTACAGGGTGTTAAAATTAAAATTTTATTTTCGAAATCCAAATATTTACATAAAAGTTGTAAGTCGGGGGTTTTTGCTGACGAGAAATTCAAATATGTGTCTAATGTTGTCACTAGTAGAGGGCGCCACTTGTGGCACACCACGTTTCCTTTAAATATCAGAACTTTTTTTGCATCTTAATGTATCCAACTGACTATCGAAACAGTAGATTCTCCTATCTGTTTTATTTGAAAAATGTATAACTTGCTGAAGTCGGTAGGCGTAACCATTTTTTAAATAATCCTATTTGAAATGCTCAGTGCACCGAGTAAAAACTGTTTCAGTGGTTTCAGTTAAAGTGCCTTTTCTGCTGAAAATACAGCAAAATGTTACTTGAAAAAGTTGTTCAGAATCGTAAATTATGGAGACGTGCAAAATATCAAGAAGATCGGCGAGGTTTTATCAAAGCAGGCCGATTTTTTTTAAATTTTGCACATCTCCATAATTTACCGTTCTGAACAACTTTTTCCAGTAACATTTTGCTGTATTTTCAGTAGAAAAGCACTTTAACTGAAACGATAACAGTTTTCAATCGGTGCACTGAAAATTTCTAATAAGATTATTTCGAAAACTGTTACTCCTAACGACTTCAATAAGGTATACTTTTTCAGATACAATAGATAGGAGAATCGATTGTTTCAATAGTCTGATGGATACACTAAGCAGCAAAAAAGTTCTGTCAAAGAAACACGATGTGCCATAAGTGGCGCCCTCTACTAGTGACGTCGAAATTAGAAACATATTTGAATTTCTCGTCCGCAAAAACCCCCGATTTTCAAATTTTATGTTAATATTTGGATTTCTTAAGAAGTTATTTACAAATATCCAAAATAAAATTTTAATTTTAACACTCTGTAACTTCGTTAATAATCAGTTTTGGAAAAAAAGTTATACAAAGAGCATTTATTTTCGGTTTAGAAGTATTCTCTGAATTACTTTCTCATCATTTTCGGACACCCTGTATAATAACAGAATATCTATGAAATTTAAATTCCTGAACAAATATTCTAATACATATTCTCATAGCAAAAAGTATTAAACATACCGTGTACACATTTATGCTGCAAATTCATTTTTTTAATTAGAAGTATGTCAACAAGTTGATGATTAACATTATACACACAACACAAGTTTATTTTGCAGCAAACAATACAATGTTTATCTACTTTTTTCTTCATGAACTTACACTTGTAACGATTGTTTCCCTACGAGAAACAAAGGCATTCTCATATCTCGTTGAAAAATGTCTATTGTCACCATTGTCTAGATATTTTTATGAAAGTCTTCGTATTTTTTCAGTTCATTTATATACACTTGCTTGAGGCTGACAAATATGCCCTTTAAGGATTTCGCATTCCATAGGCCTTAAATGGGTTATCTGGAGGATGGCCCGCCCTTAGCTAACGAATAAGTTATGTACCTCTATTGCTCAGCTATACATTCCCAGACGTCTCGACGGACGTAGTCGAGGGTGTAGTATTTCCAATCAGAGAGGCAATCACAGAGACGAAAACTTTAACAAAACTTTTCTAAGTATTCCACATATTTTGTCCTTACTTCGACGAGGGTGTCCTTTCTTTCTTCAAAACGTAGGTCCATACAATGCTGCAAACTTCTACCGTATTTTCATTCCATATTCAGGGTTTATATAAGTTTTTTGACAATATTTTGGTTAACATATTTTTTAAGTATACAAGTCCGAGCAATGCAAAAGTCATAACGTTTTTGTATTATTTACTGCATGCATTTTTGAGAACAGCACATTTTGCTGTTATATTTTTCAAGTCTTCGGCATCTTTTGGGATCGCTTTGTAAATATATATATTTTTAAATACCCCCATAAATAGTTATTAAGTGGAATTAGGTCAGTAGTTAACCACAGTAAAATATGTTTAAAAGAGGTTCTATTTCATACTGTTTATATCCAGTTTTCTAATAAAACTGATGGCTTGGTGGTAGTGGGACTCTTACAAATATAATTTTCTAAAAGGGGCAGTTCGAAAATGATTTAAAAATACACTTGTGTACGACATTGGATATTGGTTCACTGTAAAACCTGTCAAGGCAAATCATGCAATCGGCGACCGAACAAAAAATTTAAAGAAATTGTCAAGGAAAGAAATAATAAACAACAGTCTATAACACTTATTTTATAAAGCAAATTCAACTGCTTTTGCCGGTATTGTTATTAATAGAAGTCATAGTTTATAGTTTTAATTAATAAAGTAGTTTGGCATACCTGACGTTATTTCAGCGTTTATTTTACCACATAATATGTAAACAAAAATATTTAAAGATACCAATTCAGATTTTGGGGTAAATATAAAATCACCACCAAAGGACTCGGATATATCTCAGACAACACAATAACAACTTCTCGTAGCTGGAAGGGTCCGAAAATGGTTCCAGAACACATAATCTGTTTTAATTCATTTTGACGTTTCGTTTGACGTTTGTTGAATTTCTACAATAGAGCCTAAACAACAACAAATTAGTTTGACATTTCTGACGTTCATGCCGTGCAAAACGCATTTCATCTGCCATTTGTTGAATGTCTAGAAAGAAGCGTAACCTACTCCTCGTTCCACTCGAAAAAATCGCTATCTTCTATAAAGAGGCGTAACCGACTCAATTATCCTCGGCCGTTTTTGGCATCAAAATACGCCGTAGGCAATCTAGAAAGACGGCGAAAGGTGTATCGCAAAAAAAGGCTTTGTGTCTGTAAAATGGTCAATTTTCGAGTGAAGTGACCTAACTTCGTCCATGGCGTTGATACTGAAGATGAAATGTTTTCCTGAAAGAATGCCTTTATTATTACAAAATCGTCCGATTTTTGGCTTTTCTTCATAAAATTGAATTAAATATAGGGTACCACTTAATAATCTTACTGTAGCTATTTATTCATTTTAACTGTTTTAACATTCAGTTTCGGAGCAATTGGATATCACACAATTACGAGGTTCAATGTTGTTAAAATAAACATTATGCAAGTAGATGCGCCTAAAATAAATTAGGGCAACTTCTAATTTATTGGCCAAGTTGCTGTAATCAATAAATTGAAGCACAATTTCTGTGCCACAGTTCTGCCCGTACGATTCGCTGTTAAATGAATTGCTATTGTTCAAAACATCCAGTGGAATCGATAATGTCCGACAAAGAGGGTTGTGTCGTTTAACTGTATACGAATATTTTTATTTCGTTTGTTGTAGACAATATTCATCAAATTCAATTTTTATGATACTTTGAGTTAGGCAGAAATGAGTTCTACATACATTCATTACTTTTGTAAACGATGTACTATATAATACAAAAAACAAATGACCAGTTTTATCATAGTTAGGCCTGTCTGTCATATATAAAAATATGGAAGACATAAGTGATGTCTGCTATTAATAGTGTTGTTTCTTTTGACTTCTATATTTATGTGAGCATTTTGTGACTAAAATCTCGGATTGCCTATATCTTTTTACCAAATATGGACAGAAACGCAGTGAAATGTTTTGTCAACGTTTTATTTAACTGATAAAATCCCTCATAATATTAAATGTCCTCGGAGAGGAGATTTATTTTTACAGTACAACTTTGCATGCTTATCGTAGGCTCATTTTCAAATCATGCATATTATAACCCAACTAACATTTAAGCCTAATAGACTACTACACAAGAAAAATAATCCTAAATTGATTAAGATTTACTACTTTCTTCCATAAAAATAGTCTTCAATGTTACAAAATCTTATAATACCTAAATTTTAGTCAAAAATTTGTTAACTAAGAGTAATATAATGCCTTCCAAGTAAAATGAAATATATGTCAATTTATACAGTTCAAAATTACATATGGTTTACCTATTCTATGTTTTCAAATGCTAACATTCCAATAACGTGTAAGACGAAGTTATAATTTACTTAATTTCGCCTAGAAATCTGTCTTCAATATCCAAGGATTTTTAAATTATTACAATAGGTAAATATTTACATATTTATTACGATATCAAAATACTTATTTTAGTCTTCAACTAGTAGTTAAAAATAAGGTAATAACTAGTTATTTTGCCCTATTAAATCCTTCAATTGGTTTCTTTTATTTTTATTACAATATAATCCTATTTTCAACTTTGTTGATAACTTGTAAAATATTTGATCATTTCAATTAACCTAATAGAAATATTGTTCTATATTATTGTACAAATTTACTTGGTAATAATACTTCGACGTAAGTGTGTCTTATAAAGGTCTTTTAGGGAACAAGCTTCTTGTTATATGTATTCCGACAGATCTTCATGTAATAGCACGTAGAAATTGTTTTGTGTTTTGGCGATCTGCAGTTAAAACTAAGCCCTACACAGTATTAAAGAGTTGTAAAAACAAGTTTAAGCCGACACTGCATATCATGTAAATCAGTCTAATGATAATATATCGATAAATACTTCATATATAAGTATTCTTATGACTGTTATCGTGTCAGATGAATTCAGTAGTGCACGTGAATTGAAATTCGAATTGAATTCCGTTCGAAAATATTTATTTCGTTTTTGTTATTACGCATATATAATATTATTGGCTTTAATTTGAAGTTTCAATCACAAATTCAAGAGTAGAATTTTCTATGTAGGTACCTAGTAATAATTTAATTGGTAATAAATTACCATAAAATATCTTCATTTGGAGGAAATTTCAACCACAAAGTTAATATTTTCCTGTGACGTCAGCATTGGCATAGGCAATCTGCCCTATAGGTTAAAACATACAGACAAATTGACTTCAAAGTTGATTTTGTTTGAGCGGCCATATTGTTATAAACACTAAATGTTTTGTTCATTATTTCTAATTAATTACTCATTAAAATTATGTTAATACAGATAATATTAGTTAATATATTTATGACGAAAGATTATTAAACACATTTTATCACGAAGTACATTCAGTTTTTATTTTAGGTTATTCTTCAGTATAGTAATATTATTAAAAAGCAATAGTAAAAATGTATATTTATAAGGCGCGTTATTTTTATGAAAGTTTGGTCATGACATTATACGAAAAAATTTCCTGGGTTGTACAATTTGATGAATGGAAACCAAAAATACGGACTATTATATTAAAATCTAAATATCTATAAATATACTAACTCCTACTTGTAGCTTAGTAGCCTGACTTAGAGTCTTTTTCTTCCTATGCCTGTTCGCTATTAGAATATATAAAATGAAACATATAATGTTGTCTCTCTCTGGCAAAAGTATGTCATATAAAGGGCATAATTAGGGTATATTTTGGTAATAATGTCTTTTATATTTCGAAATTTTAACATAAAATTGGTCCGTATTTCTTTTAGGTCCAATTATATCTTATTGGTATAAAATTCTTGCCGAACAAGTATTAACTTCCATATTACTTTAGTTTTTTTCCCCACATAAGGAAAAAGGCCTACGAATAAAGGTAAACTTCCCTTATATGGAATTGGTCATGAAAAGTTTTTGACCAATTCAGAGGTCAAGTTAACGTAATTTTAACTTTAATTGTTTGTTGGGAATATGCTTAGATTTTTTCAATATGATTGTATTATAGCACAAAACATCTTACAATTTAACTGAAAATTATAGACGCATTTTAATATGCCGGCATTTTCTTAGACTTATTGTCGGAATGAGCTTTTGCGCAGAATATTATAATTCGCCTGGATGCAATCCGCCATATTATAATGAGACTGAGGATATGCCAGACAAATAATTGTAAAACAGTTTCTTGTTATTGTTGATTTGGTGTTCATTTCTGCGTATGTAGTATATTGTTACTATTTAGTAACTAATTCAACAATAAGCAAATACAGAGACGCTATTTTTACAAGTGGAAAAAACGAATGGTTACTTGCTATTTTTGTAACGAAAACGCCATTTGAAGTGTCAACAACACTTCTCACTCTCGCCACCACCGCTAGATGGTATGTGTGCCGTACAGTGCTGCCATCTCTGTCACGCATTCCCAACGACACGTATTTTAAACCAAACCACAGGTGTCTGTCTGCTCCCAGTTCCGAAACAAAAAATCGGAGACCTTAGAACTTGAACGCACCTCATATTTTCGTAAATGAGTACAATTTTATAAATGTTCAATATTAACCGAAAGTCAGTCGATAATTTACTCAGTGCATTTAATGGATTATGTATGATCGAACAATACTATGTAAAAGTTTGGCATACAAATGAAGGGACACTCTGTATAAGATCGACGATCGTCGACATTCAAAGACAATGTTCTAGTGGTGGTGAGTTTCATGAAATTTTGATTGTTTCAACAAACGGTTTCGCGGTTTGACGAAGGCGAGACGGCGAAGAGAGAACGTTATCGATTATAAAGGGGATTAATTTAAAAATTTATAAAGCGCCCACACGTTAATGTTCCTGGAGCACATTTATTTGTGAAGTTATGGGCAGGCCGCCCTCTTTCACAGTAGGAATTCGCACTTTTAAACGCGATTAGATTTTGCTTATTTAGGTATTGCCTCGAGACGGCTTTCCCCTGCTTCTGGATTTATTTCGGGACTACCGGATGAAAGGTGCCTTGGAAAACGTTTATTTTCAAATTAAGGGCCCGCATCCAAACTCTGGACAAATAGTTGTGTATAGAGTATTATAAGAACTTTTCTTTAGTTTTATTGGGTTTTTGCCACACTTCTGAAAAAATAATAAAGATTAATTAAATAGGCCCTTGCGCCAAACGGAGCAGTCAAGGGTTATTTTTGAAACTAAGTTTACCTAACCAAAAAATCTCACACTGAAAAAAGCAGATAAGAAAAAAATAACAAAAATCACATCACTATCGCGCACTTCCGTATTATTGACGTTTCGAAAAACTCTCTGTTTTCGTTCTCAAAATCGTAGTAAAAATATTAAACGTATGTCAAGTTTGACAGTTTAAAATTTGTTTATCTGCTTCCATAGAGATGTTAAATGATTTTTATTTTATTGTTACTTCTTCTTGATACAACTGTAGCCAACAATGATCGATGTTTACTGAACAGTTTGACACACACTTATCTCCGTTCAACAAAATAATCGCGGTCTCTTTTAATTTTCTTTTTGTTGCATTATCTTCCTTCTCTAAAATTTTTGCCCAACCCCATTGAATCTAATGACCGTTTTCCCAAGCGTGTTTGCAAATTTAGGATTTTTCAAATTCCTGTCTTTTTATGTAATTTTTATGTTCCTCAACTCTAACATTCATAGGCCGAGACGTTTCTCCAAAATATTAACTTAAGTACCTTCCACGATCCCTATATTAAGAAGGTTTAATAACTCTGTTTTCCATTCGAGATTAAAGGCATTTTAACACACCAGTAGTTTCATAATAGCACGCTTCTATTTTATAGCATCTTATTTAGAATTATTATTAACATTAACATTTATTTCAAGAATCATTTGACCGGGGTTATTTAAATTTAGTCGATAAGGAGTTTCTGACATTCTGATATCTGTCTTCGTATCCAGAATGAGTACGTATAGGTAACTGCTCAATGTATAAATTGAAGTATTAAAATTGTGTATTTTCTACCTTAACTTGTTTCTCTCCAGTATCTCTGGCTTCATTCGTTTATAATTTCTTGATTCTATTTTCAAATATGAAGAAAGTTTACCACACTTCGAAATATCAATACCTTTGTGCACTTTCAACATTCATTTTAGCATGAAATATTTTGTCCAGAGAGGCAGTAAACAGTTTCTCCACATTGAAAAGGATAGTAGCACCTCTTATGTAATAATTACACATTTTCCTATGCCCCTTTTTTAACCAGTTATCGAATTCCACCAATTTCTTCTCGTGCACAATTTAGATTTTCGCTGGTAACAGATGCAATGTTGCTTTTTGGGCTTCTTGCTGGATTTCAGTCAGAATCAAGAAATTCTCAGCATTCTCACTCGTTTTTGTGTCAATTTTTCAAATTTTTTACTCTTGTTGACAAGTAAACAAACATAGTCATTTAAAGGATTTAAAGACTTTCTATTATTCACCTAACAATAAATATTCTCGATTAAAATAAATTTGCCAAATATTACGTTTTTCAAAGCCATAATTTTTCACCACCTCTCATACCGGTTAAGGCGGGGATTTTGTAGAAAAGAAATTGCACAGCCTGAGTGAGCGAAACGGCGAATCAATGAGGCCTATGAGACAGTATACAAACCGTATAGGCCCGAACCACAAGGTTCCCTGAAGTTTATCGTGCATTTTGACGTACATAAAAATGGAAGCCGTGATATATGTTATGATTTTACTCGAGGACACAAAATGTAAAATTAGCAATAAATATTAATCTGAAAGTGAAACACAAGTTGTCCTATATGTCCTGGCTAGTGAGTGAAGTAATTTGGTGGCTGTGGCTGTGATAATTTTGCCGTAATTGCGACATATAGGCGTAGTAACTGTGTGGCTAAAACTATGGTATTTTAACATTTATTTTAATTATTCTTGTGATTTTATGAGCAATGAAAATTATCCCACGCACTAGCGGGAACCTTTGTGAATACGTTGATATATAATAATAACCAATTATTTCAATTTTCTTGGAGTTCTGTGTTCTCGCTTGAAGCCCTGTTAGACGGTAAAAATATTTATACAAAATCCCAGCCTTAAACGGTTTTGGCAGTAGTCGTGGATGATAAAGCGTTGAATTACTTTCGGGAAATTAACCAGCCCTTAATCTTATCGAAAAAATGTATGACTCGGCTGCGCCTCGTGTATCGAGTGATATGTAATAAACATTCATTCCATATTTTCGATGCAGCAATTAAAAAGAACCGCATATAAAAAAGTGAACTTTTCGCTCTCGATCAGCCTTTTTCTCACATGTTTTCTATTGCATATTGTTAAACACACAACAATCAATAACTGACCATAAATTTTGTTCTACCTACATTACACTGAAATGGAATATTAATTTTAGAAATCTTTTTTGTAACAGTGTGTGTGGAATAATCGAACGTATTTGCCGACATATTTAAGGTTAAGAGATAATAATTTTAACTCTCGGCGTCTTACTCCAGTGTAGTTCAGCGAAAACGTGACAGCATTTGAAGAAAAAGTCCCGATCAACCCTCGCACATCCATCTTGCCGGATCTGATTTATTGTCTTGTGACTGTCTCGTGGGTAGAGCTCTAGAGGAACTGCGGAAATTTTCCATCGGTGTAAGGAAATTTTAGGACACTGGCTGTGTCCTTCATTTTATGATGCCAGGATTAAGACATCAGCAAAGTGTTTTAAAATTCAAAGTGTGTTTCGTCGAGATAAAGAGCAGCTCAGTACAAATACCAATTTTTGAAAAATTTTCATGTGGCGTGGTTAAACAAACACGAACGACACACAAGAACCGGCAGCAAAAGAAACATAACGAAACTATCTTTTGCTATTTCTGACAGAATAGCCAACGTAACGTGTTATACCAATTTAAATTTAAAGCATGAAGCACATTCAAAACAGTTTATGTCAGACAGCGTTTATAAAGGGTTAGCTAGGGCTAAATAAACTATATTAAACCCCTATTTATTGACGTCCATGGCCGCGCGCCAGACGCGATTTTAAATTTCGTATACATCAGAGGTACGTGTATCAATTTACCACACATTTAAAGAAAAACTTTTATTTACGATGTACCTAGATGTTTATTTATTATTTGATAAGAAACATGCAGAGAATGGTTTATATGTGAGAATTATGTAAAAAATATTCGCCACCTGTACCATTGCATTTAATCTTTTTAATTTATTTGTTTTATATGAAATTCACTTCAACAACACTCAGTTCTGGTGTTACGACAATCAAAATGTCATACATTATCCGGCTCTTTAGATATGCAACCATCATGAGAGACTGCGCGCACGTATTTGCTGAGCCATTGTGTTTTTATTTAACTCTATTTTGAAGCATTGTACTTTCCCTTCACTTTGGAAAAAGGCTTATGTGTGTCCAATTTTTAAAAAGGTAATCAGAATGAGGTAGAGAACTATAGAGCTATTTCGCTGTTGTGTAATTTTTCTAAAGTTTTTGAATCTGCTTTATATAGGGAAATTTACTACTTTACTAAGCAGTTGATATCTATACATCAACATGGTTTTATCCAGAAAAGATCAACAATCTCTAATCTTACAGTTTTTCTCAATACATTTCTGAAGTATTAGATGGTGGTGGCCAGATTGATGTAATATTTACTGACTTTCGAAAAGCTTTTGATCAGATAGATCATTATATTTTATTAGCAAAATTGTATCAGTTTGGTTTTTCCGACTCATTAATTAAACTTTTAGAGTCTTATTTAGCTAATAGACAGTTTGAGGTCAGATATCAAAACTTCACGTCTCGTTCTTTTGTTCCATCATCTGGTGTGCCGCAGGGCTCTAATTTGGGCCCACTTTTATTTTTACTATTCATTAATGATCTTCCTGATGTTGTTTCCTGTGAAAATTATTATTCGCTGACGACTTTAAGCTTTATTCTAAAATTAATTCGGTTTCAGATTGCGAACATCTTCAGTTTTGTATAGATCGCTTGTCTGTATGGTGTGAATTGAATCATCTGTCACTTAATATTTCCAAGTGCAAATCTATGTCCTTCACTCGCAGGATTAATTTTGTTGCATATGAATATTCTATTGACGGCTACACCATTAGTCGTGTTGAGCTATATAAAGATTTAGGGATTACCTTTGACAGTAAATTTACTTTTATTGAACATATTAATATTATTGTATCTGGTGCTTTCCGGACTTATGGTTTTATATACCGCAATTGTAGAGATTTTAAAAATGTGGTCACGTTGAAAACTTTATATTGTTCCTGGTCAGGTCTAAACTCGAATACGGTTCCATAATATGGTACCCGATTTATAATACGCATCAGCACCGGCTAGAATCTGTTCAAAGAAGATTTTTAAAACTTCTTGCATTTCGACAAGATGGCGTTTATCCACTTCAGGGTTATAATCACACTAACCTATTGAATCGTTTCGGATTAGAGTCATTGGATTTCCGTCGTAACGTATCTCTTATTCGCTTTCTGTTTAATCTTTTAAACAACAGAGTTGATTACCCCGTACTATTGAGTAATATTTACTTTCGTATACCACGTGGTTACACGAGGCAACAAAGTTTGTTTTACTGTGATTCCCCTAGAACTAATATACTAGCTAAATCTCCTATTTACTTAATGTGTAATTTGTATAATAAAATTGCTAAGGATTGTGATATTTTTAATGGCAGTTTAAAGTCTCTGTGTCATTGTGTTTCTCACTTAACGTAACTTATATGTGTGTTATATGATTTTGTCTCTTTATTAGTATATATTATATGTATTTATTTTTAGTTTCTTATTACCACTTAGTTTTGTTTATTACTTATTCCTGTAATTGGGTTTTCCTGTTGGAATAATAAAGGTTATTATTATTATTATTATTATTATTTTTTTTTTTTTTTTTTTTCCCCAGTAAACACCTTCCGAGGCTCCGACACACTCGGAGATGTTCTGGAGAGTCAAGCAATGACCACTCTCCACTCCGTGGAGTCAGTAATCATTGCGCCCGTAAATCGTGTGTTCTGAGCAGACGTAGCGAACCAAGGACGATTGCCTTCTGCATTCTGCCGGCTAAGATCTCTGCCGAATTTCGACAAGCCGGTATGATCTTTAACTCAGAAAGCAACGTATGTCTCATTCCACCCAGGACGCCTATAATTAGCACCACAATCTTAACAGAGTGGTCTGGATACAGCCTGCGGAGCTCGGAGAGAAGATCTCGATACTTCCTCCGTTTTTCCTCCTCTTTTAGGACGATGTTGTTCTCTGCGGGAGCCGAGAACTCAATCACAAACATCGTCCTAAGCTGGTGGTCGAGGAGGACTACATCAGGCTTATTGGCTTAGATTTGCCTGAGGGTGGGGAATGAATAGTTCCAATAAATTCGGCACTTCTCATTCCCCACTACGGATTCTATATCCCCCGGAGCATAAGGCAGCACTGGCGTCTCGTCTATCTCATACGAGTGTCGTAAATGATAATACAACACCCGTAAGGCTGAATCGTGTCTTTGAATATACGCTGTGGCCGCATATACCGGACAGGCAGACAGGAGATGCATAAGCGTCTCCGGCGCTTGGCGGCAGGCCCTGCAGCTGGTATCAGGAACCTCGATACCCAAGACACGACTACGATAGACGAGTGTGTTAATTACACCATCTTGGCAAGCCATTATGAATCCCTCGGTCTCAGAGTTCAGCCCCGCTGACCTCAAAAAAGCAAAGGTCAGCCTTTCAGATAAGCCAAGCCCTCTAGATGACGGTAGAAGAGACCATGCATTGGCTTATCCTTATGTAGCTGCAGAAGATGACGCGTTTCTGCAGCTTTAATTAGGCTTTTAACTGAGCAGGGTCCGAATCGGTGACAGATTCTGGATTTCCACGCTCAGTATCGAACACGAGACCAAGTTCATCGGCTGCTCTTCTCGCTGCCTTATACACAAACGCTCCTATCCCTGCTGTTTCATGGTCTTGGACCATGCAGAGAAGGGGATCCGAGCTCCTGATGACTTTGCAGGCCTCCTCCAAAACCACTCTGCCCTGGAGACACTCCAAACTCAAGAGTCCACGGCCTCCCCGATTTCTTGGGAAGTATAGCCGCGGAACGGACGATCTTGGATGCAAACTCCGATGGAGATGCATCATTTTACGGGTTCCTACATCGAGTTGCCTCAGCTCTTCTTGTGTCCATTTCACTACTCCAAAGGAGTAGAGAAGGATCGGAACGGCAAGCATATTTGTGGCACTCACCTTGTTCTTACCCGACAGCTCCGAAGACCAGATCTGTCGGAGGCGGTGCCGATACCTGCCGCGGAGAGCGTTTTTCACCGTTGCCACCTCATGAGTGCCCCGCTGTGGGACACCCAAATAGGTGTACGACTCTCCGGCATCTAGATAGTGAAAGATGCTTCCGTCTATGAGCTGGGCGTCCTCTCCGTATGGACCGCATCGTCCTCTCTTGAGATGAACCAGTGCACATTTGTCCAGCCCGAACTCCATCCCAACCGCCTGCGTGTACTCATGTACCACTCTGAGGGACTGATTTAAATCCCTCTCTCCGGAGGCGTAGAGTTTAAGGTCATCCATATAGAACAAATGGGTGACCTTATGCCTCCGGTCTCCTGGGGTACCGCAGTTGTAACCCCGGGTACGACGAAGTTCAACGGATAATGGCATCAGTGAGATGCAAAACAAGATGGTACTCAGGGAATCTCCCTTGAACACTACCCTCCTGAACAAAACCGGCTCTGTCTGGACCCTTGCATTAGCCGATGTTATGGTAAAGCGGGTCCTCCAGAGCGGCATGAGTTGTTCAATACATCTCACTATGGGGTCGGCCACCGCAAGACATTGGAGCAAGTGGACTATTAGCTCATGGGATGTCATATCAAATGCCTTGCGGTAATCTATCCAGGCCATTGAGAGGTTTCGCTTGTACTGCACGGAGTCCTGCGTAATACATCTGTCGATGAGCAGGTTCTCCTTACAGCCAGCTACACCCCTCTTGGACCCTCGCTGCTCGTATATCCGTTGATAAACGGGGTTCACTGCGTGGAGCACACGCGCGTACAAGATGCGAGTAAACACCTTGTAACACGCATTCAGGCAGGTTATTGGACGGTAGTTCTTTGGCTGGGACAAATCTCCGCTCTTAGGGATAAGCACGGTTCTCCCCTCGACAAACCACGCCGGAATTTGCTGCCTCCATTTAGCCAGGACGTGAATATTCTGGCCAAATGGCGGTGGACACTGGTGAATTTTTTCCACCAGAAGTTGCTGATCCCATCGGGACCAGGAGCAGCGAAGTTCTTCGATCTAATAAATGATCTCCGAACTTCATCCGGGGTTATCGGTGGGCACACCTCTTGTGGCTCTCGAAGCCTTTGACAAAAGGCCTCGAAGTGTGCCAGGGCTGGAGTGTCTCTATCCAGTGGAATCCTGCGGCCATAAAGATCTCTCCAGAAGGCTTCTACCTGATCTACATATATATACATATTATTATTATTATTATTATTATTATTATTATTATTTTTTTTTTTTTCCAGTAAACACCTTCCGAGGCTCCGACACATTCGGAGATGTTCTGGAGAGTCAAGCAATGACTACTCTCCACTCCGTGGGGTCAGTAATCATTGCGCCCGTAAATCGTGTGTTCTGAGCAGACGTAGCGAACCAAGGACGATTGCCTTCTGCATTCTGCCGGCTAAGATCTCTGCCGAATTTCGACAAGCCGGTATGATCTTTAAGTCAGAAAGCAACGTATGTCTCATTCCACCCAGGACGCCTATAATTAGCACCACAATCTTAACAGAGTGGTCTGGATACAGCCTGCGGAGCTCGGAGAGAAGATCTCGATATTTCCTCCGTTTTTCCTCCTCTTTAGGACGATGTTGTTCTCTGCGGGAGCCGAGAACTCAATCACAAACATCGTCCTAAGCTGGTGGTCGAGGAGGACTACATCAGGCTTATTGGCTTGGATTTGCCTGATTATTATTATTATTATTATTATTATTATTATTATTATTATTATTATTATTATTATTATTATTATTATTATTATTATTATTATTATTATTATTAAAACACAACAATTTGGTATGTCTTATCAGGCTTTAGTAATAAACAACTTTAGTGCTGTCAAAGTTGTCAAATCATAGTCAGAAATGTATTTATTATGTCCCCTGACATATTTTAATATTACGATATAATATCAGTTTTATATATTGTCATTTGACGATGTTGTAGTATTTGTTCCAACGCATAACATTTAATCATCCATTACAACATTTTAAAAACGTTATATGAATCTAATAAAAAAACGTGGCACTTAAAGCACGGTTAAATATTATTAAAATATAAACCTGAATTATACATTTAGATACATCGGGAAGTAAATTTTATTTCGTTGTTCATTTCTACCCGCATTTGAAAACAGGTGTAGTGTCAATGTATTTTACACGTTTCATTTTTATATTACTAAAACGTTGTGTAGAAAACGTGTTATTAATATTTGAATAACACGTTTAATACGTTAAATATATGTACCTATTTAAAACGTTTAATTTGACGTTTTACAAACGTGCAGTTAACGCGTAGTTTAATATTATTAAATATTAACTTATATTTTACATTTAAAAGTTTTTTAGTCAACTAGTACAACGTTTTCGAAACGTTATATAAACCTGAAGAATAGGGTTTTTTCTCTAATTTTTAAACATCGTACTAATATTTCGAAATATATTTGTATTGTATTTCAGAGCTCCCTGAGCACGTGGCTAAAGTTTTTGTACTTAGTGATACTTAACCTTGTAGAAGAGGATGTTAAATGTTTATACCTATTTAAAAATTGTATATATCAGCTTACATTGGCAAGAAAAATATATAAAAAAGCTTTTTATTCTAAAGCATGTTGAAAAATAAATAAAAAAAATTAACTTTCAAACAACATTATTGATCAGTTTAGATTACTTGCTTTTTGCCAGTTTATGTCCTTTACAAGAAATCGATCACCTTTTAATTTCAATTACGTTATCAACGGTTGTCACATAAAAAAAGCTTCAGAGATTAAGGATCTGGGTGTAATTTTTGATGAGAAGTTAATATTTGATTCGCATGTTAATAATTTGGTCACTAAATGTTTTCAGTTGTTAGGCTTTATAAATCGACAGACGAGACCTTTCAGAAATGTTAAATCATATTTACACTTATATTATGCATATATTTATAGCAGAATAAATTTTGCATCTACTATTTGGAATCCTATGTATTCCTCATATATTCACAGAATTGAAACTGTTCAACAGAAACGCTTAAAGTGCCTTGCTTATAAGTATAATTATAATTTAGTTGCCGCTAATATAGATGCTGTGAGACACAATTTTAATCTACTAAGTTTAGAGAACCGGAGAATTTTAAATGATCTCATATTTATGTATAAATTTGTCACTAATGCTATTGATGCGTCTCAAATATTGGCCAGTATTAATTTTAATGTTGCCCCTCGGCACCTTAGATCCACCTATCTCTTTAATATCCCTTTTAGGAGAACAAATAACTCAAAATGCACCTTCTTGTAGAATAATGAGATTGGCGAACCGCTACTGTTCTGATGTTGACTTTCAAACAATTTCGTACGCTGCCATTAAAAGCAAATTAAAGAAAGATCTTATGTAACATAGAAAACTAAATATTCATGTTCTCTATTCATTCACTTTGCTTAGTATAGTAATTTTTATTTCTGTTAGTTGCAATAATGCACTTTTTCCTTTCTTCACTTGTTTACTTTATTTAGAATATTAATTTAAATATGTTATTGTATACTTCTCTACTTATATTATTGTGTACTATTATATATGAAATAACTTTTATATTATCTTAGTGGATACTATTCTTGGGCTTGTCCTGTAAGTATCCCAAATAAATAAATAAATAATATCTGTCGGTATTTATTTAGTAAAATTTTGCGTTCTGATAATTTTTAATTCCATCTATCTTACCTTCATTATATTACGTTTGTAGAGAATCTAAAGAATTCAAGGTGTACATCGGTTCATACATTCTAAATTTATTCCAATACACTATCTAAAGTGCGCAATTCTTAAATACGCTTCGGCATATGTGGAGTTTGCTACACACAATTGGAGGGCCTCTGCAGATAGAAGGATGGGCATATTATTGTGGTTAGTTCGACTTTAGAATGAGATAGTGTCTGTAACTTATGGTTTAAATCCCACTATAAATAGAGTTGAAGCCTTTCAAGTTCAAGTCAATATTTTCTTTCAACCAATTCTAACTTAGGCCTAGAGGATATCCTTTGCGTGTATTGTTTGCCGTATCTGATCTTACCGTTATTTATTACAGATAATAAATCTCTATTTTCTGGTCGCTTTCCTCGGTATACTAGAAAAAATGCCGTCGTAGTTTTTGCCGTTAAAGTTAGTTCTAAGGGGCGAAGTAGCTAACTGTCATCCTATTTCTTTATCCTCTCGTTTTGTCCGGGGAGATTTTTTATGCAATAATCAGCGAGGAGCTTTCCTAGGGAAAATAATAAATGGGGCTCGTGTAAGTGAAAATTAACAAGATTTTTATAAAGCGAATGCCGTTTATAACGAGAAAGATACTGTAAAGATAAAATTTATAAGAAAACTGTAGTTATAAATTGCACTTTCTTAACGTGAACCATTTTATTTTTGTATAATTTCAAGAATTCTAAATAAATGTCCTCCAAAAAGACATATCTCTTACATGCCCTGACATACAGGCTGTCTAGAAATTAATGGTCAAAAATTAAAAAGTGTATAGGGGACGTCAAAATAATGGCAGTATTTCACATACATTTTTGTTCTCGCCGGGTTTCTTACGAAAATACTGGGCTTCCAAATAAGTTAAATATTGAATTTCAATCATAATTTCTAGTGTTGGGATCATTCGAGTGAAAAATAACTGATTATTCGGTTATTGCAATAACCGAAATCATGGTTATCAGTTATATGAGTAACGAATTATGTATTTGATTTTTTTTCCACTGTTCACTAGGGTTGCCACCTTTTCATATGTGCAAGTAGGATATTCTTATCTTTTAAATTCTCAAGTAAGGACATTCTTTTTACCTTCAATCATTTTTTGCAATTTAGTGCAAACATTTAATGTAGTATATAGTTATTTCTTATTCTCAGTTGCAGTTTTTAAAAATATTTTCATGAAAATATAATGAATTATTCATTTGTTTGTATGACGTAAGTCGTCTGACTTCTTGCCGCAACTATAACAAACAACGAAAAACTGTCGTAGCCATAGATAAAAATAAAATTTGGGTTGACGGAATGCAAGGCAGTTGTAAAATAATTTTGAAAAAATTAAAAACAATTTTTTTTATGTAAATGTAACATATCTTGTTAGGTATATATCGAAGATTTGTATTATTTATATTAAATATATAAATTTACCCATACGAAAGGTATATATTTATGTATTTAAAATAAAACATTTACATATAAACTACAAAAATAGTTATATTATGTACAGCTGCTGAGAATTCAAGTAACCATCACTCGAGTTATCAATCGGTTTTTGATATCACTTAAATACTCATCAATATTCGGTTATTGAAATAACTCGGTTTTTCCCAACACTAATAATTTCTAAATTGTTACCTTGTCAACCTCGAAATTTGGATTATAATATTAACTCCTAGTAATACAATTTAACTCTCACTGTATAAGTTTTTAAACTTATCACATTGTATTTATGTAAATTTTATACAGGGTGAGTCAGAAAGAGTCAATACTGAGCTGGAGATGTTAGACAAAATATTATGTTTGAGCTCATCATCGGTCAGTGGTCGCGCGGTTTAAGGCGTTAGTACTTGAATCGAGGTGACTAGACGGAGTTGGTTCGAGCCCAGCTGCCGGTAGACCGTATATAAGCTATATTCGCGCAGAGGATTGGTACCTCTCTGTGGGTATGGTAGGGTGGAATAATGTTAGCTTGGGTCAATGTGAGAGATTGATGCCGGTTGATATTTGACCACCCCTAATTAATGAGGTTTTCCAGGTTTCCCTCATTCCTGCACTGAATAGTGGTTAGGGCCTACCAACGTAAGTCGTTCCTGGGCGCAAATGCGGCCTGCTTAATAATAATATGCCGCCCCCTCTCCCGCACAAGTCTCTGACTTCTGGGCTAATCCCTGTGATTAGAATGAGGGGTAGAGATATTATTATTATATTATTATCATTCCTTATAAGAATGTCGCTGGTTTAAGAAATACTGGATTTTCAAGGTTTAAATTTTATTCTGAAATTTCTCAATAATTGAGAAAATTTTTATAGTATGACTGGAAATTGGTAGCGTTGGGTTTTTTGGTGTGTGAATTATGAATTTGAAGCTTGTTTTGACGTTGCTCCTAGAGGGCGCTAATTTTTGAGCTTAAAAAAAGTTAAAATTCTAAAAAAAAACGTTGAATTCTACGTAAAATACGAAAATTTTTAAATTATTAAAAAATTAACCTTGTTTCCCAATAAATCGAAAATTTTATGTAAAAGGATATGGTTTAAGAATAAATATTATTTAAAAAATGTTCTTTATCAGTTTCTGAGTTATTTACATTTAAATAAAAGTTTCGATATAGTTTGTGGTGATTTTTTATTCTCAAAAGAAGAAAATAACAATTATTAATAATAGTAATAATAATAAACCTTTTAAATCAGATACGACCTAAAGAAGAGTACATTTTTTGCGTAGAATTATTGAGAAGTTTCATAATAAAATTTAAACCTTCAACACCCTGTATTTCTTAAACCAACGACATTCCTATAAGGCACGATGAGCTCAAAGGTAATATTTTGGTGTCTAATATCTCCAGCTTAGTGTTGACCCATTCTTTCTGGCACCCGGTATATACGATATAAAGGTTATTTTAATTTAATACTAAATCAATAATATGTAGCAAGTAAATATGTATTTGCTGAATTTATATAAGCATTTTTTCAATAATTTATCAATGTGATGTAACGAATCTTGTTAATAATATAACAAATGTCGGTTGAAAGATGATGAAAGGAGACGGAAAAAGGGACAATATTTGTATAAAATGCACTTTGATGGTAACCTGTGTATGCGTAAACATCAAATTGTCATCCGAATAAGAGAGATTTTATTACGTAGAATAAAAAATTGATGCGGATGTCGAGTTGTTACCATATATAAGTAACGAGCAAAATCCAACATCCTCCCCTCCAGACTCCGACCTGGAAAAGGGTTAATATTGCTAAAACGGCCTGGAAATTGTATTTTCATGTTAAAGGGGTTCAGAATGATAGATTAAACAAATCAGAAGTAGCCGGAATGCGTCTAATAACGGTCATTTTTTTGACTGCCCATCTGCCTTCCTCTCCCCATCACTCAACGAGATTTACTGGCATTAAAAAGTAGATATATGATTTTAATTTTTACTGCTATTAAAATTTAACAGAATTATGAAAAAACAACGTCGACAAAGAAAAATATAAAAGTATAAATACTATATTTTATTGTTGAATTTTTAACAATATCATTATGTTTCAGAAAATTGTAAAATTGCTATCATATAAACCAAAATAATACATTGTGAATAAACTAATAAAATTGTTTTAGGGTAGCAACCTTTTTAAATTACTTATACTAAACAAATAATTGTGTAAAGAAATAGTAAATCGTTCTTATTTCGAAAACGGCTAAGTTTATCGATTTTTAACAAGTATATATTTTTTATTTAGAATTGAACGTAGTTTAATAATTTCTTATAGGAAATTCAGATTTTTGAAGGACAAAAAAGTTTGACAAATGTTTACTCCGACGGAACACTACAGCTAGCGCATCCTAGATGTGATTGGAAAATAGTAACCATTTTCGTAATTACCACCTCACAAAACATTGCTGTACAAACTTTCCAGATGCTCAAGATATTTAAAAAAATCGAAAATATTTTTTCAACTTTAACAGGCTGTAGATCGAAAAGGAGCAACATTCGGATAAGGCATATTTGTCTTGATCGCTCTATTTTGAGGCCAACAACATGCCCTTAAGCTCTGTTCCATTATTAATGAATCACCCTGTATAAACCCCAACCATCATACGATTTAGAAAAGTACCTAGATTATATCTGTTCGAACGCAGCTATGGTCTCGCTGTCCCAGTGAGGGAATGCAGCACTTGGACTCCGAAGTGTATTAGATAATAGTCCTAGCAGCCCTTGAAACACGGGCGTTTGTAAAATAAAAATAATAGTAGTTATTGATATGTAAATGATTGACAGATATTAAAAAAAGTCAAATTCTTCAATTACAGTCCACTTATTTCCCATTGCGGGACAAATACAAACTTACAAGCAGCAACTAATCATACATAAGTTTAAGCAGCCTATCATACATACATTTTGGTCCTTCGAGCCGGATATCAGTAGTTTTCCGAAGAATACATAGTTCGAGCTACAATCCGTTTGGACAAGTGAACCCACGACCAGGACATACAGGGAGTCGATTAGGGACCAGGGAAGGCAGACAACACGTTTCCCAACCGTAGACAACGCGTGAGGCAAAAAGAAGCACGTGAAGACTCAAATAATACGAGGTCAGACCTAGCTATTTTATACGCATCCTTACTAGCGCACTACTTACTTGGGCTAATAAGGCATTTGCATTCTTATTCATAATATTTGAATAACCAATAAGGGATTTGCATTCTTATTCATAATATTTGAATAACCAATAAGGCATTTACATTATTCTTCTTCAATTCATAATATTTGAATAACCGGAAGGATTGGTAACATCTATTTACAAATATCAAAATGACAGAACAACAGCTTCATATTTTAGTGACAAAACGGGGTATTTTAAAGGGACAACTGACCAGATTCGAACACTTTTTAGATAATGTAGACGATTCTCCTACTCAGTTAGTAGAACTACAAAAACGTAGTAACAAGTTAGATTCAATCTGGGACAGTTTTAATGACATTCAAGCTGAAATTCAAAGCTTAGATAATAAACCCGAACATTATACCGAGACTGTAGATTTTGAAAATAAATATTTTAAGCTTGTTGCAATTGCAGAAACCAAAATTATTGCGTCACAAGTACCTAAAGTCGGTTCAGATACTCCAACAGGTCTAAATAATTCTAGTTTAGATTCTAACACTACATTAAATATAAAATTACCTGATATTAAGCTTCCAGAATTTGCAGGAAGTTACGATAACTGGGTTCAATTCTATGATACGTTTAAAGCATTAATAGATGAAAATACTAAGCTAACCACAATACAAAAGTTCTATTATCTACAATCGGCTTTAAAAGGTGACGCCGCGCAAAGTTTGAACAATTTAGAAATAACAGAAGCCAATTATTCAGTGGCGTGGGAACTCTTAAAGGATAGGTATCAAAACAAAAAAATTATTATTCATAGCCACATGAAAAACCTTTTTGAGCTACCTAACGTTACAAAAGACTCACATACGTCATTAAGACAACTTTTAGATGCCTTTGTAAGACATTTTCGAGCCTTAGAAAATTTAGGGCAACCTGTAACAACATGGGACACCATTCTGATTTTTATTGTCATCCAAATTAGATATTGCTTCTAAAAGAGAATGGGAGATAACCACAAAAAACGAGCCTTCTCCAAAAATACAAGATTTTACAAAATTCTTACAAAGCAGATGTTTATTGTTAGAAACTTTAAATAGTAAAGTGTTAACAAATCAAAATAATTCAAATCCAAAAAAAGATTACAAATCATATTCACATGTAACATCAGTTATAACTCCAAAATGCATATATTGCAATGAAAATCATTACGTATTTTCATGCAATAAATTTCGGGCTCTAACGCCAAATGAACGATTTCAACACATAAAATCATTAAATATTTGTATAAACTGCTTTAGGGCTGGTCACAGTTCTTCAGTATGTCAAAGGGGCACTTGCAAAATCTGCAAGAAAAGGCACAACACGATGCTTCATTTTGAAAACACATCGCATTCCAATCAAACGTCCGAGGCCGTCTCTAAGACAAATAATAATGCAAATTTATACACACAAAATAATACTAATCAGAAATCTAACATTGCAACTACTTCCCAAAATATTACCGTCACGCAAGCAAATACTGAACAGACAAGTTCAAATGATACATTAGCTTCTACTACTTTAGCTCATTATTCAGACTTCAATCAAAATTATATTTTGTTGTCAACCGCTGTCATATATGTACTTGATAGTGAGGGAAATTTAATAAAATGCAGGGCACTATTGGATAGTGGCAGCCAATCAAATTTTATGACAAGAAACTGCTTTAATAAATTAAAGCTAAAATCAAACAAATTCAATATATCGGTTTCAGGCATAAACCAAAGTTCAGCTCTTATATCAGATAAAGTTCATTGCGTAATTAAATCCACACATAATAATTTCACTACCGATTTAAATTATTTAATCATCGATCGCATTACTGAAAATATTCCTCAGATTTCAATCGATTATAATTCATTGGAAATACCTTCGGAACTGTCTTTAGCAGATCCTGAATTTTATATCTCTAATCCAGTAGACGTTCTGTTAGGTGCGAACATTTTTTGGACTTTGTTACGCGCAGGCCAAATAAAGTCGAATAAATGCAATCCAGTTCTTCAGAATACAGTTTTAGGTTGGATAGTTTCAGGTAAAATACCTCATAATCCAAAACAACAAACAATTTGTAATTTAATAACATCTGCAAGCGTTTCAAATTCGCAATTAAGTGAGCAACTTGAAAAATTTTGGATAGTTGAAAATCCGTATTCTTCACAGGTTCATTATACCGAGGAGGAACAAAATTGTGAGACACAACGAGACAGGTCGATTCACAGTAAGTTTACCGTTTCGAGAAAACCGTATACTAGGAGAGTCAAAAGAACAAGCAATTAGGCGATTTTATGCGGTGGAACGTAAACTACAAAAACATCCATCATTATACACTCAATACAGAGATTTTATGGAAGAGTATCAAACTCAAAATCATATGAAAGAAATAAACGACTCGAAGATGGTTATTATTTACCGCATCACAGTGTGCTTAAAGCGGACAGTTTAACCACCAAACTGCGTGTTGTATTCGACGCGTCCGCGAAAACAGCAAATAATAATTCACTAAACGATATACTCATGGTAGGACCCTGTATACAAGATAGTTTAATTTCTATATTAATTAGATTCCGAAAACACAACGTTGCATTCATTGCAGACGTGGCCAAGATGTACCGTCAGATTTTAATAAATGAAGCAGATCGCAAATATCAAAGAATCGTCTGGCGCGACAATCCGAATGCAAAATTAAAACATTATGAGTTACAAACAGTAACATACGGCACAGCGCCGGCCTCTTTCTTGGCAACGCGGTGTTTACAACAAGTCGCTATAGAAAATAAAGCGGAATATCCTTTGGCTTATGATGTTATAATGAATGACTTTTACATGGATGATCTATTAACAGGTACAAGTAATGTCGTCGACGCGATAAAATTAAAGCAAGATTTAGAGCACGTTTTATCCAGCGCAGGTTTTTTATTGCGTAAATGGATCTCAAATTCCCAGAAATGTTTCAGAATTCTAATAAAATCGATAAAAATTATATCATTTCGGATGATGAAAAAATAAAAATATTAGGCATGTCTTGGAGTTCAAAGGACGACGTATTTTATTTCTCATTAAATCCTAACATTCAACCTCCTGGTATGACATTTACCAAGCGAGTTATACTTCTACAGTGGCTCGTATTTATGACCCTCTTGGTCTAATCTCTTGCGTAGTAATTACAGCTAAATGTATGTTACAAACATTATGGAAAAGCAATCTAGGTTGGGACGATATTTTGCCGCCTGATTTAAAAATTTTTGGGTATTATTTTTTAGTCAGCTTCCTATGCTAAACAAATTGAAAATTCCTAGGCAAATTACGTGTAAAAACATATTTAATATCCAATTACATGGTTATTGTGATTCATCTGAGATCGATACGGAGCCGCCTTATATTTACGAACGGAAAATGATAACGGCGAAATATCAAGTCAATTAATATGTACTAAATCTCGAGTAGCACCTGTCAAAGCGGTGACACTACCTAAATTAGAATTATGCGGCGCTGTACTTCTAGCTAGATTAGCAAAAGAAACAATCGCTGCATTGAATTTAAACATACAAGATGTTTTTTATTGGTGCGACTCTAGCATCGTATTATCCTGGATTTCTGCGCATCCAAGCAATTGGAAAACCTTTGTATGTAACCGCGTGTCCGAAATACAACAGCTGACGGATAAATCTCAGTGGCGGCACGTGCCATCGGCGCAAAATCCCGCAGATATAATTACAAGAGGCTGTTCTCCAGCTGGCTTAGTAGAAAACACATTTTGGTGGCAAGGTCCTCTGTATCTGTTAAAACCAGAAGCAGACTGGCCACAAAATATTATAATAAAGTGTAATGACGTTCCTGAAGTTAAAAATAAAAATATTGTCAGTCTAAATATTACAAATTTTAGAGATATATTTGAATTATTTTCTGAATTTTATGTATTACAACGATCAGTTGCATACTGCTTACGTTTTCTTAGACATATCAAACAAAGTGATAAAGAGTTAAATGAGGTTACGTTAAAATTAAAAATGTCACAAATTAGTGAATTTTCATCAGAAATACAATCTTTAAAGCAAGCTAAACGTGTAAGCAATAAAAGCAAATTAATTAGTCTCAATCCATTTTTGGATGACAATGAAGTGATCAGAGTTGGTGGTAGGCTAACACATTCTCAACTAACCTTAGAACAAAAATACCCTATAGTTCTACCGTCAAACCACGCATTGACGAAACTTTTAATTAATCACGAACACATTAAAAATTTACACGGTGGCTTGCAAGTTACTTTATCTAGCTTACGTAGACAATATTGGCCGTTAAGAGGAATTCAAGCGGTCAAAGGAGTTTTAAGGAAGTGTATTACTTGCTTCAGAGCAAAACCCTTAACTCTATACCCGCAAATGAGTGATTTGCCAAGTTATCGAGTTACCCCATCTCCTACTTTTCATGCAGTGGGTACTGATTTTGCAGGGCCGTATCTTGTAAAAGATGGAACCTTAAAAAACAGGAAAATGATTAAATCTTATTTTTGTATATTTATCTGTTTGGCCACTAAGGCAGTTCACATAGAACCTGTTGGCGATCTATCCACAAATGAGTTCTTGAAAGCATTTAAACGGTTTGTTTCTAGGCGAGGTATTTGTAAGCATATATACTCTGATAATGCTACAAACTATGTAGGCGCTAAAAATGAATTAAATCATATTATTAATTTAAATGAGGATAGAGAGTTCCAATCCTTTCTGAGTGACAATCAGATCGAGTGGCACTTCATACCAGCTCGATCACCCCATTTTGGCGGTATATGGGAGGCGGCGGTGAAATCTTCTAAATATCATTTGAAAAGAATAATGAATAATATGCATTTCACATATGAGGAATTCCACACCTTATTAGCCCAAGTGGAAGCTGTCCTAAACTCCCGTCCACTTACTCCATTAACCGATGACCCATCTGACCTCGAAGCACTTACTCCGGGACATTTCTTAATTGGTCGTGCTTTAACTACATTACCTCAAGAAAATCTAGAAGACATCAAATTTAGTCGATTAACCCGGTTTCAACATCTTCAACAAATGCTACAACAGTTTTGGACTCGCTGGTCTAAGGACTATTTGCAAACGTTACAAACTCGCACTAAATGGCAATTTAATTCTAAAGAAACTGTACCAGTAGGCGCGTTAGTCATGCTGAAAGAAGATAATCTGCCACCTCAACAATGGCGTCTTGGTAGGATTCTAGAGATTTTTCCTGGAGCAGACGGAGTGGTGCGAGTAGTGTCGATTAAAACTAAACATGGTATTGTGAAACGCGCTGTTACGCGTATTTGTATCTTACCGATAGATAGTGACATTTAAATTTCGTTTCGAAATGAGAGCATTTCAACGGGGCCGGCATGTTACGCAGCTATGGTCTCGCTGCCCGAGTGAGGGAATGCAGCACTTGGACTCCGAAGTGTATTAGATAATAGTCCTAGCAGCCCTTGAAACACGGGCGTTTGTAAAATAAAAATAATAGTAGTTATTGATATGTAAATGATTGACAGATATTAAAAAAGTCAAATATTTCAATTACAGTCCACTTATTTCCCATTGCGGGACAAATACAAACTTACAAGCAGCAACTAATCATACATAAGTTTAAGCAGCCTATCATACATACAATATCTTTGTGATAACAAAAAAACATTTAGTTGTAGATACAATGCTGGATCGTTATATTGAAGTTAAAATATGAAATTAGTAGAGAAAAGGCTATTTGCACTGCTAGAAGCATTAAAACATTTGATCCGAATGAAGATAAATATTTATATACTAACTTTATTTCCTTCTTAAATAGTGAATACCTACATTTTTAAGTACTTATTTTTTTTACAAATGTGATAGATTATTTTGGGCAAATCTCTAAATTTAGTTTGTTATTTTCTTGAATTTTTATGAAATTGTATCTTTTCCGTTTAACCAGCGCATTCGTCATAATATAGAATTTTATTGAAAACTCCCGAGATGAAAATTCGTTATAGTGAAGACAGTAATATGACATCTTTTTTTTTCGTGTATACAGATTCGGAAATTGCGGATCTTTACAGAGAAAGTAGAAATTGCCGCTTCATTCCAGGGAAGGTACGAAGTTTAAGAGGCGCGGCGACGTGCATTGGTCTAGCATTCCCCACTACTACGGTAATCGGCATGATACAAAGAAGTTTTCTTTGTATCATGGTAATCGGTTCCGTATCGCCAACTCCAATTCGCCATTGCAAATCTAACTGCCCGGTCAACTGATGCCAGTGTTGTCAGGTTGTCATGCTTTTGCATGAGATCTCATGCATGCCGAGGAAATCTCATGCTCTCATATTTTGATTACAAAATCTCATGCTTTTTAATAGACACAAAAAGAAATAATAAAATTATTAAAATTACTCTTTGAAATCTACCAAAACCAAGACCTAACGAGAAATAAAGGCAAAATCGAGGGCAAAATTGAATAGATAGAGGTAGGTATCTACAATATTTGGATACTTGAAATGTCCTTTATTGTAGACTGCTCTCTTAATAATTAGCAATGAATACATAAACGGGTATGACAGTCTACGGATATGCGGTGTGTGTGCTGTATTCACGCTGTATTGCAGTGATTCTTAATTCTATTCCGTAAGGGTACCTACATTTTCTGGAAACAGCAGATTTTACGACCCGTGAGTCACCCTGCGTCACATCAACTGCGCCTCAACGTTCGCCCGGCCTAACAATAAAATAAATTAGAAAGGTTACGTGTTTAATAACTTTTAAGTAAGTACCTACTTACAATGTAATATTATGATAAAATAGGATATAACATAATGCTTTTTAATGAAATAAAAATGGCATTACAAAAGTAATTAAAAATTAAGCTGTCTCAAGAGGTGTTTTTTGATAAATTAAGCCATCTCATGCTTTTTTCTCCAAACCTCATGCTTCTTTGAAATTATTCTCATGCACCGAATTTTTCCCACCTGGCAACACTGCTTGATGCGAACACGCTGTGGTGGAATTATGCGTGTAGCATGACACAAATACACGCAAGCGGCAAAACACAATTCACCATCAAGATCCTCACTTTCCAAATCTGTATGTATGTGTATACATTTCTATGATGTAATTGTATAACCTCCAAAGAATGTTTGATTTAGTTGCAAAATTAATTATTTTTAGAGAGCATTGTGTTGGACTTTTAGTCTGGTTATGTTCCTGTTTCAATAAATTAATAAACATGAATTTACTTAGCAAGTATGTGAAAATAATGGTTAAAATGTGGGGTTAGAATAGCAAAATAATGTGTATCTTACAGATGCATTGTAATAGTTTCTATATTGTTTAAAATGAAATTGATTGAAACATCAATAATTTTATTTTTGAAATTACTTTTGGTCTATGTATTTTATTTTCCGAGATTTTTGTATCTAAAAATCACCACATAGAAATACGGAAATACCTTAATGCAACTAAGAATATTTTTCAAGTCTAAAACATTGTTTTGTTTTTGTACGTGATGTCTAACGATTTTCAGTTGGGTGATGTATTAAATTAAATAAAAATAACTAAAATTCATATAAAATAAGTAAATTACATGACGGTGCTAGAATCTGCACATCAATTCTATTTATAAAATAGTATAAATGATGCTATTCTACATGTTATGTGGCACGTTGCTACATCTAGTGGCCAAAAAATATGAACACGAGTTTTAAGACAGCAGTTTTTTTTAAATTCACCAGCCTTATATATACAGGAAGTTCAATAGAGAATGGGCTAGTTTTCTTGAGCAAAAACGATGTCAATTATTAATCTGAAAGAGAGAAAACTGCGTTTAATTTATACACAGAAAACATAACAAGATGTAATGTCCAGTAAAAAGCTGTTTGACGAGTATTTCAAACATAAATTTAAAATAATTTAGGTTTAAGTGTTTTTTATTTTATTATTTTTTAGAATTTGTCTTTCTTTCATGTAGTCATATTTTTCTGTATTGTCATGCTGTTTTATAAGAACGACATTACCTTTTGAATTAATAATTTAGTAGAATTTTTGTATTAATTTCTAAGATATAGTTATGTTAAACGCAGTTTCCTCTAAAATGATGCATCTTGGCGACAAGTATACCTTTTTGAAAACTAATAAAGGGTTGTTTCAAAATAACTAATCACTTTTCAAAAATTTATATCCTTAAAAAAACATTAAAAGAAAAATATAATGGCACAGGCGCTCGCAACGGCCTGTACATTTAACTGAAAAATCAATTAGGTATTCATTTTTATCTCACAAAATAACTTTATTTTCCAAAATGTTTGTACAATTACCTAATAAATAAGTTAACGAAAATACAGGGTGTGTCTTGCAAGTCGTTACAATAATTTTAGAAGGTGATAGACTACGTGATTTTGAGTCGATTGAAATAAACAAGGCTATATACCAAGTGTTACAATATAATGTGATAATTATTTTACATTGTTTTTGTCCAAGGAAGGCCCATTCTTTACTGAACACCCCGTATATTCCAGTTTAGGAAACTTGATGATTTACCTTGAAAATACGCCACTTTATGCGAGTAAAGCATATCCAGCGCTTCATCTATCAAGTTAAAACAACACATGGCTTTTCTTAATCCATTTTGGACTGGAATTCGCTCAGCTTGATGAAAATTCGTTCAGTGTTATTTAACGTAACCATGCAGTGTGTAAAATACATAACTCATCGGGCTCTAACCACTTGCGTTGGAGCCATATCTGACATTTTAGTCGAGAACCAAAATCCAGTAATCCGTCGCTAATGGACCTGCAAAGTACATGAGCAACAGGTGAATTTTAAATAAATTGGCGGACTAAATTAGGTTTCTAGGCCGTTTATATTTGACGGCACAACAGTGGAACCCGATATTCTTTAGAAACACCGATTATAAACTTTAATTAGAACAATAGGTCGCGAAACAATATTTGGCGATGTAGAAGATGTACGTTTTGTGTGAAATCAAAGAAATCTGTAGAAGTCAATAAAATCTGTAAAATCATACAGACCACTTAAAATTAGATGAAATCGTGCGAAATCTTGTGAAATCACCGACATCTGTGAATACAGCAAAATCACGTAAATCAATTGAGCAACTATTTCATTTGGTATGGTTGATTTTGCATTTGCAAGTGATGTTCAAGTTTAACTTTAATTACTTACATTAAAATAGAAAATGGACAAAATTTTATTTAATCTCCTATACTTATATCTTTATACGATATCCTAAATAAATTTTTTTAAATTAGTATGGCAGTTGAATAAAAAACGATAATATTAAGTTTTATCTTATTGACTACATAAGGTCGAATATTACAAATTAATTTTGGTCTCAACTTTATAACACTTGTAAGGCTGGTTGCTTACAGCTAGTGCAAATTTAAACTTCGATCTCAAACTCCACCGTTGTATAAAAACACTCATATCTTGGAAAATTCTGAAAAAGTGTCCAATTAATCAGAAAATATATATAATATAATATTATAAGTTTTAAAAACTTGTTTTGAATTTTTCTTTAAATGCTGGAAAATGTCATTATAAGTAAAAACAATTAACCGCTTAACGCTCGACTTCTTTATCGAAATTCTTCCATTTTAATCCACTTTTTTATTGTTGTTTTCCGAAGAACGCATATCGCTGAAACATATCCTAGAGAAAAGCAAACAAAAACGGGGGTTTGAGGGGAAAAAATTTTATTGAAATTATACATATTCTCTAACCTGAGTAAACTCGGATCATAGAAGTACTAAAATTCAGCCCGGTGGGACAAATAAATAAATATATACAAGCAAGATAACACAAATATTCTTGTATTCGCTAGATAGTAAACAAATAATGGAACTAAAAACTGAAATTCCTAACCCGAGTTAATTCGGGATGTAAAACTAGACCGTACAATTTAAATATTGGTTACTGTGTGGTAAACACGGAAGCACGGCGTAACACACAAAGCCACCTCACACTGTGGGCACCAATATCTGCTTTCCCGCCGAATCTTCTTTCCCTAGCATCTCTTACCCTGCTACAAATCCCGCATTGTCTTGTGGGATTGACCTTCTTCTGTCGCTGGTATATACTCAGGAAAATGGCGTCCACTAAGCCGTGACGGGGGTAAAACTGTTGATGGACGCCCCATTTTTGCAGAAAACTCAGGCCTGTGGTACTTCTCCATTGTAAGCTTGACAACATCTAATCTGTAATTCAGTGCGGACTTCTTCCCACCTTCTTTTATACAGAACGAAAGAATTCCAAAGCGCCAGATCAAGCAAATGGTAAAATATTTTTTTATAATATTTTTTGCCTCTCTTTCTCGGCAAAGCATAGTCGGCTAAATGCTGATCGACGCGGTCAACCCCACCCATTGTATGGTTGTAGTCAATAACAGCCTTTGGTTTTATTTTTGGCCCTGATTTTGTGGCGACCTCCTGTGTGTCAATGTTGTGCACCGTGGATATCATGCACACATCTTTTTTGTCCCTCCATTTTAGCACGATGACTTTTCCTCTTTGATAGCCGATAACTTTTCCGACATGTATCTTTGTCCCTAACTCCTTTGGGACCTCCTTTCTTCGTAGCAACAGTGTCCCATATACATCAGTTTTGTTTTGTATCAGCAAATCAGCAAGTTGAGGACTATTATAAAAGTTGTCCATGGTTAGACAGTATCCCTTCCCCAGAAGTGCTTTAGTAAGGGTCATAACCACTTTAGAAGACACTAGCCCTAAATTATCATAATCAGAATCAAGCATGGTTCCCTTGCCTGTATAAATGAGGAAATTCCATACATACCCACTTTTTTCCTCGCACAACATATATGTTTTTATTCCAAAACGTGCTCGTTTTAGAGGAATGTACTGAATCCATCCCAAACGTCCCTTGTATAATAAAAGACTTTCATCGATTGTTATATACTTTTCAGGCACCACAAAATCACGAAATTTCTTTACCAACATATCATAAATTGGAAAGATTTTGTTAAGTTTTGGATTAGGGTGCGTTACAGGGTCGTACGTTTCATTATCCGAAAAATGCAGAAATTGTTTGATATTTTCAAACCGCTTACATGACATAGCTTTAGGAAAAAAGGGACTAGCTAATAATGGATTTTGACCAATACATTTTCATTTCTGGCTTTTTACTACACTTTGTAGTATAATTATGGCTAAAAATACTCTAATCTCGTCAGATGTTACTGGGATCCAGTTGCGAGCTGCAGATTTTGCTGCATTTTTAGCTAAGGTTTGAATAGCAAATCTATTTGTCTCCTCAGTTATTATGTTTATCAGTTGATCATCAACGAACTTTTAAAAGAGTTCATTCTCACCTACAGCAGTTCTAAAGGTAACGCCTACATTTTCGGTAAATGGATATTCCGGTGGGGCAGGTGTACCTTCTCCTATTTCACACCATACCCTAGCATTTGCATCTAGTTCGTCGTTTTCATCATCGCTTGAAATTTCCTCATATTCCTCTCCATCATCGTATTCACTTCCGCTTGTTTCTAAGTCATCCTCTATATTTGACCCACCCGTCAGTTCATATTCATCGGTTTCTCTATCGGACACCGAGTCGGACACACTACTAACATCTTCATTATCAGATTCCATTTTAAAAAACTTAACAAAGTTTGCTTTTATCATAAAAAGTTTGTTACGCACATAAACGAACACCTAAACGCAACGTTAGCTTCTCAACCAATAATATTTTGTAGCAAAACAGCCAAAGAAATGCATTACGCATTTGCACATGGTTGATCATCCCACTATGACACCAGAAACCACGAAATTTCATTGGCCTAATTTTTTCGAGATATTTCGGGTTAACGCCTATACGGTCACACCTACTACACGTTTAAATTCGGGTTGTAGTTTAAGTTATAGCGTTTGAACAAATGCCGCGAGTAAACTCGGGTTAGAGAAAAGTACCGACTTCCTAACCCGAGTTATTTCGGGTTATATCGTTAAGCGGTTAATTAATCAAACTTAACATAATACGAAATTTTCCAGTTAGTTGCAAAGCTCGACTTTAAAATCATCAAATTCAAATGAAATCTAAGGATATCTAGTGGAATTAGTAAAATCAACGAAATCATGCGAAATCAGCGAAATCAGTAAAATCAAGTAATTTCTTATAAAATCTGATAAAATCACGAGAAATCAAGTAAATCAGGAATTCATCTGATTTCCCTGATTTCTGTTAAAGTAATAGGGAATCTGAAATCAGGTGTATAAAATTCTTGAAAGTGTCACACCCCTCGAATAAAGCCATGGATAATTTAATTTTTGCGTAACTGAAAATTTATTTTTGCTATAAAGATACTGTTACGACTTGCGTCGCACCATAGGTATACGGTTTAAAAGAAGAACCAAATACTGGTATTAATATAAAACGTAGTGATATTTAGATAACAGAAAAAGAAAAATAAGATACAGGTGGTTTTTACCAGCTCAAAGACTGAACTTTTGTAAGAAATAAGGAAACTATTTCTTCAGGTCTTCTTCATCTTTTTTTGGCACGCCAATCATACCAAAAACACCGAAAAATTTGAATGAATTCATTTTCAATTGGTCAATGAGCGACATTGCAGTGTGTACAGGAAATCATTTCAACAATATTTGTATGCAAATGAAAAATAAACCATAACATAATTTTGAATAAATCTGAGTTAATGCTGTTCCATGGATTTCGAAATTATTTAATTATTTAATTATATTTACTACTAGAGATTGATATCGGTTGGCGTTTGACCATCCCCCTAATTAATGAGGTTTCCAGGTGTGCGCAAATGCGGCCTGATTCATAATATGCCGCCCCTTCTTCCGCATAAGTGTCCCGACTTCTAGACTAATCCTTGTGATTAGAATGAGGGGTAGAGATATTATTATTGTTATTATAAAACGTCCATTCTTCATAACATATATAATAGTTGCATACAATATTTTTTCTACGTTCATGCAAAAATCAAAAAATGTTATTTAGATGACACTAAGTATAGGAAAATTTAACGTCGATTTGAATGTTTATGTTTGTCATGATGACAAAACGCTGTAGTAGAATGACATGAATGCAATAAACATTTTATTGCACTAGTGCAATAAAGAACCACTTTTTCCACTAAAGGTAGTTCAATACAGTTTTGTTTTTTGCAGGAACGTAGAAAAAATAAATAAGTTGTAGGTACTGTAGCTGCTTAATTCAGTATAGGATCACTTGTTTTATTAAATTTTATTGTTTTTAAAATCGTCTGATATTTATAACTTAAAGCGCTTCCATTGACGTCACTTGTTACTATGGGTTGCGTTGTCTCATGTGACGTATAGTGTCAAATAGAGGATTTGACAGTTTAGTCCTAGTTTTGTTTAAAAAATATTATATTTCTATATCACATCATTAAGTTATTTCATCCTGCTATTCACAATATTAATAAGTGACGTAACTATTCAATTCAACATACCTACAACACGAAATTTGTTATTATCAGATTATATAACTAAAGTTTTAGATATGCAAAATTGTTTTGCCATTCCAACGATACGCAAATTTTTATAAAAATTAAGTGTGGTTCTAGCTAAATGTATAAACTCGCGACAAGAATTCAGACGACTTACGTCATACGAACAAATGAATAATTCATTATATTTTCATTAAAATATTTAAGAAACTGCAACTGATAGTAATAAAACTATATACTACACTAAAAGTTTGCATTATATATTGCACTAAATTGTAAAAAATGATTGTTTTTAACGCGACCAAATATCGAAAATTACGTTGACAATAAAAACAAATGTGTAACGTCAGCCATGACGTAAGACGTCTGAATTCTTGACGCGACTATAACAATAATACCAGTATCTTAGTCAACATTACACGTTAATTTTTGAAGTCTATATTATTTGGAGTGTACATCAGTGTAGTGCGTAAAATTTGTAGAGTAGACCTATGAATAAAATTCTCTTTTATGGTCCTCTATACGGGTTTAGGTTAGAGATTTTTATATTCGTCACTACGATATTATGTGGACGATTTGCATTTTGTAAATATTTGTCTTACCGTATTCTTTTATTTTATGAAAAAAGTTGGTGCTTAATATTTTTACAAAATGCTCGCAATGAATAGCTAAGTATTTTATTAAATTGGATGGTGGCTTTTTTAATTATTAGGTAATGTGTTACAGCGCAAATAAATGAAGAATTTGTATAATGTACTCGTATAATAGTCCCTTTACTTTTCTCATAATGTTCTTTTTGGGGTTTTTACGCCAGAATGACTACATTTAACACCTGCTAAATTATTTCGGCTTTTAATAAAGTGAAGCTCTTCGCAAGGTAATGGTCTGTATAGGGTTACTTTCAGGAAATCGAGAACCTAGAGCCAGCGTCTGGAAATTCTCGGGCCCTTTAAGAAGGAAGGAAACAATAAAATTATTTTTTTTTTGTATACACGATATGCACTAAAATTCATTAGTGACATGAATATATTCGCTCCTATATACATTCAAAATGATCAGGGAACTATTAAAATACCAGATTATTTTTATGTTCGGGTTTAGATGTAATTTGAATATGGAATTTTATTTGTTTCTGCTATTGTTACAACACTAAAAAACTACTTTTTCTTAGTATCTTTTTGTTGTAGTTTTTCATGGTAAAGTTAGTTTTGCCAAAGGATTATATTCACTGATGTGGCACTGACAATTAAATTATGTTTCGAATTGAATTGAGCCATCATCAAGGATTTTTGACAGTGTTTCAGAATGTTTTATTAATTAACCAATAAAAACTATTAGATTTACAGTTTGTTACTGTTATATATGGTGACCCAAAAACTACTCCACTTAATCTTTTAAAAATGTCAACCTAACTATCTAAACCAAAAGATGTATTTACTCGGTCCACGATGTTAATTCTATTAACTGATATAAAGTTTTCAAACAACAATCACGAAACTGTTTTATATAATTTTTTACTGCATTAGAAATGTATCTTCTACAATTCCTATCAATGATGTCATATGTATGCTCTCTGATACCAAACATCTAGGTATGCTAACGAACAATTCCACAGTCAAAGCTCTATCTAATAATAATCTAAAACAATTATACTAGCTAAATTTGAAACTGTGGGAACCCGAAAACTCAACCACAATAGATGAGATCTGACCTATTTCTGGATTTTTAAGATTGCTTAATTAATAACAACATTTTTACCCTTTATGTAATCGTTTTTTGATATATTTTTAGGTATTAACAATATTGTGTGAAACTCTAACTACTCTGTGGACTAAAGCCCCAACCGCATTGTCAAGAAGTTGGTGGATGGCAATTTGAACATTTAATTTAAGTATAAAATTTAATCAATTGTATTTTATTTTACATACCTCAGAATTGTTACTTTTTTATGGATAAAATTTACGTTTTCTAACATTCAATCGTCATTTACTCGAAAACTTTCCTATGTAAGAGGGCAAAATTTTAGTACTGTCTGATAGAGAATTAAACGATCTTTCAGAATCAAGGAACAAAATATGGTGTTGCCATTTAAAAAAAAATCGATGACGTCATTACTCGAAAACAAATGACATTTGAAAATCGCATTTTACGCTAAAATATGTATTTTTTAAATTAAAAATCGACCTGTTCCAGGATTTTTCCCAAAAAATAATTGTTTCGTTTTTATTGAATTTATTCCATACTTTTGGCGCATACTGTATATTAGCGTAAAATACCTTTCTAATACAGTAAAAAATGTTACAAAAGCTGATAAAGAATATATGGGTACATATTGTGGGTGTAATTCAATGCTGGTTGGGGCTTTAGTCCACAGAGTAGTTAGTTTTACACAATATTGTTAATACCTAAAAATATATAAAAATATTTTATATAAACAGCATATTGGTAATATAACGTTCAATAAGGTAAAATATTGTATTGGTCTTAACAGTTTTTAATATAGGTATAGTTATAGTGCGCGCCAATATTCTTGGCAGGATAAATGACATTGGATGTGCGGAAAGGGATTTTCTTCCACATTACTGCGCTGTAGGACCAGACGGCCAGACACCTTCACAAACAAACAAAAGTCAAACAAAATATCTATTCATTTAATAATGGTCTTATTTTATGTCAAACAATAATGAAAATATAAACAATGAAGGAAAATAATTGAGTTAAATTATCTGAAGTTGTGCCCAAATAAAAAAAAACTTAATATAAAGATAATAACACGTAAATAGAACAAATTATGAAGCCGATTTAACATGATTAGTTGAATTAAGAAGTCAACATTTAGTCAATTAAGTCGTCAAAATTTTTTTTTGTAACTAAATAGTCACCGTAATTTAATTTTTATTTTATTAGGAAAAATGTTGTTGCGGCAATAATGAAAAAGTTGAGCTCAAGAAAACTATTGCTCCAAGAGTGTGTCTTTTCTCAGTGCAATTGTACTAAGTGATTTTCCGCACCCTCAGTTAGTGTCTGGTGTGCTTTAGCAGAAGTAAATTTGATAGTCACGTTTCGTACGGCATTGCATCTATAAAATTTATCCAAATGGCGCATCCATTGTCAAACAGATTTAGAGTAGCTGCATATAACTGGATAGTACCTACAAATTGAAATGCGACACTTGAATCTAATTAATGTAACCGTACGTCGTGGTTTCGGATCGTATACAATATACATCGCAATGTTGTATTACATTCTGTGTCATAAAGCGGCTGCAATATGAGTACTCGCAATTTGCAATAGAATCATTCAATTATTAGTAACAACAATTTAGCGATTTGTTAGGATTTACCTGGTGGATTAATATAGATATGATTGCATTTTTAATTGTGCTACATATTATGTTCGGGTGTTTTATGGTTTTTCTATGTATTTAAAGGTTATTTATTAAGTTACGATATTATACAGTATGTTTCCGAATGGAGTAGCGTTTCTACGTTTATACATTTTTTACAGTACAGAGTACAGTTGATTTTTCAAGAAAAATTTATTCTTGATAGAAAGTTTTGCTTATCTTGGGAAGTCACATGCAACAGATATGTAATCAAACATACAGGGTGTTACGTGTTCAATATTTGGCACAAAATGTCAACTTTATCAATTTTTCATTAAAAAAGATTAATTTATATAAGGGTCAAAAGAGAGAACGGTAACCTAAAAATAATAAAATTTACTGTCAAAGCTCTTTTATTATACATTAATGGTATTGTATATTTGTCGTTTCTGCTGTACAAATAAATAAATTGAAACAGACTCGCGCACTTTGCATTGATTTCCTATTTTCATAATTTCCAATGTTACTTTTCCTCCAAGAATGATATTCTTTTTGCCCTTAAAAAAATCTGCTGGCAAACGAGATTTCCAGATCAATTAAATTCCTCCTAGATGAACCCACCCGCATCCTTTCAAAGGCAGCTGGAAGCTTTCCAATTACAAACAATGAAGTATTGCATTTCATGCACCATTCTTTCTGTTTTGTTTTCGGCATTCTATGTACGTTCCCTTAATCAAGATCACTTTAAGCTAGATATAAATACGCTTGTTTGTTTTATTCTCGTTTACGATTATGTCTGTAACCGATGCCTTTAGCATTGTTTTTATGATAGAGATCGGACAAGCTATTCTTAAAACGAGTATTGTGTATGTTCCAAGTCCAAGTTGTTTACTCTTTCGCAATTAAATCGATTATTTTGGAAACAATCAAAAGGCGATAATTTTACGAGAATTAGCTTTTGGCAGCGTGCGATATGTACAGAGTGTCTGGTGAAATCTTAATGACACCTGTGCATGGTAAACCATGATGAGATGCTCTTGTGGTAAAAGAGTACGTAGATTTCTGATAAGAAAACATAAAGAATTTAATTTCGATGCCACTTGTATACAATGTTCTTTCCAGCTAAGACATTCGTCGATCGTAATACCCAAAAATTTTACATCTGTTAAACAACAATGTGTCCTCATTTAAGGCTATGTTAAGGGTTCACAATATTTTTGCATATTATGAAATCTCACGATCTTCGCTTTTTGTACATTAAAACAAAGACCGTTAGATATATACCAATTATTTAGCAACTGCAAAACCTGATTACATTTACGTTCTAATTGGCCATCTGTGGCGTCTGTAATTAATAAGGATTAGTCATCTGCATACATAGTAAAATTGCATCGGCAGTAAGACAATCTAGTTCGTTTGTATAGAATGAAAACAACAATGGGCCAAGCACTGAGCCCTGGCGAATGAAACACCCTCTGTCATTTATAACTAGAATTTTTCTGGATTTCTCTGAATAGGAAATAGTGAATCAACGAAAGTAACCTACGAATAGCTCTAATGAACCAGACCCTGTTAAATTATGAAGATGTGACGTGTAGTTGTTTGCTTTAGTTTGACGTAAGGGTATAAGAGATAGTGCTGCTTCGGATGGAGAGGAATTACATTCAGGTCATTTGAATTTACTGCGTTCGGCCAGGACCATTCTCCCTTACTGTAAGCTCTAAGGAGATGTTGGAAAGTTGGCTTATAATGGTATTAGGCCCGTAAGGCACCGAAGTCCCCTCCAATTTTATTGTACCGGGTTGTTACGGAGATCACTTCTTGTAGGGCAGTAGTTGAAAATTTAAATCCGGTTACGTAAATTTTTTTAAACCTTTAATTGAACAGTAATTGCTTTAGTTCTACTCGATACCACTTAAATAATTAGTTTTTACAAATTGTAATATTTTTGTATAGATAACGAACATCTATTTTTTTTTGCAACTAATTTAGGGCTACTTATAAGAGCTTATATAAAAATAAATTATTATATCAAATAGCCAACGATTTTTGACACAATATTAAAATCGAGATTAAAATATGCTGATTTTTTATGTAGAATATTCTGGATATGTGACCGTAGTTCTAAATTGTAACTAGCGTTTTGACGTTGACCACCAGATTTACTGTCGTTCTCTAAACGTAATTTATCAATGCTAATACAAGTTTGTAAAAATAACAAAATCCGGCTTTTAATGGTAGATGGATAATATTGGATATCTGACCTAGTTTTCAATTAGAATCAACTTTTCTTAATAACGATTGTCGATATTATAAAAATTAAGGGTACTTTACTCTTTAGTAAAATTGAACACACTGTAATATCGAAATCGTCTTATAAAAGCTTAGGATTTATGAGAAATTGTAACTCTTTTACTAATATTGATGTATTAACAACGCTAGTGCATTAGTGCGTTCTAAACTGGAATGTAGTTCATTAATCTGGTATGATACATACTAAAGTAATTCTTTATTGTTTGAATGTGAGCAGAGCTGTGTTGTTTTGTCTTTTAAAAAAGATGGTATATATCCCGACGGAGGTTAATCATGGGTTCTTATTATCAAGGCTCAATATTCGGTTGTTGAAATTTAGACGTATTCTTAACAGTATTATTTAGTTAGTATTAATAGTAGTAGTCAGTATTATTTACTTAATTTATTTAATAATACCTAATATGTATTGCACATCTTGAATGGAATGTTTTAATTATAGAATTCGTGATTTTAACTCTACGCAAGTTGAAACGTTATATTTACATCAGCTAGTACCAATACTTATAAAAAAATCACCAGTGTACATTATATCTCAGTTTAATATTATTTCCGAGCAATATAATATAAAAATGTTCCATCAATTCAAGGCTGTGGTGGAGAGATTTCAGCAATAAAACTTTATTAGTATTTATGTTATTTTACTTTATGTCTTCATATATTTATGTACGTGTTTTATTGTTGTATGTATTTACTCGCATTTTATTGTTTCTTTCTATAATATTTAATATAATTTTTGTCCTGAAAATGGAATTTTCTGTTAGGTAACAAAGTTTGAATTTTAAAAATTATATATTGGTTTGACGTCACATAAGTCGTCAGAATTCTTGCCTCAACTATAATAGTTATGATAAACTATCAGCAAGCTTGATATTGAGACTCTACATTTGAGAGTGCGAAGCAGATAGATATGTAAGTTTTTCGAATTTCGGTGACTGAAAATCATAGTTTTGGTCTACAGATATTCAGACTCAGTTCATTGCTCTTTTCTGCTGAAAACGAGTTTTCAATCAATGTAAATGATTCATAGGTTGATGTCATTAACTGTGATACATTGAAATTAGTTCTTGTTATATTGATATCCTCTGCAAAGAGAATATTCATTGTATTATGAGGTAAGCAATTAGGAAAATCATTAACATACAGGGTGGCGAATCCAAAACGAAACAGAGGCATTTTCTGGCAGCTCGGTTCTCTTTTTGAAAAACGCTCAGACCCGTCGATTTTGTTTTCGAGGGGGACACAAAATTGGCATAAAATCACGTTTACACGTGCAGCCCCCTACGCAGGAATGGCACCACCCCTAAAATCTTAAATGGGAACGGGGTCGAATGATACATCGCTTTAAAGGCCTTTCAATTCCCTTTATAATGATGTAAAATACCATGTACTACCAGCAGTAGTAGTTCAGTAGCTTTGGAGATTTATTGATTAAAAGCTTAAAGTAGATTTTAATATCATTAGTGGAGATCAAGTAATGCATTAAGTTTGGCAGCAAAGTAGTTTATAAATGAATAAATGAGAGTAGTTATTATTGTAATGCAGTTTTAACTTGTGCGTCACTTACAGAGTTCTTAAGTTAGAGTTGATTTTAATATTTTAAAAACTTGACTCTCAAAAAAATTATAAAGTAGTGGAACATAACAAAAATGAACTTACCCAAGTAAATGTTGGAAGGCATTCCTTTCTTATCTTTCTTCATGAAAAAAATTAACACACCACCTTTTCTGTCACAAAAATCGCTCCAATCGCTATTTTCAACACTAAAATAATAAACAAACCATGGGTGAAATGCTTTTACTAAAATTTCTTTAAAAAAGTACAAACTAATCTGATGTACCTATTAAAGTCTACTTTAAGTTTTTAATCAATAAATCTCTAAAACTACTGAACTGAAGTCACTTACATGTATATATTTGCTGGAAATCTGCACTTATGTTTATGATAATCAAAATTTATTTGCTAGGAATATCGATCATCATCATTATTTTACTAGAAAAAGAAATAACTTTTATACTCCTTATAAGAGACTTAATATTTGTAAAAATCTGCCTAGACATTTTCAACCGATTACCCATGGAGATTAAACTTTCTAGTACAAAAAATATGTTTGTTAAATGTCTAAAAAAGTATCTAACCGATAAATGTTTCTATGACATTAATGAGTTTTACTCATGTACTAATTAACTTGTTTGTCTTATTACTTGTATTATTGTTTGTATTATTTATATGTGATTTATATTATGACGATATATATTTTGTATATATCTGTATTATTATATTGTATGTGAAAATTTTGTATGTGTATACATATTTATTAATGTGAATTTGATTGAATTATTAATCAAAAGGAATAAAGTTACAAAAAAAAAGAAGTACATGGTATTTTACATCATTATAAAGGGAATTGCAAGACCTTTAAAGCGATGTATTATTCGATCCCCCTTACCATTTAAGAATTTAGAGGTGGTGCCATCCCCGCCTAGGGGGCTGCATTTGTAACCGTGATTTTATGCCAATTTTGTGTCCCCTTCGAGGACAAAATCGACGGGTCTGAGCGTTTTTCAAAAAGAGAACTGAGCTGCCAGAAAATGCCTCTGTTTCGTTTTAGATGCGCCACCCTGTGCTGATGAAAAACTATAATTATGTAGCTTGGGTAAGAGAATTTTGTGTGATGCACAATCGAAAGTTTTTGTTAAATCTAAAACCTGATTAGCAACAAATTTTCCTTCTTTAAAACTATTATTTATAGTTGATGTAAACCCATTTTTCCTTTTTAAAACAAATTTCATTGGGTAATAACTGGGGTGGTGAGTTTTTCTAGTTTTAGAAAATCTCTTCAAATAAAGTCAGGAAAAGCTAAAGCGAAATTTTACTATTCTGGATTTCTTCAATTTGTAAATGGCAGGCTCCGATACCCCAATGGTACACTAAGACGATGAATGTAAATCTAAAAAATAAATAACATTTGTTGGGCCAACGCTGGAAAACGGACGTTTAAAAAGGGATCCGATCCGAGGAAATAGCGTTCAGTCTTTTCTTCCTTTATACACTTAATAATGTCAGTCTCTAGACGAACAGTGACGGAAAGAGTAATGTTTCCTTTTGTTGCAGGGGACCATTTAGCGTAGTTAGACGATGTATTCACCGGCAAACTGGACAGCAGTTCGCGGCAAAAATCGTGGACGTGGCGAAGTTCACCTCCAGCCCCGGCCTCAGCACGGACGGTAAGTTCAAAAGGTCAAATCTGGTTTTGGTTGGTGTTTCACAGGGTGAATCTTAGATATTCTCTGTGTAAGAATAATGTAATTGGGCTAAATTTATGCCATTTTGAAAATGATAATAATTATTATTGTTTCGGTTTTTTAAGAAGTTTTACAAACATAAATTTAATTCAACGAACATTGTTTTTTACGAGACTCATTTAAAGAAATTGCTAATTTGACTGTTGCAACACTTCTGGGACTTCCAATATACTTTGACCTATATATAATACATCAAGGGCCTTGATAATATCGAGATAATTTTGTCATTAAGAATGCTGAAAGCGTGGTGCTTGGGAATTTATAAAAATTATCTTAAATCAACACGCTTGAAGCAATCTCTATGACTAGGATTTTTAAGTAAAAATAGTTTACCTCGTAAGTGGCGCTAAGAGCCTAACATCTCGCGTAATTTGGGCCAGGGATTGGCCATTGATTTAAATTATTAATGGCGGGAAAGCATCAACATTTCGCGAATTTTGTAAAACAGAAATATTATCGCTATTTTCATCATTATGTGGGATTAGTAAGTTTAACTTGAGCTTCTGGCAATCTACTATGGCAGTCAATGACAGTTTTATGATCAAAACTATAGAAAATATTGCAGTTGGTAATATTGGCTAAAAGTTGAGACTTTTCCCGCCATTAAATAATTCGAATTTTCGCTAATTTCGCGACCATGAGGACCAGACTTTATACGAATGTCGCTGCTTTAAGAAATGCAGGGCGTCCAAGGTTTAAATTTTATTCTGAAATTTCTCAATAAGTGAGAAAGCTTTGATAGCATGACTGAAAATTGGTAGTATTGAATTTTTTGATGAGATAATTATGAATTTGAAGCTTATTTTGACGTAGCTCCTTGAGGGTGCTAGTTTCACTGTATTATTTAGGTACCTAAATCAAAACATATATTTTTTTATCTGTTGAGCTGTTGAAAATCTAAAAAAATCTGCATAAAAATGTACTATTGTTTAGGTCGCCTAATTTAATCGGTTTCTGAGTTGTTTGCATGTTCATCTTTTAATCTATTTTGTGATAATTTTCTTTCAGGCACTGATATTGCTATTTCTTTCTAAGTAGGCTTGTATCAGATTTTCATGTTGTCAGTAAATATTAGCGTATTTTGCGTATGGTGTAATTTTAAATTGAAAAAAGAAATTTTGACATTTTTTTTCCAATTGTGCCCTTCAAACTACCCACATCTCTGCTACTTCTTTAAAAAATAAAACGGTTTGCTCATTATTCTTAACGCACGGTTGATGTTGATTCTCATACAAATTTTGGCATTTTTATCTTTAGTGGATTTAAAGATAATTAAGGAAAACTTTTTTTGAAACTAACAACTTTAACACCCTGTAACTCGGTAGCGCAATGTTATATAAACTACCATCTGCCTCTGCCCATTTTTCCCCCAAGTTTTTTTTAAACATAATCGGGACATCCTGTATATAGGCTGCATCAAAATAATTATCGAAAATGTAAGGAGTGATTCTGGTAAAAATTAAGAGGTTTTTTATGTACCATTGTAAAAATATGTAAAAAAATCGGAGAGGAGGCAGAGGTTATTTACAACATTTTTTGTAACTTGTGTTTTTGATAGAATTTAATTTTATTTTTCTTCAAGAAAAGAAATAAAAAGGAATTGTTCTCCCTTTTTTGGAGGGCCGTAAATTTTGAGAGGAGGGCTTTTTAAAAAATGTTACATAAAAAGCACCTTTCAATTTTCACCAAATAATCACCTCTTAAATTTGTTCAGACTTATTTATTTGAAGTGCTTTGTCTAATTTCCATGAAGGTTTGTTCTGGCTGGTGTTCACGCAATTCATCAATATTTCCTGTTTCGGTAAGATATACCATATTTGTAAATACTCCGATAAAAACAAATCTATAGGATTTAGATGTAGAGATCGCGGAGGCCAAGGTACTGGTCCATCCCGTCCGATCCAACATATTTCGTGTACTTGATTCAAAATCACCCGGACTACTAATAGAAAATACGGGGGCGCCCCATCGTGTATAAAATCCACATCTGTCTCTAAGAATACATCTTTTGTATAGTGAATAGGAATATCATATCAAGAAATTCTAAACATTGATATCATCCTACTTGGAAATATGAACGGAGTAATTAAATGTTCATTGCCAATTCCCTGTCTATACGCTCAAAGAGAAACTACGTTTGAAGTGATCAAAAGCCCAACAGGTATTAAAGCCAAATTATAAGAAACAATTAGCATGGTAAGGTACACACCAAGAAAAAATACATATACATACATGCCTTTACACATACATACAATTAAAAGAAAAAAATCAATTGTATAACAATAATGGCAATCATTTGTTAAATTATTTATTTTATATGCAAAGAGCAATACAATAATAATTTTACAATAAAAAAAAGAGTTAATTTCAAATTCATGTTGTAAATGTTCGGATCGAACAACATTATAATCAGGTTTCGAGTAAAAAACATCGCACAGCATTTTTTATATCGAAAGCCAATTTATTTTGTCACTCCGAATACAAACAGAAATTATTATCGTCCTGAAGTAATTTAAAATCATTGAAAGACTTTATTTGTTTAGATCATCCGCACTATAAACAGTTACAATGTGATATTACCTCCAGTAGGTCATTAATAAAATTTAAAAATATTAATGGACCTAAATTAGAACCCTACGGTATTCCAGAGTAAGCATCAAATTCGTCAGAGTACAAACTATCATATTTCACAATGAATCGGCGATTGTGATGCTTTTAGTATTATTGTTATTATTATGAAGGTTTATTACGCTGCTTTGAGCAGTTTTTTGCAACGACTTTTTACATTTTGATTAAAGGTAGTCTGTACATAGCAATCCTTGCTAAGTAGAATTAAAGTGCACATACCTAGTTTTATCTGCCAGTTTTGATCTGTACTTGTTGTTCTCGGCTAGGCTATGTGCAGGAGGAACAAGCTCATATCAAAGAATCTCAGCGAAGTCTAGGGATCTGCACTTTAATTTTATTACTGATAGTTGTCTAGGTAACGGCATAATACTGCGAGAAATCATTATAGATCAAATAGCACTCCGGTCGTTAAAACCTGAAAACCACTATAGTCAAGGGTTGATTTTTTACGAAACTATTTTTAATTTTCTAAAAATTTCCCGCTGGAAAAATCATAATACGACTATGTGTTACCATCAACCGAAATAGCAAATTAATTTTTACTTGAGATATATGAGTATTTTAAGTAAGTAAATAAGTTTGACTCTATTGTAAATGTTATGATGGAAAGAACACAGAGTTTGGCGATAGATATATGATATTTATTTGTCGGTGCGCTATTTATTAAACAGTTTATTTAAATTTGAACGAAGTTTGATGCTTATAAAATTTTGATATATTTGATATCAAATAGAAATTACATTTATTAATTTCACTTCATAATATAAAAAATATATAGTTATAAATATATATCCGTTGAAGACTTTATACAGTGGTTTCTAAAAAAATATATAAATTTTTAAAATTCAGCAATATGGGGGGGCATTTTACCAAATGCACATTTATTTTTAATGTATTTTATGAAAATTCTGAATGATCAGTATTCGCTGGTCGAAGGGCTATGTAGTTTTTATTATAGTTCCAATATAATGTACCAGTAATAAAAAAAGTTCGTTGCAAATTAGTTTTTTTGTTTGGTCTCGTGTTTGGTATATCCACAACAACTGAAATTCCCAATTTTTCGTAACTATTGAATATCAAGTTGTGCAGTTCTTCGCGATGACGGGCTCCAAATACACTGAAAATTACAGGAACCTTTTGCATGAGACATGTTTCATCCTGCGGTTCTGCGAGAAATTTGTCGGTGTGTTCTCTAGTCAATACTTTCGACTGTAAAGAGCAACAAGCTCGTAATATTTGCTTATGTCCTGATTCTTTATGTTCATCTTCGCCTTCAGCTTGGAGTAATTTGACCAAATTGTTGACGATATCCATATTTTGGACTTTTCTTCAAACTTTTTCACTGAACTTGTCAATAACATTTTTCAGATCATACCATCTCGAAAAACGATTGTACCGAAACTCATACTATTGTCTTGACTTCTAAGCAATAACTAAAGTGGCTTTATTAGCATCTTCTTCGATTTCCGCTGGGGGAAATTATTTTTCTTGATCACTTTCCACGTCACGGGATTTGAAGTAACTTGTCAACAAATTACCAAATTTTGATTACCTTGGCAGCAATAAACTTCATGGATAATTGGATTTCAAGATAATATATTTAAATTTAATAACGTGAGAAGTGCCTTCTAATTTTTAATGGTGTTTGTAGGCAAAATAGTGTATGATATTATGCTAAAGGAGATTTTATTTTGTTCGAAGGAACTTGGTTCAGAATATAATAATAATAATAATAATAATAATAATAATAATAATAATAATAATAATAATAATAATAATAATAATAATAATAATAATAATTACGTAATGAATCCGATGGAAGAAATAATTAAATAAAAATTTATATTGTCGGTAACTTCTTTAATACAATATTATTCCACCAGCATAACGTAAACTAACTTATTTTTTACTTCTAACAGATGCTAACTTTATATTAGAAAGTTTCTTTTCTTCGTCGAAATTTTTATGTGTATATGAAAAATCGATTAATACTTCAGAGTCAAGAATGGCGTTGAGATCAGAAAGTTTTGTCCGGCCCTTTTTTGCTACATGGGTCTTTACTTAACGGAACGTTTTGTCAAAATGATTTATGAAAAGAGCATCTTGGTCACGGTGGGGAGGTTTCACGACGCTATACGGGGTGAAACTTTTAAACACGTCTGGATAAACCAGTAATTCCACTTCGTTGGCGGCATTCTAGCCGTCTTCAAACTCATTGAATTGAGAAGCGGTAATCAGATCTTAATAAGAATGCTTTATTTGTTCAGGAAAGTATATAGCTAGTATAAAACGGAAAAAATATTAGTTAAAGGAATCAATTATAGGTTTATTACTGTAAAACTCTTGCTTACAACAAAATAAATTAATTTTTAAAATAAATTAAAATAATAAATTTTTTCTTCTGCATATATTTTGAAATATCATGCAATTTCCCCATTCTCAGTAAAATAATACTTATATATGTTGAGTTTCTTGGTATTCGCCGCACCTAGCCTATGGTGTACTACTATATACAGTAGGGGGTGAACTCATCCCTATTTTTGGTATTTCTTATGATCAGTGTGATCATGTATAAAGTAGTATACTCCATACTCGAGCCAACTGTTGATACTAAAATTGTACATATAGAGAAATTACAAGAGAAAAATTAAGCATCAATTAAAATACAACCCCACCCAAGAATATAATATAGGGTTAACTATGACTAAGTACAACAATTTGAGCCACTTGCTACGGACTTTACATCTGTCAACAATGTACTACTACCATGCGGTCGTTTGCAGTGTTTCTAAATGCAGAAATAACAAAAATTACCATTCTTATTAGTAATAATTCCTGATAGGTAGGTAACAGTTAATCCAGTTAGCTCCAGTATTTTGCATTCGTTTTTCACTATTTGGTTACAAACTGGTAAAACTACATTTTCACTCACTACCGATAAACACACTTCCCGTAGATACAGTTATATAAAATGCCTATGTATTATAACAAATTTGAAGAAAGGAATGAGTAGGTAGGTTCTAATAGATAACATAAAACTTTTAACACGCGGCAGTCTTGTCCCATAACCTTGAAAAACAAACCGGCGAACTATATTCTGGGAAAGTATCTGTACCCGACACATATTCCTGTATTTATTAACTATAAAACGTTTAAAATTAAAATAAGGCACTAAAAACTGAAGAAGAACACAAAACTACAACGTAAACACAGGAATTAAATTATAACATGACAGCGACACCGACTCGACTGGACCGACTGCCGACTGTTGCATGACGGTTGCTTGCTGGTTGCCTACCCTGATTCTCGCATTGGCGGCGTTAAATAAGTATTTAATATAATTTTTTTCGCTTTATAAATAAGTTTGTAAATTTTTTGAAAGGAAATTCCGTCAATTCTTATTTTTTTCTATCCCCTCTTAAAATATTTGTACTTAGTCATAGTTAACCCTGTAGATAGTGTTTCATGAGAACAAATTCATCCTGCTAAATTATTCTTTCCCCCAGTCATATTAATTAACGGAATTATCTGTGATGTAATATGGTCTTTAAATAAATTTACAACATAATTATATCTCAAATAGTATGTTGTAATGCCTTGCAATTTGGGTTATTCGACTGCATTCAGCTAAATTATCAACATTAAATACATACATACATGAAATATTTCGTATTCCAAATGAACTGGTTGGGATATTATAATCTGCATCTATTTTTAGACTAGGTCAATATTGTCTCTGTTTGGTTTAACTGATGAGTTCAAATTCCAAATTAATAATTTGCTTACTATGTGGCCAACTGGAAAAAATGCGGTCATATTATAGAGTGGTACCAAATTTTAATTGCATATATAATAAAATGATCGCAAAACAAATAAAAGAGCTTTATTTAATTGTGAGTTATTGCCAAAAACAACAAATTCTGTTAATGCTATGATTTTTCATTCATTACATTTCTTAGTTGTTTACACTTCTGTGTTACATTCTATAGATTTATAGAATTACATTGCTGATTATTCTGCTTTAAAAAACATTTAATATCATGTTGCAATTAGCGTGAAAGTATATAAAATATCCCAGTTATTTTTAAATTAATAGCTGTGTTTATCATACCGAGAAAAAGCCAATGCATTATTTTCGCTACAAATGTTGAATTTGCCTATTTAAAAAACAAACATATATTTCACAGTGTTCAAGCATTTATTTTTTTTTGCTAAATTAAAAAAAAAATGAACGTAATAAATTAAAATAATAGTAATAATAGTAAGTATGTGATGAAAATTATAAATAATGTTTAGTTTTAACTTCTTGTAAAATGGCTTAGGTATTAAAAGGGTGCCCAAAAAAGAAACGTTTCAGTTTTTCCTTGTACGTTAGAATCTAAAAGCGCTAGGATAATTATGTTAACAAGGTATTTTGTTTCTCACAAAAGTAGGTAGTTTAGGGTAACGCAATTTCTGTCATTCACAGGCAAAGTGGCTTCCCTACACATACTCGTAAAAGTTGATAGTTTGGAAATTTGATATTATATTTGCATCATAATTCTTAATATGTTGGTTTACGACTTAATTGCTTTTAAATTCTCCGAGAAAAAGATTTTAAATCTTCGGGGAAAATACTCTACCTGAAGTAATTAGCTACTGACAAATTGTTCCAGCTAAAGTTGAAGCTAATTATTGTATAAAGAATGTTTACCTGATTATTTTTTTTGTAGATATTTATTGAATCCAATTTTGTCTGTGAAGTTGTTGTTTGATTGCAATTGTATGAAAATTATTAATAATAATAATATAATAATAATCTTTTATTTTCCATTGAGACAATATTCATAAAAAGTAAGGAGCAAAAAAACACTCCAAAAAAGAACATAACACTAAACATAGAACACCAACATGGTAAAAACAAATAAAAAATCAATATTTACATTATAGAAAATTAGTCTACAAACTTGTAATATTCAGTTAATGAATAAAATACATTTTCAACTAGGTAATTTCTCAAAATCCGTTTAAACTTAGACTTTATACCATCAGGTAGTTTATCAAATATGTGTTCGTGGCCTTTGCCCTTCCTTCTTGTTCCATCTTGTTTTAAGCTGCACTGCGCTGATGAAGTTCAAAAACCCAGAAAAAACGTTGTCCGCAGTTGCTTCGTTGTTCCTTCCATCTGTTTTCTTTGGATCCTCTAGCCATCAAAATCCACCTGTTTCTTTTAAGATTTGATCCACTAAGCTCCTTTCTTTCTTGTTATCATTTTTATCTGAAATAATTATAGATATATAATCTGCGTAAGCAGTAAAATGACAATTTGACTGAATTAATTTGGTTGATATAGAGTATAAATAATATGGGGCCCAGTATGGAGCCCTGGGGTACACCCTGATTGACACTTAAAGAATTGGATCGTTAATTTATCAAATTATCACTTCGCATATCTGGGAGACAAACGAATTGCCGACGATTATTTAAAAATGAATTCAACCAATCCAAAGGAACACCTCTGATACCATACATATTGAGAATCTCTAGCAGTTTTGCATGATTAACACAATCAAAAGCCATACTTAAATCACAGAATACGGCAACTAGGCTTTCTCCTGCGTCGATACATTCCATAATCTTATTATAAAAAGTAGATATAGCAGTAGCAGTAGATCTATGTGGACGCAAACCATGTTGATAATTTGTAATGGTATTATGTATGTTTAAAAAAATTCTGTAACCGATCTAAGAAAGCTTACTCAAATCATTTAGAGAAACTATTAGGAATGGATACGGGTCTATAATTTTTCAATAATGAAGGATCATTCTTGAATTGATTTGTATTAGCTTAAAACTTTTACAATAAAGTATAGAAAATAGAATTGATTTAGTCTAAAAAGTATTCTTTTTTTTGCGGTATAGTTTTAATAAAAGTACCTATCTTTCTATATGCTGTATTCTCAAGTGCCTTAGTTTCAGTTTACTATTCTTGCAATCTTAGGGCTGAAAACTCAACTCAACTCAACATAGAAGACGATTAAATGTTGGAATAGTTTTCCCGAAATTGCTTTCGCATTTCGTATCCAATTTCGTGTCTTATTGAGGCTGAAATGCTTCTATTTTATTGAAATTCTGTCCATTCGTAGTTTATGTGTAACTTCTTCATTGTATCATATCGAACAACAACTGAACGATACCCTTTAAAAGGGGATTGGATGTCCATAATACATTATAGCTTTCCCATTTTGGTATTTTGTTGAAGATATCATCACAAAACTGTTAATTTCCCAGAATTCTGAGCTAATAACGAATTACTTTTAAAGAATTTTCGTTTGCGTTCAGTAAATGTCATTTGTATTTCAGAATATATGATTTAATTTTCAGAAAATGTCAAATGTACGAGTATTTGAGAGTTACTCCAGAAAAAAAAGTAATTAAAATATTGTTCCCTCTATATGTTGCTTTACGAAAACTATATTATTGCTGTGGATACCTGAGTGTTAAAATTATTGATGTAAAATATCGTATAATATAAATTCATAAATAACTTATTCCAGATGTATTTCAGAAATCGTCCGTAGTATTTTAGATGTAGTTTTATTTCAGCTTCATCTCAATCGTTTGACTTTCAGAAAACGTTGTTCATATTTTTCAGATCAGTCAGTTCGATTTTAGAAAAGATAATCGTAATTCAGAGCAGTCGTAAATTGTATTTCAGAAAGCGTCAGTCGCATTTCAATTTTAACGAAGCAAAATTAATTACAGAAAGCGTTATTTGTTTTTCACATTTGTTATTTCAGAAAAGTCAGTTGTAACTCATAACTCAGTTTTAGATAAGAAAACATAAAATGTATATCATAAAGCGTCAGCCAGATTAACGTAATAATTTCAGAAAGGCGTTAAGAATAGTAAATTCGTATTTCAGAAAGTGCCAATTGCATTTAGGAAAGTATCATTTCAATATGTATTGTAACTTTTAACTTTTGATGTATTCTGAAATAAATTCGATATTTCTGAAGTTCAGATTCTATTCTCCTATATAATGATTTCTTAAATAAATACATCTGATCTGAACTTCAAATTACTCTTTCTGAATTGCATCTTGAATGATGTGCATACATATCTTAAGCTTGCTAGTCTCTTCTTCTCTCTATGTATCTAGAACTAATAATTTAAAAATTTGCTAAATACTTTTGGCGTTTTCTGAAATGCAAATGATGTTTTCTGAAGAACAAGTTATTCTTTCTGAGATATACATATATTTTCTATTTACAACTGATTATATTGATTTGCTGTTCATGCTCAAAAATGATAATGTTGTTTTAGATACAATAAATATCTAAAATAAAAATTAATCTAACTAAATTTACTAACGATTATTTTTTGACGTTTCTTAAAACCAATGAAATGCTTCTTTATTTGTCACAAGGGTAAGTTTCAACCAATTATGTCATTATTATAGTGGGAATAAATCTCTTGTGATTATTCTCGGAATAATCACTGTGGCTTTTATTTGCCTAGCAAGTGTCAGATAGTTGTCAAAATAATTACCTAATTGTGTCAACGCGATATATAAAATGGGTGAAAATCATCGGTTTAGTACCTTTTCTGATGCAGTATTGATCTTTTTTATTGTAAAAATTTGTGAATCAAAAAATAATCCAGTCAAATATAACTCGCGAGTTCCATAAATTAGAAAATAATTTGACAGATTTTGTTCAAAAAATCTGTCAAATTATTTTCAATTTATTCTCACTCTCTTGTTATATTATTACTGAAAATATATGAATTTTTATTTTAGATTTTATTAATCGGATAATTTGACATTAGGTGAATACATATTTTTTTCTTCACTTCGTATAACTTCATTATTGGAAGACGATAACACTGTACCCCGGTGCTGCTGGTCCACTGAGTTTTTGGAAAGAAAGTGGTATTTCTTTTCTCCCCGAGAATTTTCCTTGTTATCGCCTGCTTATTTTGTATGGAATTTTCTATATACTCCTCTGCCACAGAAGTCGGACGCCAACCCTCGTGTCTCTTGAGCATCGATATGTTGCCTCCTCCAAATAATTTGCTCTTTCTATATCTTCCTCTGGTATTGTAAATGGAAACAAAAAGAAGTCGCACGGGGCCATATCTGGAGAATACGATGGATAGGGCAGCAGTTCGTAGTCCAATTCGACCAATTTGACCGTGGCGAGGTCGGAGGTGTGAGCCGGTGCGTTGTCATGGTGGAAGAGCACTTTTTCTTCACCATTTTTCTGCAATTCAGCATCGAATCGGCCTAATAATTCGGCATAGTAAAGCCCTGTGACCGTTTTGCCCTTCTCAAGGTAGTCGATGTAGATCACACCTTGTGAATTCCAGAAAACTATAGTCATCACCTTTCTGGCCGATAGGACAGTCTTCGCCTTCTTCGGAGCCAGGTGAATTCCACTGTTTCGACTGTTCCTTGGTCTCTGGTGTGTACCAGTGGATCCATGTTTCGTCAGCGGTCACGAAACGACGCAGAAACTCCTTCGGATTGCGCTTAAACAGCGTCAAACACTGCTCTGAAGTGGTCTCATGGTTGCACGTGTTGTTCGAAGTGAACAAACGAGGCACCCATCGCGCCAACAGCTTTTTCATGCCCAAAATTTCATGCAGGATATAACTCACATGCCTACTATCTCAGCTATCTCGCGTGTCTTCAATCAGCGGTGTGACAATACGAGATCGTTGATTTTTATCACGTTATCCTCCGTGGTAGCTGTTTTTGGGGCACCTGGACGTGGCTCATCAAAAACAGACGTGCAACCACGGTGAAACTCGTTAAACCAATTTTTGACAGTAGCCATCGAAGGAGAAGAGTCACCGTACACAGCATCCAAGCGCTCTTTGATTTCACTGCACGATTTCCCTTCCAAAAACAAGAATCGAATCACCGACTGATACTGCTCTTTTTCCATTTTTCTAAAATCCGCGGACACGCCCGGTTCCATATACGGTCAAAACAAAACTACGAATCCGATCCGGCTGAAATTTCGACCGTAGCCGTCTAGGGGAATGTACTACACGGTAGTAAATTTCTCTTGCGATAGTGGCGCCATCGGGCGGTGAGGCTAAGTACTTATCGGACCGCCCTCGTATGTATATTTTTATTCAAATAAATTGTAGTTCCTAGCATGGAATAATTACTCCATAATGTAGAGGGTGCGCATTTTAAAAATAACTGGGACAAGTACGCTAGAATAATTTTCTCCGAAATATTACATAGGTACCTTTTTTTCGGCGCAAAAATATCAAATTTTTCATAAGCTTTTTGGTACAATTTCTTCGATTCTTGAGGAATAAATGTACATAAGAACCGTTTTACACACAAGAGATTTCTTCCGAAAATTATAACGAAAATTATGGGCAAATTTTTGCTTAGAATTAATATTAAAGTTTGTATGTAAATTTCAGCTATCTACGTTACTTTACAAATTGCCAAACTGGAGATTTGTGCAAATTCTGCCGCACTTTCTCCATTATATAAAAATTTTCATTAAATTATTGATATAATTCTCGTATGTATAAAACAGCTAAAAAGTTTCACGAACATATTTAGTAGGATATAAATGTTTGCTATATTTCTTGTGTGTGTAAGGCAGCTTCCATCTCATTTGCTATTTCAGAATTTTCAGTATCACTAGAATCTGCGTCTCACACATACCTTGACACATAGTTTTATGAAGAATTAATACCGAGTTTAATTATTGGGGTTCAATTGAGGGTTTAATGTTCACAGATTTCAGAATTCAGAAATGGAAAATGTATTTCTAAAAGGATCACCCAGAAACTTAAAAGTACTGTTGTAGTTAATTTTCCAACGTAGTTCGATACAGTGTAGAATTCAAAATAAAAGATAAAACTAAGTGTCGTGACCAGAATGTTGAGAATCGCCATTGAAATGTTGGCAATAATATCGAGTAACATAAAAATGGAATGAAGCCATTGTCAGCCGGACAAATTATCGCAGTCGCCTATAAATGTAATGTCTATAATTCCATCGAACGACGCATTAACTAATGGATGTAACGGTGGGCTCCCCCATTGTTTTATTTGAAAAGTTATGACGGTCATCCAGGCACGATCGCCACGTATATTTTGCAAGACGTCGTATATATTTCAACAACGGCGGGATATTATATATTTCGCAGGATGAAATACGACTGTTTAATTTTGTTTAAGCTCTGAAAAATCATTTGACGCACCAGGTGGACCTTTGTAGCGTAATATTTCAAATTTTACGTGATTATTAAAAAGTGCTACATATTAATCTGGATGGATTCGTAAAAACAATTCATTCAATTAATCATTGAATAAATTGTTAAATAATACAGTAGGGTCATTCCATTTGCAATCGTTTGAAAATAATAAAAATTGTTGCCGACCCATTTTAGATTTTGGTGTAACTTTGAAAAACTCTAGGGTCCCAAACAACAAAATTTACACGATTTTGATTTTTACAAGCGCTTGTTTCCGCCTATTTAAATAAAGACTCTTAAAAATTGCTATTTTTAAGCTTTATTAATTTTTGCTGTCAAATTTTTCTGTTTGAAGATATTTGAATGATCAAGACGGAATTCAGAGTGGGAAAGATAATAGTTTCAGTGTAAATGAAGATAATTGGCTCGGATCCTTTTGAATAGCAGCGTGCTGAAAATGAGTGTTTTTTAGTCATTTTTCGTGAATTTCAATCGACTCTAGCGTCTTAACTGTTGAGAGTTAAAAATTCATGCTTCGCGGGAATTAAGTATACATATCATAGACAAAATTCAGCCACAAGTTGACCTGAGTAGCCCACTCTTTATAGAAGAAAACTTTGCTTGAAGTTTTGAAATTTTTAAAAATCCCAATATTCAGGCTCTGAAACGAGCGTGTTGACTGCGAGATAAAAATCTGTTACTCACAGAATCTACTGTTCTTACCTTCAACTTTAAATGACTATATCACTTGTTTTGTTATTTTCATGGACCGTGATCGACATCTATATCCTTGCTGAAAGCAGTGTTTCTTTGGTATTGTCTAAAAGTTTCTCACCTTGTACGGCCATTTGCATTTTGATTCAATTTGTTCGAAACGGATGCGAGTTGGAAATGATCCCCGGCAGCCCGATTTGCATCTTGTTAGGCGAAGTTTGATTACCAGGCAGCGAACCTATAAACACCCATCCAAACTCATTAAAATTCATTTTTGGATAAGGTGGATTATTCTCGTTCGCGCGAGTTACGAAGAATTGACTATTTATTTTTTTCTTTGTTTAAATGGATATTTTGCCATTTGAAAAACAAAATAAACATTAATCAAATAATTTTCAAGATATTTCTGTATAGCTATTTTTTCTATAATTATTTATATCTACCTAACCTAACCACTAAACAAACATATGTACATAACACGTTTATTATGGTTTGGTATTTTAAAAATTGACGCCTTCAAAACGTAGAATCAACATAAAATGTTACGTTGTTGAACATCCTTTAAGGTCCATTTACACACATCAGTGACGTATCAGTTCAGTATCAGTGTTATTTGTGGTCGATCGCTGATGCCAGTTTACATAATATATCCGTTTGCAATTCATAAAAAGGAGTTAGTAAACGATCAAATAAAGTGATCGGAATATATTTTTCATGCAGTTGATCATAATTTTGTATCAGCTTGATAATCTTTTCATCCATTACAGTAAAGAAATCTGGTCAATTCGTTAGAAGATTTACAAAAATATCGTCGCCGGCGCATTTAAAGCCATTGAACGGGCACTGAAACAGCACTGACAGCACTGATACGGCACTGATATGTGTAAATAGACCTTTACTATTCATACACGTTAAATATACATACAGTGTTTCTACCTTTATATGTGTGCAAATCCATAAACTTTACTCTTCAAGGTAATACACACAACATATTTCTTTTAAATGTAATGGAAAATCGCTTTTTCTGATTCTACTACGGTTGTTAAGATGGCGATCCAAGACATGTTATGACTTTTTTATACCACCGAATTTCAATAAAAAACTTCAAGTGTTTTGTTTAAAATCTGATAAGGTTGTTTAAATCAGGACCTCTCAAAACCTCTGTGTGAATTTGAATAAAAACTATATACAGTGTGTTTTCTTTTACACGATCTTAAAGTTTTATTTGTGTAGAAATCAATAAAAACTATATTGTTTAAGGTAATACAACAAATATTTGCTTTCAAATGGCATCGCTTCTTTTGATCTTACTACGGTTTTTAAGATGGCGATCCAAGTCGTGCTATGAATTTTTTGTATCTCCAAAATTCAATCTAAACGCAAAAGCTATATACAGGGTGTCCGGAATATGAGTGCCTTAATTTTGCCATATGATAAACTGTACCTACTAAACAAAACATATTTGACTTAACAATTTTTATTCTCTGACCAACGGTAACAGAATTATGACAGCAAACGGTTCTTCAATATGTGACAACGTCGCTCATATACTATCTTAGGATTATGTTTATATACATAATAATTATAAATGGGTACACCTAAACATAGGTACTTGCTGTATAAATAACTATTAAACTACCTTCTGAAAGAATTTGATATTAGCAAACTCAACACAGTAAGATAACATATTTCTTTAAATAATAATTTAAATTATTGACATCAAAAACTTGAGAAATACTAATAGTAAATTTGTTAATGTTTTAAACACAAAAAAAATAAAGCAAACGTCTAGCCACATGGATCATACCGTTTAAATTCAGTGTTTGCTTGCTTGCTTTCCTTTGAAGCTGTTAAATGAAGACTTAAAAAATCTTTAAGCGTTTATTGAATTTCGTAGGTACAAAATTTATAGCAGAGCTTGGATCGTCATCTTTAAAGCTGTAGTAGGATCAGAAGAAGCGGTTTTCGATGCTATTTAAAAGAAAATATTTGCTGGATTATCTTGAATAATAAAGTTTTACGAATGTATACACAAATGAAACTTTATGATAGTGTAAGTGAAACTCGGAAAATACTGTATAGTTTTTGTGCAAATTTCATACGAAAGAAATCGCTAATAGTTTTTACTGAAATTCGTGTATATAAAAAATCATAACAAGCATTGGATCGCCATTTCAAAAGCCGTGGTAGAATCAGAAACTGCGATTTTCGATGTCGTGAAAAAGAATATTTGTTGTATTATCTTGAAGAATAACGTTTTTACGGATTTGTACACAGAAAAAGTAGACACAATGTATGTACACGTTTCGTAATGAATTGGATACATTGATTTGATATATCCAAATTTTATTTTCAGCGTAGAGATCTTACTTGTCACTTAACTATCGAAATAAATGAAATAAACCCTTGAGTTTAGAAACCGATATTTAAAAAACGTAGGGACGAACAAAAATTTAAAATTTGGACCATATAGCTTCACAAATATTAGGAGTACAAACTTTATTGTGTGCTAAAATTTCAGTCAGTTTTGTTATCTCATTGTTTAGTTGAAAAAATCACGGATTTCAGCTTACAAATTTGACACATTTCGCACTTTAACAAATTTTTACTGACGATAAGTCGACGATAGGGACTATTTATCTCAAAAACTCTTTTTTTATTTTTAAGCAAAACAGAGACTGGTAAACAACAATCTGAAAAAAATTCTTGAATTTTTTCAAACCTACGTTTTCTTAATATCGGTTTCCAAATTCTGGGCTTTATTTTATTTATTTCGATAGTAGTTTACAGTAAACTATTCCAATACTCAATTTGTAAAAATGGCCTTTACAGCATAGTATGTCATATAGGAAATGTTTCATTTTCAGATTTGAAGCGAGAAGCTACAATATGCCACATGCTCAAGCACCCCCACATAGTGGAACTATTAGAAACTTACTCATCGGAAGGAATGCTGTATATGGTTTTCGAATTGTAAGTATATATTTTTTTAAATTAAGTTTTTTTTTCGTACTATTCTCATATTAAGTATTTTTTTAATTGAAATTTTCTAAAATATTTTTTATAAAGAACAAGTTAGAAATAACACTTTTATTTTTTTTAAGTAAAATTCATTTCTTAAATTCGACAAAATCGCTCGACTTTCGATCTCGCAAATTTTTCATGTGTTTTTCTCGTAAAATTATTGACAAAATTATTTTCTTTCAAAGAGTAATTTATCAGATAAAAATAAAAGGTCTCGTGATTTTGCTGTTGAAAAGAAAAAGAACAGTCGAGCATCGTACTACAGAAAAACACTCTGTATATTATTACATTTTTTGCATCTAGAATTTGAACACTTTTGTACTGATTTATGGCTAAAATTATTGCAATTTATTAAGAAAATTAAAAATATGTAAAAAATTTAACTTTTTATAAAAACATATAAAAGACATAACAGTTTGCAAATCATATTTGCTATCAATTGAACGTAGAAAGTCCTCTGCCCCCAATTATAGGATTCTTAAAAACATTTTTTCCAAAATAGCATAAAATAAAAAATATTTGTACCAGTTTTCAAATTTGTATTTTTACAATTAAGTTAATTAATTAAACATTTTTTTTTCAAAATTTTTGATACTTTGTATTTTGAAAACTAAACATTTCCGGATCCATATTTATATGAACGATTTTTTTTATTTTAAAAAGTTCTAACACCTGATAAAGTTTGCATCCTGCAATTTGGGACACCCTGTACATATATAACGAAAACATATACAGGGCGAGTCGGAAAGAATGGGTCAACACTAAGCTGGAGATACTAGACACTAATATTAGGTTTGAACTCATCATGCCTTATACGAATGTAGTTTGTTTAAGAAATTCAGGGTGTTCATGGTTTAAATTTTATTCTGAAATATCTCAATAATTGAGAAAATTTTGATAGTATGAAAATTGAGTGTTGGGTTTGTTTGGTGTGAGAATTACGAGTTTAAAGCTTATTTTGACGTTGTCTCCAGCTTAGCGTTGATCCATTCTTTCTGACTCACCCTGTATGTCAGAGGAAATATGTTACAGGAAAGATTTTTGTTCTATTTTCATGCTCTATTCATTGTCAAAGTTAAGAACAAAACAAAAACACTGGGTATTGTCTTGCATATATGCAGTATCCATATGTTTGATATGCATACTTGTAAAGAATTTGCAATAGCTGGATAATTTGTGACATATATTGCTCCTACTGGAGCTTATATCCCGGTCTAAGCGTCTCTTCGATATATGCATTCGAAATATTATCTGTCATCTACATGCATGTGCCTCCGAGTCTTGGCAGTGCTTCCAGTTTCGTCTTCGATATTTATTATTCATGTGTACGATGCTGTGCATTTTGCGTTAATATTTAACGATTTGGAAACAGATACGATACACAAATTTACTCAACGGCCCAAAGTAGTGCGATAGCGGGTTTTGTTTTATTAATTCCTTTTTATTATTTTCAACATGTTTGTTTATTGTTTGCCGTTTTCAAATATACATTTTTCGTGCATTCGAAGAGGTCAAACCGTTGCGCTAGCTGTAAAATTTTCGGAATATGTATACGAGTACATATACAGGCTGTATCACATAAGAGGGCCACTCCCATGTATCTCGCTTAATATGCGAGACACGTCAAAAATCTTTAATTGTTTTTTGTTGCATTTTTGGAGGCCTTTATGCCCGTAAAAACAAAATTGAGATCCATGGCCAACTTTATGAGTAATAACAAAAAAACCTGTAAAGTGCCCAAACTTTAAGGCTGTCTAACTTTTTTATTTTAAGAGTTAGAAAACTTATTGGTAATAAATTTTTATTGCAAAATTGATACCTTCCACTTGATATAAACAGACTTTTGAAATATCGTATGTGGTTCGCTGCGCCCTCTAGGCGGATACATTTTTTTTTATTGAAGCAGGCTATGACCACAAAAAATTGCCTGTTGTCTCGTCTTTCATGCAATATACTACATGTTGCCCTTATCTTTCGTATTTATTAAATTTTTTTCAATTTTAGTTAAAAAAATGTACCTAAATATTTTCGTGTTGCTCAAGATAATGTAGAACCTGTTTTAAAGACGCCAATTGCAAAAAAATAATAAACAGAATGTACTTTTTTATGCAAAATACAAATTTTCTTATAATATTATTTTATTACAGTGTCTGTGTTAAAATAATTTTAAAGACCCAATTGCTTCTAATGTGAAAACCATCGTCTGTTTTAAGTTAAGGAATATTGTTCTTCGGTTTGGTATCGTACATATGCCCATCAGAAGTATATGATAGAAAATGTACAAAGGCAATTTTTAAAATACGCTTACCTTAAGGTTATCGTTCTTAGTTGCGGAGTAATTACAACATTAACCTGTTTTTGGCGGCTGCTGATGTTTGCTTGCCAGGGTAATGACATATAACTAGCTATAATTTAACGTAACGTGTAAACTAATGTCTTGAGATATCCTCAAACAAAAAATCAATAGGGTTCATATCAGGTGATCTGGGTGGTCAAAGTTGGTTCATGAGTGCTTCGTCCACGTTATTACCGAATCTTTCATTTAAAAATTCAAGAGCATTTAAACTAAACTGGGGGGGGGAGCCTCATCGTGCATAAACCACACTCTTTGTCTTAGAGCATAGGGAACATCGTTAACTAGGTCAGATAAAACGGATTCAAGATAATGTCTGTAGCAAGCACCGGTTAAAGTTCTTTTTTTCCCAGTAATACCCACCCATACATTCAAAGAAACCTGATGTTGAAATTGAGATTCCATTATGGCATTAGGACCAAACGTATTTATTGTGGAAGGTCATTATAGATAGCATCAAAATATGCCAGCGGTAAAGTCAAAATTTTGTTCAATTATTTGAAAAATCCAATCGCAATATTATAGGTAAACGGGATAGTCCTGCGGCAGTAAGGCTTGCACTCTTTGCATATGATATGGGTAACTGTCCATGGATCAAACTAATTTATGATTCACATATTCAAGATTTGCATCGATGTTCCTAGTAATAGTATTTGGGTCTACTGCAATTCCATATAGAATCGCTTCTTCCAACTAAGATGTTCTAACACTCAAAGGTTTCTCAGGAATTGGACCTTTCTGAAATGAGGGTGAACCGAAATACGTTGAAAAATACTTCTGTTTAGTACCGCAGTTATTTATATATCAATAACGACATTGACTTTACACGCGAATGTCAAACTGTACTGATTCGGTTCTCCTTTTATTAAAAAGTCTTGACATTCTTACATATTTGGCATTCGAGGACGACCTTTTCGGAAATTTGATCATTCCTGTCGTTTTTGCGGGCTAAGGCTCGCAATCAATATTCCGGCACAGCTACGCATGTAATCTCGGTAACTATACACAATTATGCAGCATGTATTAGACTTCGGGGAATTCATTTAACTAGTCGCTGGCACGAACCGACCTGAATTTCAGGCGGCCAATTTAGCTAAAACAAGCGAATTCATTATGATGAAAGTAAACAGCGTTCTCAAGTTTAAGAGACCTTGTAATAGTTAAAGTTGGAAATTTAGGAAATATTGGAGCTTTATAGTTTAAATTAGGGTTCTGAAACTGTGGTAGTGTACCATTTGTGGTCCGCTAAGCCATTTTGTGGTACGAGAAGTGTTAAATAGGTATACAGAATGTTCAGAATATGAGTGGCATCTGAAATGCGAGAAGTCTCTCATGTTCAAAATTTTGTACAGATGTTATTTTGAATGTTGCCATGAAGTATTGGTTATAGTATTGCTGGATCTTGTCAAGTACTACTAGGTACCGCTTTATTTTTGCAGGTTCTGCCTTAATAACATAGATCTTTTCTCAATGTTGCGTAGTACAATGATATTATGTAATATTTAATGTGAATAAAATATGTTCAAAATGTTTTAATAATAATACAATAAGATATTTTTTTAAACAAATAGTTTGATTATTAAATGTCACTTTCCACCCAGATGGACATTTGTCTGGGTGAAAAGTAATCATTGCTAGAAATAATGAAAACAAAGTAAATTTAAGTCAACATCATAAATATATAATTTTTTATCATGATACAAGAATAACAAATGAAAAATATTAATAAATAAAAGAGTTCGATAATAAAAACTATTTCATTTAAATCGAGCTGCCAATGAAAGCAAATATAGTTCAGGAACAATATCCAAAAAAGTAGAAATTTATAGGACAAAAAAATATTAACGTCTAATTTTCCAAACGTATAGATGTTGCATTGAGTATATTTGTATTTCAATTATAACTGTAGTGGGGAGAGATCATTTTCAAACGTGATGAAAAAGCTATCAAGAAGAAATGAGAGTGAATATTTTCTCAAAAATTCTCAAGTTTGCTGTTGCTCACAAGCACATAAGAGAATATCCGCTCTTGCTTGCTCATTTGGTCTGGACCCTGGATGCAGCTTTAGCAACAAATTTCTAAAGGATGGACAAGATAAAAATAATTTTATTGATATACTCTCTAAAAAATGGATTTTAATGATGCAAAAAATTACTAATAATATTTGAATTTGACTAGTGACTATTTGAGTTTTTGTGTTCAGAATAGTGCAAGACAATAACAAATTTTTAACTGAACGGATGAGTTAAAAGGAAAAATGTTTTTTTTTATTTACTACTAGCCACCATTGGTTTTGAAAATGGCACAAACTACGAAATTAGAATTAGAACACAATATCCAGCACATGCTTTTGGCGCTGAATCTGGCTTGAAAATGGCAATAACGTTTAAAATAACAAATAATGTCCCGACCTAGACTAAGACTCCTATACTAGCAGGTTCTACCCTTATACTACCAGGTCCTGCCCGTGTACTTGTACTACCAGATCCTGCGTTAGTATTGTTAGGTCCTGTCAGCTATACTCCTTTTGTCCTGCTAATATAATGAACACCTGCTGCTCAAACATTCTCTCTGGTCTACAACAAGATAGAAAGAAATAAACTCTTGCGTTAAAGCAGCAGAGAAATTGACACTTCCATGGTTTTCCAGATTTTGGCTGTCTCTTTGTTTAATTTTATGCTTCAAATGTCCCTACTAGAAATTGACAGATTTATTTAAATCGTGTAGTATTTTTAGTATTAAATAGTATGTTCTACTTTATTAATGTTTAATTGTAAATTTGTATCTTCCAAATAGAGTCTGGAACATATTTAAGTTATTTAATAGGTATTCTCAGTGAAACTGGTTTATTTACAAGTTGATCTAGTTTTAAAATGAAAGAAAAAGATCGAACAATATTTCATAATACGCCTCTTTGCTGGAACATTTGATTTAATTTATTATACATCTCATACCTCTTTTCATGTATGCACTTACATTTGTTTATCCTCGAATTCTGGGCGCACTAAGATTACATAAATTTCCTGTTACTTTTAATTTTACACCATGCCTGCGTCAGAACATCAGTCAAAACATCGTTACGGCACTTAAGTGCAAACAAAATTAACTCACCCTTCTTATTAACCGGCCCGCTTTCAGCGAGCATTTACGTTCAAGTAAACACAATAACGGTAAAAATTCTAATTTTAGCATTTGGAGTGCGAAATGGACTCGCAAACACTTGGATTTATGCCCCCGTGTAACGTTCGTTGAAGCGTTTTGAGAGAGTTAATCAACACTCGCCGATATTTGTGATATATTGGCATATTTGTTTTATAATCGTGGAAGTGTCTATGCCCCCGCCGGCGAAATTGAAAGTTTGGTGGAATAATGCACTCAGTAGCGGTTTCTCAAGCCAGCTGTACAAGATTAACTATGTGAAAAAATTTTAACAACATCCTCAGGAAGGCCTAACAGACAATACAAATTTTTTCGGAATTCTAACTCGATATAAATAGAGCAAAACCGTATCTTTCCCCGGAAAATCGACGCCTATGATAAGCACCGTCTAAGATGGCTTAGGTCTGTCAGCTACCGTACTGTCGGTTTTACAGCGTTTTCAAATGTAAAAACTACGAAAATAAACATTTTTATTAGTAATAATACCTAATAGGTAACAGTTAATCCGGTTAGCTGCAGTATATTGCATTATTTTTTCGTTCTTTCGTTCCAAACTGTCAAAACTACAATTTCAGTCATAAAATTCACTATCGACAAAAAACACTTACATACAGCATACAGTTAAATAAAATCCATTTATTCTAAGAAAATCAAATGAAAGTAACACTAATAGATAATTGAAAACTTTCAATGCACCCGCGTGTTGTCCGATAATATATAAAAACAATTCGGCGAATTATATTATAAAAAAATATCTGTACTCGACATAAATTTCTTTATTTAATTACTACAAATCGTTTAAAATTAACAAACGGCACTAAAAACTAAAGGAAAATACAAAATCACAACATAATCAATTATTTTGACAACGAATTTTAGTGCTGCTGGTTGCCTAAACGTTAAACGTGCGAAATAACCTCACGGCGGACGGGCTCCATAGTCGGCCATATATAGGAGTTTAATATAGTTTCGGAAAAACATTTTTGTCGCTTTATAAATAAGTTTGGAAATATTTTGAAGGGTGATTCCGTTAGTTATTATTTTTCTCTATCCCGTGACATAAAAATTTAAACATATGATTTTGCATGTGTTTCAGTCAATTCAGAAATTTGGAAATGACGATGTATTATTAATGAGGACAAAAGTTAATTATAGTTGCACAATAGCTCTATGAATAAACCTGTGACGCTCAGAAGTCATTCAATTGTCAATCTTTTTTAGATGGACTATGCAAAAATTAAAATAGTAAGATCTTCAAATTGTTTAAATTGTAATTTTAGTAACCGGTAGCGATGGTTGTAGCTCCTATCTCCTATGATGTATTGATATCGAGATCGGAGTTTGAACGTTGGCTGATTTTACGCCTGCATTAATAATCACTTGTCATGTGGGTGTAAAGCTGCTGCAAATTAATTCTATAATTTTTCAAAAATATTCGATTTAGTATCAGTTTACGGTGTCTCTAACTGAAGATTTTGGAAAATTAGATTAGATTTGAACTAACTCAATGCCTCTTAGTTGAAATAAAGATAAGAAATATAATATAAACAAAGTGAACCCATGTACTGAAAATAATTGAGGTCTATCATAGAACAATTTTTGATTCAAAGTTTAATAAGGTAGTTACAGGGTGTACAGTTTTATAAATTTTTTTTTGTCCATAACTTAAATGCAGGAAAAGATTATTTGACAATATTTGGGCAGTGATATTTTCCCAATAATAACTATTTGCCTATGCACTTATGAATTTAAAATATAGTTCAGTGGCGTAGTTACTGAGTAGACACTGTAGATTTTTTTTAAGAAAAAAGGTACGCCACTGATATTTCAAAATTTCGAGATATTTTAGAATTTCCAGTGAATTTTTAACAAAAATATATTCCAGTAAAGTGTGAAGAGGTCTTGAGATAATAATTAGGGTTGCTTAATACTCTTGACGTTATTAGCATTTTAATATTATACTAATTATAACATATAAACTAAAACTACAAACCAAGTAAGTGACACTTTTAATTATTTTTTGCCATGAACAATTACAGTTTCCTAGCAACAATATATCACGACTTTAGAGTTGTCTAAACAAAAAATTATAGCACCATGTAACTCGCTTATTAAGCTTTGAATAAAGCATTGTTATAAAACAATATAGAATATGTGGGTGAAGTTTGGCCGAACTTATCATTAACACCCTGCATATAAATAAAAGTAAACCCATGTTATTATTTTTCTCTATCCCGTGACATAAAAATTTAAACATATGATTTTGCATGTGTTTCAGTCAATTCAGAAATTTGGAAATGACGATGTATTATTAATGAGGACAAAAGTTAATTATAGTTGCACAATAGCTCTATGAATAAACCTGTGACGCTCAGAAGTCATTCAATTGTCAATCTTTTAGATGGACTATGCAAAAATTAAAATAGTAAGATCTTCAAATTGTTTAAATTGTAATTTTAGTAACCGGTAGCGATGGTTGTAGCTCCTATCTCCTATGATGTATTGATATCGAGATCGGAGTTTGAACGTTGGCTGATTTTACGCCTGCATTAATAATCACTTGTCATGTGGGTGTAAAGCTGCTGCAAATTAATTCTATAATTTTTCAAAAATATTCGATTTAGTATCAGTTTACGGTGTCTCTAACTGAAGATTTTGGAAAATTAGATTAGATTTGAACTAACTCAATGCCTCTTAGTTGAAATAAAGATAAGAAATATAATATAAACAAAGTGAACCCATGTACTGAAAATAATTGAGGTCTATCATAGAACAATTTTTGATTCAAAGTTTAATAAGGTAGTTACAGGGTGTACAGTTTTATAAATTTTTTTTTGTCCATAACTTAAATGCAGGAAAAGATTATTTGACAATATTTGGGCAGTGATATTTTCCCAATAATAACTATTTGCCTATGCACTTATGAATTTAAAATATAGTTCAGTGGCGTAGTTACTGAGTAGACACTGTAGATTTTTTTTAAGAAAAAAGGTACGCCACTGATATTTCGAAAATTTCGAGATATTTTTAGAATTTCCAGTGAATTTTTAACAAAAATATATTCCAGTAAAGTGTGAAGAGGTCTTGAGATAATAATTAGGGTTGCTTAATACTCTTGACGTTATTAGCATTTTAATATTATACTAATTATAACATATAAACTAAAACTACAAACCAAGTAAGTGACACTTTTAATTATTTTTTGCCATGAACAATTACAGTTTCCTAGCAACAATATATCACGACTTTAGAGTTGTCTAAACAAAAAATTATAGCACCATGTAACTCGCTTATTAAGCTTTGAATAAAACATTGTTATAAAACAATATAGAATATGTGGGTGAAGTTTGGCCGAACTTATCATTAACAACCTGCATATAAATAAAAGTAAACCCATGTTATTGTCCACACTTCAGGTAAAACGTTTTCAAGAAAATCTCTGTAGGAGGCACCGGTTAAAGTTCTTAGTAAAAAGTAAGGCCCAACAAGACAATTTCCAAATAATACGCACCCATATATTCAAGGAAAACTGATGCTGAAATCCAAATTCAATTATGACGTTAGGGTTATCAGACCAAACGTATTTATTGTGGAACTTTATTATAGCATCTCTGGAAAAATTAGCTCGTCGGTAAATAATATGCCAGCGGTAAAGTCAATATTTTGTCATTTTTTTTTGCAAAGTTCGATGGCAAAATTGTATGCGAGCAGGATAGTTTTCCGGCAGTAAGGCTTGAACCTTTTCTATGTGATACGGATATAACTGTGAATGTTTCAGAACGGACCAAACTCATTTATGTTCACATTTAGATTTGCAGCGATCTTCTTAGTACTAGTACTTGGGTCTTCTCCAATCTCGTGTAGAATAACTTACTCCAACTCAGGCGTTCTAATACTGAAAGATCTTCGAGGAGTAGGTTCAGTTTTGTACAAAATCAGCACATAGGGCTTTAATCTGTGAAGCGGGTATAACTGTTGATGCTTCAGAACACACTAAATTAATTTATGATTCACACTAAGATTGGCAGCGATCTTCTTAGTACTAGTAGCCTTCTTCAATTAGAGTAACTTCTTCCAACTCAGACGTTGTAACACTCCAGGTCTTCCTGGAATTGAACCTTGCTGAGATGAGCCCGACTTCGAAAGACGTTGAAAAACATTTCTGAAAATTATTGGATTTGGTGTTGAATTTTTCTGGAAAAATTTCTATATAAATTCACCTAGCCTCAGTACCATTTCTATCTGCAAGGCCATAAACCATATCGGTTATTTCAGTATTTGAATATGGATAAGCAAGCCATTATTAAAACTTTATCTTTTTAAAAAATATGTTTAATTTGACAATACATATTAAATAAGATGACGGCTTCTTGTTGTTTGCATCTTCTTGTTTTGCATGGCCTCCCTCAGAAATGTAAGTAACTGTGGAAAAAAGCAGTTGATCGAATAAATCAATTTTGTTGTTAATCGGGTTGGCATACAAAAAAGCTTAAAGAAACAAAACGTGAAGATAATACAATGGCGCATATGATAACCTATTTTATTTGTAATATTGTACAGGGCGATATATATATATTTTGGCAAACACTGATCGATGCTACCCACACTTCGCCACTGGTAAATTTGTATTAAGCTGGTAATTTTTTATTGTGTACCTACCACCTCTGGAATTTAAAAAATCTCTTTGGCATGGTGTTTTTAATTTATATTCATGCTAGCTTTCGGTCCGGTGACGGAGGAGTAGACACTTCCTGTTATTGTTTGCGGACGCAGTCTGAAAGGACCTGATAAATAACGGCGCTAATCTTATTGGAATGCGTTGAGTGACCAGGCGTAACATATCCGGGCGGTTTGTTGCGATAATTGTGCTCCATCAAATTTTTTGCCACTTTCGGCCGCCACCGTGTGAGAAAAAAGATAAGGCTTATAAATAACACTGTTCCTAAAAAGACAGGATAAAAATGTACAGTGTGTTCGGAAATAAATGCAACATAGAGCAAGAGTAGATCCCTTATGCTAAAATAATGCGATGTTGCCAAACTTGCCTTAGTTAAAAGTTGATGGTTAAAAAGATACAGGGTGTCAAAGTTAAAATTTTATTTTCAATATTTGTAAATTACTTCTAAAAAATTCTAATTCGTCACTAGTAGAGGGCGCCACTTATGGCACATCATGCCTCTTTTAAATGACAGCATTTTTTTGCAGCTTAGTGTAGCCATCTGATTATCGAAACAATCGATTCTCATACCTGTTTTGGTTTAATGTAAAGAGCCTTTTCCGCTGAAAATAAAACAAACTGTAGAAAAAGTTATTCAGAATAGTACATTTTGACGACGTGCAAAATTACAAGATGATCGGCTTGCTTTGATGAAATCTTTGATAATAATAATAATATCTCTACCCCTCATTCTAATTACGAGGATTAGCCTAGAAGTCGAAGACTTGTGCGGGAGAGGGGGCGGCATATTATTATTAAGCAGGCTCATATGCGCCCAGGAACGACTTACGTTGGAAGGCCCTAACCACCATTCATTGCAGGAATGAGGGAAACCTCATTAATTAGGGGGGTAGTCAAATGTCAACCGGTATCAATCTCTCACATTGACCCAAGCCAACATTCTTCCACCCTACCATACCCGCAGAGAGGGTGCCGATCTCTTCACGAATATAGCTTATATACGGTCTACCGGCTGCAGGGGTCGAACCCACAGCGATCCAGTTACCTCGATTCAAGTACTGACGCCTTAAACCACGCGACCACTGACCGATCCATTGAATGAATGATGAAACCATTGTTGAAAATTCATTTCATTAAACTTTGCCGATCTTTTTGTAATTTTACACGTTGTCATAATTTACCATTCTGAATAAGATTATTTAAAAAACGGTTACTTCTAATGACTTCAGCAAGGTATACCTATTTCACATGAAGAAGGTAAGACAATTGACTGTTTCAGTAGTCTGATGGATACACTAAGCCGCAAAAAATTATGCCATTTCGAAGAAACATGATGTGCCATAAGTGGGATCCTTTACTAGTGATGTCAAAATTAGAAACGAATTTGAATTTCCCCCAAAACCTCCCGATATCCAAAATGTATGAAAATATTTGGATTTGCGTCTTTCTTAATCCATATTGAATAGGGGTTAAATGTTATTTTCCATTAAAAAAAATATGAAGCTCATTTACAATTATCTTTAATACTTTAAATGAAGTGGATAAAGTACTAATGGGACGGTAATTAGAAAGTGCTGGTGGTTTTTTTTGGACATGGTATAATATGAGAATATTTCTGAATTGTTGAAAACACGCCTAAAGTTAGACATTTATTTATTATAAACGTAAAATATACACCGGGAAAGGGAAAAACATACAGCAACGTTTTTTGATTAATGTAATCAAAACCCATAGCCTTAGTTTTTATACGATGCACAATTCTTTTCACTTGATCTTTAGCAACAGTTTTAAAATTGAATTTGTTTTGACAAGGTAATGTCCGATTATTATTATTGAAAAACGGCGTATTATCACTCAGTGTTATTAGGAGGTTGATGCAATTGATCACATAAAATAGCTATTTTCAATACAAGTTACGAAATAATGGTGTTTTACGCACGCGACGTGAAGTTAAGTGCTTAACACACATATCTCGCAACATGTATCGAACAAGTTTTTTTCCAAAAATCGGCAAATAAATATTCAAAATAATTTCGACATATTTTTTGATTGCATTTGCTAATATGATCGCTAGACTATATTATGTAAACAACTAAGTTGCCTACAAGATTGTTACTTTGGAGCAGTTGCGCTGTGGTACGATGTTTACAAACATTAAAGAAAATTCTGAAATCTATGAATATTTGTGAACATTAAACCTCAGTAATTAAACTCGGTATTAATTCTTCATAAACTTCATTATGTGTGACGCAGATTCTAGTGATACTGGACATTCTGGAATAGAAAATAAGGCGCAAGCTCAGAAATCGAAGAAATTGTACCAATAAATTTATGCAAAATTTGGTGTGCCGAAAAAAGGTAAGTATGTGATATTTCGGAGAAAGTTATTACAGCGTACTTTTCCCAGTTATGTTTAAAATGTGCACCCAGTACATTATTTATTTTATTTATTTTATTTATTTTATTTATTTTATTTATTTTATTTATTTTATTTATTTTATTTATTTTAGTTATTTTATTTATTTTATTTATTTTATTTATTTAGAATAGTGTTTATTAACAACATTATGCTTTAAACAAGCATTTGAATCACAATTTTAAAGTTGAAAACTACAGAAAACATTGAATTTGTATAAGTAATAATTAGAAACATAAATATAAGTGTAAATATACGCATACAGCACAAAGAAAAATGACAAACAATTGAATAAAAAAAATAATAATAAAAAATAAAAGAACGTGTCAATGTAGTAACACAATTCTTACAAATAAATAAATGTCAAGGTATTGTACATAGGTGAATTTGTATGTACATGTCAACACACAGTAACTTAAATAAGTGGCACTTCCAGAAACTCTTCTATAGAATAGAAGCAATATTTGAGAATAATTTTTAATAGCATTTTTAAACAACACCGAATTTAACAATCTAAGCTCGTAAGGTAAGTGATTGAACAAATTAAAATTAAGGGAATTTTTTGAACTCAGAGTTAAATTGTAACGAGGTATTCTAAGAGAGTTAGCTTTACGAGTATTATATTGGTGAATATCAGCTTGAATAGCGAGACCCGGAGCACTCCTATGGATCTCAAGTAGATTGTGGTAGATATACAATGAGGGAAGAGGCATTATGCCCAATTCTTTAAATATAGGTTGACAGTGTGTTCTGTAATTAGCACCAAAAATTATTCTAACAGCCTTTTTCTGCAACCGAAATGATTTAATTGCATGTTGTGAATTTTCCCAAATCACAGTAGCGTACGTAAGATGGGAATGAAAAAGTGAGAAGTAAGCCAATCTCAGAGTACTAAGGTCAAAAAATTTCTTAGCCTTCTAAGTAGGAAGAGAGAACTTGCTAACCTAGAGTTTAAATGGTCAACATGAGACGCCCAGTTTAATCTGTCATCAAGGTATATACCCAAAATTTTTACACTTGCACCTCTTGTTAAGGAGCTGTTAGAAGAGATAACTAATCTCTGCGTTTTATCTTGGTTAAGTTTCAGTTTATTGGTTAAAAACCATTGATTTGCCTGAATTTCGTTCTGTGTGGAGTGGCACAATAGCCTTTCAATATTAGCATCAGAGCACATAAGAGTAGTGTCGTCTGCAAATAATACATGTCTATTAGGAGACATATAATGGGAGAAATCATTCACATATATTAAAAATAATAGAGGTCCCAAAACGGAACCCTGAGGTACACCATGATTTATTTCTAAGAATTCAGACTGAGACTTAGTAGTAGTAACACATTGTTTACGATTAAATAGATACGACTGGAACAAGAGTAAGGGAATACCACGGATCCCATAAAGTGAATGCATTTTTCAATGAGCCTACCATGAGAAACGCAATCGAACGCCTTGGACAGATCACATAGGGTGATAGCTGTATGCCGGCCGCCTTCAAGGCCATCAACAATGTAACTGATAATATTTAGTACTGCTTGCGTAGTCGATCTACCACGCCGAAAACCAAACTGTGACGGATTTAAGAACGAATATTTGAATATTTTATTCCAAACAGACAAACGTTGCCTAATTACATGGAATACTAACATACTATAGAATTAAGGAAATGCCTAACTGAATTTCAAAAACAAAAAAAATATAAAAGTAATAAATCAATCAAAAATTAGCCAAAAATGACAAACGTTTTATGTATAACTATTTGCAGAGGTGTAGCCAACATAAGTATACAAAAATAAAAACAAATCTAGCGTTATCAACAATAAATATTACGTACAATATTTGAAAAAACAATGTACGAACCAAAAAAATCTAAATTATTATTATGAGAAACCTGATTTAACAATCTTAGCATTACTTCTATAGGAGCAAAATTCGTAGTTCTTCTTAGAGGGATATGGAAAAGTTCGCGTATTCTCGTATTTCTAGCAGGAATTTTGAAACATATTTGAGATAATAAATTGATGAAAGAGTTCAGCACCTTAAATCCAAATAATAATAGAGCAATTATCCGCCGATTATATAACAAGTTAATTTTAAATTCCCTACATAAATCATTAGTGCTAATATTATTGTCAGTTATATTTTTTGAAATATAGGTATCTTAAAAATTTCTTTTGAACTTTTTCTATATTATCCACATACGTGTTAGGTTGAGAATGCCATAATAATGAGCCAAATTCTAATTTTGGTCTTACTAGTGCGCTGTATAAAGTAATAACAGAGTTGATAGTACGAAAATTTTTGGACTCTTATTACAAAACCCAATGACCTATAAGCAGAAGCACACATTCTCTCAATATGAAACCTGTAAGACAATTGGGAATCAATTTCAACGCCTAGATCCTTCACACTATTAACTCGCTTAGGTGCCATGTTGTTCATTTGGTAATTGTACATAATTGGCTGCTTATTTCTAGTGAAAGTAATCATATAACATTTAGCAATGTTAAAGGCGAGTTTGTTTGTTATGCTCCATTCATAGGCCGAATTAATATCGCGTTGTAATAATAGTGCATCATTAATACATCTTATAGGCTTACATTATTTGAGATCATCCCCAAATATTAAAGAACCTGTGTTACACAGTACGTCAGTTAAATCATTAATGAAATACAAAAACAAAAGCGGTCCCAGATTTGAGCCTTGAGGGACTCCCGAATAAGCGTTATATTTTTCTGAAAAATGGCTATTATATTTTACAACAAATTTGCGATCCTGGAGATAAGACATTAATATCTTCATTAACACATCGGCCACACACACCATACTCGCAAAGTTTTCTTATCAAGATGTCATGATCTACAGTGTCGAATGCTTTTTTAAAATCCGTATAAACGGTATCCACCTGCACGCCGAAATCAAGACTCACAAAATCCAGAATATTTTCCAAGAAACAGGTTGAAAGGTTTATCAAAGGTAGAAAAAGCACTTATTCCAAAAAGTTGTCTTGATTATTGGTATATTTGGAGCTTGTAGGAGAGAAGAATTAACTTATTTGACAACATAGAAGATGCTAAGTCGTTCATTAAAGTGATTATTTCCAATACCAAAACTAATGTTCCTAGATTCTTTACAATACCAGAGAGAGATATAGGAGTCAATTTTTTGGAACATTTCCGCAAGTATGCAAGTCTACGTCCATCCACCATTAATCACAACCGACTTTTTTATCACTTAGATGAACTCAAAATGTACTACACAAGCAGTGGGTATAAATAACAGGTTCTATTCCTAAAAAGATTGATGAATTTCTTAGATTGCCCAATGTTACTTAGTATACTGGGCACTGCTTTAGACGATGTTCTGCAACCTTCCTTGCAGATGCAGGAGCCAACATATCGATGCTCAAGAGACACGGAGGTTGGCGTTCGACTTCTGTGGCAGAGGGGTACATAGAAAATTCCATACAAAATAAGCAGGCGAGAGCCAGGAAAATTCTCGAGGAGAAAGGAAATACCACTTTCATTCCAACTCAGTGTCCAAGCAGCATGGGGATGCAAATGTTAACTTGTTCCAATACTGAAGTTATACTAAGTGAAGACAATAATATGTTCAACTAAAGTCTAATTACCCGATTTGTAAGATTGTGTTATTAATATTTATAATAAATAAATAATTTAAATTCAATAATTTTATTTTACTTTTACGCACATGTGCGTAAAAAAGATTGTTTTTAGCTTTTTTACGAAAAGTTATATACAGATACTAACATTTAAATATTTTAATATCTTTTAAAAAGCTTTTAGGAATATTTTTAAATTTGAATTGATTAAATCTGTTGTTACTGATGACGTTAATCAAAATCACTATTTTGGAAAAACTTGTATAAATTATTATATTCTTAAGTTTTCTTTAATTGGCGGTCTTGCTTAGTTATTCAAGTAGTTTTTTTAGTAGGATAAAGACCAAAGATAGAAGAACATTATATTTATTCCATTGCCAACGTTTCGGTGTTATTTTTACACCATCTTCAGGGCTCTACAATATAAAAGTACAAAAATGTTTTTTAAAAATAAATTAATTAAACAGTTAATATATAAAATAAAAGTTTTGGCAATAAACATGTTAAAGGCGAGTTTGTTTGTTATGCTCCATTCATAGGCCGAATTAATATCGCGTTGTAATAATAGTGCATCATTAATACATCTTATAGGCTTACATTATTTGAGATCATCCCCAAATATTAAAGAACCTGTGTTACACAGTACGTCAGTTAAATCATTAATGAAATACAAAAACAAAAGCGGTCCCAGATTTGAGCCTTGAGGGACTCCCGAATAAGCGTTATATTTTTCTGAAAAATGGGTATTATATTTTACAACAAATTTTCGATCCTGGAGATAAGACATTAATATCTTCATTAACACATCGGTCACACCATACTCAATCAAGATGTCATGATCTACAGTGTCGAATGCATTTTTAAAATCCGTATAAACGGTATCCACCTGCACGCCGAAATCAAGACTCACAAAATCCAGAATATTTTCCAAGAAACAGGTTGAAAGGTTTATCAAAGGTAAAAAAGTACTTATTCCAAAAAGTTGTCTTGATTATTGGTATATTTGGAGCTTACAGGAGAGAAGAATTAACTTATTTGACAACATAGAAGATGCTAAGTCGTTCATTAAAGTGATTATTTCCAATACCTAAGCTAATGTTCCTAGATTCTTTACAATACCAGAGAGAGATATAGGAGTCAATTTTTTGGAATTTTTTCGCAAGTATGCAAGTCTACGTCCATCCACCATTAATCACAACCGACTTTTTTATCACTTAGATGAACTCAAAATGTACTACACAAGCAGTGGGTATAAATAACAGGTTCTATTCCTAAAAAGATTGATGAATTTCTGATATTATCCAATGTTACTTAGTATACTGAGCACTGCTTTACACGATGTTCTGCAACATTATTCCTTGCTGATGCAGGAGCCAACATATCGATGCTCAAGAGACACGAAGATTGGCGTTCGACTTCTGCGGCAGAGGGGTACATAGAAAATTCCATACAAAATAAGCAGGCGAGAGCCAGGAAAATTCTCGAGGAGAAAGGAAATACCACTTTCATTCCAACTCAGTGTACCAGCAGCATGGGGATGCAAATGTTAACTTGTTCCACTGAAGTTATACTAAGTGAAGACAATAATGTGTTCAACTAAAGTCCAATTACCCGATTTGTAAGATTGTGTTATTAATATTTATAATAAATAATTTAAATTCAATAATTTTATTTTACTTTTACGCACATGTGCGTAAAAAAGATTGTTTTAAGCACATGTGCCTAAAAGATTGTCATTGCAATACTGAAAAGACAATCGGAATGTCATTATTATGTAACGATTTTACGAAAAGTTATATACAGATACTAATATTTAAATATTTTAATATCTTTCAAAATCTTTTAGGAATATTTTTAAATTTGAATTCATTAAATCTGTTGTTACTGATGACGTTAATCAAAATCACTATTTTGGAAAAACTTGTATAAATTATTATATTGTTTTCTTTAATTGGCGGTCTTGCTTAGTTATTCAAGTGGTTTTTTAGTGGGATAAAGACCAAAAATAGAAGAAGAACATTATATTTATTTCATTGCCAACGTTTCGGTGTTATTTTTACACCATCTTCAGGGCTCTACAATATAAAAGTACAAACATGTTTTTTAAAAATAAATTAATTAAACAGTTAAAATATAAAATAAAAGTTTTGTCAATAAACAGAATTCAATTTTTAAAAAATTTAACATTTCAAAACAAATACATATAAAATATTTAGTCCTGATCCTGTCACAATTGCAATAATAAAAAAAACAGATTAAAAGACAAAGAAAAATTATAATAAGAAAAAAAAACCTGGAACCACCAAGTGGCAGCAAAATGTTTAATTATGTCATATAAATAACTTTTTCTTTTCACTCACCGAAATTTGCAATGTCCTTTGTCTAAAAATGTAGTGTCAAACATCAAGAAGATAACATCTAGATACTTATAAATACAATTATGACCTTGAATGTTCTCAAGAAATTTCAATCACCATTTCGAATTTGACAAAACCAAACTGCTTGGATGTCAAAACATTCTATTTAAGTGGTTATTAGAGGAAACGATTTATATCAAAAAGATTAACAGTGTTAATAGTCGGAAGGATATAGACAATTTAAATTCTGTTTATTATAATTTAATTGACAGAATTCATTTGTAACAATATTTTAGATTACTCTGTATTTGAATGTTTTTAATGAGCGCGATGGTTTGAAGTTTATAAATAAGGGGAAAGTAAGAAATTATCATTTATCTTGTATTTACCGAATAGAAAAAAGAGAGGAAAGAAATATGATCTACACATATTGAAACTTATTTTTAAATTTTCATCCTGTTAAACAACAAAGAATTTTATTAACAACAACCTTACTGTGTGTGAAAAGGAAAATCGCACTAGTTTGTTTTATGGGTCATAATTGTATTTATAAGTATCTAGATGTTATCACACTACATTTTTAGACAAAGGACATTTCAAATTTCGGTGAGTGAAAAAAAAAAATAAAAATTATTTATATGACATATAATTAAACATTTTACTGCCACTTTGTGGTTGCAGTTTTTTTTTTGTTATTATAATTTTTCTTTGTCTTTTAATCTGTTTTTTTTTATTATTGTAATTGTGACAGGATCAGGACTAAATATTTTATATGTATTTGTTTTGAAATGTTTAATCTTTTAAAAATTAAATTGTGTTTATTGACAAAACTTTTATTTTATATTTTAACTGTTTAATTAATTTATTTTTAAAAAACATTTTTGTACTTTTATATTGTAGAGCCCTGAAGATGGTGTAAAAATAACACCGAAACGTTGGCAATTAAATAAATATAATGTTCTTCTATTTTTGGTCTTTATCCCACTAAACGACTCGAATTATATTGTTCATTCATTTTTTGTGTAGCATTATTTATTTAACAATCTATTTTCCTACGATATTTCTGTTCAATAAACGTACTTCAACTGTCGCATTGGGCTTTGTTCACACCGCAACCCATTCATATGCATTAGTCTCTGCTCCTTTTGTAATATTTATCAATTTGTTCCAGTATGGACGGTTCCGATCTGTGCTATGAGGTCGTCCGCAGAGCTTCAGCGGGATTCGTCTACAGCGAGGCCGTAGCCAGGCAAGTAGAATTTATCGCTTCATGGAAACCGTGGGGTTTCCTTCTTTATTTCAGCTGAATAGCATTCACACTGAGAGAACTGGCTTCTCGAATAAAATAATTATAGCACGACCAATTTATGGAAAATGAACTAATGTTCATAAAGTTATGATACACCGATTTACGTTAAAGGGGAACTATGATTCGCCTCTGTAATTTTCTTTTTATAGCCTCTCAAAATTAACAAGGTTCGGGTGATAAAACTGGGACATAAAATGCTGGATTACATAAACAGCGTGAGCAACAATGTCGCCGAGATTGATACCATAAAGTTGATACCTATTATTCCTATTTACTTGATAGTGTCATATATCTTTAGGAAAATGTTTTTCTCTGACATTTTAACAAATGTGTTAAAAGGATTACAGTAGATTGATAACTCAAAGAAATGTCTTCAATTTGTTCCTTTAAATAAAACTAAGAGTTGTTTTCCTAAAGTTTATGAAATTGGATGATGTGAAGTAAAAAACCACTTAGAAGTTAGTAATTTATTTTCTAGTGATTTTGACAGTTTGCCCCTATAATTTTAGAATACATTTTTCTAGCATTGATAATCATTCTAATTTGTTATTTATATTTTTAACTGGAACTGAAATGTACTGTAGTCCTTATAAAATTAGATCCGAAGAAAGGAACGAGACCTGATGGTAGGTATACCTTATTTTACTTGCTAAAAATTGTTCTTCCGGTATTGCATATCCCTTGTATATTTAGTCTTTGTAATGAATATTTTCCTGACAAATGGAAACTGTGTTCTGTTGTACAGGGTGAGTCATTTTAATCTATAGACCGGAATATCTCCTACAAGACGCCATCTGGAAAAAAATTGGTTCAGATAAAAACTATCAATGACAGTGGGGGCTATTTGTCTGTAATAATGACCTTGACCTTTAGGTCGACTTTTAAGGTCATTTGAAGGTCAATACCATTATTTGAAATAAGGACTCGTATTTTTACACTTGATTCGAAGAAAGCGGGAAACGTTACATTAATATATTTTGAACTTTCAAGGTAAAATGATCAAATAGCGCTCAGAAGCGTTTTATTTATTTGCATTTTTGATGTTTCCTGACCATTATAAACGTCACAGGTACATTCGCAAAGTAAATAAAATATAAAAGTTGCAACGATCAACATGACCTTCAATTTAAACCTTAAGGTCATTTGAAGGTCGGGCCCATTTTTCTTATGAAATCTAGTCTGCAAAATATGCAGACGACGTGGATGTAGCAAGTTCTGTTTTCTTTGGCGTGCTTTGCAATCGTGGGTCTCGTTGCCTCTCACCATTACTGATTCATTAGAAAAATGGCTTCGACCTTTAAACCTTAAAACCTTAAGATTTAAACTAAAGGCATGATGGTCGTTGAGACTTTCACATTTTATCCACTTATTTACTATAATGTGCAATGATTATAATGATCAGAATATTTCCAAAATGCGGGTAAACAGCTTCTGTGTTTTTTTGACCATTTGAGATTTTAAAATATGAATTTATTGTAAAATGTCCCGCTCTTGTCAAATCTGATGTAAAAATTAGAGATTTCCATTAAAGTGGCATTGTCTTTCAAATTCCTTGAAAATCGACATAAAGGTCAAGGTCATTAGTACAGATAAATAACTCTCACTGTCCTTGACAAATGTCAAATAATATTCCCGAACAGCATAAACTTCTTTCCGGAAGATCACTTACAACTTCTCATTACATACAGATTCGGAAATTGCGGATCTTTACAGAGAAAGTAGAAATTGCCGCTTCATTCCAGGGAAGGTACGAACTTTAAGAGGGGCGGCGACGTGCATTGGTCTAGCATTCCCTACTACTACGGTAATCGGTTCCGTATCGCCAACGCCAATTCGCCATTGCAAATCTAATTGTCCGGTCAACTGATGCCAGTGTTGTCAGATCTCATGCATTCCGAGGAAATCTCATGCTCTCATATTTTGATTACAAAATCTCATGCTTTTTAATAGACACAAAAAGAAATAATAAAATTATTAAAATTACTCTTTGAAATCTACCAAAACAAAGACCTAACGAGAAATAAAGGCAAAATCGAGGGCAAAATTGAATAGATAGAGGTAGGTATCTACAATATTTGGGTACTTGAAATGTCCTTTATTGTAGACTGCTCTCTTAATAATTAGCAATGAATACATAAACGGGTATGACAGTCTACGGATATGCGGTGTGTGTGCTGTATTCACGCTATATTGCAGTGATTCTATTCCGTAAGGGTACCTACATTTTCTGGAAACAACAGATTTTACGACCCGTGAGTCACCCTGCGTCACGTCAACTGCGCCTCAACCTTCGCCCGGTCTAACAATAAAATAAATTAGAAAGGTTAGGTGGTTAATAACTTTTAAGTAACTACCTACTTACAATGTAATATTATGATAAAATATAAATATAAAAAAGCAGATCATAATGCTTTTTAATGAAATAAAAATGGCATTACAAAAGTAATTAAAAATTAAGCTGTGTCAAGAGGTGTTTTTTGATGAATTAAGCCATCTCATGCTTTTTTCTCCAAACTTCATGCTTCTTTGAAATTATTCTCATGCACTGAATATTTCCCACCTGGCAACACTGCTTGATGCAAACACGCTGTGGTCGAAGTATGCATGTAGCATGACACAAATACACGCAAGCGGCAAAATACAATTCACCATCAAGATCCTCACTTTCCAAATCTGTATAGCGAGTATTTACATAGCAGTCTAGATTCTAGATTACAGGTTAATTCTGTCGACACCGACCTTTTTGATAAAATAAGTCATGACATACTTATACTAAACTAAGTATGGTTATCGTACATGGAGTTTTCCTTAAATGGATTGCGTCATATTTATCTGAATATAAGTTTTATGCAACAAATAATGAAGTACATTCCGACATTCGGTCTACTATGTCTGAAGTCCCTCAGATATCCCATTTGGGAACACTGTTCTTTTTAATTTATATCAATGATATTGGTGAATGTTTCCATTTCTGTGAAGATCTTATATATGCGGATGAGTATAAGTGTTTAGTATTTTTCAATCTTTATCTAAACGATTCGATTTGCAAGAAGATTTATCACAATTCTCTACATAGGTACTGTGATGAGAACAGATTTTTAAATATTAATAAATATCCATTTATAAGAAATCTTTTACCTTTAAATTTCAGTTACACTATTAATTTTAATAACACATAAAGATCTTCAGAAGTAAAAGATCTAAGTGTAATTTTTGATGAGAAATTTATATTTAATTCACACATTAATAATTTGGTGAGGAATGTTTTCAGTTGCTAGGTTTTATAAATCGACACACGAAACCTTTTAGAAATGCTAACTCATATTTACATTTATATTTTGCATATATTTACAGCAGAATAAATTTTGCATATACAATTTCGAGTCCTATGTATTCATATATTCAGAGAATAGAAACCGTTTAGCGGAAATTCTTAAAATGTTTTGCTTGTAAAAAATAATAATAATAATAATAATAATAACGTTTATTTTCCTAACGACTTTATAACAAAGTATGGGAATAGTCAATAAATATACTTACTGCTACTACTACTTACTAAAATAATTCAGTAATGTCATATATACACTTATCAATTAGAAAATATTTTAACCGGGATTTAAATTCAGAAAGATTCTCAATGGTTTTTAATTCTTCAGGCAAATTATTGAACACCTTGGGTCCAAACACAAAAGGAGATTTTACAGAAATGTCATAATTACTATAAGGTACACAAAAGTATTACATTGTCTAGTTTTGTATGTATGCAAAGTACATACTTTGTGAAAACTATTTTTATTATTAAAAAAGAAAACACATAATTCAAAGATGTAAAGACTCGAAAGCGTTAATATTTGATATTCTTTAAACAATTTTTTGCAAGACTGTCTGCTTGTTACACCTGCTATATACCTTATAATACGCTTTTTGCCACGAATACACTTTTAGCAGTCACAGAACTTCCCCAAAATATGATGCCATATCTCAGCCTGGAACTGACTTGTGCATGATACAAACTCATGACTGTTTCCCTCGGTAGTACACACTTCAAATTTCTAAAAAGATAACACAATGAATGTAATTTAGAAACTAAATTGTTACATTGTTCCTTCCATTTTAGGCAATCGTCCAGTTGCAAACCTAGAAATTTAACGCTTTTACAGTTAGTAATAGAAGCGTTATTAATATTCAAATTTAGCTCTACACACTGCTTTTGCCGATTATGAAACCTTACAAAGTGAGTTTTATTGACGTTAAAATAAAGAGAATTTGCTGAGTACCAATTTGCAACGTCATTAAGTATATTATTACATTTGACTTGTAACGACTGATCTGTTACATGAGAGATTAATAATGATGTATCGTCAGCATACATTGTTAAACAGGCATCATAAACTACTTTAGCAAAATCATTAACGTAAAGCAAAACAATATGGGGCCCAGAATGGAACCTTGTGGTACCCCAAATTGAGAAAAGCACACTCCGAATTAATTCTGTTTATAATTCCATCTTTATAATGTGTTATATTAACAAACTGCTCTCTGTTTAATATAAAAGACCTAACCCAATCTAGAGCCAAACCACGAATACCATACGATGATAATTTTAACAGTAATATTTTATGATCGACACAGTCGAATGCCCTGCTGAGGTCACAAAATACCCCAACAGGGCACTCGCCAGCCTCAATATATTCCAATACTTTCCTATAAAAACTTGTCATCGCAGTAATTGTAGACTTTCCTACTACAAACCCGTGCTGGTTATCTGATATTATATTATGTTTATCAAGAAATGCCATGAGACGATGTAAATAACTGTATTCAAAAATTTTAGAAAATCCAGATGTTAAAGTAACTGGTCGATAATTTTCTACACAATGAACATCAAATTTTTTATGCACAGGTACAATTTTACCGATTTTCAAACTGGTTGGAAAGGCACCTGTTTCAAACGACAAATTCACAAGAAATGTCAGAGGTTCAATGATACAAGATAAAGAATTTTTTAATACAAATATCGGAATGTCATCTGGTCCTGATGACTTTTGTTTTTTTAATTTATTTTTCAAAATGTATAACAGTTCATTATTCAAATATGGTGTTAAAAATAAACTATCTTTTGTAGTTTTTACATTATTAATAAACTTATTTTTTTGTAATATTGCTTTTGGAATCTTGCTAATCACATCCTGTGGTGCTGCAATAAAAAAATCGTTAAAAGTTGTGGCAACGAAGAGGGGATCTTCATTGATTATGGAATCATCGAATAAACTAATATTTTTCAATTTATTAGAATTACTTGTTAGAGTTGAAATAATTTGCCAAGCAGTTTTGGTAGGATTATCGGAATTGCAAATCTTATTTTTGTTGTAATCTAATTTAGTGTTATTTACTAACAATTTGTGTTGCTTTTTAGCGATTATATAATTATCGTTGAATTCGGGATGTACTTTTAATTTGCAACTGGACGATTTAATCTCGCTAGTAACCCAGCCTTTTTGACAATGGTTATTAAAATATTTTTTTAGAGGAAAATGCCTATTAAAATAAAATGAATATATATTAAAGAAACAGTCATAAGCTAGAACAATGTTAGTCTGCATATAAACATCTTCCCAGCTTTCATTCCTTAAATCTACATTAAAATTTGACTTATTACTGTCATTATAACTTCTTCTAAAACTAGCATTACATTTTGGAACATTTTCATGGCAATCAAAGAACTCAAAAAGAATAGTTCTGTGATCAGACACCTCATTATCCATTACAGCCACAGTTTTATCTGTTATATTTGTAAATATCTGATCTATTATAGTTGAAGTGGTACAAGTAACTCTCGTAGGCCACTTCACTATTGAGTCAAATTATATGCCAAAAGTAAATTACATAACATGTTAAAATCCTTGATATTTTTAGCCTTGTGAGAACAATCTAAATTTATATCACCATTCAAAATAATGTCCATATTTGGTTTAACTAACAAATTAAGCACAGAAACCATATTTTCAAAAAATATATCTAAATTTCCAGAAGGAGACCTGTAACACGTTAATACCAAAGTAGTTCTATTACATAATTTCAAAGATACACCACAAATTTCAAGATGTTGATCTACACAATATGCATTCAGGTCAATATTTTTTACTTGAACATTATTCTTACACCAAATAGCCACACCACCTTTTTTAACCGTCGTTCTACAATAAAAACTAGCTAGATAAAATCCAGCAATAGTCCTATGATTTATAGAATAATTATCTATATGCGTTTCAGTAAAACATAAAATACTCAAACTGTTGTCACATAAATCTATTTCTAAATTATTTATAGTGTCTTGGTTTAAACTTTGAGCGTTTAACAATAATAAATTTGGTGCAAACATTAAGTTACTGTTTGATGTCTTTTCTGATATTGAAAAAACCTGCTTATACACGCTCCGGAAGGCCATAAACTGGGATCCATTGCCTTTCTAAAATTATTTTCATAAAGAGTAACTTTAAAAGAAGAATACAGTTCCGGATACTTTGCGGATATTGGTTCACATTTCACTTCTGGAAAATGTTTTTGCAACATATTTTCCAGATCCTGCACTGTTGTACACACGTCTATTCTATACACATGAAGAGCAGCTAACTTAGGTACCCCTTTTACATTCATATTTACGTTGTTCCCAATAATTCTTTGCCGATTACGATTTTTACTATATTTCACTTCTTGCCACTCATTGCTCTGCTGAGTTGAAGAATCCGTGGGTAGAGTATCCTTTTGATCACTTACTAGATTGATAATTTCATTGCATTTTAGTTCCGATTGCACTTTCATCAAGTCAGCTGATAATTGTTTACTTGTCACCGAGGGATCTTGTTTATTACGCTTTTTACTGTCTGTTTCACTCTGTGGTTTTGTGCTGATTTGTTTTTGTGGGTGTTTAGTTTTTACCCCTTTTTTATCTTGAGGACTCTGAAATTGTTTTACTACTTCACTTTTTACACCCTTACTATTATTTGCTTCGGCCTTCAGACTATCCATTTGATCGGTTAACATCTTTATTTTATCACGTAATTCATCAATAATAATATCTTTTTGCTTGATGATATATATAAAAATGGGTACCTCTTTTTTGGTGTCCAAGGATGATATTTCTTCCATGGCTTCATAAAACGCCGCGTTAGAATCCACATCAGCTGTTACACTCCCAATGTTGTGATCCGTTTTACAACAAACTGCTCCATTTTCAACGAACTGCATACCAGGCCACAGTTTAGCACAACTTAAATGAAAATTGCTTTCACAATTTAGACATTTAATACCGTTCACCAACTTAGATTTGCACCTTTACAAGACGAGCTCACAACTGTTGTCACCGGATCGGCGGCCACGATATCCAATCTTAATCTAGTTGCCGCTGATATAGACACGGTAAGACTCAATTTTAATTTTTATGTTCAGAGAACCAGAGAATTTGAAATCTCCTATATCTGCATAAACTTCTCACTAATGCTGTTGATGCTCGTCAATTGTGTAACCAACATTAATTTCAATGTTGCTCTGCAACATCTCAGATGCACCTATTTTATTCCTTGTAGAAAACCAATAACTGTCAAAATGTATCTTTATGCAGAATGATGACATTGGTGAATCGATACTGTTTAAATATTGCATTTTCAAACATTTTCTTTTGCTTGGTATACATATCTCTTGTTATATGTACTTGCCTTAACCAACTTTATTTCCTATTTCTTTTTTTATTATTGAATTCACTTAGAGTAAATTATATTTGTATTATTGTTTGTTACTCTATACATGTGTTATATTGTATGGTATGTTAGTTGTTACTATTTTTAGGCTTGACCTGTAAGTATCCCTAACAAACAAATAAATAAACTATTTCTAATACCCTTCAAAATTGGTGAATATAACAATGTTTGGCGGCTGTGTTTCTGTTAGCCGATTTAGTTTGTTTTTGTTTACGATATTTATTAATTATCCTATAAAATTTTAATCGCAGTTGCCCGTTGCGTCACAACATTTTCGAAATAATTAGTTGAAATATGAATTATTTAACAAGCAGTTATTAAATGGATTCATTGGCGTTGTTTAGATTTAATTATGTACCAGTTATTTCCGAAAATATCGTTTTTACGTACCACTTGTTCGATTTATGCAATTTTATCAGTAGGGGCATATAGTTAATCATAATCTGCATTAAATCGTCCATATTTATGGGTAGTGCGATGTAGAAATCCACTTAATATGCGTTGTGTTAAATTCCAACAGAAAATAATTTTTAATTAACTTGGTAAATATCCATTTCTGTTATTTTACAAGGCTGAATGTATTTTCGTAGGTCAGTAATCTGGTGACCCAATTTTTTCTTTCGAATTGCTTACTGAAATAAAACATTTTCATTATTATTACTTGTTTCAACTGTGAGGCAAGTTTTTACGATGGCAAAAAACGCCCTGAATGCTAATATCGTAGTATAGTACAAGTTAATAAGGAATAATTTCTAATTTAGTCACTTGTGTTGCAAATTCCCTGTAAAGGTTCATCTATCTACATTATATTTATATTTTATATTTCAAATTATTATTAGTAATTTTGTTATTCAACTGTGATTATTCGACGTTTGATTGATTATTTTGGCGAGTATAAACCAGAGTTTTTAATCAATTAAATTCTGTTAAGATCTGTTCTTTAGATCGCCATGTTTCCTTTGTATAAACGAAATTTGTAAAATGGCTTCGTTATTTTCACATGCCTATAAATAAAAGAAAAAATACATATCTAATACTAGTAAATAATAACAATAGTAAGTTATAAAAATATTTACAACTGCAGCAAAATTTAAATAATATGTTTAGTATCTTAAAGTTTGATCATTTTTAGTTGCTATTTGTTCACATTTTTTGTTTAGTATTCTGGAAAATACCCATGTGGTATAAGATTATTTCCGTTAGTTGTAAGCCTTATACAGAATGTTTCACAACGGGCGTGCGTTAGACTCATTTAACAAACCGGATATGATAGAAAGCTCAATTTTTGTTTTTAGGAGTTTTCAACACTGCTGAATTGAAGCAAAATATTTACAGTGACGTGGCACTTTCGGAAAACCAGTAGTAGAGTAGAGTAGAGTACTTTAAGTTAAGAATCATTTGAAATACTATTCTAGGAATTCGTTAAGGCAGCGTAATATGTTTATTATTTCTTAATCTCTCTATAAGTATCCACTTGGTTAATTTACTTACTAAATGTATTTTTCCGTACTGTGTTGAAAATTGGTTTTTTAAAATTGACTGTTTTCTCAGTGTATCTACTCTTTCTCGAGTAGCTCGCCGCACATTTTCATTATTTAAACTTACACCTTACCTCTCACCAGAGGATAGTAACCACGAGAACGGCTGTTCTACGTGTATACATAGATGTCGATTTTTGCGGACGTAAAATTGTCGTGACTTTTTACGATTGCGTGCCTTCCGGTTGGGCGCTGTATTCCAGACGTCAGAACTGGAGACTAATGGGCACTCAGAAATTGACGTACTGGTAAGTCTATTGCAGGGCGATGTTGGTATGTTATGCCGTTCTTGCTTTTCCTGCAATGCGATATTTTATACAGTGTGTTTCCAAATAATAATAATAATGTTGATGTCCTTATTCACAGTTAGCTGTTCATAGAACCACCCATAAAAACTAGCCTTTAAAACAGTTATATAACAAAGAAACACTAAATTGCAATACAATTAAATAACTAATTAATTAAGTTCACGTTGAAAATATTTACTGCATTAAAGAAGAAGCTACGCTGGAACATCACTGAACTATGACAGGGAGTAACCAACAATTCTCTATGTCGAGTAATTCATTTATGAATATCACAGTTTTTAACAAGCTTGATAGCTAATTATACGCACATTTAAAGTTATTGTCTTATAAATTAAACAAGCCATGTATATTTTATATTGTTCATTAAGTGTAAAAAAGATAGAATCCGTAAAGCCTTAGATATATGATCGAATTTCTTAAGTTATAACAAAATCTAAGGCAAGCATTTTGTACTTTCTGAAGACTATTTTTGTCCACCTGACTTTTGGCAAAGCGAGGCAAAAAAACAACATCGCAGTATGATGATAACATAGATAAGACTGAACTATCGGCTAATCTCAGTAATATCTCTAGGAAGGATGTCCTTATAATAGTACAAAGCCTTCAATGTCTGAAAACATTTTGGGACATGTGATGTAAATCTTAGACTTAGAAATCAATAATAAGTCCAAGATTTTTACATCTATTTAGTGGCATTATAACTGAATTATTAATCTTGATCTGGAAAGCAGGGTTACTTAAAACTAAATGTCGGCGACTACTAAACACAAGCAACTGAGTTTTCATTTTGTTGAGAATTAAATCGTGCGATACAGAAAATTTGCAAATTATACCTAAATCAGAATTAATATTACGGATAGCATCATCCAACTAATCATGTGAAAGAGAGTAATACATCTGAGTGTCATCAGCACATTGATGCACATCACAAAGAGAGAAATATTTTGACAAATCAGAAATATACACGAAAAATAATAGGGGACCAAGTATGCTCCCCTGCGGAACACCCTTATTTATAGGAAGAAATTTAGTCACAGTATTGGATATGACAATTCTTTGATTCTGTACATTAAATAATTTCTAAAAAAAATAAGTGCAATATTGCCGACACCAAAATACTTGAGTTGAACTTTTAAGGTTACATGGTAATAGTATCAAAAGCTTTGCTGTAGTCTAACAGGACCAAACACGAAGTTATATTAGAATCATGTGCTTGAAAAATATCATGCCTGACATTAAGTAATACTGTTATTGCACCTAAAACCAGATTGAGTGTCCGATAGAATTTTATTAACAGATAAATATTCAGAAAGTTGTTGGTGGACAATTTTTTAAAGGAGTTTCTGACGTAGCCGTAATCCTAGTTGATTCAGTAACCACCTGAAACAAACCATATTTAGTAAACAAATTCGCCAGTTTAATGTGATAACTATTATCAGTCAAAAAATTAACATTTAAGTCACCGCCAAAAACAATATAATCAAATTCAGATATTATATTCACTAAAATATCTTCCAAATGGTCAATGGATGAATTAAAGTTAATCAATGGAGGCAAATACAAAACGCAGCTCTCCCTCTTATCCTGACTTCAGGATCATTTATAACTAATTTGTAATCAGGAATAGAAACATGAGAATTTAAAATGGAAGAATTTAACCCATCAATATATCAAAAGAGCCATCAAGTATAAAATCAGTGAAAAGTTCACCAAGTTGCGTGCAGGAAATCCAGGTACTTCCTCTATGGTTAAAATTAGATGACGTTATATGTTATGCCGTTTATGCTTTTAATGTAATGCGTTTTTTTATACAGTGTGGTTCCTTATTACATGCAGAAAACTCTGTAGCGTATTCTGTGGTTAAAGTAAAGGTAATTTTGTTAATTAAGCATTCGAAGGACGTCTTTTCCGAGACGAGACGAATTTCTTAAAAATAAATTTAAAATTCATAAGTTCGAATCCTTTAAAATACTGATATTTAAGTGGTTGGGATTAGTAGCATTATAGTAGGAATTGATAATAGACATGAATTTTTGCGGTTGTGTGGCGACACATTAACCAATAACAAGCTAGCTTTTAGGCGCGAGATATTGGAATTGCCCATTTTAGTTTAAAAATAGAGACTATCGTTTCTCGTAAATTATTTCATTAACATTCGTCACAACGAAATACTTGTTTGAAGGGACCCTTCAGCCGTGGCTTCTTGTTTCTGAAATTATTTTAGCATAAATAAAAATCTATATACGTAAAAACATTTAAACTCACTTTTTTATTGACTTTTTCATTAGTTTTATATATAACCTCCATTTCTAGATTGTCAAAAGTCTCTCATAACTCATATTTATTAGATTATTATAAGGTTACATCGTTTTTGAAAAATGTTATCACTTTATCTGTTTAAAAATTAAAATATAGGAATCATAGAATACGAATTACAAAAATAAATTATTGTTAAATTTGTTATTTTTTTTATGAACTTCACAAAACAATCTTAGATCTTCATGCTCTATTGGTGATTAGAATAACTAAGAGCTAATGCTGAAAGTTGAAAGTAGATTTCATTACGAATAGGTCTGCAGTTCAAAAAATGTCGCAAAATGCATTTTTATTAGTATCATTAATATTGCAATTGTTTGTACATTTCAGAGGGAGCCATCAGCAGCACTTCGTCTACATTTACAGCTTCATAACTTTTTTGTACCTCAGTATAAACCGAACAGAAAAATATTTTTTACTAGTATTTTGTTCCTACTAACACTTTGTTGACATTTATCATATACAAGTCCTGGTTGTTTGAGTTTTTGAGACATTCGGGTACGTCCAACTGAATTTTCGTACATTACCCGGACTTTTTACAACCACATTTGATGTCACTAACGTAATGGTTGCTTTATTCAGTTAATAGTTGCAATTTTAGTTTGGAATATTATTTCAAAGGTTCATGTGAACGATTTAGATCCTAGTTAAATATAATGTGTTGCTTTAAACAGTTGCGGCTCTCTCGTTTCTTTTAAACTATTTCAATTAAATTTGGTACAGATATGAATGTTTTGGCGGCCCAACATGAGCACAAGCTTATTTTTTTACCTAATATAATCTCGTTTGTGCATATTCACGATAGCGGAGCTTATATAACCTCAATGTTCACAATTCTCACATCAAATTCCACATTTATATTTAGCTTGTATGAAATGAATATAAAACGAACAGAAGTAAAGTGCTTTTTACAGTTTAAGTGTAACCTATAAATAGTTGAATTCGCTTTATTTTACAAGCACTATCTGCTTCTAAAATTAGGTTTAATTACTAAAATGGACCGAATAACAAAACCTAATTATCTCAGTGGTATATATTTAATAAACCAATTTACTGTAGGCATTATAAATTATAATTGGTTGGAAAAACGTGTGAGATGAATTACGTAAACATATTTGATGTTTATATACAGTGTGGAAGAAAAGTATGGAATAAATTCATTATTTCTAAAACAAAGAAGTTTCATGAAATTTCCTCGGACACGTCGATTTTGCTTTTTAAAAAGACTCTTTTTTCTATACCAATGCATTTTCGACGTCCATTTGTTTTCGCGTGATGACGTCATCGGATATTTTTTTAAATAGAATCCCTATATTTTTCCATCGGATTCTTGTAGAGCTTAACTTGCTGAATTCAAAAATATATCATGTCAACACTTTATTCCTTCAACTTTTCGAGAAAAAAATAATAACCGATCCAATAAACGCAGCAGTTGACAGATGTCAATTTTGATTAGATTTTGTTTAGCTGCCAGAAACAGTTTCTGAGGTGACTTGATTTAATTTGTTGTTTTTGCTATCAAAAGATGTAATATTCTAACATGCAATCTAATAAAACAAAATAATAAATTAGGGGGTCAAATACGATTGAGGCAACCATAATTTAATTATTAACTAATTACTTATTGTTAAATTGTTTTAAAAATAAAGAGTCCTTATTTTGTGATACTGCCGATGAATTTACTATTTCCATTTTACTCTCAACCAGCCCATCACAGACACAAATGGGAATATTCACATTTTTTAAGCCGATTTTATTGGAACGGTTATTATTTTTTTTTCCGAAAGTTGAAGGAATAAAGTGTTGAAATTATATATTTTTGAATTCATCAAGTTAGGCTCTACAAGAATCCGATGAAAAAATATAGGGGTTCTATTTAAAAAAATATCCGATGACGTCATCACGCGAAAACAAATGAAGTTCGAAAATGCGTTGGTATAGAAAAAAGAGTTTTTAAAAAGCAAAATCGACGTGTCCGAGGAAATTTTATGACACTTCGTTGTTTTAGAACTAATGAATTTATTCCATACTTTTCCTCAACACACTGTATAGAAAACGTTAAAAGCTTTTAATCTACCAAAGAGGGAAACATGTTTAAAGATGTGTTAAACAAGGATCGCAGATAGATTTTCTACGTTATACAGGGTGCATGTGCTGGCGATATTTATAAGGAGCCAACATGTCTACCATTAGAGACAAGTTTTTTCTCAAATTCCGTCATTAAAACTATTTTTTCATGTATATAACCATGAGCGCATACACATTTTGTAACTGCGGCAAACATTATTGTCAAATCTCAACATTTAAGAAAAAAACCTGTAATTATTATATAGCAAATTGTTGTTATTTATTTTATTTTCAAATAGTAAGATAACTTTTTATATGAGAAATAACATCAAATATAAAGTAACAAAACATAATATAATAGAAAATACATATATACATTTAACATTTTTCTAATAACACAGTTAAAATTAAACAAAAATAAAATAATAAAAGAGTAAATAAAGAAGTAGTAGAATAACACATTACAGTATTCAAACACAAATGATTATTACATTATAGTAATATAGCAAAGCGATAGAGCGAGAGTACGGAGAATAAAGTTAGATGGCAGTAGCAGCGTTACAAGTTGGACGAGAAATTGGAGAGCAATTTAATGAATTATTTTCGTCCAAAATCCAGGTGGAGGTTAGCGAATGGTAAAATATTATTTATTTTTATCATTGATGTAATAGGTGTACTATCCTTTGCAATATTAATGACACTCACTAAAATGAATTTTGCAAATTATTTTTAACTTCTTACGTATTCACATTTTAACATTAGTTATTAGTTGTTTCACTTACCAAGAGAGATTTAATAATATTTCTATTCAGAACTTCCAGAAGTTCAAAAACTGTTTTAAGAGAGTGTCATTATTATTGCAAACGATTGTACATAAATCCGTGTCTGACAGTGGAAAATGAAAGTTTGTATATCTAAATACTTTGTTACGCGTTTTTACTTATTTAATTTAATTTATTTATAATTTTCTCAGCATCTAATATCCATTAAAAATTGTATAGTATAACTATTATGACAATTTCGATCCTCTAAACTAATTATTTGAATTTTTCCCTCAAATACATTATCTTAACAATATTATGATTGTGAAATTTTATATTCTTTTTAAAATATAAATATTTTGAAACGTTTTCTGTACCTTTTCGATACTGTATTTATCTGTCATATAGGGGGGATGCGAGTTCAAGTTTAGGCCTGACAAAATTATTGTTTCTATTTTTTTTAAATCTCTAGCTCACCTGAAAACCAAATCCAAACTTTGCACAGCTTTTGAATTACCATTGTATCTAACTGCAACCGGTGTTTGACCTAAATATGAAACAAAAAATTGCAATAATTGAATCAGAAGCAATGTTCACCATTTCGATATTTCAACTATTCTCTGATTTCTTTAAATTTAATCCTGTATCTGTTTATGAAAATTATGATTGGGGCATATTAACTTTTTCGAAAAAGTAGCTCTGTGTCGCATCCTTTTATCTCTTGTAGTTTACGAGATGTGTTACAATAACGAAATTGTACAGTGAAATTAATAATTTTTCTCAAGTCTGCTAGAAGTGATGCATAAATCATCATAACTACATCAAATCTCTGGACAGTTGTTGAACTTCATTAAATCCTAAATCTAATATCTTACCCAATTATAACTTTTTTGATTGTGTCTTCTTAAGTTACTGCAGAGCAGTATCAATTAATAAACTTACAGAAGTCGATATTTCAGCTGAGTGGAATGTTTTAAAACGAAATTGCAGCCAGGATTTGAACCCTGGAAAGCAATTTATAATTTTAAGTCAGGTGTGAGACTTCTGGAACTCGTGAAGGCTTTGCAAATATTTGGGTAACATCTTGACGATGATATATATTTGTGCTTGCCGAAATTAGTTTAGCTATACCTAGTTTTGAACTGTGTTGAAACTTTCGATCGTTTTCTGTAAAAATAGAAGTATAAGATATTTTATTCCGATTACCGATGTAATTTGTTGGCGCATTGGAAGAATTTTTAATCAGCTCCAAATACTAATCTCTTGAATGTTACGTAGCGTTTTTCTATAGATTGTCTTGTCTCTCAATAGAAACAGGGCAGGAAACAATAACGTATATTGTCTTGGTTCGAATATCAATGTTTAAAAAATACATTGTGTAGAAGCTAAAATTTTCAAATTAATTTTTTTCAATATTTTAAGAAGTTTTTGAGAGACTTTTCATTGAAATTTAATATAGGGAGGTTTTTTTGAGGGGTATATCGTAAGCTTTCTTTCAATATAGCACATACAAAACGCTGTTTACAGTGTGTTTTGCCGATATAATTGAATTAAACTTTCTTGCAGGTATATTTTTCTTTATAACACAGATGAATCCTCAAACTTCAATCTTTCAATGCATGTTGACTTTATGGTAATAGTCAACAATATTTATTAAAACTAATTACAACAAAATTTTAAATAAACAGTAATAATAAAAAATACAACATTACTACAGTCAAACCTACTTTATTAACACCATCATGAATCTTTTGAAGAAGGATAAAAGTTTTTTAAGGTTAATCTTTGAAATGGACCCAAAACAAGAAATCTGAGGGGCAAGTTTATAACCAGTAAGGGAAGTGGGTAGATGCATCTTCGTGCATATACTACATGTGTTTAGAGCGGATCGTAATTTTAGTGTTATGGGTAAAAAGGTGGCGGTGTTTTGTTGGCGATTTCCAATAGACTCAATGCCGTTCTTGTTGATATTAACTTGCTTCATGAGAATGCTAAGGTACAAATTAGTCCTGTTGACATTGTTGTTGTTAAAATCTCTCTTACTTTTAAGACGTTATGTGTTGTGGTTATTTATATTCCTCCATCATGCACATGTGATGTCTATGAAAGACTGTATGAAGTACTCGTCTCTTTATATTATGCGTCTAACTGTAACATTCTCATTCTTGGGGACTTTAATATTCCTGAATTTATTGATATTACTAACAACTTACGTGACACCACTAGATCAATTTTTGAATAATTTCCTCCACCTGTGTGATTTGAGGCAGTATAATTTTTTGCTCAATTATAATAACAACTTATTGGACTTAGTAGTGAGTAATATGCCATGTTCAGTGAATAAACCTTATGAAGTTATTCTTTCTGAGGATAGGCATCACCCAGCATTACATATTGAATTGACTGAAGCTAGTATCTCCAGAAATGTGTTTCCCGTCAAATGCAGTAAATATGATTTTAATTTCCGTAAAGCTAATTTTGTTAAACTTTATGAAGATTTACTAGCCGTGGACTGGACATTTTTGGAGCGACATAGTAATCCTGATGATGCTGTAAGTGAATTCTATTGTAAACTTAATTCTATTTTTGATTTAAACATTCCGAAGAAAATTCCTTCTCGTAATTCATACCCGCCGTGGTTTAATAATCTAATTATACGTAAAATTCGTCAGAAAGACAAGGTTCTTCGAAGATACAAGGAATCGGGCAGTCAGGAGGACTTGGATAGCTTTAAGTTACTTAGATCCCAAATTAAATCAGATATAAGTATTTGCCATTCAAATTACATCATTTCCATTGAAAATCAATTGAAAGACAATCCAAAAAAGTGGCATAATGTATTATGCTCACGAAACAAGAAACAATCTTCAAGACATTGCAGAATACCTTGCTAAATATTTTCTTGAATATATCAGTGATCCAGTTGGCATCCCTATGTTACTGAATACAATAATAATTTAAACCTTGACATAATCAGCATAACCGAAACTGAAGTATTAGCTGCACTAAAGAAACTTAAATCTAATATGACCATAAGGCCTGATAATATTCCGGCTTTCCTAATTAAGGATTGCGCTTCTGTCTTTACTGGCCCATTAACTCTAATCTTCAATTTGATACTTAAAACTTCCTGCTTTCCCAGTGTAGGAAATTGTCAAAAATTACACCTGTATTTAAAAGGTGACAGGAATATAGTTACTAATTACAGGCCGATTACTTTAATTGCTAATTTTGGTAAAATTTTTGAAATTGTGATGTATGCTTCTATCTCCAGACATGTATCGAATTCTATTACTGTCGATCAACATGGTTTTATGTCAAGAAGGTCTACACTGACTAATCTTCTTTGCAAGACTCAATTCATAAATGAAGCTCTCGATCGCCAAAGCCAAGTTGACGTAATTTACACTGACTTCTCCAAAGCGTTCGATCGACTAGACCATAATATCTTACTGAAAAAATTAGCCAATTTTGGACTATCCACTAGATTAATATTATTATTTCGATCTTATTTACAGAATATATTACAATTTGTTAATATTCAAGGTTATAGGTCTGGTGAGATTTTGCAGAAGTCATGTGTTCCACAGGGCTCAGTTTTGGGGCCACTTTTCTTTAATTTATTTATTAATGACATTGGCTTGGACATACATGTCAATATTCTTATGTATGCGGATGATGTAAAACTGATCATGGAAATCAAATCTATTGCGGACTGTCAGTACCTTCAAATAGCCTTGCAATCAATAATTTCTTGGTGTATAAATAATAGCCTGCATTTAAATCCAGATAAATGCAAAGTTATAGAAAGTTAAAGCCGGTTTTGTATGATTATAAAATTGGTGATTCAATTTTGCACCGTCCTAGCACGATTAAAGATCTTGGTGTTATTTTTGATCATAAACTAAGTTTTAATAAACATATTGAGACGATTACTTCTTTATCATATAAAATGTTAGGGTTTATAATACGCAACTCAAAAAGTTTTCATAACATTACTACAATGCGTCTGCTGTTTATAACTTTTGTAAGATCTCGGTTGGAATATGCCTCTGCAGTTTGGAATCCTATTTATAATATACATGTATCTGCAATTGAAAAGGTTCAAAGAAGCTTTTTGAAGTCCGCTTCATTTATAATTGATGGAACTTATCCTCCTATTGGCTTTTCACATGAACTGTTGTTAGAGCGCTTTTCTCTGTCAACCCTTCAATCTAGGAGGGAGCTGCACTCTGTTATAATTCTGTACAAACATGTAAACAATAAATTAGATACCGTTGCACTTCCCGATCAAACTTATTGATAGCTTCCCACTTTACCAAATGATCCATAATTATTGTAAAATTGAGAGCAAGGTTGACATATTTTGTTGCACAATTTTGCTAATTAAATCGGTATTCCCATAGTTAATAGGGGTTTTTTGTTTAATTATTACGTGTGTCTTCATTAATTATTTTTGTTGTGCTTTGTTGAGTGTAGTTGGTATTGTATTGTAATACTGTTATTTATATTTTTAAATTTTATGTTGTTTTCAACTAATTTAGTCACTGTATTACATGTCAATGTTCTTTTTTGTAACCTACCCTGTAATTGGGCTTTTGCCTGTTGGGTTTGTATTTAAATAAATAAATAAATAAATAAATAAATAAATAAATAAATAAATAAATGTCTTGCCTAACTGCTAATGGATCCTCTTTTAACAGGACTGACACATTATCTTGCAGAAATCTCAAATACGCGCCATCATTCAGGCTGCTTGGCAATTCATAGGGTCCAACTATAAAATCATCAACAATGCTTCACCAAATATTTATGGAAAATTGAGGATTTTCTTGTTCTCAAGTGTGGTTATTTCTCCAGTTGAATACTCCGTGTCATAAAGTTGGTCTCGTTGGCAAAACAATATCATGTTTAGGAATTCAGTTCATTATATTGTTTTTGTAATAATAAGTTGCAAAAGTTTAAATATTGAAAATACTCTCTCACAAAGATTGTGGAGTGTCTCAGGATTGCAGCCATTGCTGTTGTTATTATTTATCAATATTTTCTCTAATGTTTGCGTATATTCAAAATATTTGCTCTATGCTGACGACTTATAATATATAGAAAAATGTTAGTATTTGGGATTGTTTCACACTACAGAGATATACTACTTTCTATAAAAATTTTCAATTTGAACACTTCCTTGAGATAAGGGCTTTTCTAAAAAATTTAATAAATTTCGGTTTTCATTTTTTTCCTCAAAAACTGTTAAACTTATAAATCTGAAAATCGGTGAATACATTTAGTTGATAAAGTGACATTGTTGAATATGATTTTTATTTTTACCAAGTGTCTACAAGGGTGGCAACCAGCAACCTCTGTTGTTTTTTTAATTAAAACTATTTATTTGAAACGTCTCTCGATATGAAAAAAAATCAGTAAATGGAACAATCAATTTTCAAAATTTTCCCCCTCTTAGTATTTTTATGCAGATACGCGTTTCCTTTAAAAAATATAAAATCCACATACGTACATATCCTAGCGTGTGGAATATGCAAGCAAAATAATTCATATGCAATGTAGTAGGCTGCTGTCTCTTTGATGGTTTTATTGTTTCGATTGTCATTAACAATTAATGTCAGATATCTACCACCAAATTAGTTTTTCTTTTCTGTTAATTTCTATTTATGAATTTTCAATATTTCCAACGAAATTCCCGTCAGGTACTGCGTAGTGTAAATTTAAATTTTTGACGGAGACTACAGGTATGTGACCGACATCTGGGAAGGCATTTTGAACACATGTCAACATTTAATAAAATTAAATTTAGCCTATAGCTTCATTTCTATACAGGGTGGTCGCGATGTAATGGGCCAAAATTCATTCACTAGATTGCTGACGTGAAAATATTGCGATTTAGACAAACTCACCTTAGTCCAAAAGTTGATACTTACAGAGATACAGGGTGTTTAAGGCAAAATATTATTTTAGTTTTTTCTTATTTATTTCATAATAAATGCTCATATCAAGATGAAATTTTGGTGTTAGGGGTTTTCTGGGGCGAGAGATTGAAATATATCCATGGTTTGCTTGTAGCTCATAGAGAGCGCCACCTGCGCTAGGTCGAATGCGTTGAAAACGACAGAACTTTTTTTTATATCTGAAAAATCTAATTCTCAGGTAGCAAATTCTGATTTTACAACTTTTACACAAAAAAGCTATACTTTTTGATAGTCGCTATCTTGCACCGTTCTCGTAAAATTTGCCATTGAAAATTCCAATGTATTTGCATTCAATTACAAATCGGCAAAAATTTTCAAGTAGGCTTATGTTAAAATCCAATTTTGACATTTTCCACTTATCTTAGTGCTGTCATTAATATTATTCGTGCCTTATTAAAAGTATTCTTGACTTTGATCTAAATCGTAGTGCGAGATAACTTGCCACGCCATAATTTATTTTCAAATGGAGAAATGCGCGATATGGTTTGCGTTTATGCGCAATCAGATTATGTTGGACGTCGAGCGCTTCGTCGGTATTCAGACTTGTATCCGAATAGAAGGCAACCAAATCGGAAACTATTTCAAGAACTTTTAATAGACTTGGAGAACCTGGTAGTTTTCGTCCTAAAAGAGACAACACTGTTACAGTTCACCAAGAAGAAGAAATTTTAGTAAGAGTGGCCACCAGAAGTTAGCAGCAGGCAGGTAGCTAGAGAAACCGGTGTTAATAAAACAACAGTTTTCAAAATCTTTCACAAGGAAAATTTATATCCCTACCATTTTACACCCGTGCAAAATCTTTTAGCAGCAGACTTACCAGCTAGATTACAATTTGCTCATTTTATGCGCAATCAGCAAAACCTTGACCAGAAATTTTTGGTACTATAATGTACACTGATGAAACGACCTTTACTCGTCGAGGAATTTTCAATTTTAGAAACAAGCACATGTGGGATAATGAAAATCCTCACGTAGTCAGTGGGCGTCACTTCCAACATGAATTTAAGATAAATGTTTGGTGCGGAATCATAGGAAATCACCTTTTGGGTCCACATGACCGCTTCCTCCAAATCTAAATGGTGACTTGTATTTAGATTTCCTGCAGCACCATTTAGTTGACTACCTCGACGATTTACCACTGAATACACGGCAAAATCTATTTTTCATGCAAGATGGAGCTCCCCCTCATTATTCTGTCAGAGTACGGAACTATTTTGACCACATTTTTCCGGATCGTTAGATCGGTCGTGGGAGTCGAATATTATGGCCTCCTCGTAGTCCTGACTTTAATCCTATGGATTTTTGTTTCTGAGGCTACATGAAATCAGTTGTCTATAGAGAAACTATAAACACCCGCGAAGAGGTATGGCAGAAAATTGTAAATGCCGCCGAATCATTTCGTAACAAGAATCTCTATTTTAAAATACGGCAGTCTTTGAACAAACGCGTTAATAAATGTATTGAAGTTGTAGGCGGACATGTTGAATATTTATTGTAATATTCGATATTCGTTTGTTCATCACAATTTATAATTTGAAATAAACTCTTGTTCTTTTTGACATTCGTACCTTATTTTGATCACTCGAATTACCAAAGCTAAATATCTTGAGAACGGTGCAAGATAGCGACTATCAAAAAGTATAGCTTTTTTGTGTAAAAGAAGTTGTAAAATCAGAATTTGCTACCTGAGAATTAGATTTTTGAGAGATAAAAAAGTTCTGTCATTTTCAACGCATTCTACCTAGCGCAGGTGGCGCTCTCTATGAGCTACAAGCAAACCATGGATATATTTCAATCTCTCGCCTCGGAAAACCCCTAACACCAAAATTTCATCTCGATATGAGCACTTATTATGAAATAAATAAGAAGAAAGAAAGAAGAAAAAACTAAAATAATATTTTGCATTAAACACCCTGTATCTCTGTAAGTATAAACTTTTGGACTAAGATGAGTTTGTCTAAATCGCAATATTTTCACGTCAGGAATCTAGTCATGAATTTTGACCCATTACATCGCGACCACCCTGTATATTCACAACAACAAATATTAGTCACTGTCCTTTACCGACTGCCATATTAGCCACCATATTAAATCAAATTTGGCACATATATGTCTATAATTAAAACCACCAGCCTACTACGTTTCATATGAATTATTTTACTTGCGTATTCCACACCCGAGGATATGTACGTATGTGGATTTTATTTTTCTCTGCATAAAAATACTAAGAGAGGGAAAATGTTGTAAATCGATTGTTCTATTTGCTGTAATTTTTTCATATCGAGAAACGTTTAGACCTTATCTCTTAAGGAAGGGCTCAAATCGAAAAATTTTATAGAAAGTACCGCTCCTAAAATGACCCAAGGAACACGCAAGGAGCGCACATCATTATGGGATACCCTGTATAGACAGTAACTATTGTCAATTGGAGCAAGAAAATAAAATCATTTTAATTCAAAGTAATACCATATAGTTTTTTTTAATTACCAAAAGTATATAAATAACGAATCATGAAATTGTTCTTATGGAAATAATCCAATAGAGAGACTAAGCATTTACAAATGAATTTACCAAGATCGATTCTTGTTCACAGTTGGAATACGGAATACATACCGCTCATTTTTTCATTTTAATTCGTTCCCACTTTTGTTTTTGACAGAACCATGGCACGGAAGGAATTTAATTTAATTTTATTTTTAGATTCATTTGCATCGACATCGACATTGTAATTCCGGTATCATTTCCACGTCACTAACAGATAAGTAAATGTAAAAGAAAATCTGTGTATATTTATAATCAACGAGATACTGGAAACGATGAAACATCTGTGATTAAATTCTTGCCAGCATTCTGTCAAATATCTAGTCAGGCATATTCAAAGTAATATTTACAGAGGCACATCATTAGGGAGATATTCTTTCGTTTCTCTTTTCAGTTTAAACGTAACTAGAATCTTGAAGATTTTACGTTTCACCAAGCAGAAAATCTAATGGCTACAGTAAATAGACATAGATTACTGCCAGAGACGACAAACTTTCACATACAGTGATTCAGTCATAGTGTTATTATTTTTAGTACTAGTTTAGTTTAGTATTTTAAAGAAAGATGGGGAGAAATTAGTATAATAAAAATACGCGATTAAAAATTTTTGTAAATACATGTTTAGGTACGCTAAAAAAAATATTTTCAAATCATTATTCAAACCCCTTTTCACTAACCGCGGGTGGTCTCGATTAATTCACAGCATCCAAATCAATTCGGTGTCGACCTTACCGATGTTGCCAAATTTAAATATTTCCCTATTTCCCAAATTGGACATCAAAAATTTTAATGTGTAGTCAACGACAAAGATTAAACAGGTTTTTTTATTAAATACATGAATTAATTTTACCTTAAATATTTATTTATTTATTAATAAAAACTATGTAGATATAGAGATAATTGTTTTCGAATGTTAGATTATTTCAATATATTATTTTTAACATTATTAACGGCATCATTACCTTCTATAATTAGTCGCGTCAAATTAGCATGAAAAAATTGAAAATGTACAACTTTTTGCGGAGAAGTCCGATTGAGATGCGGTTTTCTGCAAAATGTTCAGGGAATTGTTTATAACAAAAGGTACATCTAACCTCTGTACGCTCGCAAATTTTTAATTGTTTATTTAACAAATGACCCATTTTTGTTGAACATATGGCAAATGTCACACACGATTTAACGAAATTGTCTGAAAAATGTTCTCGCGGGGGTTTTCGAAAAAAGTCAAAAGTCAAATATGTTTTACTCAGTACAACTTATCATATGGCAAAATTAAGGCACTCATATTCCGGCCACCCTGTATAATATATAAAATATATTGTTCGATTCAGACTTCGACCTTCTAATATTTCATAAACAGTTTATTCGCCTTATCACTATTTCGCTCTTCTCTATTAGCATACTCTTTCTATTTCGTTTTTAACCTCAATATTTTCATTCCGTGAGTTTCCAGTATTGTCCGTTTCGCAGTTGTATATTCTTTGCCATTCTTTATTGCACAGATACACTTGTTAATGAACTATATATTGCAACCCCATCACTTACATTCATATTTTGATCTCGAGCCCTAATTCCTACATACAATTTCTTTATCATCTGATATTTCTCATTTGTTCGATTAGGACGTGTACGATTTTGAAAACACGCTGTAGAGCGTAAATTATTATCCATTCTTAAGAGCATAAGTACAAAATCACTAATAAATTAATTACAATCATAAAGCGGAAAGATATACCGAAATTTTTCCACTCGCGGTAGATGGAACAATTGGATTCGTCAAGACGTCTGTGTCAATAGAAATTGGGCATTCTGGTCTGGCGCATGCGTTTTTACTGCAGCAGAAGCTGTGTAATCGGACATGCTATGCGAGATACGTGGCACTCAAATTTTATACGATAAATATATGGGCTGCATGTGTTTATCTCTGTGTGATTGCTCTAAATGGTGAACGAGTTTATAACATTTATCTCTCTATTATTTTGAACCTCGACTATAGAATTTGTTTCAACAAACATCTTATCTCCGATCACACATTACTGTTTACAGATAAATAACCAGTTCAGTTTTACACTTCAGTTCTATTTATTATAACGATAATTCTATTAAACTGTCTAAAATTATTATTAATCTTCACATTTATTTACACCGATTTTGAGATGCAGTTGCTCCGAGAATTTAGGCTTGTTTTTGAAGAAAAATTCTTGTTTTAAACTATGCTGACCTTTCGCAATTAATTTTTATTGATTCTAGCCTAAATTTTCGTAAAAAGTCAGGTTCAAAACTAGTATATGAAAGCCTTTTATATCTTTATTTCTTCGTTTTACAAATTTCCGTAAAATTGTACCATCTGACAACACTGGAGAGGCAACCTCTAGGTTCATAGCTGTCAAACGGTAACATTTGGGACAGGGCCGTACTAGGATTCATTTCTCTACCACAGAATTGAAGTTCAATGGACTTTTTGATCTGTATTATTATACCTCGAGGTGGCCAAGGTGTTTGTCCATATCTGCCACACTAATCTAGTGGTAAAAGCTAAAAAATGATTTATTCCTTATATGTTGCACTTGTAATTGTGACTAATCGAAGGTCGTTTTTGATTTTAGCCACTACATGAGGCAGATCCTGGAGGCTATGCGGTACTGTCACGAAAACGACATCGTGCACAGGGACATCAAACCGGAGTGTATCTTGCTGGCCACGAAGGAGAACTCGGCGCCGGTGAAGCTGGGTGGCTTCGGCGTGGCCGTTCAGCTGCCTGACAAACACCCCATGAGCATGGGCGGTAAGTCTTCGTCTATTACAATTTATTACAAATTCTTTGTAGACTTATAGTTGGTGTTTTGAGTGTTTACGTATATTTGACTCGGTGACGGTGGCTGGGCGAATTTTTCGATGGGGAAGGATTATTAGCTTCTCAAAATATAATAAATGTCGGAATGATTAATATCAATATATTTTATGTAAATTAAATATTGAAATACGTTATACCATTTTCCATCCACCATCTTGGGTGAGAAGTTGTGTTAAGTAAGTATAGTTACATAAAAACTGGAACTTGATGGAGGTTTTTGATACGACTTTATAAATTTTTATCATAGGCGCACGTTACTTGTGGAAACTATTTCTATATCCAATATGACAGGGAATATGACACACACATAACGATTACTTCGCTGTTTTTAATTGTAGTTAAACAATTTAGAACCATAAAAACAAAAAATTTTAAATGCTGCAATAGTCTGGAAGACTTACAACAAACATTCCGAAGTTTCAGTTTTTTTCAGTGGTTTCTCGTTGAGGGGTTTTCAGTTGGTTCTCATTATTGTAAAATAATTAAAGTATCCAAATTGTAATTTTGAAATTTTTTTATATATGCGGTTACGTTATGAGGTCCTCGATAAACTATATAACAGTATTTTTTTTTGAAAAAAAAAAAACAAAACCGGAAACAGGTATATTTTGTTTTTATTGATAAATTAACTTCAATTTTAACCTATTAGGCGAGGTTTCCGTCCCATCACACATTTTAAATGGAAGAATATAATGTGTTTATAGAGCTATTAGCATTAACATGAAGGTGAACAACATTTCTTGATACTATATAGCAATAAATAGTACAATTTCTTCAAATTTAAACATAGATTTATCCTTACGCGAAAACGCATGTTATTTTCTGGAAAAGGTTACAAATAATTATTATGTATATGGAAAATATATTGATGTAACTTTTACTTTTTAATAAAAATCTTGTACATTGAAAAAAATAGAAGGATCATGGTTTATACAATTTTACCTCTATGTAACACAATTTGTCGTAATTATAATGCCCAACACTATTTTACTACACATAAATGTTACCAAATAGTACATATATTGTTGTACCATTCACTAAATGTTTTTTGCTTTTATACAAAGATTTCATAAATTTACCAGTATTTTTGTAACTCACTCTACAACGTTTTTTAAAAATGTATGTTAAATGTACTTAAAATTACACATCCGTAGTAATTTTTACTACTCTACTCTGTTGCTGTAGCTATTGGCGCACAGTATAGTATTTTTTTAAGTGTTTTTGCTAGATTCACTATTTTAACTTGCTAAGAATACTATTTTGGTATTTAAAGTTTACTAGAATATGGGCTTAAATATATTATGAAAAGAAACAGATCTATTTAGTTAATATACATATATTAATAATAAACTTCTGTAAAACATTAAAAGAAAAAGTTAACGTCCAATCATTAAACTCTTGCTACTATATTTTCCATGAGATATGTACATTACAACCTAAGACCTTCGTGGATAGATATGGGATACTTACACAAGAATTGCTCAGCATATTGTCTAACGGTGGACGAATTAATGGGTATTATCTAGGTATGTTTATATTCAGTATAAATATCCGACCAGTTAATTTGAGAACGAGTTATCAGTGAATTTAACGCAAATAGTTGGACGAATATTTATCACAGTTTTCAACTGCTTCAGAAACAAATCTAATGAGACACGAACACGTAGATACACTATTAACAAACCAACATCGTTCATAACCAATATGTACAAATACATTCAGAGAAAACCTACATCTTGCTTATTTTATTTTGCACCATACCATCATTTTAAGTTTTACAATATGACATTTATTATAACATATAGTAATAACTTTTATAATTATATTAAAATCTGCAACAACCCAATTGCTCTAAAATTTTTGCGTATTCGATTTACTACATTCGTAGTTTATTATACCACAAAACTGTAAGCACATATTTGTAGTAACTGTTTAAATAGTGTAGTCTTTCAGTGCCGTATATTAATTAATTAATTCACAATTAGCAACTACTGGAATACTTGCTTTGTATAAATTAATACATTACTGAACGTATATGGTTAAGGGAAAGCTCTAGTAAATAACCTTCAACGACGCTAGTGCACCTAAATGTCAATTGTATCTCCCCAGAACTGTGTAACGTGTGAGATAGATATATTTCTAAAATAAGAGTAAACATCAATTGAATTTATGTTTACAAAGGTGTCACTAAATAGAAACCAAACTTAAATAACATGAACTTTAACTTTGTTTCCAATTAATGTTAAATTTCAGAATTAGAACAGTTCTGTTAATGGGTCTACTAGGTTGTTCAGCCCTCAACTGCTTTTAGATGTACTCATGGACATAAAAAGTTTATGCCGTAGTAAAGAAACAAAAATAAAATAATTTCTGGTTCGCAAGACCGGATTGTACCGGGGAAGGTAAATCTCTGGAAGTAGGACATCAATTTTAAATTTACAGAGCCTTCTACGTTAGCACATATCCTATTCTATCTGTACTACATTTCCGTAATATATCTTGATAAAATTTCGCCTGCCCTGCTTGACTTACATTTTAACGGTGAAATATATCTGTAACTGGATACACATTGACCTTTTCCTTATACGTAAGTCTTAGAAGGGAGTATAATAACGATAAGGAAGGTCTCACGAACGGTTATGTCACTATAATTGGAGTTTAAATATTGATTCCTGCTTTATTTAATTATGAGAAGGTTTGCCACTGAGGATAAAATCTACTTTATCATAATTTTAATTCAAATCGAAGAGTATTGCACTTTATTGGTATGGCATCTAACACTGTGACACGAGAATTTTATATATATAGATTTTTGTAGGCGTCTGTCCCTTTGTTTTTAAATACGAGGTGTGGCGATTAAGTTCCGGAAATTTAGTTATAACTCGGAAACTGGCAACACTGCATCGTTTGTCAACGTTTTTCTTTTAGTTTCAGTCCAAGGTTGACGTCGATAACACGTTTGCTTTATGTTTTATGTGTATTTTTTGGAAGTAACTTTTTTAGTGGCGTCGTGAAGATGAGTTGTGATTCAATTTTTAGTGAAATCTGGCGAAAAATCCTCGGAAATCTTTCGAAAATTGCAGGTGGTGTTTGGAGACGAGTGCATGTTGAAAACACGTGTTATTGAATGGGCAAAACGGTTCAAAGAAGGGCGTGAATCGGTAGAAGGCGATCCACGTGAGGGAGCTCCCGTCACCTCTCGTACTGACGCGAATGTTGACCGTTTGCATCCACTGATCACGTCTAACGGCGCCTCAGCATTTGTGCGTTGTCTGACGAGTTACCCGTCTACAAAAAAACTGTTTGCAAGATGTTACACAAAAATTTGGATATGCGAAAGATTTGCGCAAAGATGGTGCCAAAAGTTGTCATCCATGAGCAGAAAAACATGCGAGGATTTGTTGTCCAACATTCGGAGCGACGGCAGAGACTGTATGAGTCGAGTAGTTACTGTAGATGAGACCTGGATATTTGAGTATGACCCCGAGACCCGTAAACAAAGTCAGCAGTGTAGTGGAAACGGGTGGAGAGCGGCCAACGGAAGCGAGGATATCCAAGTCACGATTGAAGGCAACGTTGATCGTTTTTTTCGAACGGCTGCGGGTCAGCGTTTTCCGTGTGCGACCCAAACTCGCCGAGAACGGCCGAATCTTGCACCGCGACAAAGCGCCAGCCCATTCCTCGTTCATTGTGCAAGAGTGGCAACAAAGGCATTCCAACGTTGCCGCACACACCCTATAGCTTGTTGTTTCCTTGACAAATTCCCGAAACTTAATTGCCACACCTCGTATATAGTCTTTGTAGCGGTCACCCACACCGGTCACCGACCTACATCTGTGATCCCTACAATTACAATTTATGACATTTGCACTAAAGCAATAAACAAATCAATGCCAATAAAACCATAAAAGTACCCTCTGACCTGAGCCCAATTATGATAAAATAAAGGGATGGTCAGAGATTAGCTAGTGTCCTGAGACCTTCCTGGGGAGGTCCGGCGAGAACCACGGTAGTTACTTGTCGCTCGTCTTCCGCGTAACATCCGTCCAGACTTCTGTATTGGTGGAACATTCTTTCCCAGTTGTTATATCTTTATTAATATATTTTAACGTGTTACAAACCGTGGACTTGTTATTTCTAGTCTACCAACCCCACAGTCTTAAATACATTACTGAAGAAGCACATTTTTTTTATGATATTGAAAAATTTAATTTAATCTTAACGAAATTGTATGTCATGTTTTTTCCCTTATTTTTTGACATATCGTGTTGTTTCTCAAGTTAATTGATTCGTACAGCATTATACTGTGGGCTGCAACTTGTCCAATTATCATAACCATATTAATAAAAAGCGCGGCAACCTTTAGGTTAATTTTAACTGATTGGTTCGACCTGGATAAATTTGACCCAACGACCTTTCTGAACGTATAAACCATTTTGTAATTTACGATGTGGTGGGTGGAAAATATATTAGTTGTTTTATACTATCGTTAAAATTCCAATAAATGCTTCCACGTGTATAAACTGACTCATTGCTCTAGTGAAGTCGTGAAATATGAAACGAAAATAGCAACACACCTTGTTATAAGTTGGCGATTCACTTTTTCTTGGACCACTCACGGCAATCTAGATGCAGAAAGAAAAATAGGTCTACGAAAATCAAGCGAGCTAAATATTTCGCAAACAAGTCATTTCTGGCCAAACTGAAAATGATAAAAATATGAGAAAGAAAAATTTGCATTTTCCATTGTATATTATATCCTCCAAATCTCAATTCTATATCTAGAAAGTTCTTCCAGAACACCTATTACCGTAAAAGCAAACTGTAACAAGATTAGATTGGCTAAAATTGTATCATTTGCTTTAACTTTTGGGGGTAAATACGTTCTAAAATATGGCTACTCATTTAAAGACAGTGCATTGTATCTTTTCGTTTTGTATCGTATACTTAATTATTATTTATATCAATTTAATAGTGTAACAGTTCGAAGTTCAACAACGAATGTATTAGTGTAAAATTAGAAAATAAAATCAGTTTTTAACGCAATTATTGGTACTATTTTAGTAATACCATTTCGTTTGAGTTTTTGAAATGACGACGTTACTATTAGAAAAAATGGGCTTTGAAATAAACTAAGAACTTCATTCAGAGTAGAATACAGCTGTATCCCTGAAACGAATCAATTTTAGAATGAATACAAATTAAAATAACTATTTTGAAAGCTTTCGGTACACAGAGAATGTGCTGCATTATGCGTAATTGATGGGGGAAAAACGTTTAAAAAGAGTATTATTTATTCGGACGGTGCATCGAATAAAACTGAAACAATATTAATTTGTATTTACATTGAACACTACAAATTGTTTTGTAGAACATTTTTATTTGAATTGTGAGGAAATGACTGTGTTTTTTTATCAGATATTTGTTTACATTAATTTTACGGGGTTCCAAAATAAAATCGAAAAGTACTTCTAATTGGACCAACATTTGACGCACACGAAAATTGTTTAGGTCATTTAAACTGCCACTAGTTTTATTACTATTATATCTGTGACCAAATGGAGCTCCTAAGTGAAAAATGCACCGTGATCTCAGAACGATCTTGAAAATGATCTTCAAGGGCGAATCCAAGGTCACCAGATAGTAGTTTCTAATGGCCCTAACAATTTTCATAGAGACCATTTACCAAATCGAAAGTACTTCCACTTGAACCGATATATTTAGGGTACCTGAATTCGAATCCGAGGTTTGTTTGTCACTCTCGAACTTCTCAAGTAGGTAGTTCATCAAGACAGTGGCATATGGGAATGACCCACTCAAAAATTATTTGGGTCATCGTAAATCTTGTCTGTCACTTTAGTTTTGTTACTGTTATATCTATGACCAAAGGGAGTTTCTAAGTAAAAATGAACCTTGACCTCAGAACGATCTTGGAAGTGATCTTCAAGGACGAATCCAGATAGTTCCAAGTCCAATTTTTATAAAGGTCATGTATCCAATATCTTGATATTCTAATGACACATCACTCTGAGAAGTTCGATAGAGATATCTTCAGATGAACTGTAAAAGTCAATTTGATTGATGGGTCAAACTGTATTCGATCTTGATCGTGACGTGATGGGGTCAAACGAACCCAGATTCAGATTCTAAAGTCTTCAGTCTCCAAAATATATATTATATTTCGTTGTGTGGTTAATAGAGTTTAAAATGCATAAGCCTACCTATCTTTCTCACGCGTTACTCCGTTGATGAGATACAGTTGGGATTTCGATACATTAGCGTCGGTGCAGGTTACTTTCACGAGCTTATTCTTAACCACAGACTTTCGGTAGTGTATTAATTTATAGAAAACAAGTGTTTCTGTTGTCAAATGTCAAACAATCCGTATATTTACCATATACTTATTCCAAAAAATGGATGAATTAGATGTACTCTTCTTAATCACATTGCCGCCATTTAACTATGGTCCATCGAAAATTTTTGTAAAAGCATTCAATATATCGTCTGAATAGCATAAAGGACCCCTTTAGGTATCCTGAAGCTAATTTCAAAATAACTCCCGTAATAATGATAAGATTTGCACGACTTGCACCAGTTTTCTTAGAAGAAAATCTAATTTCTACAATTCCCCAAATCATATTTTTTTGCAAATTAGCTAGGGTTTAAAACATAAAGAGAACAAAATAAATGGGCATCTTAAGAGCGGGAAATTATTTTATTGATATATGTATATTAGGTATATAATATTATATATATACAGATTTTGAATATGTGACAATGTCGCAGACCTATCACTAGTTTAAGATTGAAATATATAATAGGATTTTTTGGAAATCTTTTATTGGTTACTCTATTAATATGGATACAAATAACAAATTTCGTTAAAATACCTAGACTTAGACATATAGAAGGTCTTTTAACGTGGGTTTCGTGGCATAAAATTTTAAAATTCTCATAATAACTTTGTCGTAAATAGATAATAGTGGTTTTAGATATTTGACCAATAGATGCACGGTACGGATTCAGTGATACGTAAGATAAAGGTTTTTTTGGAAATTTTAAAACGAGATAGTCGCTACCAAATAAACGGCATTCCAAGGGTTAGTAACACGGCCACCAAGACTTAAGTCCACTATTGTACAGGGTGTTCGTTGTAAATGCAGACTATCTCGGGGACTACTTATGTTGCTTTAATCAGAGCTTTCATAGACCTCTTCGTTTTTGAGATATAGAGTGATATTAAGAAAAAGACTACATTTAAGGGATTCTTTTTTCCTAATTTCAGGCTTTTCTCATACTAAATTTTAGTACTCTTAAGGTCGGTATTTTTACTTTATTAATTAGCGGACCATATTTTCAAATTTGTATGTTTTTTTAAGTAGTATTTTAGTGCAATAACTGTCTTTGTAGTGTTTTTGCGGATATCCCATTTTCTCAGAGATTTACCTTGGTATAGGACTGTAAGTGTTTACCTAGAATCTGCAAATATGTCCTAAGACAAATGTCGTTATCGTTTGCATAAAGCTTACTACAGGCTATAAGTCTATTTGTGATTCGTGTTATCCGAGGAATTCGTGAATAGTGTGTAGGGTCCTGTTCGTTAAAAATTCATTAATAAAAACCATACATAATATGCACGCAGTCCTAACAAATCACGCATCGCGAATTCACGCGTAGTCTGTAGCCAGCTTAAGTCATCAACACATCTGTTGAACTGTATTCATGGTAGCATATTTCTTGAAATATAGTGTAGTCAATGCTTACAGCATTAAATATATCAAGAAATTTCGAATTCACAAAAAATTTCAAATTATTTGAAAAAATTTTATAGGAAAAAATTATTTATTTTTGTATCATACAGAGTGGAAAGTAGGTCATTTTGATCTATTTTTTTTTAAACGTGTGGAAATTGTTTTGCATAAAAGTGAGTAACTTTCCACTGTGTGAACTTTAATTCTAAAGCCACTTGCCAAAAATAGGCTCAATGCGACAAAAATGGAGCTCAAAATTAGTAATTTACTAATTTCAATATGGCGGTATAACTATAGAACGCCCTTAGGCGATAATTCAAATCAGTGGCCGTAGCCTCAACACCTAGACCTTTTTTTCCAAAAAAACAGCCCCACTGAACGCTACGGATACAAGAACAACAGATGAATTATAAACTAACGTTTCACGTTAAACCTTCCGAATTTAAGGCGCCTCCGCCACTATTCCGGCTTAATGAGAAGCCGGAGCCGAAGAATTAATCCCTATTTAAGCGGGTTCCCACCATTGTCGATGCTATTTAGCATTAACAACCTCATTAACCCGCCATAATGATCTGCTCGCACGGCCACGTTGCGTCACCGAGTCAAATTACAGTTTTATAATACAAAATCCTTACTCCCCCGGGAGCCGGTAATGAATTTTATTAGCGCCTTGGTTGCCAGGCCGGGCTCTCGGCGTCTCGTTAAAATCGCAGGCGCGCTCAAATAAGAGCGCCTCTGTTTTGCGACCTCGGATGGTGGTGGAGAGGAAGTCGGACGAGTGTGAGTGGAGTTAATAGGGGTTGGGATGGGGCGGTTCGAAAAACCGCCGCGTTTTTGTTTGATATCCCACCGAGATTCTGAAGGGAAAGTATTAGATTAGTCTAATTTAAAGACTTCCGAAGCAGTTGTCAATGGTTGAACAATTTCCGGACTGGTTTCCACGTTGTCGGTTTATGTTCTTTGAAAGTCACTCTGCTTCAGTTTCTCTAGACTGAGGAAGAGAGCGACATTTCTATCAAAACGTCAGGGGAATCTAAAACAACGACGTAGCATCTAGTCCGGAAATTGTTCAACTAAACTACTGGATTACGTGTCTACATCTAGTGGGATGGGGAAAGTATTAGATTAGTCTAATTTGAAAGCTTCCGATGCAGTTGTCAATGGTTCAACAAAATCAGAGCAGGTTGCCACGATCTTGATTTAAGTTTTTTGAAAGTCACCTCTTTATACAGTTTCTTGAATCTGAGGAAGATAGCGATATGTCGTTCGAAACGTTGAGTAACGGAAATTGCCACGTTCTTTAAGTTTTTTGAAGGTCACTTCTTTATTCAGTTTTTTTAATCAGAGGAAGATGGCGATATGTCTTTTGAACCGGCAAGGAACCTAAACCGACGTGGCAACCAATGCAGACATTGTTCAATCAAACTACTGGATTACGCGAGATTACGTGTTTTGGTTTGATCCCACCGAAATTTTAAAGTGAATGTAGTAATCTAATTTGAAAGCTTCTGGAGCAGTTGCCCGAAAGTCGCTCTCCTCTTCAGTTTCTTCAGTCTGAGGAAGAGAGCGATGCGTCTTTCGACACGTCAAGGAACCTAAATCTATGACTTGGCAACCAGTTCTGAAATTGTTCAACCAAATCACAGGATTATGTGAGATATACTACTAATTTCAGGAAACAGGTACTCCGCAGGCTAATGCTCCGTCCAGCATTGAATTACACCTGAAAAACCTATAATGAACAGCCACGGTTAGTCGTCAGTGGTGCCACAGGGTTGTTCATTTTTCAGTGGGATGGGTTAAATTAGAAAAAAGTTGCTCTTTTTGATGGCCATTTAGATAAACCAAGGTATCTGCTACCGTTGCTGAAATATTGTGATAAAACTGAAAATGGCGACTTTGGATAATGCCATCTAGTGTCATTACTTATCAACAGAAAGAGTTAAAATTTGGTACAGAGGGATAAGAATATATGAGATATCAACTTTCATCGAAAGAAAATTTCTACGGCCATTAGTTTTGGTGCAACATTCAGTTTAATTTTTTTTGGGGGGCCATATTGACAGTAACAAAAGTAGAATTAATTTATGAACACGTCAATATAAAAGGTTTCTTAAGAAGATATAAAAAATCGAGTTGAGTATTCTGTCTCTAAAAATAAGGGTTTTATGTGATATAAATGTGGGTCTTAGGACAGTCATCTCTGGAATTTTCACCTATACTTAAGAAACACCTTTTATAACACTGATATTTTATTTAAAGAATAACTCATAAAATTTAAAATATCAATAATTAAGACAATAATTAAAAAATCTAGTTCTTGACGTATAACAAAATCCAATACTTAACCAAACAGAATACACAAATATTTTACAAATCCTACATAAATACTTCCAAGTGACGTCCATTTTCGCGCACACAAGGCTTGGTTCTTAATCTAGTGTTGTTCACAACGTTTTAAATACTTTGTGAAATACAGCAGAAACTGTCACGTAGGCCTTCTATCTTTACACAGGGATTTCAATGAATTTTGTCTTTCGGACTATCTAAAAAGAAAAAAATTTGATGAGTCGAGACTGGGAGCGTCGATTTAAATATTGGAAATCCATTGCAAAATTATATAAGCCGTGCGCCATTTTGCTGAACCATTTCTGAATTTCTAATGCTTATAATTTAATGGAAGAATATCAGTGCATTCTCGAATTCCATTCGTAAAATACTTTCAACAATAAAAACAAAGTTACCAAATGTCGAATTTGTCACAATGTTTATTGATTTATGTTTTGCATCAAGAACAACTCGATATTTTATTTAAATTATCATATTTTTTAAAAATTGTATGGGTTATTATTAAAATAATAGTAGTGATATGTAGTGACTTATTTGTAATTTTATTATGCATCTGTTACTGTCACGATCTAATATGATATAAGAAAACAAATCGATTGAATGTTGCATAACTGAAACTAGTCGCCGCAGAATTTTTTTTCTTCGAAAATCGGATTCTCGTATATTCTTATCCCTCTGTACCAAATTTAAGCTCTTTCTGTTGAGAAATAGAGTCGCTAGGTGGCATTTTCTAAAATCGTTTTTTCCAACATTTTTCTAATTTGCCCTGTACATTTTACCGTTTCCAAAATACCACTACAAATACTGATTTCGAGCTTGTTAGCCCTTATCAGTATGTCTAGTGGCACTGCGAGTAGTTGTTTCTTCAAATGTTGCTTTTGCAAATATCGCAATCATGGCAATATAGGTCGGGGTTTTCAATAGTGGCCACAGTATTGGGTCGCTTTCTGCTTGTGACTGTGTCTAGGCCCATAATTGAGTAGCCAGTGACCACTAGATGTAGACACGCATTACACTTCGCGTACTCATGTCATTCTGTCGGTAATGACAGAGTGAACAGCAAGGGATATACGTCGGTGGTCTCACCTTTCGTTGAACTGTGTGTTATTAAATTATGTGTATGAACTTAAATAAATCCAATTACATTTGTATAAAAACAGCAGACGTCTAGAATTACCGATGAATGACAACAAGTTGTAGCGGAAGCCTAAACATTATTTAATTAAGCCCAAACGGCACAATTTAAAGCGCAAAACGAGGAGGATTTATCATTCTATAAACTGGGACATTTAGATGCACATTTCGCGCTGAAAGATATCTTTCAGCGCCGCCCTTATATTTGTCAAGATTTAAAAACGTCTCCCCGTGATGTTATCTCTTGATAAATGGAACGAGGGGAATTTGAGCTTTTATTTTTCGTTTGATTTCTGATGGACTGGTTACTGAACTACTCTTTTACAGTCTAAGTAACGAAATTGTTTATTACACTGTTAGTGTATCTAAATAAGTACAGTGCAACTCTAAAGATTGGACTAATTTATTTTTGCAGACAATTTGTCGCACTAAATTTGAATAGTTAATTTTACTTTGTTTTTTTTGTCACTTTTTGGATAGATATACATTTTGTGTAAGGTTATACGTTTCGTGTAAATTTACAAACAAAATTCTTGGCTGTTTTTACGTGACAATACAAGGTATGTATTTCTTTAGTTTTATTGGGTTTTTGCCACACTTCTGAAAAAAATAAAGATTAATTAAATAAGCCCTTGCGCCAAACGGATCAGTCAAGGGTTATTTTTGAAACTAAGTTTGCCTAAGCAAAAAATCTCACACTGAAAAAAGTAGATAAGTAAAAAAAATAACAAAAATCACATCACTTAAATTGCACACTTCCGTATTTTTAACGTTTCGAAAATCTCTGTTTTCGTTTTCAAAATAGTGATAAAAATATTAAATGTCAAGTTTGACAGTTTAAAATTTGTTTATCTGCTTCCATAGAGATGTTAAATGATTTTTACTTTATTGTTATTTCTTCTTGATACAACTGTAGCCAACAATGATCGATGTTTACTGAACAGTTTGATACACACTTATCTCCGTTCAACAAAATAATCGCGGTCTCTTTTAATTTTCTTTTTGTTGCGTTATCTTCCTTCTCTAAAATTTTTGCCGAACCCCATTGAATTAAATGACCGTTTTCCCAAGAGTGTTCGCAAATTTTGAATTTTTCAAATTCCCGTCTTGTTATGTAATTTTTATGTTCCTCAACTCTAACATTCATAGGCTGAGACGTTTCTCCAACATAATGTTTATTACATTCACAAGGTATACTGTAGATGCAATTTTTTGAATTTTTTATATTATTTTTTGGACGCGTTTTAGACAAAAATGATCGTAAAGTTGTCTGAAAAACTGTTCGAATATTAGATTTATTACCGATTCTTCGTAACTTTTAAGATAATATAGGAATGTATGGACTTTTTATTGTATGATTAGTTGCATTTGTTGGTCTTAAAGTGTTCGTTTAATTTGTAATATTTTTGAATGTTCTATCAAGAAAATTTGGAGGGTATTCATTATTTATTAAAATATTTTTAATAAATGTCAGTTCGTTATTAAAAATGTCATTGTCTGATGAAATTAATTTTGCTCTATCATATAAACATTTAGCAACACCTTTATTAATATCAATCTGATGGTTAGATCTAAAATTTAAATATCTATTGGTGTGAGTTTGTTTTCTATAAACACTTGTTTCTACAGAATTTTCGTGTTTTTTAATTAAAACATCTAAAAATGGTAGCATATTATTATTTTCTATTTCCAAAGTGAATGTTATTGTTGGTTCTTTATTCTGTAACAGTAAAAGGCCAAATTGCAAAAATGTCACCTACATATCTCCACCAGATAGTTGTTTTTTTTTTTATTTATATTTTGGTTAGGCAAACCTAGTTTCAAAAATAACGCTTGACTGATCCGTTTGGCGCAAGGGCTTATATTTAATTAATCTTTATTTTTTTAGATGTGTGGCAAAAACCCAATAAAACTAAACAAAAACTAAAATTATGGCACAAATAAATAGCTTCAGACAATATCACAAGGTATATAATTAATTACTAATCGGTGAAATGCCAAGATTCTCTGATCAAAATTAAGGAAGATTTTTTGTAGTAAAATTTGTCCATCCATCGTCTAAAAGTGAATTATCCATCCTTCTCTGTAAAAGTATATTGTTCACCGATAATCTAAAAATGTATTGCAATGTATTTCATGACATATATTCATTAGAAAATCTGTTGACATGTTTTCGCTGAAAATGACAACTTATTCTTGAAACATTAATATAATAACGTATATCTGTGTGAAAAGAAATATTTTTAGTTCGATTTTTAGTTACAGTAAATTTACAATAAATGTCGCAAAAGTAAATATGTTGTTTGAAATGAATGTTGTTGTATGGTTTAGAGACACAGGTAATGGCCCAGTTTTGATGCACGTTTCTAAACAAGTTCAACAATATCTCGCAAAAAGTCCTTATCAATGTACCGTTCATTTTTGTCTACCACATCTTAATACAATTAAAACGCATTAGGTTAAAGATTAGGTTGATGCATCTGCACATATGCAACAGAAATCACATGAATAATTCTGTAAAACTTCATAATAAATTAAGTAAAAGTAAATATGTAGTTCCAAAGTAATACATTGTATTACGTTATTCATATAAGTTTTATAAATAAGAGGAGGACCAAATACCGATCCTTGCGGTATCCCTCATGTAGACACTGTTTATTAAGCAAAACTCATTTAGTTCCACAATTTTTACGTGAATAATTTACGCTACACCTGCGATTTATAATAACAACCACTCTGGTTACCTTCCACTCCACCACAGAACTGAAGCAAGGCCTTTCAAAGGCGAAATACGTGCGACTAAATTCATTGCCGGTTGCCAGCCCCCCATCCGACTTCGCTTCTGGTCGAAATTTATGTGTATGGTGGCCTGCAGAATGCCTCGTGTCTGAATACCGGAGCAACCTCAGTCCGTTGGGTCGGATGTATCTAAAGTCTGACAAAGCTGGTAAGCTAACATGAAACCAGCGCTTTGCATTGACCATGCACTGATGTGTGAATGCGGTGCTGCCAATGGCGCTTTTTCCGTTTCAGGCGCGATATAACGCTGCTTCTACGGCCGGCTTTCGAGTAGTCGCTTTAGGCTTTAGAGATAAGAAATATTCGAATTGAGCATCTGAGTAAAGTAAAGGGTGTCCCATTTTTATATGTTCCTTGAATGATATACGTTGATATATATATATACAGTGTGGAAGAAAAGTATGGAATAAATTCATTATTTCTAAAACAACGAAGTTTCATGAAATTTCCTCGGAGCCGTCGATTTTGCATTTAAATAAGACTCTTTTTTCTATACCAACGCATTTCCCATTTATTTTTTTCGCGTGATGACGCCATCGCATATTTTTTTGAATAGAACCCCTATATTTTTTCATCGGATTCTTGTAGAGCTTAACTTGCTGAATTCAAAAATATATAATTTCAATACTTTATTCCTTCAACTTTTTGAGAAAAAAAAATAACCGATCCAATAAACGCTGCAGTTGACATATGTCAATTCTGATTAGATTTTGTTTAGCTGCCAGAAACAGTTTCTGAGGTGACTTGATTTAATTTGTTGTTTTTGTTATCAAAAGATGTAATATTCTAACATGCAATCTAATAAAACAAAATAATAAATTAGGGGGCAACCAGAATTTAGTTGTTAATTAATTAATTATTTAGTTACTTATTGTTAATTTGTTTTAAAAATGTAGAGTTCTTATTTTGTGATACTTCCGATGAATTCACTATATCCATTTTACTCTTAACCAGCCCATCACAGACGCAAATGGGAATATTCATATTTTTTCAAGCCGATTTTATTGGATCGGTTATTATTTTTTTCGGAAAATTGAAGGAATAAAGTGTTGAAATTATACGTATTTGAATTCAGCAGTTAAGCTCTACAAGAATCCGATGAAAAATATAGGGTTCTATTTAAAAACATATCCGATGACGTCATCACGTGAAAACAAATTAACGTCGGTATGGAAAAAGAGCCTTTTTAAAAAGCAAAATCGACGGGTCCGAGGAAATTTCATGAAACTTTGTTGTTTTAGAAATAATGAATTTATTCCATACTTTTCTTCCACACTGTATAAGAGTATTCAAAATTTCACTACATGTCAGAAGATGACCTGTAGTGATGTCTTGATATAGTTTTTTCTCAAGAACCTCCTAAGGGAGTTTACGTCCCTGACAGGCGTGCACTGATTTAAATTTGTTTGTAAATTCACATAACTCTATGTTGGCAATTATATTTCGGGTCCAGTCCTCAATATTACACAATTGTTTACACTGTAGTACGCGTTAGTTCTACTCCGAGCACAGGGTTTAAAGAGTTTCAAAACCGGTCCTGTCCAACTGGCCTTGATCTCGTCACATTCCGTTGTAGCTTTCATTGTGTTTTTCTGTGCTCCAGAGCGCGGGTCGCTACGACAGAATAATTTGCTTAACAAGGAGTTCTGCAATTTATTATTGTCGTTTGCAATAATTGTAAGTATATAATACTGTAATATTAACATTTTTAGCATTCTCTTTAGTCTGCTATGAGTAAACATAAATAAAAGTCTCATAAGAGACAAAAGCCCATCGCCAAGCGATCGGCTTCTTAGACACAATGGATTCTGTGAATTAAAACATTATCAGCGAGATAATAAAGCAGTTGGATGAAGTAGTAAAACGGTAGGTATGCTAGTTTCCATTTATTTTCTAGATAGGTCGAGGGGCCATATTGCCGGCAACAAAGCAAAAGAAGCGCTAGCCGACACACCTTGTCTAGTCACGTAGACGAAATTGTACAGGACCGGCTGGCAGCATGGATTTTAATCTAGACACTGATGCATGTAGCATCTATTCTGTTAATAAAGTGAACGAAGAACCAGGTGTACTGGTTATTCGCAACAATAATATATTATCATCTTTGCCGGATGATATATATATTACACGATGCATGTGGACGATCGCTTGTCAATTACCCAAGATGGTACAGGGCCCGCTTTAAGAACGGATTTTTATCTAGACACTGATGCATGTAGCATCTATTCTGCTTATAAAGTGAACGAAGAACCGGGTGTACTGGTTATTCGCAACAATAATATATTATCATCTTTGCCGGATGATATATGTATTACACGTTGGATGTGGACGATCGCTTGTCAATTACCCAAGATGGTACAGGGCCCGCTTTAAACGGATTTTAATCTAGACACTGATGCATGTAGCATCTATTCTGCTTATAAAGTGAACGAAGAACCGGGTGTACTGGTTATTCGCAACAATAATATATTATCATCTTTGCCGGATGATATATGTATTACATGATGGATGTGGACGATCGCTTGTCAATTACCCAAGATGGTACAGGGCCCGCTTTAAGAACGGATTTTAATCTAGACACTGATGCATGTAGCATCTATTCTGCTTTTAAAGTGAACGAAGAACCGGGTGTACTGGTTATTCGCAACAGTAATATATTATCATCTTTGCCGGATGATATATGTATTACACGATGCATGTGGACAATCGCTTGTCAATTACCCAAGATGGTACAGGGCCCGCTTTAAGAGCGGATTTTAATCTAGACACTGATGCATGTAGCATCTATTCTGCTAATAAAGTGAACGAAGAACTGGGTATACTGGTTATTCGCAACAATAAGATATTATCATCTTTGTCGGATGATATATATATATTACACGATGCATGTGGACGATCGTTTGTCAATTATCCAAGATTGTACATGACCGGCTTTAATCTCGAATTTTAATCTAGATACTGATGCATGTAGCATCTATTGTACTAATAAATAAAGTGAATGAAGAACCAGGTGTACTGGCTATTCACAATGATGAGATATTACCGTCCTTGCTGGATGATATTCTCAATATCATACGATACATGTGGACGATCGCTTGTCAATTACCTAAAATTGCATAAGACTGGTCTACAGCGCAGTTTTTAATCTAGTGACTGATGGCTGGAGTATCTATTGTGTTAATAAAATGAATGAAATCCTGGTGCACTGGTTATTCACAATGATGAGATATTACCATCCTTGTTGGATGATATTCTCAATATCATGGGAGACAATCCCAAAAAAGACAAAGATACCGATTTTTCATTACATAAATAAATCATCCTAAGATGGCGAGCTATTCTTTAAAACGGACTTAAAAAGAAAGACCCTGTAGGTCTTCTCGGTAATTATAAAATTTCAATAAACCTTACAAATGTAAGTTCTCCCAAATTAAAGCAGGAGATAATGATCGCCTCATAAAAATACTACCCCATTACTGATTGATTCATCTCATGTAGAGATTCAGAATCAACTAAGGAAAGGGTTATGTACTTTGAGAAAAAGTGTTTCCACTGTTCTAAATAATCTTAAAAAATATCAAGATTATTTCTGATGCGTGCTTACCTCAGCCGAATATCCCTTTGGGTCAGTTCAGTCTGGGAAATTAAAGTTTGTGAAAACCTTATAAAACGTTAGCAAAGAATTTCTGTTACCCAGCACCTCCAATTATTCTGCCATTCTAACAAAAAGGGGCACCACTGTTAATAGTTTTCCCACAAAAAATCGTGTTTAAAATGCCCGGCATGTCAAGCGGGGCGGGGTTGTAACCAATAATTAAAAAGCACTTTTGCGATAGAAGTAGAAATAGAATCAGTAAGTATTCTTTTCTATGCAGGTCGTTTACAAATATTTTAATGACCAATGGCTAACCAGGTGTGACAGTTCGATTGTCTTGGATTCGTTGCTAGGATATAAATTACCTTTTCTCGACATACCTGTTCAGCTTCAAGCAACTTTATGCTTGAAGAGAAAAGAATTGAACAAATAAAAAATTTGCAAATCTTGTTCCTGGTCAACTCGTGCCTAATATATTATTAGCGGGTTAGCCATTTCAAATGGAGGACACCCGGACAGTAGTTCGGCTTGGAGTTTCAATTAGAATTTAGGCAGCAAAATGGATCTCAAAGATGCCTATTCATTAAGAACACAGGAAACCCCTGCGATTCAAATTTGATGCACATCTTTACGAATTTGCTTGTCTGTCATTTAGCTATCATCAGCGTCATTTACCTTTACTAAACCTACGAAACATGTTATACAGACTACATTCTCAAGGAATAACATGCATCAACTGGTTTCGTTGATTTTCTGTTTTTGGGTGGAAACAAAAGAGAAATATCGTAGGCATGTGCAATTTACTATTTCTTTATTAAACCCTCATGAATAGGCGTAAGTTTTGGAGTTCCCTTTCGATTCGAAAGAAACAAAATTAGAAAGTTTAGAAAACTGTCCTGACAAGTTAAAAAAAAAAATTGTCAAATTTAATGTCTTGCTAACCTCTGCTTGCCTCGCTGTGAAGTCTAGCTTCATGTACACAGAAAATTATATCATTCAAAATATATAACCCTAAAAGCTAACCTTGGAAATTATTCAACAATAATGCCTATTTCCTGAGATATAATTTTAGATTTGCAGTGGTGGCTAGAACAGTTACACTTGTTGCAATGATCTAGTTTATCTGATTGCTGCAGAGATAGCGCACACGGATGGTGGACTTTAGTTCGTGCAGTTAAAAATGAGTTCTTGGAATTTCAAGATATATTTTTTGAACTGAATTGTTTTTGCCGACAATATGCGGCTATATGGGAAATTGTTAGATTCTAACAAGAATTGACAATACAACATGTCATGTCAACATGTGTAGTGTATCAAACTAAATGCCTTATTAAGAATATATCTGACAATGAGGCGAAGCCAGCAGTTTGCGGATATTTGCATCTTACATTTACTCTCGTGATAATATCTGAGACTGAGTGATCTATTCATTCAGAGATTTTCAATGATATTTCAAGTCGGATTATAGAAATTGATTTATTAGCTTCAAGCAATAATTATAAATATTCAAGATATATCTCCTGGCTATGGGATCCTGGACTAAAAGCCAGATGTATTTACGGTTAATTAGAACATCTCGGTTTGTATGCCATCATTTTGCATTTATTCTACGAGTATTGTAGAATTTTTTTACGGAAAACTTGACAGGTATCCTTATCGTTCCCCCGTGGAAATGGCAATTTATTATTCACAAAACTAGTAATTACCGATCTTTTAGTTTTTGATCCAAAAGTGATCTTGTATTGTGTCCTGTTTGGCGAAACAGTGCTCAACTTACCTTGAGTGGCACTGTCATTCATTACTTCAAGAAAACTAGAAGACAATCAACACATCAAAAGATTCTCGAAAGATGTTTCTAGACATTGACCACCTTAACCCTGGTATAATTTTACATTGAATCTACAGCAGATGCTGAAATACTGAGAGGATTCCTGTGAATCTACCCTCGAATTTCTTTCGAGTAAGTTAGTAATCATATTGGCTCTCACTTAAGGCGAAATCATTTGCTTCAATATTGACAATACTCATCCCGGACTAAGTTAAAACATCTAGTCCTAATTCATCTCAGCCTTGCTTAGGTTACCTTAGCTAACCCCAACTTATGTGTATAAACGTCAATTGAGAAATACCTGACTGTTACACAAACCCTACGCAACAGCTTCTTTGATTTACATTAGATGTACTAATGTTATATTTTCTTCCTTCCTAGTTTATAATAACTTACATGTAAAGTTGCATTTCAGTTATTGTTAATGTATGAAATCAACACTTTGTGGTGTTTGTGGCTTATTAAATTAAACAAAGCCACTACACTTATTACTAAGTTTTACGGCAAATTTCTTTAAACATCTACAGTGTAAACAATTGTGTAATATTGAGGACTGGACCCGAAATATAATTTACTGATCAAAAGAACTTACCTGAAGTTCGATCATAATTATATGAGGGTCCAGTCCGAAAATATTACACACCCGCCCGTCCCTTAGTTCCCCTGCCGTAAAACATAAACACTTTAAACAATGAAAGCTACAACGGAATGTGACGAGATCAAGGCCAGTTGGACAGGACCGGTTTTGAAACTCTTTAAACCCTGTGCTCGGAGTAGAACTAACGCGTACTACAGTGTAAACAATTGTGTAATATTTTCGGACTGGACCCTCATATAATTATGATCGAACTTCAGGTAAGTTCTTTTGATCAGTAAATTTGTGACCACCATAAAGTTATGTAAAACGACAATAATTTTGTAAATGTTGTAAATAATATTACACCGTAATATTACAGAAATAAGCATGGATAGAATTCCATATCACGTGAATTTAGAACTATTATCCTAAATTTTATCGTCAATTTTCTACACTACAATTTATATTGTAATTTTTAGGTTAAAATTTTAAAATATGTTATTTTACTTAGTGTCAAAGATCTCAAGTGTGTTTTTTTTTGTAATAATTACATTGTGTTTGACTGTATAATCTTAAAAATTTGGGAATAAGATGTTTTTGGATATGATAAATTGTAACTTTTTTTATCCTAACGTGAACACATTTTTTAATATAAATTTTAAACCGACATTATTTTGTCATTAGTGCCAGAAATTGACTATTTTCGATAAAAGCTCTTCAACAATCAGCTGCATAGTGCATTGTATACAATATTTGATCGTAGTAGGGGCCAAAATTCCCTTGTAAATCGGATATGTTGAAGGTAGATTGACAAACAATAAAATTTGCACTGGTGTAAAATGGTACGGATAGTATTTTTCAACGTGCAACGTTTTTAAAATAGTCATACTTATTTTTGCAGCTACAGATAGTCGTCTTGAATTAGTTTGAGGGTAATCCGCAATGTGAACAAATTTTTCGTCTGTTTTTCCTCTAAATTCCTAAACAGATTTTTTTAAAATTGTTGATTATCAGGTTGTAATCTACTTCCTACCTTACATTTAGAACTACTTTAACATAAAATTTGTCTAATAATTGTTAAAATTTAACTTACCATTGGTGTCCTACTACGTTAAAATATTATAGAAAGAACTATGCAGTTGATTTTTGAATAGTGGTATCTCGAAAATGGCCAATTTATAAGACTAATTACAAGTGTACCTTTTTTCCTCAAAACCAATGCAGGTTTAAGATTTTTTAATAAAAAACGTGATAACATTAGGTCCAAATAAGTTACGCTCACAAATATGGCGGATGTGGCGCTATCTAGGGAATACGTCGAAATAGATAACAGATTATGATTTTTCATATTCAAAAACATTTATTCCCATATTTTTAAGTTGATACAATCAAACGCAACGTAATTATTACAAAAAATTACTTTAAATTCCAGCTTTTACAATCTGTTAAGGCATATTGGCCTAAATCGTAATATTTTGAAGAAAAAAATGTAGTATCTTTGGTTTTTTCAAATTTTTGTAGATATATGTATATCTGTGAAAATAAATATTTTGTTATATTTAATTTACGTAACTGCAACTAATGTTCATATCTGTTGTAAACTATTACTATTTTTACACAAAGTTGTATGGTTTAGAGACACAGCCAATGGCACAGTTTTGATGCATGCATTTAAAGAACGTACTGTTTCAGTTTTTATTATATTTATCAAACAGAAATTATAATCTTATATTTACTTACTCTTTTCCGAATGTCCCACCAAAAATTCCTTATTAATGTACCGTACTTATTTATCTACCACACCTTAATAGAACTAAAACGTATTAGATTAGAGGTTAGATTGATGTGCCTCTACGCATGTGCAACAGAAATCACATGAAAAATTGTGTAAAATTTTATAAAAAATTGTGTAAAAGTACTTCCAAAGTACTACGGGGTGTGGCAATTAAGTTCCGGAAATTTGTCAATGAAAAAACAAGTAAACTAAATTTCGTCAAAATTTGATTATTGACGTTCACAATAGTCTCCCTCTAACTCTACGTAATGATTCCAATGTTGCTCCCATGATTGAAAGCACCCTTGGTAATCATCCGCAGTTAACCCATTCAGCACCACGGTTACAGCTCTTTGACCTTCTGTATGCCGCCATGATGAGTTCCCGTGAGGTGCGACTTAAACTTGGGGAGTAAACATTGTCTTCAGTGGTGACTTGGACATCCTCGCTTTCGTTGGCCGCTCTCCAGCCTTTTCCACCCACTGCTGACTTTGTTTACGGGTCTCGGGGTCATATTTAAATATCCAGGTTCTCATCTCCAGTGACTAATCGATTTATCCAGTCTCTACCGTCGCTCCGAATGCTGGACAACAAATCCTCGCAGATCGATTTTCGCATTTTCACGACGCCACTAAAAGAGTTAGTTGCAAAAAATACACATAAAACACAAACCAAACGTGCTATCGACTTCAGTCTTGGACTGAAACTAAAAGGAAGGTCCCCCTTCTCTAGAAAAACGTTGAAGAACGATACAGTGTTGCCAGTTTCCGAGTTATAACTAATTTCCCGGAACTTATTTGCCAAACCTCGTATTACCACATTATTACTGAAGCTGTCTAATTTTATTACATAAAAACACATAGGTACACTTGATTTATATGTTAATATGAATTAGATATAACTTTAAAAATTGCCAATAATTTTGAAAAGAGCGTAACAAAACATTTAAATTTCCACCTATTTTTATCAGTGCAGACCTAAAAATGCTTTTTATTCATTATTTTAATATCGGTATGATATTAAATAATCAAATTTTGCTTCTTTACTGAATTTTTTGAGCTTAACAAGCACTTTTCACAGGGATTTTGACATAATCAGATATTATACAGCATTTTTATTTTGATAGAATTTATCATCAAAGAAATCCGTCAATTGTTTTTCAAATAGGCTGTTCCTTCTACAGAAATTGCAGATTTATTCATATAATTGGTATGAAGTCTTATGGAAATTTTAATTTCCAACAATAGCAAAAATTAAAAAAAAACTTGTTTAAGAAAATTTCGTTAATTTTAACTAACTTCTGAAAGGAATTTATCGTTATATCCTTAACCCGCCGAAGTTCTTCAATAAAGGCACAATTTAAAACTTTTTTGAAACTCTTAATTCCTATCTAATTTTAGATCTCGAGAGAAGCACAAAAGATACAGAGCACAATTCCCGAATATAATTTATATTTCCAAGAATCTGCGGAACACTTTTCCGTTTAAACGACGGGCTGTAAAATGAGACATGAAAAGAAACCTGACAATACGAATTACCCCTTAACTTACGTGGTTTGCGGATATATGCCGTATCTCGAGTTTTCTTCGTTATAATGCTACGTGCGAGGCTTTGATATAGAAGATGCAAATTAAATATGACAAATGGGAGCGTCTAAAGTATTTATGTCTCGAAATTTTTACATCTATTGTGTTTGGAATGTAGAACCTTCATATATATTTTCTTTCATTCGTTTTATTTCACGCGGTATTTTCATGAAGTCACATTCAATAGATGCTTTGTAATGCTTTGCTATTGCTTTGCTAGGCTTGATCGGCTTTTTCTACAGCTTATTTTCTGAAGTCATCTGAAATATTTCAGGGGCGAGGGGGGTGATTCCTTAAATGATTTCACGAAGAAAATATAATATTTTTTCCTAAGTTCTTTCATTTTTTAATTCCAGCCGTAATAGCTATCTACGGAATAAATGGGATATATACTAATTATAATAATAATAACATAAGTGAGATAAAAATGTAGTACCTATCTCATATATTGCGCACAACGTTTTATCTACAATTGTTAAGGTTATTATTAATAATAATAATATCTCTAACCCTCATCCTAATCACGAGGATTAGCCCAGAAGTCGAAGATTTTTGCTGGAGAAGGGAGGGCATATTATTATTAAGAAGGTCTCATTTGCGCCTAGGATGACTTACGTTGGTTGGCCTTAAGGGCGCCGTATTCCTGAAAAAGTGTTTTCTACAAATATACATAAATTTAGACATTTAAGAACTAAATAATATAGAGTTTAGCAAATAACAAGGATGTTATTTCATGCCACCTGCAAATATTCAAAGGTACCGAAGTAAAATCAATATTTAACATCAGAAAGCGATCTATCCAATGAATTTTTAGGTACTGAAATCTTTCAAAATACGTATTTTTTAAATTCAATTATAAATGTAAACATTGTTATAACATAAACTTACATAGTTCTGCATATAAGATTGTTCACTTTTGTTTATAAGTATGTGAAAATAATTGTTAAAATGTGGGGTTAGAATAGCGAAATTATGTGTGTCATATAAATGCATTTTAAAAGTTATTACATTATTTGAGGAAAGTTTAAATAGTAAAAGTGGATAAACAAAACATCAATAATTCTATTTTTGATATTACTTTTGCTCTATGAGTTTTATTTTTCGAGATTTCAGTACCTAAAAAACACCACAAATTTGATCATTTTACGGCGAGAGATACGGAACCTTAATAATAATAATAATTAGTATTATACAGGGTGAGTCAGAAATAATAAATCAACACTAAACTGGAGATACTAGATACCAAAATATTATGTTTGACCTGATCATGCCGTATACGAATGTCGCTGGTTTAAGAAAACACATAATAAGTCTTCCTCTCAATGATAAGAGCAGAAATTTCACTAAATAAAGATATGAAAATCAATAAATACTTAAATTTGATTGTATTCTGAATTAAATATCAAAACGGTACAAACCTAAAAAAGATATTATATGAGTAAAGGAAATATACAATTTTTGTATGTATGCGGACGAACTCGCAAACCTACTTTGCCCAGGGCGAGAGGTCTGCGTTAAGTACCTTAGCAATGTAGGTCGCTTCCTGTAAGTCGAACCGCTTAGGCCGAGCAGGAAGTAAGCAGACCACTTATATCTCACCTGCACTCAATTTATATGTGAACATACATATAAAGGAACAGCCAGTTCAATTGTCGGTCATCTCACCTATGGCATACCGATAAGGGCTAACAAGCCCGAAACCGGTCTATGTCTGGTGGTGTGTCCGACAAGGGTTCTTGGCTGTTCACATAGATACTGCAGGAGTAATTCAATGCCGGTCGGGGCATTAGTCCGCGGAGTAGTTGTTTCCTGCAGTATCATTTACAAAAATATTTAGAGTTTTTTGTAACATCTGGACATATTCATAGCTTAAATTTAGTAGAATTGGTAAAAAATACGTCAAATTACGAACTAAACACATTAATCATGTTAACTTCTTTCTCCGATATAAAACTGATGGTAAATGTATAGAATCTATTAATAAGTATACATAGATACTATTCGCAATGCATCATACCTGATTCCACGATTTCTTAAACTGCCTAATCTAAATGCTTCAACTATCTTCAATCTTTCTTCTAGCAGATTGAGGGGCAATTTTTTTTTTGAATATAAAAAGACATGGTGGCTAGAAGTCTACATCGCTGAAGGCTACATCGAAACTTCTACTGAAAACAAGAAACGAATGGCTATGAAAATTCTACGCGAAAACGAGAATATTTCCTTGGAACCCGAAAATATTCCTCAACATCCTCCCACGTACTGTAGGGAAATTGGCCATAGCAAGAAAATGTCTTTTGTTTAAAGAAATAACAAATAAATAAAATAATGCTTTGCAAACAAACATTCTTATTAAGTGTGTAATAATATGTGTGTAAATATCATTCAATTTTATTTCCGTTTTGAATTGTCTTTCCAAAGCGTATCTTGGAACTACATAAGTCGATGCATTTCTAATAGAGGAAATATTTTTAACAGTCTTGCGTCATCGAACCTCGAAATACTCCAGGTTTTTTTATATACTTGTTTGGCATCTGAAAAAGTAATACAGATTACTATAGCAATCTTACTCAAAAATAAGACGGCCTTGCCACCCGATTTGCCAGACAGATGGCCATAGGGTTAATTTGTAGAAAAAGTGCGTAAATGATACTATTTTATGGTTGAAGTGCGTTTTACTTGTATATTTAAATTCAGAGAAACAGTTGAGAAAAACCGAAATAGGGATTGATCATGTAGCGTCTTAAATCTACTTACTTTTCATATGGTATTGCAGTAAAAACAATACCATTTTTATGTAGTGGGGGTTTCAGGTCAACATGTTACAGAAAACACAAAATTGCCAGCGTTTCGGCTATCTATTAAACCTTCCTCAGGGCAAGTTGGTTTTGGCTATTGTCAAAAATCTATGAAATAAAAGGATATACAGGGTGTCCGGAAATGATGAGCAACATCTCCATAATTTACCGTTCTGAACAACTTTTTCAACTTACATTTTGCTGTATTTTCAGTAGAAAAGGCACTTTAACTAAAACGATAACAGTTTTCAATCGGTGCACTGAATATTTCAAATAAGATTATTTCGAAAACTGTTACTCCCAACGACTTCAATAAGGTATACCTTTTTCAGATATAACAGGTAGGAGAATCGATTGTTTCAATAGTTAGATGGATATACTAAGCAGCAAAAAAGTTCTGTCATTAAAAAGAAATATGATGTGCCATAAGTGGCACTGGTGACGTCAAAATTAGAAACATATTTGAATTTCTCGTCCGCAAAAACTCCCGATTTACAAATTTTATGTAAATATTTGGATTTCTTAAGAAGTTATTTACAAATATCGAAAATAAAATTTTAACTTTAACGCCCTGTAACTCCGTTAATAATCAGTTTTGGAAAAATGTTATAGAAAGAGGTAGCATTTATTTTCGGTCTAGAATTATCCACTGAATTTTTTGCTTATTATTTCCGGACACCCTGTATAGATAAATAACATTTAGAACATGCTTCTTCTACTTTCCAGACTTAATAAATAGGCGAAACGGTGGCAATTTTGAAAACTGTATTTTCTGAGGTCACAAAACAAAATTGAATTTTTTATGTTACAACATAGGCGTGCATCATCATAAATATTATGATATAAGTATCGACTTTTTTTCGTTAAATATTAAGTGTAGCCATCTATCCGGGCTTACCATATACCACCACTTTTTTTGCAGTTGAAGATGTTTTCAGTTGCTTAGCATGTGTAACAATCTGAAACCCAAACTTCAATTGTAATAGAAAAAAAGGACCCTTATGATAACTGCTGCCTTTAAACCTAAAAGATAACATGCCCTCGATATCGTACATTGTCCGCATTGACACTCGATGCTTTCGAAAACAACAGAGGTATCGAAACTTTCTAATGGGCTATTCTGTTTGTCAATCTCCCATGTTGTCTTTACGCTTCAGCCTGTGGTCAGTACAGTTTCCCCTTGAAAACACATATTCGGAATCTAATAAAAACAAATTTGGTATAGAGTCGCGTCGATAGTTGTACAAAAACGCAAACTTCTCTCGAATGGCCGGAAAAAGTTAACAGAAATGAAATTGATAAGAACGATTTATTCGCAAAACTCTGTTTTATATCGAGTTTTTTTGTATGTATTGTCATATCCTTTAGTTGTAGGTATTATGTATACAAGCGTAATTTATTTTTAAAATTTTACGTATTTATAAAGTACTTAATTCTCTGTAGTGTCAAGTTGGTTAATTTTAAACAGAAATTTAAAGTTTTGGCGGATGCGCCAATGTTTCTGCTTTCGCGATTTGGTTGTGAAGATCACAAGTCCCTTTAGGTTTAATTTAAATTAATTAAATCTTGCTTCAACCTTGCCTTGGAATTGGATTTGGACAAAGATTAAATATACAGGGTGTTTTTATGAATGCACGCTAAATTTTAAATGATGAAATATGGTAATTTAAAATTTCTTTCATTAAATATATTGACGTTTTGATTATGTTTTAACACATACAGAATCGGAAATTGCGGATCTTTACAGAGAAAGTACAAATTGCCGCTTCATCCCAGGGAAGGTACGAAGTATAAATGGCGCGGTAGTATAATAGAAAACTAAATTTTATTTGTATATCTGCCCTATTCTTCTCAAAGTCCTTTTATTGCATTTAAAATGCTGACGTGTATTAATTTATTTGGAAAGAGTAACGAATAAAATACGGCGTGAATAAGATCTTTAAATTTTGAATGTCCATTTAGCGCGTCTACAATCTCCGATAACGGCCGATGGTAGGCGAGAGCTAACGAGCGCCGCACAACAAAAACGGTATCCTCACAGATTACAGACCTCAATCCGGTCATCTGATGCCAGTGTTGCCAGGTCATCTCATGCATTCCGAGGAAATCTCATGCTCTCATATTTTGATTACAAAATCTCATGCTTTTTAATAGACACAAAAAGAAATAATAAAATTATTAAAATTACTCTTTGAAATCAACCACAACAAAGACCTAACGAGAAATAAAGGCAAAATCGAGGGCAAAATTGAATAGATAGAGGTAGGTATCTACAATATTTGGGTACTTGAAATGTCCTTTATTGTAGACTGCTCTCTTAATAATTAGCAATGAATACATAAACGGGTATGACAGTCGACGGATATTCGGTGTGTGTGCTGTATTCACGCTGTATTGCAGTGATTTTTAACTCTATTCCGTAAGGGTACCTACATTTTCTGGAAACAACAGATTTTACGACCCGTTAGTCACCCTGCGTCACGTCAACTGCGCCTCAACGTTCGCCCGGCCTAACAATAAAATAAATTAGAAAGATTACGTGGTTAATAACTTTTAAGTAAGTACCTGTAAGTACCTACGTACAATGTAATATTATGAGAAAATAGCATAACATAATGCTTTTTAATGAATTAAACATGGCATTACAATAGTAATAAAAAATACTGTGTCAAGAGGTGTTTTTTTTTGACAAATTATGCCATCTCATGCTTTTTTCTCCAAACCTCATGCTATTTTGAAATTATTCTCATGCACTGAATTTTTCCCACCTGGCAACACTGCCTTATGCGAACAGTGGACGCACGCTGTGGTGGAAGTATGCGTGTAGCATATGACACAAGCGGCAAAACACAATTCACCATCAAGATCCTCACTTCCCAAATGTGTATGAGAACAATAAAATATTACTTACATTAAATAAGGTATTCAAAATGGCTCCTGTCTGTTCTAATTCACGCCATGAGGTAGTACAATATTTTTTTATTAGGAAGGAACAATATTGTGTGAAGCTAACTGAAACTTCAATATCTACCCATATATTCTTTATTACTAGTGTTTGTAGAATCCAAGTTATTAATATGTGATTGCTACATTTTAAATTCATTGTAATCCTTCATCTTTTGTATTCACTTCACTAATGACTTCATCTGCATCGTCTACTAATCGAAACCTAACATATTTAAATGCTTCTGAGAGGCAGCATAGAGTCGATCTATTACGGATTTCTATCCATTTTGTTGTTTGGTTTCAATAAAAACGTGACAATAATTGCCTTACTTATCTTAATGGTATGGTGGTTCTTCTAGTAAAGTGTTCCAATATGTAATATGGTCACTACACCAACGCAAACAATAATTGAAACTTCTCATTGAAATAATTTAAACATTATTTTGTTCATAGATAAAAAAATGTTACTACGTCTTCATATTTTACGAGACATTTTACACAGAATTTCACTTAGAGGAACTACCTTGGTGTTCCCATTTAACTTTGTATCTACACCTTCCGATCGTCGTAAGTAAATTGGTAATAAATTTTACAACCAATACCGAGATTAAGTTGGCAATATTCGCCTAATTAGACAAAGCCACGCACACTTGAAGTGATGTAAACTCCCTCCCAGCACTAAATCAATCCATGCTGTCTCCAATATTGTCCAATTACTCCGAACGTTTCAAAGTTATTAATAGCGCGCGGAATTTCGTTATTGTATGCGAATAGCCTCTTATTTACCTTACAGATTATTAACACTTCAAAATGGTAGTTTTGAAATACAGATCAATTTTGTCGGAATTGGAATAGGTTTAATATTTCAGTGGTTCTATAAATATATATTGTTTTTCTTCCTGTTGCTCGGGTACCTACGGTTAAAATTACAGTGAAATTCAATGGCAGAATGGCATTCTGATATTTCTGATGTAAGGCGGTATACGAGTGGGAGGATGTAGAATTGTGATAATTTGAAAATATGTAGCTGACAAGCGGAAATAGAATGCATTTGAGTTGTAATAAGTAGATTCCTAAAATGCATTATTTTGTGGATGTTTCGATATAAATTTCGTATGCATTTATATTTTAATATCTTCATCATTTTGAAGCCTGTTTTATATGCAATTCTAAATATTCCATTTAAATTTTTCAGTAATGAGGTGCCAAATTCCTTTTGGAACATTCATATACGAAATGTATTTATGTTAAGCTGAATACTACTGATATAGGCTATGAAGAAATATTTTGGAATAATGAATGAATGAAAGATGAAATTTTACAAAATTTAAAACAATAAGAGTTTGTTGTCTGTCCATACTGCGAGTGAAGCCAATAGTAAGAAATATGTTTTTTTTTGTTCAAAGAAACAACAAATAAATAAAAAATGCTCTGAAAACTAACATTTTTATTAAGTAGGTATGTTTGATACAAGCTGCTTTATGATCGTAAATCCCAAAGCTTAATATGTTACATTTAATGGCTCGGTATCTAACTCAGCAAACGACAAGAAATAACCTTCAAAATAAATGGATTTATTCTTGATATTTACAATGGTAATAATGCAATATATTAACTAAATAATGATTTGCCGGCTTTTGTTCTCTGAGAGCTGGAGCTACAGAAAAGAAGTTTGTCGTTTCGACTCTGCCTGCTAGCTAGTTGATTTAGGTGGACTGTTTGGCGGGTCTAGAATTCCTAGCAACGTCAATGTGGAGTCGTTGGCTACTCGAGAGTCACTTTGTTAGAATTGTGTAGCACTAACGGGGCCTCAGAGGAGTTTTTCTCGTTGAAATGTTAACGTAAAGTCGTTGGAAGCTAGGATTATGTATTATACTGTAAAGGGTGACAGCGGTACGAGAACGATTTGTTTTTTGGTGTATCAGAGGAGTTTTTCTAGTTGAAAAGGCGATGTGACGTCGTTGGAAGCTAGAGATTCGCTTTTGTTAGAATTGTGTAGCACTAATGGGACGTCAGAGGAGCTTTTCTCGTTGCAACGTCGACGTGAAGCCGTTGGAAGCTAGAGATTTTCTGTTTCCGCCAGCGTGTCCTGTTTTTAGGGAACAAGGTTATGGAATCCGATCTACTGGTTGTATACATTTGATGACGCAACAATATCTGTGTAAATATCACTCAATCTTTATTTCACCTTTTAATCGTCTTCCCAAACTCTTCCTTGGAATGCCATAAGTCATAGATGCTTTTCTTAAAGAGGAGCCATTTTTAACAGCCCCGACGGCACGAAGAATATTCTCTTGCGTACATGAACCTCCAGATTTTCTAATGTACTTGACTGATATCTGAAAAAATAATACAGATTACTAAAGCAATTTCACCCAAAATTAAGATGACCTTCTCACTGTATTTACCAGGGAGAGATTGCCATCCCATTAATTTGTAGAAAATGTGTGTATGTAAGACTGTTTTAAGGTTAGGTAAATACTTCAAAGTGCGTTTTACTTTTATATTCAACTTCAGTCAAACAGCCGATGCGACAAAGCGAAATATGAATTGATCATGTAACATCTCAAAACTACTTCACTTATCTCAATTTACTTTTCGTACGGTATTCCAGGAAAAAACAATACAATTTATGATTGTGTTGTTACGGTACAAGTGTGAATGTATAACTAACCATATCATGGTATCAGTACCGACATTTACCGTTAAATGAATAAAATAGTAAGTATGACCATATCTCTTAGTATGGACATCTCGATGGACATCTATATCGTACTACTTTTATAACTATCTCCCCTATTTAATTGAATTCTGACTAGATATCACTTTTAAATAGTAAGTGAAGTAACTGTAGAATTGAGAAAAAATTCTTCCAACGTTAAACAGATGTGTTCATATTTTTTTTGTCATTGAAACAAATATATTCCCGGCATTACGTATTTAATTATTTTATTACCCACTTCCAGCACATCTTAATAATATTTCTTTGGGTTTCAAAACTCGTAGATTTTAATAGATAGATTAGTAGATACTAATTAAAAAAATTTCGGAACACATTGTTCAACCGATCACACATATAATTAATGAGTCATTTCGAGAGGGTTTATTTCCATCCAGATTAAAGACTTCTTTAGTGTCTCCAATTTTTAAGAGTGGTGATGCCAAGAATATCGCGAATTACCGTCCTATCTCTGTGCCTCCGTAATATCTAAAATATTTGAATATGCGATATTGTCCCAATTAGTAAAATTTCTTGACATAAATAATGTATTAAATGATGGTCAACACGGTTTTCGACCAGGGCATTCTACTATAACTGCTGTACTGTCGTATTATGAGAAAATCTTAGAAGCTATTGAAGCCGGAAGTAACCCTATTGGAATTTTCTGCGACTTTAGTCGCGCTTTTGATTGCGTTGAACATGATCTACTATTAACTAAGTTATATTCCTACGGTATCAGAGGTAAGCCACTTGATTGGTTTCGGTCATATCTTAAAGATAGAAAACAAATGGTAAAAATAGTTCATAATAATAACTTTAAACAGTCCTTCTGTACATCCTCTATTTTAAATATCAACATTGGTGTTCCACAAGGCTCAGTCCTGGGACCGATTTTGTTTATTATATATATCAACGAACTACCAAATTTAATGCACCAGGCATTCACTACTCTATACGCAGATGATACCACCTTTCTTTTTTCTAATTCAAACAAAGATTTTCTTCATGGTAAAATTAATGCAGAAATCACTAATTTGAGTGACTGGTGTAAAACAAATTCACTATTTCTGAATTTTTCTAAAACTAAATATATGATATTCCATACTGCTCAAAATCGCAGTGATTTTACTATAAAGATAAAGTCAGATAATCTTGAAATTGAAAGAACGGACACCACTAAATGTTTAGGTATTGTATTTGACGATACCTTATCGTTTAAATCCCATTGTGATACGCTGGTTAATATATTGAGCTCCAAATGTTTCCAAATTAGAATACTAAAAAGTGTTTTAGATATATCTTGTCTATTATTGTTTTATTATGCTGAAATTCAATCTAAATTAGCATATGGCATTATCTTATGGGGAAAATCATCGAAATCACAAAATGTATTTATTACTCAAAACGCATAATTAGATGTATAGCTGGTATTTCTGCAATAGAATCCTGTAGACCCTTTTTTAAAAAATATGGCATTTTAACTGTTCCAAGTTTATATATATTTTACATTTTGGTTTACATCCATGAGAATAGACAAAAATTTACAAAAAATAGTTTTTATCATACCCATGACACTCGAAACAAAAATAAATTTTGTGTTCCTTATAGACACCTCAATATTACCTCGAGGGCTCATGATGTCCTTGGACTGAAATTATATAATCATTTACCAGACATATATAAAAATTCACCAACTCGTAACTTCAAAAGTCAAGTTAAAAAGTATCTTCTTCAAATTAATGCATACTCTGTAGAGGAATTTCTAGGATACAAGTGATTATAAAAGTTCTGTTTCTTTTTTTTCTTGTGTTCATATACGTTTATTTATATCTTATCTTATATATTATATATGTGTGTTTATATCCTAATGACGTTTTCTCGATGTGTATTTTGTTTTAATGTGATTTTAACGACTGTTTGTTTTTTACTATGTATGTTATGTAATTTACTTATACTATCTATATGTATGTATGTATTTTATAGACGAATCCTTATAGCATTGTATTGCTCCAAAATGGATAATAAACGATCTATCTATCTATCTATCTATCTATAGCAAAGTCTAATTTTACCTCTTGCTTTAGCTTTCAGTCATTGTATAAGAATAAACATGTCAGGTTTAAGCCACTGGAAAAAAAATTAAAAGAAGTGTCACATTTCTAAGAAATGTAAAGAAATGTTATCAAAATAAAAAACTGTGACTCATACCGTAATTTAAAAAATCCTACTTTTATCTCACCCGTTTCATTCAAATGTTTTGAAGATACTAAAAATCCATGATTTTAAATGCCTTTATATATTATTTACTATTGCGATACGGTCTTGTTATGATAAATTCTTTATAGAATCGCACATTTAACGCTGATCTTTACAACTACATTATTTTATAAGCCGGAACCATTTTGTCATAACGCTGAAAATCGTCAGCTATAAAAAATATCACGAATTTAGCAATTAGATGATTGTAATACGTTTGGTGCTAATTTCAACGTCAAAAACCATGAAAATTCAAAAAACCAATTTTATTTTATAAATAATCGCTTACCTAATATGTAAAATTCATTAGATATGGGCCATACAAATCCCAATAAAATTGTCTCCTCAATAAAGCAACTTTCATAAAGTTAAGATATCACATAACATTCCACTTGCAGACATTGTGATTAGAGATGCTCGTTTGTTTCTGATACCTTTACGATGCGGTTTATAAATAATTTAGTTTTATTGACGGATTTTATGCTACAAAAATATCGTAGATTACTAAAGATAGCAAAATAAAGCTTTTATAAAATTGTTGTTTAGGGCGATTCCATTATCGCGGGTGCAACATTTAGACTCATTTAAGGTTTCCTACTAATAAAATAATTTAAAAAAATATGAATTTATTGTTTGAAAAGCTACATTTGAACCTGTTCTCTCTTGATTCGTTTGTAACCATTCAAATGAAATGGATAAATAGTCACAAAGGTTTAATGTGCTATCGCGGGTGCAACATAATCGGCCCACCTTCACAGATCATAGAACAAAAACACATAAGTCTGTAAATTGTGAAACATTTATTTTATTATGTTTTCATATTTTACAAGATAACAAATTAATCAACCTTTCAGTAATCAAAAAATTATAGAAAACAAAAATAATCTGTGAATTATTCACTGCTTAAGCAATCGCGGGTGCAACGCCAAATTATCACGGGCGCAACACGTCTAAATTACGTGGACATAAACGCCATTATAATCACATAAATATAAGAAATAAGAGGTCAAACAATGTGTGTTACTAATTGGTACACTTAAGTTAATTATTTATTTTTAAATACGTCAATTTTCGCCGAAAATTCTAACATATTGCCATCAATTTTCTCCCTTGGTGCTTCCAATTTTGCAATAATATCTTCAAAATGAATGTCTGCACTTTATTTCTGTGAAAAAACCGAACTTTCATATCTTTTATATCGCGGGTGCAACAAACTAACACTGGTTTCTTGTAGTCAATATTGCTTGAAAATTAATAATAAGTACTTATATGTTTTTGCATAAACAAATAAACAATGCTATCACTTTAAGGTTAACCAGCACAATGTAAGCTTAAACTGTCCGTAACAACGATTTTGCACAAGTACTGTAAAGAAACCGATGTTCAGCTCGCACCGAACATTCAAATGCTATCGTTTCTAAGCGCACTAAATATTAAAATATGAATTTAAGTCCGAAATAGTTATTTATGTATCAAGGGAATTATAAGGGCCTTAATTACCGATGGCAAAGTTTGCGTCCCGAGGGCCTCCGGCCCGAGGGACAGCAATTGCCTGAGGTTATTAAGGCTCATTAATTCTTGTGGTACATAGATAATTTTATTTCTGACCGATTTCAATAATATATTGTTTATTTTTAAAACGGAAAAATTCCCAGTATATTTGAATCAGTTACCATTGATTATAAGAGTTTTGTTGTTGCTAGGTTGTTGCTATGTTACGTATATGTATATTAGGGTAGAGGGAATTATAGAATCTATAATGTCCCAAGGGAGTTATGACTCTCTTTATTGATAGCGTAACTATGACGATATAAGCTTTATAATATCCCGGTCATAAATAAAAGTAGTTTTATTACTAAATTCATATATTTTTCTTTATATTGGCACCAAAAAAAGTAACAAACACTATAATTCAGAAATTGATGTAGACAATCGTCTCCAGCGGAATGGCCCTTTAGCTGATTTGTTGCTATTATATAATTATGTTTAATTGTTTCCAATAAGCCTTACAAAATTTCAACTGTGACTAAAGCGCTTCATAATATGATATTCTTATAATATTTTTGTGACTTATGCTGTTTTATAAGGTTTATTTCGAAAACGTTTTTTTCTTGTTATAAAATACCAAATTGCTAATTGAGGATATCTAGTGGTTGCGTGTACAGAAAATATTGGGACACCCTGTATAAATAAATGTATTCTTGACGCAAAATTATGTGTAAAAATATGAATTGGACGTTCGAGAATTTTTGCAGAGCCCGCGTAACTGCCAAAATGATTTTAAACAATGGGAATTTTTGCAAGAAACTTCCCCAACCTGCGCACATTCGGCGGCTCCGTTTTAAACGGTCAATTTTTCAACCCGGAGTACCGCATCCGCTCCGGAGAGCGCCGTTGGCAGAACCATAAAACCGCAAACCGGAATTCATTCACTCTCTCATATTTCATTGTATTGTCACGATCATCCCGAATCTCATATGCAATTCTGCTGTTCTGTAGGTTCACTTTATTTAGTGCCTGATGGTTTTTCGTTTCCTGTAGTTAGTGGACGTGTTTAGAATTAATTAGACCGGTTCCTGTCTTGCCTGATGCCTGATCAAGTACGCTCTGGACCTTGTGTTTATGTTTGGACTTGTTTCGTTATGTATCGCAGTCAGCTTTGACGTGTTTAAACAAGTTTCACCAAGTTCTTGATGTCTTGGAAGTATGATGAGGGGCGCCGTTATCTTGAAATAGTGTTTTCTGCAAATACAAATAATTTTAGACATTTAAGAACTGGGTAATATAGATATTAGCAAATAAAAGAAATGCTATCTTATGCCATCTACGAATATTTAAAAGTACCGAAGTAAAAGGAATATACAGTATGCGCCAAAAGTGTGGAATAAATTCAATAAAAACGAAACAATTATTTTTTGGGAAAAATCCTCGAACAGATCGATTTTTAATTTAAAAAATACATATTTTAGCGTAAAATGCGATTTTCAAATGTCATTTGTTTTCGAGTAATGACGTCATCGATTTTTTTTAAATGGCGACACCATATTTTTTCCCTTGATTCTGAAAGATCGTTTAAATCTCTATCAGACAGTACTAAAATTTTGCCCTCTTACATAGGAAAGTTTTCGCGTAAATGACGATTGAATGTTAGAAAACGTAAATTTTATCCATAAAAAAGTAACAATTCTGAGGTATGTAAAATAAAATACAATTGATTAAATTTTATACTTAAATTAAATGTTCGAATTGCCAGCCACCAACTTCTTGACAATGCGCAAGTCTGTGAAGAAATTTTTCTTGCACATTATGAATGATTTCTGGGGTAACTCTGCGTATTTCGTCCCGAATGCGATTTTGAAGTTCTTCTAAATTACGTGGTTTATTAATGTACACAATGTTTTGGTGGATGGCAATTCGAACATTTAATTTAAGTATAAAATTTAATCAATTGTATTTTATTTTACATACCTCAGAATTGTTACTTTTTTATGGATAAAATTTACGTTTCCTAATATTCAATCGTCATTTACTCGAAAACTTTCCTATGTAAGAGGGCAAAATTTTAGTACTGTCTGATAGAGAATTAAACGATGACGTCATTACTCGAAAACAAATGATATTTGAAAATCGCATTTTACGCTAAAATATGTATTTTTTAAATTAAAAATCGACCTGTTCGAGGATTTTTCCCAAAAAATAATTGTTTCGTTTTTATTGAATTTATTCCATACTTTTGGCGCATAACGACATAAAGCGGTCTAACCAACGAATTTTTAGGTACAGTACTCTTTCAAAATACATTTTTTTTTAAATTTGACTGTAGATGTAAATATTATTCCATAAACTGACATAGTTGTGCATGTGAGATCGTCACATTTGTTTATAAATACCTCCGTACAAATAATTGTTAAAATGTATTGTTTTTGGTATTTTGTTCTACATGTTTTAGTTTTCCATATTTCTGTACCTAAAACAGCACTAATTTGATCATTTTATAGCGAGAAAGAACGGTGATCAAAGGTCAACATTTTTTTTGTTATTCGTAAGTAAAAATTAAAGAGAATCAATGAAATGTACCTATTCATATTTATATATTATTTTATGGTGTGGATTTGATGCAAACTGATATACAGGGTAGGTCAATTAAAAGCTTTTACCTTATTTTCGTGGATATAAGCATTTTTTAAAATAAAACTGTCAAACAGGGGGATAGTTTTTTGTAAAATATCTCTCTATCTTCATTTTTCTGGATACTCCGTTAAAAATCTAGCATAGTATCTTGGTAAGATCGAGTAGTACATCAAAAGAAACCCGTTTAATGTGTGCTATTTTTAAAAATTAAATTGGCAGTCTTGGAAAATGGCCAGTGAAAAAGGTTTTTTTAAACTTTATTAAAATACATAAATATGCCCCAGACAACTAATTCAATTTAAAAAAATAGAATGTCATTATATAGGGTGCAACAAAAAACCAGATCATCTCGTTAACTGCATATTTTTGGTTATACCTATATATCAAGATAGTTGAAGTAACTGTTTTGTTTTGTTTCCTATATAGAGAATTTAGAGGGCTTTATTTTGATGTGCTACTTCTTCACCCTACCAATAAAATGTTTAAAAATAAGACTTTTTTAATTTGGTTTGTCAAATTTAGTAAGTAGGTATTGATTTCAAATGGTAGGTATAGAACAAAAATAATTGGCATTGTCACAGGAATAGCTTTAAAAGTAAAATATGAAAAAGTTAACACAGTTATACGTAAAATAAATACTTTTGGCGAATGCTGAAATACGTTTGATTTTCTATATCAAATCTAATAATTATTATAAAATTCATTTCTTTTAAATACACATAACTTCATTAAAATTAACCTGAAATATGTAACACAACTTTCTCTTACTTTTTGAAATAGAATTAGGTATATATGAAATAGATTATTTTGCGAGCATTAAAAAATGTACAATTTCCTTGTGAGCATTTTCAAACTATAAATTAGTACAAAATGTTACTTGATCTGTAATATGCGCTGTGGAACTAACTACATCCATCGGCCATTCGCTACTCCATGCCGGACTGAAAATGTCACAGGCACGAAGCGTTCTACATGCAATAGTCACCATTGAAAGCTGTCGCTTCTTATCGCGTCCGGCGAGAAACGTTATTTTGCAAACACGGAATTCCAGGAAATAACTACTCTGCGGGCTAATGCCCCGACCAGCATTGCATTACATTTCGAAAACCTATAGCAGCAGCTAGGGTCATTCGTCAGGAGCCCACCAGACATATACCAGTTTTGATCTTATTAGCTCTCATCAGTATGCCATACCCAACTAGCAAAATGGAACTTTAAAAGAAGCGAATTATTTTATAACTGTCGAATTGCGTTGTTTAACGAACAGTTTGATTTTATAGTTCTTTAATTCTCTAGTTAGTTCTACACCGCGTACTCATTGTCCCTTCTGTCGGGTTAGACAGACTAAAACAGCTAGGATTATTCGTCAGATACCTCACCTATGGCATACTGATGAGAGCTAATAAGCGAGAAACCGGTATATGTCTGGTGGGCTTCTGACAAATGATTCTAGCTGTTGCTATAGGTTTTCCAGGTGTAATTCAATGCTGGTCGGGGCATTAGCCCGCAGAGTAGTTGTTTCCTGGAATTTCGTGTTTGCAAAATGATCTGTAATAGTTTTCTGAATTACTATGCCGCGACCTAAGTCAATACGAACATCCCTAGCCTTAGTTGGGATTCTTAGGCATGTTCCTGTTGTTCACGTGCTAGGTTCTGTGGCGACACCTGTTGATTCGATCCTTAGTACTGAAGTCAGGCCCTTTAGGTCTTAATAGCGAGTCCGCTCTCACATAGCCTAGCCCGAAAACAACAAGAGTAGATCGAATCCATGAGATAGAGACATATTATATTATCATCAGGTCATCATTGAGGTTATTTAACAGTTTCTCTGCCAACTTCAACAACAAATTATTATTCTTATTGGTAGATATTATGTGCTAATGTTATAAAACGTCGTCTAAGTGATTACAATTGTTTCCAAGGCTAATCTTACTAGGAATGGATTCCAGTTGAGCAAATCTCAATGTCCTCCATTTATTCCGTTCTCAGCACTTCCCTTATAGCGTTAAAACATTCCTTAAGATTAAAGCTTTCAACGCCAAGTATATATTTTAGTATCATCTATTGTAGTTGCTCTCGATATGTAGATATGTTTTTCATCCGTTAATTCAGAATCAGTGGACTACAATTAGAAAGTGGTTTTTGCGTAACCTGGCGCTGCAGCTTTTGTAGAATTGCAGTCCCGTATTTCGAGGCAAAATCGATTTTATACTTCTTCCGCGACGACGGGTTTTAATAATATCGCCTTGTCATCTACAGGGGAAGAAACGGTTGTATTTGGGAGATGCGATCTTTTATATTAGGTGTATTTTTTGGAAAACACGCGCTAACGTTCGTGTTTTGTAAGCTGGCATCAGTAGTGAATTTGGTAGTTAGATTCATCAGTTGAGCTGTCACATAAGTTTAATGGCACGATTTTTAGCTTCTAATTACCATTTTTTTAATAGTTAAACTATATTTAGGATTGGTTTTTTACGATTTTTTAATGTTTTGTACGCTGAAACAAGGACTTATGTAAATTTTGTTGTTTTACGTTTGACGTTTATAATGAATAATTTCTTAATGTTCTGATAATTAATGAAGTATAGCGGAATACTATTTTACACTTATTTAAAGCTTAGGATGGTAATTTAATATAATATTTTAAAATAGAAAATTTTAGCCGGCTTTGTTCTATGGTGTTACATGAAATGTAGGTTAACTATTGTTATAATCTTCTATCTTCGTCACTGGTATTAGTGGAGCCATTAGTAATACCTCCACTGCGCAGATACCACGTGATTAGGTTTTTAGTCAGTTATCTTAACGCGTGTAAAGGTTGTTGCCTGATTTCGCCTTGTGTTATAACAATAATTGTATTTGATGCTGAAAATTAATGGTGTACGAGTTTCGTGGGTTCAACTTTCAATACATATTTCATGAATTTTCAATTCAGAATTAATTTTTGGAAAATTTATATTTAAAACAAAGATTAGTATGCACGGTCGGAAGCGCTGTAGTATTTTATACGTTGATGCAATTCAGATCAATAGCGAAAATAGTTGTCGAGATATAGTGATGTATGTCTTAAAAAACACAAATTATTAATTTTCCATTTTTTAAAACAACCTTTATAAAGAAATTGGTACTCCAACGGGTATTTTGCAATGTAATAGCAGAAGATACAGAAGTGACAGAGAGATGGAGGCAATATTTCACAGAGTTTTTGGATGAAGAGAGCGAAATAGAACGATAGAGTCAGAAGGAGATGATACTGGTAAAGAAAGAGGAAGTGGAAGTAGAAGAGCCTACAAAAAAGGATACAGACATAATTATAGAAGCTTTAAAGAACAACAGAGATCCAGGGGAAAACGGAGTAACGACAGAGAACATTATGTACGCAGGAGAGGATTTAAGACAGAATATACGAACTAATTCTAAATATTTGGAGAAGAGAATGTATGCCTGAAGATTGGAGAGATGTTATAATTATATAAATTTAAAACAAGGGAGATGCAACAGACTGCAGAAACTATAGGGGTATATCGCTGCTAGATACAGAGTGTAAAATCATGGCAAAGTTAATAAAACAAAGAATAGAATCTATAGCAGAACTACAGGTGAAGGAAGTCCTTACTATATGCCATGAATATGGGATTAAAGCAATGGTCTTATTGGTAGACTTCTGGAAAGCATATATGATTCTGTCAAAAGGAATAAACTAAGTAAAATATTGAGACAATTTGGGATACCAACTAAACTGATTAGGCTATTGAAAGTGACCTTAGAAAATACCTAAAGCAAAGTACAGATAAAAGGTGAGTGTTTGGAAGATTTTACTATTGACACAAGGAAACCCACTCTCAAAGCTTTTTTAAATTTAGTACTAGAAAAGGTCATAAAAGATAGTCAGGTGAACAGAGAAGGACACATATTGTTTAAAAGTCACCAAATAGTAAGTTATGTAGATGATGTGGCCGTTATTGCAAGAGGTAGTAGGGAATTAGATTAGATTATCTGTAAGAAGAAATAATGAGGAAATATATGCAATGTACCAGCACGAAAAACCAGAAGAGTGCAGTGGCTAGGGCATCTAGAACGTATGGAAGATTTAAGGACAGTTAAAAAAGTTATAGGGAGTAAAACTAAGTACAAGACGAAAAGTATGTTTAATAAGAGCTATGGATTAGAGTGTATGAAATTTATTAAGTAACTAAGAAACCAGTTTTGACAAAATATTAATTTAAATAAATATCTTTTAAGGTTATGTAACTGTGTTATATCGTATGTTTTTTGAGCGAAAAGTTTCAGATTTCTGTATAATGTAATAACAAATATTGAATATGTTTTATAAGAAACTGTGTAAGTCTTGGAAAGAGGCGATCGATTATCAGGCGAATGAACTAAGTCGTGTTGTTATAAAATAAAATAAACAGAACCATGAATTTAATATCCATCGTATTATTTTAATCTAGCCTCCGACGGACACGACCTGTTGGCTTCCTGTTGGTTATGATATGGTAATATAGTCATAAAAGTTTCCGGTTCGGGAGCAAAATGTCCTATGCCAACAAATCGGTTGTTGACCTGAACTTATAAATTGTGTTTACCACTAACTCTTCTGTGTATTGCAATACTTCTTTCAAAGTTTCAGACATTTCAATAACAGGGTACGATAAGACATTCGCTTTAGGTCGCTGGACTAAATTTGCTCGTTTTGGCATAGACAAGGACAAGTGAAATATAGTCCAGATAAATGCGCGGTTTGTAGTTTTTTTGCAAAAGTCTTGTCTCTCTGAAACTATTTGTATTGATTTGGTGTCAGCGGTTATTCTTTTAATTTTTTTGTTTATTTTGAAGTAGATAGTTTTTCAAAAATGAAATGAAATATGATTCTTGGGCACTACGTTTGATGAATATAATAGGAAGCATTGTTATAGAGTGTCTATTGTAACTGGTTATCTATAGTTTTTAATTTTGAATTTTTGTTGTAGTTCCAATAGACTATTTATCAAGAAAAATTTTGCAAGAAATTATTTTTATGTCAAATATATACCTAATATAGCGATGAAAATAATAAGCAACTATTTTGCGTAAGGATTTTAGGATTATTTAAACAAAAAACAAATATAGATTTTTTATAGAGACAAATTTAAGATCAGTTTTCAACGAATTTTTGAAAATATCGTATAGTATATGAAAGTATATGAAAACTAAACCTCGAATTATGAATGGAAAACTAATTACAGACCAGTGTCGTCAGATGCAGAGGGTTATTACGTGTTTTGGGGGCTTTTCAAACAGACAAAGATTTTTTCCAAGTATTTAAACAAATTTTTAATTTAAATATTTTCTGCTTATTAAAATAAAATTAAAATCTGTATACTAGGACGACAGACAGCTAATTAAAAGAATAAGATAAAAAAAATTGAAGTACCCCTATTAAAATCGGTTGTACTAACCTAAATTTTTTTGTACATTATTTGGCATTACCCTGTATTTGCTTTTATGTATTTTTGTATATGCTCGTTGATTAATATATACGAGTATTTTGATGAGAAAAATTACTCTGAAACATTTTCGCAACATCGGCACAATATATGTATATTACAAATTGAATTAATTCAGGTTTTGCTTATCAATTTCCTTATTTAGAATTTCAATATATATTTCGTTGATTAAATGAATAACATTTTAATTTTGTATGTAATATTATATACGTTATTATTTTAGTTCTGCAAACTTGTTTATGGAGGTGGAATTTATGCGTAAATTATGAATTTTTTTCTATTGTGAACTGTGAAAGAAACACTATAAGCTGACTGCATACAGACGAAATATAAATCAGACGTAATACTGTCCTTCGCATTTTGCTGCATTTTCTTGTTTCCACTTAAGGGCAGTCATCAAGGTGGCTGTGTAAAACACGGAAATAAATAAGGGAAAGCTTGGATATAATTTAGTATTCAAGTAAGACAGTCCCTTTTTCATATATTTATAAGTGCTTTAAGAAAAGTGTGACACTATGAAGTGTAGTGTTTGCTAAAAGTTTGCTTCTATACTGTTTAAACAAAATACAAAAATAATACTAAGGCATGCTATGTGAATATCTCTGAACATTAGAAATCATGTATAATTATTAAGCTTTATTTGAAAGGTATTTTTCGAGCTTTACATGAGATCTGTCGGGATTTATTATTACTTTTTTAGTTTAAAATTAATTGTTTATTATTGCCATAGTGTTGTATATAGCCTTGAGAGGTCATATATCCTGGCGTTTCAAAAGATGCGTTCATGTAATAATAGAAAAATGTTTATATCACGATGATCCGTGACTGAGAGACTCAATTTTATAAGGTTTATTTTTTTCTTTTTTTCCCAACACTGAGTAGTTTGAATGAAATTTGAACCGCAAACATCTTTAAGAAGACTTTATAATTTTAGAAAGGTGTAAACACTTGCACTGAATTTATTTTGTGAGAACAATATTTGCTTCACTAGATTTTTTTGCACAATTTAGTCAGTTAGATACTTAACAGAAACTGGCTATTGATATTTTTAAGATTTTATTTTATTTACATTGTTAACAGTTCTGCAAAAAGTAGAAAAAAAACAAAAACCTTTATACTTTGCCCCTGTACTGTGTTTTGTCTAAATTATGGAGGTTCTTGGGCTTAAGAACGTACTTTTAAACACTCTGTATATACAATGTGTCCACAAATTACTGCTCGAAGAAGAAATACTTTTATTTCTTTAGAGATAAATAACAAAACTTTTGGATCGCCAAGAAAATCGCATTAGTCCTAGGTAAAGTTATAATTTTATATATTCCGTATTTAGAAAGTTCTCTTTATAAATAATTTTATTTTAAAATAATGCATAGGTATGTGAAACAAAATTGAAAAGTTATTTAAAGGTTATCCCACATACGCACAGGTCCTACTGTTTTTTCCAAATTATCAGTTTCGGTAGACAATTTCGTATCACTTGTGAAATGTTAACCCAGTTGTCTCTAATTTTGTTTTTCCTTTATTTAATAACGTTAATGAAAAATCGATCGGTTTCACCCATCCATTTATTAATAAAAAATTGATGTAATCAATTACAAATGAAAAGAAATGAATAAAAACATCATCACCTTTAATGAATATTTTAATAGATATACCATTTGGTAAAAATTATATAAATTGATCTTCAACATGATGTTGCTTCTTCTATTAAATTCCTCTTATTTATAATGGGCTACTGCAAACAAATAAATACACATTTTAACACAAAAAACACAATCCTGTCTTAATCCAGGTCCACACGGTTTTGTGTATATTTTTACACATTTCTCTGTATGTAGTGGTGTGTTAAAGATTTAGCACAATCCACAGTGTTAATATAACATCTGTTGTGTGTAACTTTTGCACATTTCAGTGTTATTTGTCTCATTAAAGGTGTAGACTTTACACATTAACATGTTAATTTACTTTTTATGATTTTATTAAAAATATATAATTCAGTTCAAATGAACAACAACTAAATTTTCTATTATATTTAACAAAATTAGTAGTAGTAGATAGTAGTACATATTTAACTTAGAAACAAATAACATTCTAGTAAATCATAAACAATGAAATAACAAACATTAAACGAAGATGATATTTAGGTAGGAGTTTACGAAAATTAACTATTAGTAATCTGAACATTTTTACCTAAAGTTACAAGAAAAACAAAATATAGGTAGTTATATAAATCTAAAACCTCAAACTGATTTTCGTATAGCTCTAATATATTTAAAGAGTTATAGTTCTGATTAGCTTTATCACAATTATCAGCAATATCTGATAGGTAATAGGTCACCATTTTATTTGATCGAACCTCAATTTAAATTCAAGTGCTCATCTATAACCATTTGAACATCACGAACGAGAATTTACTAAACACAAAGATGTATTAAGTTAACACGAAATGTTGTTTTTTTAACACATTATTAGTAAATATTACTCAAGTGTAGTCAATTTTATTATAATACTAGTAATTTTAACATATTTTGTGTAAAACGTATAAAAAACTAAAGTCTATAAAACTGTTAATACGAAAATTTTACACATCCTGAATTGCACACTGAAGAATCTCATTTACACTGCAACTATTTTTACAGTATATATCATACTTTAGGTAATAGGATGAAATGTCTTTTATATACATGGTGTCCGGAAATGATGAACAAAAAATTCAAGAATAATTTTAGACCGAAAATAAATGCTGCCTCTTCCTATAACATTTTTTTCCAAAACTGATTATTAACTGTGTTACAGGGTGTTAAAATTTTATTTTCGATATTTGTCAATAACTTCATAAGAAATCAAAATATTTACATAAAATTGGTAAATTGGAGGTTTTTGCGGACGAGAAATTCAAATATGTTTCTCTTTTTGACGTCATTAGTAGAGGGCGCCACTTGTGGCACACCATGTTTCTTTTAAATGGCAGAACTTTTTAGCAATCGATTCTCCTACCTGTTTTATTTGAAAAAGGTATACCTTGCTGAAGTCGGCAGGAGTAACCATTTTTGAAATCCTATTTAAAATGCTCAGTGCACCGAGTAAAAACTGTTTTGGTTTAAGGTAGTGCCTTTTCTGCTGAAAATACAGCAAAATGTTACTCGAAAAAGTTGTTCAGAATCGTAATTTATGGAAACGCGTAGAATTTCAGAAGATCGGCGACGTTTGATGAAACCAATTTTCAATAAGGCACAAAGATTTTATCAAAGCAGACATATTTTTTTAAAATTCTCCATAATTTACCGTTCTGAATAACTTATTCAAGTAACATGTTGCTGTATTTTCAGTAGAAAAGGCACTTTAACTGAAACGATAACAGTTTTCAATCGGTGCACTGAATATTTCAAATAAGATTATTTCGAAAACTGTTACTCCTAACGACTCCAAAAAGGTATACCTGTTTCAGAGATAACAGGTAGGAGTATTGATTGCTTCAATAGTCATATGGATACACTAAGCAGCAAAAAAGCTTTGTCATTTAAAAGAAACATGATGTGCCCCAAGTGGCGCCCTCTACTAGTGATGTCAAAATTAGAAACATATTTGAGTTTCTCGTCTGCAAAAACCCCCAATTTACAAATTTTATGTAAATATTTGGATTTCTTAAGAAGTTATTTACAAATATCGAAAATAAAATTTTAACTTTAACGCCCTGTAATTCCGACAATGATCAATTTTGGAAAAAAATGTTATAGAAAGAGCTAGAGCATTTATTTTCGGTATAGAATTGCATATTCCCTGAATTTTGAGACCCTGTAACTCCGTTAATAATCAGTTTTGGAAAAAATGTTATAGAAAGAGGTAGCATTTATTTTCAGTGTAGAATTATTCCTTGAATTTTTTGCTCATAATTTCCGGACACCCTGTATATCTTTTAAACTGTTTCAAAACAGTCAATGTAGTAATTTCCACTACATTGTTTAAAAGAACACTTGTGGACTTTGGCCATACCACAGACCCGATTTTACTGAGATGGAATTTTGTTTATAATGATGTGAACGAAAGAGGTTCAATTTTGTAAAGATCAAAATTCAAATTAATTCTAAAGAAACTTTTTAATATGACATTATTTTGTAAAATTAAAAAAATACGTCACAGCGCTCTTCCACGCTTTCTTTTTAAATGCGTCTATGGTAGTGGATTCCTTTGGTCAGTATACATTTTCTATGGAGAATAATTTTTCTTAAAAATGTCACTTCTGCTGGCAGTACTTGATGGACACACTGTATACGGGAAGAAAATTTCCGTACCAGAAGATTAGCTCGAAGTTGGTTCTTTTAAATTACACAAGATTCTTTTGGAATGCAATAATAGCCGTATTTCCTAGCCAACTACCCCTAAAGACGAGGTAGAATTGCCATTTTTGTTATTATCTCTCATATAGTTTATAGAAGTTTCGTCGAATTTGTGATGATTATTTAGTAGTACGATTCATGGAATATACCATTGATATTTACAGGTAGGGTTGGCTGTCCCAATTTCATGGCTCCCGAAGTCATCGAGAGGAGACAATATGGTAAGGCCGTTGACATCTGGGCAGCAGGGGTGCTCCTCCACGTACTGCTGTCGGGCACGCTACCGTTTCACGGCAGCGGAAGGAGGCTGGCGGAGGCCATCTGCAGGGGGAAACTGCACGTGAGTTATCCAATGTGGTTTTAAAAATTTTGTTGAATTTTTGAATTGCGATTGTAAAGTGAAAATAATTGAGATATTACCAAATGTACCTATATCCAAAAGTTCATCCTTTCTGAGATACAGGCAGGGTATCAAAGATTTTGAAACTTTTATTATATTTTTTATTTACTTGGAAACCTTTCGTGATGAAACAACAATAATTCTAAATTGCAATGGGATACCTTAGGTCTAATTATTTAGTATGTTTAAAAATTCATATTATCACCAGTGGCGTACAAACCCTGTTTCATTCTTCTTTTATTTACAATGAAAATAGTAAGCTACGTCTTAATTATAAAAAACGTAAGATACTTTAAGTTTTGATTATTTTGAACAGACAATTATTCTTTGCATTTTTTTAAAACATGCATTGTATTCAAGTAATTGTTCTTTTAAAGTATCTGCATTTCGTAATTTGTGTATATTTGTATCAAACACTGAAGGAAACTTGTAAATCCACTCACACACCCACAATTTTGCACATCGCCGTAATTTGCCATTTTGAGTAACTTTTTCAAGTAACATTTGATGTATTTTCAGCGGAAAAGGCGGTTTACAAATAAAAGAAATTAATCATACAATAAAAATTCCATACATTCCTATATTATCAGAAAAGTTAAGAAGAATCGGTAATAAATTTAATATTCGAACAGTTTTTCAGACAACTAATACTTTGCGATCATTTTTGTCTAAAACGCGTCCAAAAAATGATATACAAAATTCAAAAAATTGCATCTACAGTATACCTTGTGAATGCAATAAACACTATGTTGGAGAAACGTCTCGGCCTATGAATGTTAGAGTCGAGGAACATAAAAATTACATAAAAAGACAGGAATTTGAAAAATCCAAAATTTGCGAACACGCTTGGGAAAACGGTCATTTAATTCAATGGGGTACGGCAAACATTTTAGAGAAGGAAGATAACGCAACAAAAAGAAAATTAAAAGAGACCGCGATTATTTTGTTGAACGGAGATAAGTGTGTGTCAAACTGTTCAGTGAACATCGATCCTTGTTGGCTACAGTTGTATCAAGAAGAAGTAACAATAAAATAAAAATCATTTAACATCTCTATGGAAGCAGATAAACAAATTTTAAACTGTCAAACTTGACATACGTTTAACATTTTAATACGATTTTGAGAACGAAAACAGAGAGGTTTTCGAAACGTCAATAATACGGAAGTGCGCGATAGTGATGTGATTTTTGTTATTATTTACTTATCTGCTTTTTCAGTGTGAGATTTTTTGGTTAGGCAAACATTTTCAAAAATAACCCTTAACTGTTCCGTTTGGCGCAAGGGCTTATTTAATTAATCTTTATTATTTTTTCAGAAGTGTGGCAAAAACCCAAAAAAAACTAAAGAAAAACTAAAACTATGCCACAAATAAATAGCTTCAGACAATATATATTACCTATATCACACAATTTAATTCTTTATATATCTTCCATCTACCAAAGTATAGCTCTAATCTTTCAAATTAAAAGTGAATGTGGTAAAAACTTTGTAATAATGTAATTTTGTACTTGAAAATTGTTACGTTGTTATATATTTTTTATTAGAATATATTAAAATGTCTACTAATTGGTTAGTTTCAACTTGTTTACAAAACACATAAATAACACGTTTAATTAACGTTATGAAATAATAATAGATGAATGATGGGACGTTATTCGCTCTGTTAATAGACTGCATGTTCATTAAATGATACGGATAAAATTACTTTGACCAAGGTTTTTTTATGCGTAATTAAAAATCTCGATTTAATGCGCGTGTATTCAGGATACATTTAAAATTTTAAGTGTAGCTGTCTAAGAAAATTTAAAATAAATTATTATATCTGTTCACTTTAGTTGTACCTAGTGTCTTCTTTTTTAGTAGAAATCCCTGCATATTTTCATAATGACACTAATCGCAGTTGTTCTACGACCTTGACGGCGAGTCATATTAAGAAGTGGGTTAAATGTTGTTAATTTTTTTTTTAATAGTAGCCCGTAAGTCACTACGTCAGTGGCATCATTGTGTATGTACATTCATAAACATGAAAGAAAAACGTCGACAAAATGAATCACACTAGCTGTACATTCCACTATGCAGTGTTGCCAATCGCTGGGTAATTCCCCAATTTTTAGGTATTTTCTTCTAGAATTTTAAATTTTGGGTTACATTATCATATTTACCTTCAAATTGGGTATTTTTGTGTCGAAAACAAAACAACGGTACGGATGCATCCAGAATTTATTAATTCGATAAAATTAAGAAGACAACAACCAATAATCCTTGAACAAAGTACAGCATTTTCAGTTGTCATCTGTGTTTAGTGGTTTTTGATTTGCCACTTTATGTTCTATGGTTTTGATGCAGAAAATATAAAAAAGCTAGTTATATATTTTGTGTAAAAAAGTGTAAATAAATTTCTGTCGTCAGAAACATTGTCATGGTCAGTAACATAATAATCTGTCGGTGTGTTGTTTTAAGTTTCAATAAAATAAATATTTTTCTGAAAAATTTAACAAATAAATATAATCAATACGCGCCTTATAGCATCATTTGAAAACTTCGCTAAAATGTTTTGGTAATTTGGGTATTTTTTTAGTTATCAGGGAATATATTGTTCTAAATGTTGGCAACTCTGCCACTATGACTAATATTACTTTCAGGTTATCACCAGCAGTCTGACACTGCAATGTTGTCGAACTTTACAGTATGTTACAGTTTTAACGAGTTTCTTAGAAATTTCAATTGTTTACTTCATTAATACTGATTCAAAAATCAAATTATGAACAAATTACATTGCAGTTGTTGTTGCAGTTTTATGTTTGAAATGTATTTGCAGAAAAACTATTCGTTTTAGAAATTTTTTTCATAAGTTTGTTGCTTTTAGTCACATATACAGGGTGTCTCATAATTAGCTACCAACCCTGAACAGGCCGATTCTATGATCAAAACTAAGTAAAAAAGTTCATATGAACATGGGTCCGGAAATGCTTCCTAAGGGCACAGGGACCCATTGAAGAGGGAGGAAGGAAAATAATTTTTTTGCAATATCTCTCAATCCCGTTGTGATAAATGAATGAAATTTGGTAGACACAGCTAAATTTTGATGAGCAATTTCACTGGCCGATCTTTTTGAAATTTTGCACGTCTCCATAATTTACTATTTTGAACAACTTTACATAAAACTAAAACAGTTTTTACTCGGTGCACTGAGCATTTCAAATAGGATTATTTCAAAAACAAACTCCTACCGATTTCAGCAAAGTATACCTTTTTCAAACAAAACAGGTAGGAGAATCGATTGTTTCGATAGTCAGATGGATACACTAAGCTGCAAAAAAGTTACACACGCAAAATACCAAGGGCCCCCCGTACCCACCCCAATGGACTTGTGGAAATAAATGGATTAGTCCATCAAATTGCTCATCAAAATTTAGCTGTGTATACCAAATTTCATTCATTTATCACAACGCGATTGAGAGATATTACGAAAAAATTATTTCCATTCCTCCCTCTTCAATGGGTCCCTGTGCCCTTAGGAAGCATTTCCGGACCCATGTTCATATGAACTTTTTTACTTAGTTTTGATCATAGAACCTCTTCAGGGTTGGCAGCTAATTATGAGACACCCTGTATATGCCTTTCAAATGACGACACTCATATTTCGGACACCCTGTATATAAGATATAGGATAAGGATATTGGAAAGCTATATTTTAATATCCTTATATCTTTGTCTGAATCGAATATAAAATAGACTTAGTCGTCTTATTTTTAAATAAACACAGAGCAGTAGAAATAGAATAGACTATATTTAGGGCCGTTTAGGACGTTGATTATTTTTGTAAATAGTGAAAAATTCCTCATCAAAATTCGTTTTATCCATCTGATCCTGAAAATTAGAGTTAGATTATTTTAACATATTCTACTAAGATTTATAGTATGTTTTTTTTAAACGATATGTTAGCCTGTTAACAATATTGGATACATCGTGAAAAAGTAAATTCTTCCAATAAATTTCTTTGGATCCTGTCGCGTTCTTGATTTATCCAGCTTTCAATTCGAGCGATAGAGTAAAAATTGTCTGTCTGGAGTAAATAGAATTCCAGCTGTCCGTTTGTAATTAATATCGGGTCGTACGAAACTTTCAATTCAAACCGAAAGAGACTTTTATCCAATTTTCTATTTTTGGTCTGCTGTTAATGAGTTTGACCCAGTATTTTTTTGCGTCTGTCGAGTTTTTATGAAATTGCAATTTAATTACGGCGGTAGTACAGGCGGCCAAAACTTTCAGGCTATGGCAATGGGATCTGTTATATACTTTTTACGTGACACTGTAAGTATTCGAGTATTTCAAAACGATGAAAAGTGTCATTTTATAATATAAATTTTTTTAGCATAGGTTTTCAGCATATTCTATCGTAAAATTTGTAAAAGTTTAGTTTTTGTAAAATAACTTGGAGAAAAGCGCAATCGACTGATTGAATGCCAAAATCAGTTATTTTCCACTCCTAATGCGGAAGTTGCATGAAATTTCTATTGACTTGAAATGTATTACAGGGTAATGTTTCAAACATATTGATAATTCAGAACAAGTCGTGTCTTCCGGCAATAATAACATAATAATTGAAATATTATTTATTTATTTATTTAAATACAATGTCCAACGGGGGATCCCACTTGCAGGACTAGGAAAAAACATTTCAAAATACAAAATAAACAATGACAGAAATAACTCGAATATGCACAAAATATCAAATAACAAACAAACAGTAATTAGCAAAAATACAACATAAACAATAAAAAAACAAGCAATAAAATCACAAAGATGTTTTACAAAAAAAAACAGCTAAACAAATAGAGATTTAATATAATTAATTGAGTGAAAAAATATATCATTAACATTAATAAATAACCTTACAATGTAAACAAAACCACGTGGCCGAAAACGCAATATCATTAGTTTTAAATGTTCTTTCTAATTCACTGTTTAAATTTTTTATAAATTATGAAATCTGTTTTTCGTTTGTACACCTTGAACTCATTTCTCAAATAATATTTTTCTCAAAAAAAAATAAAAATAAAAGTCAACGAGTAATGCATGATCCATGTATTTTCATAAATTGAAATAGTTTTGATAGCTAGAAATTTTTTGGTATCCTGTACTTATATCTGAGACTGAGATGTTCACTATGTTAAATAATGGTGTACCTTATACAAAAGCAAATTTGTAAAACATTTTATTTAAATGCATTTTTTGCGAAAATCTCCATGTTTCTAGGCGTTGCCACCTAGTACAAAATGTAAGTTTTCATACTAAAAAGAGAAATGAAACTTAAAACAGACTAACAGACGACAAAAGAGGAATATGCATAAAAAAGAGAGGACGTTAGAACTAAAAACGGACGTTTATTCAACATTATTAATTAAAATAGAGTGAATAAATTGAATTTTAGTTCGTGATTTGGCTAAGTCTAAGTGCTAAGAAAATTGCTATCGGAAAATTGCCAAGCTTTTATATTTTATGCTCTATCAATAGGTCTGAATAATTAATAAAGTATTCCTTTATAATTTATTTACTACCATCGATCTTGTTCACCCGATAATATTGTTAAGGATTCAATTTGCTTGATCTTATACATGTATTGGAACGAATAATAATAAATAATTTAATCCAAATACAAAATTTTCTAAAACTATTTACTTACCTACCTTAAACTTTATTTTTTCATTTGTGGCATATCGGAAAGTTCACATCTACCTATTACTTTCGAGTAAATGGAACAAAAAAGTCAATAGACATTTGTACGATAGATGCTTCATCATGTAATACTGCTCATTTGTAGTAGGAGCAACTCAAATCCTTACTCGGTTAGATAAAATCTTGTACGCCCATTACGGGAAACTGATGCAACTAATTTCCGTCCTTTGATATTGAGTAGGCAGGAAGAAGTGCGTCGGTAGAAGGGAAACTTGGAAGGACGGTGGGAATATATACTTCTATTTCCATTTTGATGCTATATTTGCTCTATTTTGTTTGATTTCTGTTCAAGTAAATAAACATTTGCAAAATTTGACATTATACATCCTACATTTAATTGATATCAATTTGGCAAACCGAACAAAATTAAATGTAGGATGTATAATGGAATTACTAAGTCTATGTATAAAAACAACATATTTTCAACTAAACAATGAATTTTATCAACAAAATTTCGGAATGGCAATGGGCTCATCATTATCACCAATTTTAGGTAATATTTTTATGGATTTTTTTGAAGAAAATTATATTCAAAATATAAATAAAAAACCAACTATCTGGTGGCGATATGTGGATGACATTTTTGCAATTTGGCCTTTTACTGTTACAGAATTACATGAATTTTTAAATGATATTAACAATAAAGAACCAACAATAAAATTCACTTTGGAAATAGAAAATAATAATATGCTACCATTTTTAGATGTTTTAATTAAAAAACAAGATAATTCTGTAGAAACAAGTGTTTATAGAAAACAAACTCACACCAATAGATATTTAAATTTTAGATCTAACCATCAGATGGATATTAATAAAGGTGTTGTTAAATGTTTATATGATAGGGCAAAATTAATTTCATCAAACAATGATATTTTCAATAACGAACTAAAATTTATCAAAAATGTCTTAATAAATAATGAATACCCTCCAAATTTTGTTGATAGAATATTCAAAAATATTACAGATAAAACAAACACTGTAAGACAAATAAAGGCAATTAATCATACAATTAAAATTCCATACATTCCTATATTATCAGAAAAGTTAAGAAGAATCGGTAATAAATTTAATATTCGAACAGTTTTTCAGACAACTAATACTTTACGATCATTTTTTTCTAAAACACGTCCAAATTGCATCTACAGTATACCTTGTGAATGCAATAAACATTATGTTGGGGAAACGTCTCGGCCTATGAACATTAGAGTTGAGGAACATAAAAATTACATAAAAAACGGGAATTTGAAAAATCCAAAATTTGCGAACACGCTTGGGAAAACGGTCATTTGATTCAATGGGGTTCGACAAAAATTTTAGAAAAGGAAGATAACGCAACAAAAAGAAAATTAAAAGAGACCGCGATTATTTTGTTGAACGGAGATAAGTGTGTGTCTAACTGTACAGTTAACATCGATCATTGTTAGCTACACTTGTGTCAAGAAGAAGTAAGTAACAATAAAATAAAAATCATTTAACATCTCTATGGAGGCGGGTAAACAAAGTTTAAACTGTCAAACTTGACATACGTTTAAAACATTTTTACTACGATTTTGAGAACGAAAACAGAGAGTTTTTCGAAACGTCAATAACACGGAAGTGCGCGATAGTGATGTGATTTTTGTTATTTTTACTTATCTGCTTTTTTCAGTGTGAGATTTTTTGGTTAGGCAAACTTAGTTTCGAAAATAACCCTTGACTGTTCCGTTTGGCGCAAGGGCTTATTTAATTAATCTTTATTATTTTTTCAGAAGTGTGGCAAAAACCCAACAAAACTAAAGAAAAATAGAGAACGTTTATGATTATCGAGTATTTGATGGCTTTATCAAATGAAATTTAACTAAGATTTCACTAAATTGAGTTTGGTTGTTAAGGTATGAGAATTTAATTAGCTAAAAGAAGTTTGGCTAAGATTTTTAGTGACATATACTCGTGTAATATCTTGAATATGATACGAACCTTAGCAACACACAATGTTACTTATGTGAATATCTTTGATAAAACAATTACCAACAACTTTTTTATTTTAACTAAATTATAATATATCTACTTGTTTTATTGTTTCTGAACTTATCAGAAACGTATGCACTACCAATTATATTTTAAATTGATTTGAATTCATTCTTCTTTGTACAGCCATGTATCATAAATTTCTGCAAAGGGTCTGTTCATATTCCCCGTAATGACATTCCCGGTCTTATTTATGGCCTCCTTGGAATGAATTTTTGGTTTCTGCTTAAGGAAATTTAATGATTGAAATGGTGCCAACCCTGCGTTTGGAGCTATCGCTTCGAGTTGAAGTTGTCTCAAAGCCAAAGTGAAAGAACTAAGATTTATATTGGTTTCGATTTTTTTTACTTCATTTGACAATTCTGTGATTACAGCAATGGTTTGATTTTGATAAATGCTCTATTTTTAAATTAGGAGGAGTAAATGACACACAGTATATAGAGTAAACAGGGTGTTACAAGAAAATCTAGAGGCAGGTTCTATGTTTAAAAATAGAAAAAAATATATATAAACCTAGTCCCGGAAATGCACCGTTTTCGAAATAAAAATTAATTTATTACAATAAAATTTACATAAAAATAGTTGGCATCTGTATATTAGTCTTAAATTTCGTGACAAAATTCATAGAATTTAGAGTGAAGAACACTTTTTGTAACATTCGTTTTTGACATACAGGACACAATTAAACGTAAATTGTTTGTTTTTATTTCATTTGTTTAGAAAAAAAAGTGTATTAAAGAATTTGAATTAAATTATAGAAATGACCCTGTGGACCATATATATTATGCTACTCACGCATATCCTTATTAATGAACTACATATTTTAACATCACCTGCTCTCATATTTTTACCTCGCGTCCTAAACCCTTCATGCATGTCATCATCTGATATTTCTCACTTGTTAGGGCGTTTACAATTTAGGGAATACGCTGTTGAACTTGAATTATCCTCCATTCAAGAATACAAAATCACTAATAAATTAATTACATTCATAATTAAATTAGCGGAAAGATATACCCGAAATTGGTACCCTCTCTGCGGGTATCGTAAGGTGGAAGCATGTTAGCTTGAGTCAATTTGAGAGATTGATACCGGTCGACGTTTGACTACTCCCCTAATTAATGAAGTTTTCCAGGTTTCCCTCGTTCCGAGACGCAAATGCGGCCTGCTTAATAATGATATGCCGCCCTCTCTCCCGCACAAATCTTCGACGTCTGGGCTAATCCTCGTGATGAGAATGAGGCGTAGAGATATTATTATTCGAAACTGAAAAATACTTTTAACTTTTCTTCAAGAAAGGCACAATTTCACTGTAAATTACCGTGGAATCCACAACATAATCCTTGATCCAGTTCCAGATCCTGAAGGATGTAGTTCGAATTTTTCACCGAGTACCTTCCGAAGGTCGCGTTTAATAATTTCAGGCAAACGATGGGTATCGGCAACCCCCTCGAGATTTCCAGAGGTGTTCGATCTCTCTCCTGCACGGTGAACCGTCAAATGATTCGGAAACATTTCCTTTAACAAGCCATTGATCGGGCGACCCGAAAAGCACGACAACGCTGTCTTGCAGCGGGCTGGAAAGTGTGAAACTGACGTTTGCCTTAGACGTTGATTACTGCTAAATTAAAAAGGGTTTACATTTCTTTTTATCGGCGTTCCTTTTAACGCTTGTAGGTTCGACAGAGCGGCGAGCAATGAACGTCACGTCGAGACGGGTCGTTAGGAATACATTTAGATCGGGACATCGAGCGGGTGAGTTTGTTGAAGCCTTGAAGCATAATTGCGGGAGAAAATATGTACAAGTGGGGTAGACCTTGCATCAAATTGTATGCTTTATTTTATTTTACTTACACTACTCAACAGATAAAAGACACAATTAGAGAATAGAAAAACAAACAAATCACAAAAAATACATATACAAAGCAAATTATGCAACACTTAGTTAGACTTGACACAAATGTGACAAATATGAGAAATAATCAATCTAAAAATCTAGATAAAGACAACAACAATTACAAAATAAGATTTCAGATTTGGAATATTACAATCGATAAAATCTACAGGCAAAATAACTAGATTATACAGGGTGATCCAAAACTTATCTAAAAAAAATTGGGAATACATGCAGCATGTAAAATGGAGTCAATATTGTAAACAATTTTTTGGTCAAATCCATATAGTTTCCGAGAAAATAAATATTAAAATTCTAATAGTTTCAACATTTTCATCGCGATTTCAAATATATGATTACTTATCTTATTAATTTTTTTGTGGTGCAATATCAAAAATGGCTTCCGTATATGGTGAAAATGCTTTAGCATGTGCCAAATACAGCTACTTTTACAACGGTGTGCAGTGAGTGCAAGTGTAATGCAAACGCACGGCATATTACAGCAGTGTGACGTATCATACACGAGGCTCAATTATATCCGTACCATGTACAGTGCGTTTCAATAACTTTGATAACATTTTGATGAGCTGTAACTTTTCTGTTTTTGAAGATATCGGAATGAAGCAAAAACCATATTGCATAGTGGACTAGCAAGTTTTTTCTTATTTGAAAAACAAAACAAAAGACCAACGATTTTGAGAGATCTTAACCTAACTTATATTTTTTTAAATGGGACGCCCTGTATATTATTGATATTTGGATTCTACTGAAAATTCCAAGCATATTTTAAAAGCATATCCTATCTTCAACTGTTTCTGAGAATTAATTTTACAAACATGTCAAATTATCATAAAAATTGCTCTACTTGTTCATGACACACTTTGCACTGAGCTAAAGCTGAAGTTCAGCATTGCTTGAGCCGTGCTGGTAACAATCGAGCCTTAGTGTTTTGTTCTGTTGAGGAAAATGGCAGACAAGTAGAGCGATTTTTATAATAATTTGACATGTTTGTAAAACTATTTCTCAGAAAGATAGGTATAGATATGCTATTAAAATATGCTTGGAATTTTGAGTTTCAAATATCCAATAATATACAGCGTTCCATTTAAAAAATATAAGTTAGGTTAAGATCTCTCAAAATCGTTGGTCTTTGTTTTGTTTTTCAAAAAACTACTTCATATGGTTTTTGCTTCATTCCGATATCTTTAAAAACAGAAAAGTTACAGCTGATCAAAATGTTATCAAAGTTAATGAAACGCACTGTACAGCGTGTCCAAGCATTAAAGCCAGGGGACAATTTAGACTTATTTTTGTGGGGATATTAAAAAATGAAGTATATTGCATCGAGTGGACACTATTGAAGATTTACGCAAGCGTATCATAGCTGCTGCCAATAACTTACAAGCTCAAAATGAACAGGAAGCGGAAACATTTGCGTTAATTTATAGAAACTAGGTAAGACTGGCCCAAAATTTTGTTGTAACATCAGATATGTCAAACTATTTTAGTAAACCACAAATTAATTATATTAATAGTTAATAATAATAGCGGCAAAAGCAGTTGAATTGGCCACATTAAAGTAGGTGTTGTAAAATATAATTTATTTCTTTCCTTGGGAATTTATTTTTAAATCATTTTTGAACTGTTTTTTTGATCTTTGAAGTGTTAGAATTCCGGAACTGTTTACTATTCCTTATAATAAAACCAAGAGATCTGTAAGTCCTTACATAATGTAGATGGCTATTAAAAGACAATTTTTTGTCAAACATAACATCTAAGTCATAGAAGGTATCAGGTCTAGAAAGCGTATGCTGTTGAATGGAATAGTCAAAAGAAATCAACTGTTTTTTTTTTGTAGAAAAAGACAGCCATGACACCATTCATGATTGACATTTAGATTATACTGAAGTTCAGCAGCACATCAGAGCTCTTAATTGTACCAAAAACTTTCAGATCATCTGCATACATCAGACACGGCACAGTTAAATTATTATTAATGATGCCTTTAATGAATAGGCTAAAGAATTAGGGTCTCAAATTAGATCCTTGAGGGTTGATCTTACGTAATCATAAGATAATAACTAGATCAGCATGGGAATGCCATCAGGCACTAGTAGTGGCCTCGGCTAACAACAGCGTATATGTATGCTGGGTAAAGAGACACGACCGGTGCAATGGCAATAAAGTAGCTGACAAGTTGGCTAGGAGTGCATCGGGTCTTTTGGACCTGGTCCCTCCAGTATGCTTCCGTTGTCAGCATTTGTTGAAATTATCAAAGGAAGCACCCACAAAAAGTTTATGAAACGTTGGGATGAAACAAATGGCTGTCATTTTGCTAAGGAGTTCCTAGAGTACCCCTGCAAGGATACAACCAAAAAGTACCTGGCTATGTCAAGGACAAACCTTCGTCTGGTGACAGGTATTCAAACTGGGCATTGCTGGCTAAGAAAGCACCTCTTTTACATGAGGAAGTGTGATGCACCTCTTTGTAGGGGTTGCGAACAGGGACATGAGACAATACTCCATGCACTCTGTGAGTGCACTGCCATCTCGTCAATAAGTCCGTGTTGGGAGAGCGATGGCCTTCTATGGCCTACACCTTTTTCTCCTTATTAGGCTGGCTGGCGGCTCAGGTGGACTGATCTCCTAATGGGAGGAGGTACAAGGGGCCAATGGGGCCTAAGTGCTGTAGCCTTTTTGCTACCCTCCCCTTAATTTCAGATTCCAGATTAGACCCTTGAGGGACCTCCGAGGTGGCTCGTATTTCAGCATACTTGCAACCGCAGTAAATAATATGTAGCCGTCTGTTGGAAAGATAAGAGCTTATAAGATTTAATAAGTTGAGAAAAGTTTTGGAGTTTGCATAAGTCGTACTTTGGTAACGTAGCATTCTGTTTTAAACAGATCTTCTTACACTTGTGATGTAGAGATTGTTGCAAACGACATATTTTGCAGCTGGTTATAGTGACTTTGACAGGGTGCGGATTGTTGGATTGCACATATCTACTGTTTGAAACCTATTTTTTATGGCCGATAGTGATAAAAATACATTTCGTACGCACTAAATACTGTTAATTTAGAGCAAAGTTAATAAGGTCCATGTCTACATAACTTTTAAAAGATGATTTGACTTAACTAACCTTCTATTTAACTTTATTTCAATTAGTTTCTGGAACGCTAAAAAAGTTTTCGTGTAACATGAAGCATGTTTTATGTAATTATGTGTTTATTAAATGTCTCTGTGTTCATCGGCAGACTTGTAGTTTTGCGACAATTTTTATACTTTTTTTAGTTACTTACTTGAATATTTTGCCTAGCTAAAAAGAAAAAGAAGTTATACCTTCGGAGGAAAATTATCTTTTGGAACGGTTGGATGAATAAAATACAGGCTCGAATGAACAAGGTATTTTATCTACTGTTTAACTTAATTAAAATCGTAAATGCAGTACAATTTTTAAACGTAGTAGGTATAACGCCTCGAATTTTCACGCGACGCAGTACACTAATTAGTGTACATGTTGCTTGGATTCAATTAAGGCCGGTAATTAAATCCGGGTGGCTACCCCGTAGTGTCTAATAGAAAAATAAACGAAACTTGCAGGTTTCAGTGTATATTTGAATTAGTAGGATTTACATTGTCTCGTAATAATATAACTTTGAACGTACCATACTAAGAACATTTCAGTTACTTCAATTTTATTTTTAAAGCTTATACTGCCGTGGAAGATACAATCCATTCATTAGATTATAAAGAAACAATAATAATTTATACCTAAAAAATTAAAAATAAATATGCAGCTAATGAATTAACAAAATCAGTATTAAACAATATACAGTTTAAAGTTACAACATATATACAAAGTTACAAAATATAGGTCAGTGGTCGCACGATTTAAGGCGTCAGTACTTGAATCGAGGTGACTAGATCGCTGTGGGTTCGACCCCCGCAGCCGGTAGACCGTATATAAGCTATATTCATGGAGAGGATTGGCACCCTCTCTGCCCGTATGGTAGGGTGGAAGAATGTTGGCTTGGATCAATGTAAGATATTGATACCGGTTGACATTTGGCTATCCCCCTAATTAATGAGGTTTTCCAGGTTTCTTTCATTCCTGCACTTAATGGTGGTTAAGGCCTACCAACATGCGGCCTGCTTAATAATAATATGCCGCCCTGTCTCCCGTCTTCGACTGGGCTGATGCTCCTGATTAGAATGAGCGTTAGAGATATTAGTATTATTATTGTTTGGACATATTATTTCTTTATTAAAATACAAAATATATCTAGATTAGATTTATAAAACATATAATTGGTCTATACAGGGTGAACCTTAAATAAGTACAAACATTTTAACTGCTGGTGTAGTTCGTCATATAGATCAGTCCAGTGAAGCCATTTTTAAAAATTTCTAATATTTACGGAGATATTATTTTTTTTTTTAAATACCCACATTTTGAGGACCGCTGCTTAACCAAGCTAATGAACCATATGATTTGTTGCGAGGTTGCCATATCTCCTCTAATATAAATATTACGTTTCCCTTAACGTAATAGTAAAGTAATACGGTTAATTCTATTTTGAAAATACTTGTTTGAAGCATAAGTACAGTAAAGTTGGGTATGTAGTATGATACACAGCAATATTAACATTCATTTTAACTGCTTAACTGACCTTACTATAAACGATTAAAAATGAATTTCCGCAAGTTAAATACTACCGTAAAGTATTTAGGAAGATATTACGTGATGTTACTGTGTCCAATGTTCAAAAATTATACATAAACGTGCACACAAGCTTACCTGTTTGTTAAAAAAATAACAATTTAATCAGTAATCCACATTTCACAAGTTAAATGCCATTGTACACTGTTAGAAAGAGACACAAGGCACAATTTCCTTAAGTTATTTTATTAATAATAACGAAAAACTATGATTTATACACAACATATTAAATTTAAAAGTTTGTTCAAGCAAAGACATTTGTGTAACACTGGCAACACTGTGAACTACACGTTCAATCTGAAGCGCTATGACTCATAAATGTATGAAAGTCAGCGGTCCTCAACAAGTTTTCCACAGAAAAATTACAAAATTTATTTAAAATTTCACTTTTTTATTTCTGATTTTTTTTGTAAAACAACTATTAATTATGTGTTCTACACAGTGAACTATACTGCTGGTTAAAATATTTGTACTTATTTAAGATTCACCCTGTATAGTATAAATAGGAGAATGTTTTAAAGCGTTTGTTCGGCAGTTAAGATTAAACAATGAAGATTAACAGAAGTTTGAACAAACGTGTATGAAAATTAAGGTCGTTGGATGGCTTAAAGTCTAGCGGACAAGAGCTAAGCAAATGCTCAGCTAGGTAGAAAGAATTGCGTGTGTGACCATAACTGCGAACAATAGAGGTGATGCTATATCTTCCACTTGAATATATATCTAAAAGAAGTTATCTGGCAACTATACTTCGCCTCACGAACACACGAACATTGGCAGGAGTCACTTATGGAATGAGGTCGTCATAGGGTTGCATAATAATAATATAATGACGAGATCAGATTGATAATGCTATCAGGTACTGGTAGTGGCCTCCCCAACAGCAGGTCTGTATGCTGAATCAAGAAACACAAGCAATAACAAGCTGTTTCGGGTCTCAAGCATTTGTTGGAGTAATCAAGGAAGATATCTACAGATAGTTTAGGAGACGATGGGATAAAACAAATAGCTGTAATTTCGCCCAGGAATTCCTAGAATACCCTTGTAAGGATACAGCCAAAAAGTATGTCTAAAATTAGATTAGTGATATGTATTCTGGACACTGTTGGCTCAGAAGACACCTTCACTATATGAGGAAGTGTTGAATACTTCTTTGCAGAGGTTGCGTTGGAGACTGTAAGTGCACTTCCGTCTCGTCAACAAGAGAATGCGTGCTGAACAAACGTGTATGGCCTACATTGGAGATCTTCCCTGTGCAATCTCATCACCTTTTTTTCTCTAATAGGCTAATTACCGGCTGAGCCTGATTGATCTCTCGAGAGGAGAAAGAACGAGAAGGCCAATGGGGTATAATAAGTGCTACCCTTTCCACAATTTTAGAATTCCCCAAATAGTCAATTTAATTTATTAAAAATAGTAAGATGGTTGTAGTATAACATGTCTATAAACAAGCACTCTGCCTGGCAATAAATAAATTTATTTTTAATGTTTATCAACTCATTTGAATTTTATCCTCAGAGTTAATAATACATTCTTTGTGCTCTTATTTCAAATCTTATATAAGAAGATAATGTTTCTGTTTAACATACGGTAAAGCAAACTGTCGCTTATATTTCGAAAACTTGAGCTTCATGACTATCTATAGTAGATACCATTTTTAGTAAAAATTGAACAAAATTTTATTAGTTTTTATCCAATTTATTTCATCTGTGAGTAACTAAAAAGAGGAAAGATTATATTTATTCCATTAATATGCTAATAAAATGTATACCATTATTGAAATTCTCACGTCGGAAAACACAATATTTCAATGACTAACAATGAAATATTTTCGTTAAGTAATTTCAAAAGTTATACATTTAGTAACTAATTTATTGAACTAACTGATTATTATCAATTTTAATTGTATTAAACTTGAAAATTTCATTATGTCGACACAGCGTAGAACTGAATACTCTGGATTTTTGTTCAAAATAGTCTAGTAGAACTGTCTGAGTGACAGTGACTCTCTTTTAATGACTCTAATATTCAAATAAGCGATAGGCTTTTTCATATGTATCTCTGGATTTTGTAGGCAATAGTGATTGGACTGCGATTTTTGACAATTCCTCTATATCATCATCCACATTATACAACGATAGAGCAGAGATTCTGATAAATCACTGACACAATAATATTAATGGAAATCTAATAAACAAACTTGTTCCTGTATCAACATTCACAATTTTCAATAAAAATTTTGATAACTATAGTTATTTGGGCTATTTTCAAAACACTATATAAAAATCATGTTTGCAACTTGTAGAAAAAGTTTCCGCATATGGGCTATTTTTCTACCTCGGCTGTGCTTCAATAAAAAAAAACTTACCCCTAAAACAAAAAAAGTGTTTTTTCGTAAAGTATTGCACAAATAGCTACTTTAAAATATTGAAAGAACATTTATACTTTGACACTTTATATGTAGATTGATTGATTAAGTAATGTTTCTCCAAATCGCTTTGTTTTGATCTCGGAAATCTCCCATTAAGGAACATTCTTAATCCTGTATTTGTACCCAACTCATATTTCACTAGTTCGCTTTGTTGGTTCCCGTAATGGAATACCGGTTTCGTACTGTTTATTACTTCACGCTTTCTCTGATGTTCCGACATTAATATATGCTTTCAATTACAGATAGACTCGGCTTCACAGTGGCAACTCATTAGTGATAGTGCAAAAGACTTAGTTCAACAAATGTTAACCGTCGATCCCAAACAAAGGATAACCATTCAGGAGGTGCTAAATCACAGGTGGCTGAGGGTGAGTGCTCTGTTCAATTGTTTCACCATATATTTTATAAAATTACTCACTATTATGGTCGTTTCATTGAGTGCTGTCACATATACAGGTTTTGGAAAGTATAGGTCTTCACATCGCTTTTGTGTAAGCGGAACAAATTAAATCAATAGACAATGATAATACTATCCACTTAGTAGTTGGAGGATCCCAAATCTTTCTTTCACGAAATGAAATCTGCCACACACAAGCTGATGCAACGAATCATCGGCAAAGCGGTCATCGATATTGTGTGGGTATGCAAAGAGAAGAGCGTTAGTAGAAGGCAAAGTTTAGGCGGAAATGCAGAGTGGACCGAATGTCATGGACAGTGGGCCTGTCCAGGGTGGTTTATTATAATGGGAAATGCGTTTTTCTGGTTAACGTCTGAAATGTTGCCAAAGTTTGTACGTCGTGACACTCCAGAATTGTTTTCCTTATAAATATTGAAAAGACTATTCATTTCTAGCTTTTTTAATAGCTTTGCTTTGATATATACGGTGTATTCATAAATGATTAAAAGCCACGTGATCAGGGTCGAAATTCTCAAATCAATCGCAGAGCAATTTATACGCGAATATCCTTTTCCTCACTACGGCAATTGAGAGAGACAAGAAATCTATTTGCATACGAGTTGTTCTTCGAAAATCACAGTCCTGGTCACGTGGCTTGTTGTCATTTATGAAGGTACTGTATCTAAAATATACAGATCAGTTTATAACTAGAATATTTCGCTTACCGTATCAGTATGCAATTTAGATAAAATGGGCCTTGCCAAAACAGTGTGTTAATTTTATTTATTTCATTCCCAATTTTATATAAATACGTATTTGAAGAAAATAAATATGGTAACTTGCAGCAGTATAAATTTAATTAATGGCTTAACAAATATTCCATAAATAAGCAATAACAAACATTGCAACAAAAAAATCAATTGAGAATACTGAAGTAAAATGGGAGAATCTGCTTTAATATATGCTCGATATATGCACCATTAATATCTACACGTAGATTGTGTGTAGTGTTTTCTTATTTCGGATGAAAGTTTTTTAAACTATAGACAGATATTCTATTTCAGGCATCTGTAGTTCAAGCAGAGAGGAAGTTGATTTTGAAAGGCATTGAATATCGGTCTATATTTTAAAATTGTAACTTCATCCGAAATAAAAAAAACGCTGCAATCTAAGTGTACATACTTACTAATAATGCTGATATCTGTTAAAGTCGATTTTTAGTTGTTTATCAAGTTTTCTTCATTGATATAGTAATATTTTTTGTTAAACTTACTAACCCTATAAAATGATAATTTTAGTGATAATATTCCGTTTTGCAAAATTCGCGGAAAGTTGATACTTTCCCGTCATTAATAAGCTAAATCAAAATCTGCAAAATTCGCCAGAATTTTCACGAATTTTGCGTCCATGAGGACAAGGTTTTAGGCTCGCATAATGTGCATGCGAAGTTAGAAAGCGCATGCACCTGACGATTGCAAACTGATTCTGATGTTGTACGAACAACGCTTTTATGGCTTGTTTATGGGATATTTGTTATGAGTCAATAATTTATACATTTGTACTGTTTCAAGTCACCGGACTTGTTTTCTTCAAAGGCTGCTTTATAAATAACAGGGTTTAAAATAAAATAAAATTAAAACACTTCCAGAACTGTTTTTGCAAGGCCTATCTGATCTAAATTGACGATTGATGTGGTAAACGTAATATTCTAGTTAAATAATATCTGTATGTTTAAACTGTGATAAACGCAAGAAAAAGTTATTTGGAAAAAGCTTTAAACGAAATATTCTTTCAATATCGATAAAGAAAATTGAGTGCTTCTCAGATAAATAATTTCGTATCGTTACGATGCACAGCGTCGTTTGTCGTTTGGTTGATGATGGTTTTGGTAATCTGCCATAATTTCAAGTCTTAGTCAACCCAAACAAACTTCTCACCCTGTACATACTTCGTATCACTTGTATTTTACAACTATATCTATTCTATATTGATTTCTGTTATCTGAATAACGAAAATGGAATGAACAAGATAATATGAAATAATCAAATATTTCCACAGTCTGGCCATTATGGAAATGTTTACTTCTCTGTCTAATAGTCGGAATGCAATAGTACATATATTTCTCTTGTAGACCAAAGGGAAATTTTGTACTTTTCTAGCCTGTATAATAGACCAGCAGCTTGAGCCGACCCTGCCTTGACACCTTAGAATCCGACTTCGAGTGGCTCAATTGAGTTTTTTATGTATTTTCTCTTCCAGGACCGAGATAAGGGGCTCAGGATCCACTTAGGCGATACCGTAGAGGAGTTAAAAAAATTTAATGCACGTAGGAAATTGAAAAGCTGTATCCTGAGTGCTGTCAATTCGAGTAAGTGGTACCCGTACGACGACTCCAACGCTGACACCTTCTCGGATTTTGGGGACGAGGAGGTCTCTTCGAACGGTAAGTCCAACACTGATTTTTTAAAGCATATACATGGAAACAGTGTGGAAATTAAATTTTCTTACTAGACGGAAAGAAATCGAAAGGCGGTGTGCTTTAAGATTGTAGCTCGAAAATCTCATTATTTTTTTTATTATTGACGCTCCGAGCATAATGTTCATCATTAATTTATATATATCATAAAAAACAACAAATCCTAACATTTTGTAGATGAAGGATAGTAGCTGACAGCAATAATCAAATATAAATCTTTACTACATTATTATATTGTTACGGAAGCTCACCTACCTTTTTAGTTTGTTAATTATGTTCCTCTTTACGTTAAAATTTATAATTTTTGTGACGCCTTTATTTTGACATTTACTGGAACATTCCAGGCCACGTTCTATTTGATTCTCGAGACCGCGAAAACTTTTGGAACCCTAAAAACCTATATAAGCGGATCGGTTTTGCTGCCACAGTTCAGTTTATATTGAGCGGTCGAAAGCGATTGGTAAACGTCAAAGTAAAGAGTTGACAGTTGTGAAATTTGTTTGAAAGATGTTCTTCGTGAAATCAAGAGTGACAATAAACATTTAAGATCATGTGGAACGTTTTTATTTGTTGCGAATTTTCCCGCGGAATAGATAGGTTCAGGCAACGCAAATTTGGCTACATGCAGACAGCATTATATATTATAATGATTTATGTAACCCAATTGGCCCATATTATAAAATACTACTGCAGATTGCTACAAGAACCGAGGGAATTTTACTGATACACGTGTATTTGGTGCTTGAACATATTGCAATATGCACTGATATTTACGCGTATTTACAATCTCATCCGTTTTATGTGAGCAAGCAGATTTATATTAGCAGCCTTAATTTTTCTGAAAAAAATATATTGTTCATATAGGATCAATTCAAGCATGTGTATAAAATGTATTACTTGATCTGTAACTCGATCACATTTATGAATTTATCTGTTATAGATATAGATTAACGCTAGATTTATATACAACATGATAGATATATATTATGTTCATGAACACACATGCAGTATAAATACAGATAGTGTTGTCAATTTCTAGGTTATCATATCGATGTTTTAAATAAAATATAATGAGATTTTATCTTATTTTTATCGACTATTTATGTTACTGCTCGACTTGTATCGAGTCGTAGTTAAAGATCATAAGAATATACAGAGTGCGCCACTGAAAACTAGCCACTCAGCTTTTCTTCATTTTCATGTATATACTTATTCCCATATTTCTACCCCCCCAAGCTGGGATGATCATAATCTTAAATAATTAAAAAATAATTGGTATTGAGTGATATATCATTTTAAAGGGCATTCAGTTATCTTTTCGACACCCTATTTTTTAATTTTGCATGATCACTTCTCGAGAAATCGATTCCTTTTAACAGACTGCATTTTAGGGACTTGTAACAAAAGTAACTACAACTGAGACAAACCTGTTGTAGGTGGATGCCATTCAATAAGTCCTTTCTTTCCAATACATTCTTGAATTGTTTTATTTAAAAATTGTCTCACAGACGTTGCATCATATGGAGGAGTCCTATCTTATTGGAAAATGTTTTCGACATGATAATAATAAATAATTTAATAGCGTTTTCCAACTGATCCTACATTTATTTCTCCCGTTAAAATTTCAGCTCAAACGTTCGGTTTTTAAATGCTGGGTGTGCACGAAATATTCTTCTATTGTCTTAGTCATCAGACACTTCATCAGCAGCTCTTTCTAGACAATATTAGAAACGTGTTCTCTCTCCAACACACTTGCTTTCTTTGCGTTATATCCTGTAGAAACTGTTTTCAAGATATCCGTCAATGTACCATTATTTCCACAAGCGAAAGTAGGCTTTAACATAGAATACTTCGTCCCCATTGATGAAACCACGTACAATTTTTTGATATTCCAAAAATAGGCAAGCATGACTATCTTTATTAACGTAGCACTAGCGCGTGTAGTCATGATTTTCCGATTCTAACGAGTTTTTTGCAGAACATTCTTGTTGACGTTTAAAAATTTCGTTTGAATTAAACACAGCCAGAGATTAGTGTATTTATAATCTCTGACACAGCTAACTTAAAGTTGCGATGGTTGATAAAACGTTGTTTAAAATATCTTTATTAATTATTAATAACTATTATTAATGTGAATATTGTAATCCACGTGGTGCCAGATAAGGTAAATTATTTCATCTCTATCATTTACTGTATCTTGTGACGCAAGTGAAACCACTCCCTGTATTTGAAGGCAATCGCTTCGAACTTTTAATCTCTACAACTAATTACATTCACGGCGGTCCCGGACCGACATCCATCCATTTAAAGGATTAACCATCAGGTTGAAATTCGGGGCACGTTCTTCCGGAAAACAAATTATAACTTCAATTTTGCCAGCTCGCAAGACACGCTCGCATCGACTTATTTATATCTCCTGCGGAGCATATAAAGCGACTCTCTGGCTTCATTTCTGCTAATAAAAATGAACGCTCTACGACTCCTGTCTCGAGACGGGACCGCTTAAGCGTAAGGGGTCATTCGAACTCGAGTGCTGCAGTTGCGCTTGTCGTAAGCGGCACGGAATTGCTTTTAATTTGGGCACTTTGCGGAGTTTTCATAATAGGCTTCGAGAAAAGTTTCCGTTTTTTGTCGGGATGGACGTACAGGACGATTTGATTTAGTGTTTCGTATGCTTATTGAAGATACTTAGATCATGTGATCCACTATACTGTGGGTACTATGAAAGTACCTGAACCCCTTGGATTAGTGTCGCTATCGGCGCGTACTATATTTGCAATAACAGTGTAACATTCTTAATTTGCATTCAAATATTCCAATATTTTTCCACACTTTAACGATAGACCTCTACAACTTGTGAAATTTTCATCCACCATTGTTTATATACAGTGCTTTCGAAAAGTAACGAATAAATAAATTATTTTTGAAATTGAGAAGTTTTCGAAAAAATCCCCTGGCACGTCGATTTTGTTTTTAAAAAAGGCACTTTTTGACATACGACCCACATTTGTGACGATATCGTTGTTCGAGATATGATGTTATCGACAATTTTATTAAATAGCAACCCCCAATTTTGACCATGCCATTTGAAAGAGCGTGTCATTCTACATACACATCATGAAAAATTATGGTGTTACATAACAAAAATTTGAAGAAAATTATGTTTGAAGATTTTAAAATTTTATTTTCACCGAAATGTATCAACCGAAGAGGGGGCCGATTGAGTGGCCAGGTAGATCGCCTGATCAATCTTTCACATTGACCCAAGCCAACATTCTTCCAATAATTTCAAAGAATAAAATCCATTGGATTACGTCTTCCATTCCATCGGTTAGGAAAAATAAATAAATCACTAACTGGACTATTGTCTGGTGTTCTTTCCTGTGTGAACCAGATGGTGGCTCTGGGAATATATGGGTCTTCTGAATTGTGATATAAAAATGTTAAAGTTGGAAGAAGGTTAAGTTCTAAGTGTCTTAGTCCCGTAGTTCATCTAACCAGGTTCGCAAAAGCCAGAAATATGGAACGTTTGTAGGATCTTTTGCAAGACATTTCTCTCTTATTTTTCAATGGTGAACATGTTTTAAAATTCTTTTAGGTCTTCCTAAGCACGTGGTTAAAATGTTTGTACTTAGTGGTAGATAATTGTAGAAAATCTGCCCCTCTGTTGAATTCAAAAGTAGAGCGATTTTTTAAAATTCCCTCGACACAAACTGTAGGCCATAAAAACGTGTCAAATTTACGTTCCGGAAGAGTCGCATCCAGATTAATTTTAGGTCACTTGTTTGTGCAGTTGATTGTACATCTCTACGCAGCACGGAAACACATCAGAGGACAGCAAAGGGTGATTGTAACGGATTAAGTCCACTCGATTTCGACCCCTCGTCCCTTTGTCCGGCCCTATCAGTGGGGATAGCTGCAGGTCGTGTGCGGGCGATGATAACCTGCACGCCTGGCAGTCAATGAACGTGACGCTCTCTGGTGTGTTTGCCGGGGACGGGACGGCGCGATTTGCGTAATATCCTAGGCGGCGGCGACTGTTGCCAGACCCGGGCGTCGACACCTGTGGCCATATGTCGGTATTAATTTTAATAATGAAAAAGTAAAGTCATTGGAGTATTGTAGAATGGCAGTAATTTAACTACGCTTAACAGTTAAATATGGTGATTCAGAACTTATTAAATATTTTTTTTAATGTACAGGGACTCTTACAAATACAATTTTGTAAAAATAAAATCAAAAAAGAGCAGTTCAAAAATGATTTAAAATGACACTTCCACACGGCACTGGAAAATGGTCCACTGTTAAGGCGGGGATTTTGTAGAAAAGAAATTGCACAGCCTCAGTGAGCGAAACGGCGAATCAATGAGGCCTATGGGACAGTATACAAACTGTATAGGCCCGAACCACAAGGTTCCCTGAAGTTTATCGTGCATTTTGATGTACATAAAAATGGAAGCCGTGATATGTTATGATTTTACTCGAGAACGCAAAATGTAAAATTAGCAATAAATATTAATCTGAAAGTGAAACACAAGTTGTCCTATATGTCCTGGCCAGTGAGGGAAATAATTTGGTGGCTGTGGCTGTGATAATTTTGCCGTAATTGCAACATATTGGCGTAGTAACTGTGTGACTAAAATTGAGGTATTTTAACATTTATTTTAGTTATTCTCGTGATTTTATGAGCAATGAAAATTATCTCACGCACTAGCGGGAACCTTTGTGAATACGTTGATATATAATAATAACCAATTATTTCAATTTTCTTGGAGTTCTGTGTCCTCGCTTGAAGCCCTGTTAGACGGTAAAAATATGTATACAAAATCCCAGCCTTAAACTTGATAGGGCGTATAATCGGCGACCGGACAAACAATTGAAAGACATTCCCAAGGAGAGAAATAAATTACGTTTTACAACACTTATTTTAATACAGAAAATTCAACTGCTTTTGCCGCTATTGTTATTAGTTATTAATAGTATTAATTTGTAGCTTTAATTAGTAAAATTATTTGACATACCTACCTGATCTATAAATGATACTGCAAGAAACAACTACTCCGCGGGCTAATGCCCCGACCGGCATTGAATTATACCTGCAGTATCTGTGTGAAACAGCCAAGAACCCTTGTCGGCCACTCCACCAGACATAGACCGGTTTCGGGCTTGTTAACCCTCATCAGTATGCCATAGGTGAGATGACCGACAATTGAACTGGCTGTTCCTTCATATGTAGTTTCACATATAAATCGAGTGCAGGTGAGATGTAACTGGTCTGCTACTTTCTGCTCGGCCTAAGCGGCTCGACTTGCAGAAAGCGACCTACAATATCGTAGGTACTTAACCGCAGACCTCTCGCCCCGGGCGATGCGCCATTAAATCTATAAGTGATACTGCAGGAAACAACTTCTCCGCGGACTAATGCCCCGACCGATATTGAATTATACCTGCAGTATCTGTGTGAAACAGCCAAGAACCCTTGTATAATTCAATAACAAAATATTGGGTCCGTTTTACTCAGTTTCTACAAACTAACAGAAACGTTTCTGCTTCTTGTCTGTTTTGAACTCGTTTAACCAGCAGTACAGTTCACTGTGTAGAACAGATATTTAATAGTATAGAGACGCTGCACATGGTACGGGTATAATTGAATACGCCACACTGCTGCAATACGCCGTGGACGCCCTGGACCTCCATCTCTTCCACGATTCAGTTGCAAATTTTCCGCGGCACGCCTGCGGCACTGCGCATCGTTGTAAAAGTAGCTGTCAATACGAATCGAATATTTATAGCACAAAAACGGATCATACGACTGCTGTGTAGTCTTAAGCCAAGAGAATCATGCAAACCTTTTTTTTTAAATGTGAATTATTAACAGTTCCCTGTGTATTTATTTTGAAATGTATAATGTAATAAAACAAAAAACGTCTTGCTAAAAATGTGCGACTACAGTGTGAATTAATTCTTAAATGATAATATTGTCATATGACTGTTTTTTTTTATAAATGTTATTGTTTGTGTCATTGATGTTGTTAATACCGTTATTTTATTGATTTAGATTATCTATTGTATTGTTTTATATACCACTTGTTCTAAGCATGACGTCATGGTCTAAGGAATTAAAAATTATTATTATTATTATTACTATTTGGAACTATGTTTACCGGAAATTCGTCCTGCTAAAGCGTTTTCACTTCACGGTAAATTAAAACCATATCCATCAACTGCGAGTTGCTATACACGTAAGCCATTTTTGACATTGAAAAACAAACGTAAATACTCGCATCACAAAAACGCTAATACGATAAGTAATCGGATATTTGAAATCGCCTGGCTAGAAACTACAGTAGCCCACCGATGTAAACGTTAAAAACACTAGAACTTGACGATGACGTCGTCACGCGAAAACAAATGAACGTTGGAAATGCATTGGTATAGAAAAAAAGCCTTTTTAAAAAGCAAAATCGACGGGTCCGAGGAAATTTCATGAAACTTCGTTGTTTTAGAAATAATGAATTTATTCCATACTTTTCTTCCACACTGTATATTGATTCCATTTTGCCTGACACATCTATTCCTAATTTTTTTAGATAAGTTCTGAATCGCCCTCTATAAGGCGTTTACAAAAATTTTGAACAAAACTTAAGACGGTAAACGTAGAGCCAAAAAAATAGAACACAAGGTGGTCTTATCTTTAGGATATTTTTTAAAATAACTTTCTTTCTGATTAAGATAATGGAATGAAAATTGTAGGTAATAATCATACCATAAGGGTCCTTAACTATTACAAGTTTCATCAAAGTCGGTTATAAATAAGGTTAGTTTGTTAACTAGGCTTAACAGAAATTTTTTTGATTTGTTTTTATTCCTTTGAATTATCAAGCAAATGATATTACTTTTTAATGAATTAGACTTAAAAGAACAAATTTCTCTATTTTTTTTCGAATTGTCCGTTGTTTAGTCAGAAATAATTCTTTTTTAAATAATTTATGGTTCAGAACAGTAACATTTTTTAACATTTTCACATAGGCACGTCATGGTGACAGTTTCATTGTAGTGATTGTCACTTCCGCCTGCTATTATTGAATTTTTTACGGTTCCCTATTTTCTTACTTGTGATTTTTGTGCTTGACGTTGCATTTCATTCGATTTGTTTTACAAACATGATGGTTCATCATGCTTTACTAACCGTGAATATGCCGATATGTATTTTATTTATGGTTTCTGTAATGGAAATAGTCTGGTGGTTCAAAGAGAGTATCGGCAACGTTTTCCTGGTATAATTCAACCCTCTGCAAGATTGTTTAGGGAAATGAAAGAGCTATGAAATAAGGAGCTCTAACTCCAAAATATCGTGAATGTTGCCGTGGAAGGAGGCGTAGGTTTGATTTAGATGAAGTAATTTTCAGACTTTTTGAACGTAATCCTACTGGGAGTGTAAGAACGTCTGCTCGCTATAGAACAAATAATATTGTCATGGGTTTCCTAACCCGACTTTTTCTTTTATCAGAAAAACAAACAGTTAATTTTTACTGATATTTATTAAACACTGTACACTATTGAATACTAATTACAACTCAAACTAAACGCTCCAATTGAAGACTGACTGACTCGGCCCTTGATTATTCTTTTATAAACCAAACGAATGTTTCAGTTATTTTCTAGCAGCTCTAGATCCATTCCTCCAACGATTCTCGTCGATTCTCAATATTCCAGTCGCGCCACGATACACGGCATTATTTTGTTTATTTACCAGCATCATGTAGGGGCGATCGGGACAATCTAACGTTTTGCGATACCAAAGTCGTCGAATTGGGTGCGAGCGGGGCAAATTCTGTGACAATACTTGTGTATAGCACTTTTTTTAGGAAATCTTGAGCGCCAACATCATAATTACACATTCGTTTCAAATATTTTATTTATCGATGAGGTTTGTTTTACATGGAATGGCGTTATTGATTTGCATCTTTATACGTGGTGCGATGAAAATCCCCATGCCACTTTGGAAACTCGTCATCAACGGGGATTTTCAGTGAATGTTTGGCCCGGCATTGTTGGCAATTACTTTCTGGGGCCATTCTTTCTACAGAATTGAGTGGGAGGTGTTGAATATCTACGCTTTTTGCTAGACGATATTTCTCTTGAGCTACGAGCAAACATGCGTTTTTACAAGATGGACACACGTATTATGCAGGGTGGGCAATTTGAACTTGAAATTAAGATTTTTTATGTTTTATTTTTGCATTTTATGATTTATAACCTAAAATTCGAAATAAGAATCTGTTACTAGACATATAAAAATTTACTTTATTTACAGATTTACGTGAAAATAATTTCTAAAACGTGGCATTAGGATGTAGTAACAATAAATAAACAGAATTATTTTGTGTTTTGTTTTATGTGTTTTATATTTGATATTTCGGTACCTAAAGATACCAAAAATTTAATTATCTTGCGGCAAGAAATACAGCGCTCTTAAAGAACTTTTGGCTTGTTTTTGTTAGTACTGCTTTTATTGTCGTTTCTTGGTTTTCGCTGTTCGAGTATATCGTTTTAAAAATTTAATTTCACTCCAATATGTTACGAACGATGTTAGGACTATAAAATTATTATTAACTTGAAAGAGATTGTTTTCTGAGAAGCGTATTTGATATAAGCCTGCTTATTACATACATTCAAAACAATTCAGTGTACAATGTTGCTATATAATTAAATTTCAAGTATAAAATTAAAAATATATATTGTTGATTCACTATTTTTAATATTTTTGATAGATGTGTATGTCGGTTTTATATTGATTTTTATGTTGGCAATACTATTCTTGTTTATTTTCAAAATCTTCATCAAACAACGAGTTGTTATAGAGAACAGAGAACAGAATCTAACTTGTACAATTTCTACAAGATCGAATCTTGATATAACCAAGAAATAGTGTTTTCTACAAATACAAATAAATTTAGACATTTAAGAACTGAACAATATAGAGTTTAGCAAATAACAGGTTTGTTATCTCATGTTACTTGTGAATAGTCAGCTATCGAAGTAAAACAAATATATAACGACAGATGCGGTCTAACCAACAAATTTGTAGTCCAGAAATCTTTCAAAACACGTTTTTTTTTTTAATTTAACCGTAGATGTAAATGTTAATGTAACATAAACTTAACATAGTTCTGCATATAAGATCATTCACTTTTGCTTATAAGTATACGAAAATAATTATTATACTGTGGGGTTACAGAAGCTTTTTAAAAGTTATTTTTTATTTGAGGATAATTTATATAGTAAAAGTGATAAACAGAGCATCAAGAATATTATTTTTGACATTACTTTCGTTCTACGTGTTGTATTTTTCGAGATTTCTGTATCTAAAAACATTACAAATTTGATCATTTTACGACGACCTTAAGGGACAGCCTGTATAAGTCGACACGTCTTGTGCTTGAATACTTGTTGCATTCGGTAATCTAATGATAAAAATTGCCATGGAATAACATCAGCTGATTCAGAACGGTAGTTACTTCAAAATATCCATAGGTGTTCAGCCTACGGCCGTTACATCTTCCATTATGATGGATGGATGTTCCGATAAAGTGCTTCCGACAGTTAGACAGCCGGGGTAAATGTCAAATACTTGTGTCTACCTGCGGGGAAAGTTTATACTGATTTCTTCAATGCCTATAACATGTATTCTCTAAGGTTGAGTGAACTCTCAGACGTCTTGTTTTTGTGGAAAACATTTCTTTCTTTTTGGGATCGAATATGAAATTATCAAGGGTTTAAAATTGTACCATAATATTTCCAAAGTATGCATATTACCAAAAATTTTAGCAATTTAGATTTACAATCTCCTGAAATCTTTATTTTCATTCATATACTTGACTATGTTTTCTGCATGGTTTCTGTTAAAATTTTTTATTCTTAAATATAAATAATTTTTGAGAATGTATCTTAAAACGTTCTTATTTAATGTAGCAAACTTGAAAGTGTTACAAAATGAAGTTTTGATTAATTTATTTATGATAATTATACGTTACTTTCAATTAAATTTGTTTTTTGTTATATAGATGTAAAAAGTTCTCGAAAATGTAGCTTGAAAGTGTTACAAAATAGGGTATTAAAACATATACATGTAGCATACGCTACCAATAAAACATAAAGATTTGTTCAGTTGTGACTAAGATACAGGATGCCGGTTTTTTGTTCATAACTAGCAAAGACATAATATAATATGATTGTAATTTTAACTTTTTTATTTGCTAAACAAATACATATATCTCGTTATAACATTCCTCAGTTAAAAACAGAATTATTGTGAGGCGAAATTGTTTATCATTATATTATATTATTTAGTTTTATGATTAGACTGAAACGTTATATTTTGCCTTGAATTCATTCTGGGGACGTGCAGATTTATTTGAGCAAGTAATTCCGGACAGTCAACTTTATTTTTCAATAATTTACATAAAAAAATAAGATATGCACATATTCTTCTAAATTCTAAACTGTCCAAATTATGCCTTTCCAAAAGAAGACTATTCTCAATCCCCCTTTCCGGATATGTACTAGTCATTCTAAATGATAGGAATTTTAAAAATTTTCTCTGAACCTGTTCAATCGCCTGCTTATGAACGGCATAAAATGGGGACCAAACTACCGATGCATATTCGACCTTAGATCGAACATAAGCGTATTATAAAGATTTCAGGAATTTATCATTGGAAAAAGTTTTGCAGTTTCTTATAATAAATAACACACATAGAAGGCCAAAGGCCTTTACATTAGATACTAAAAAATAATCAGAATATGGGGGACTTTAGAAAACACTCTTTTAGGGAAAACTGCAGGTACGTTTTTGGTAATACAATATTTGTATCCCAGCATACAATTGAAGCCAAAACGGAATGTTTGTAAGTGGACCATACAAATCATATGTTTCTATGAATTGGACGAATTTTCATATTTTGAAATTCCAGCCCATTAGTGTGAAGCTATCCTTTTAGTGCAACCAACTCATAAAATCTAAGTTACAGTAATATTACCAGACTCGTGTTGATGAATTTTTCTTTGGCTGTATTAGTAACGACAAAACTATATTCCTAGTCCCATACAGTTTAACATATTTGTTAGGTTATTATTAGAGATACAGAATAAAATTTCGTGCATATTCCTGTGAACATTACCTACTCCTTCCCACACATTTTTTCGAAGCCCTGAAAATTAAAAAAAATCTAGGAACGAGTCATCCATATGGTTGTTTATTATTTATTCATGTAGTTTCTTTATCGCTGTAGTGCAGGAATTCTGCTTTTATAAATTTGTTGCTATACTTCACCAAAATGCCTATAGCAGCGCAATCAGTTGCGTTATCAAATGAAATGGATTTAAGTCAATATAGATTATCACGCCTGACATTCGATTGATTGTTTAGCCACTGTGCTGAGCTATTACTTGCACGCCCAATTATGCAATCTAATACGTATTTTTTCGCTTAAGGGTTATTTCTCATCGAGATGCAGTGCCATCAGTTGCACCCAAAAATGAAATGTGTTGAATTCCACATAAAGTACCTATATCACCTGTGACTGCTCCATTGTGATTGTGCTCTTAAGAAATGGCCTACGGAGTCATTCTAGATTTTTCACTTCAAAATATTATGATATAAGCCAACTTCCCTTCCTCTCATTGACACTGTGCATTTTTCAAATTTTATAGTTGGAACGTTTTGCATTACCAAAGTGTTTTGTATTTACATATGCATGTGTCATAAACTAACTCAGTGTTTGCCTCTGTCCGGAATTTTGATTTGTTCAAATATTATTTTCCTTTTTATACATACAAATTTATAATCCCAATCTGCAATTCAGAGGAATCGTCTGCCATGTACGTCGACGGTTCATTGATTTTTTATCCTGGCGTGAAGCTCTCGTAGAGAATATTTCTCAAGGCTTCTATCTAGTTTATATTTATACCTATACTGGCGTGTTCTTCGATGCGTGGGTATATGAAATAGTTGATAGAAACGACAGCGTGCAGGATAATCGGAAATAAATCGATACCTGATAAATAAGCAGTATAACAAAAATATTTGGCCAAACTTTTAACAACGTATTGTTACAGGTTTCTTTCAATTCCGTTTCACAAAAATAACTAATTCTTTTTCTCCCCACTAAAAATAGTAATTGCTTATACAATTGTAGATCTATGTACTACAATTTGTTGTGATTATAGATCCAAACATAATTTGTGATATTATTTTTCCTACTATTATCACTGATTTTATAGTATGGTAAAAATAATCATATGTACCATTTCGGGTACGTCAAAAAAGCAAAATTGAATGGATTCGGTATTTTAAATAAAAACAATTATTGAATGCATATTACGACGAGCAAACAGAGAATATTTGAAGTAGCAGTTTTTGAGAATACTCAATTGGAGGATATGCATCATTCTCCTTAAATGTCAAGAACTTTAGTAGCCTACGCCGTACCATATACAGGGCGAATCTTAAGTAAGTACAAATAGTTTAACCCAGAGACACTAGAGACGTTTCAAAGGTATACAGAAACTGGTAATTGAATTTAGGTCAGCTCACCCGCAAGGGGGGCGCTAGTGTTGTAGCCGCCGATAATGTAAAATATTATTTAGCAACAGTACAATAATTTTCATTGGTTGTTTCTTCTGCCGTTATCGCACAGAGTACATGGCGTTTGTTGTGTTCTACATGTGTATTGTTTGACTATGTTTATTTATAAAAATATTAATGGCCACCTCATCCCCTTTGCCATTTCTATATCTCACCAATAAAGTATGTCCATGTATCTAAGTACATGAAATTGAAAATATAAACCAGATTCTCTACTCACAGTTATCCAGAATTTGGTCATTATTAATTTTTACTACATTCCAACTGATTTATCGCAATACATACTATCGTTATCACTATCATTACTTAACAAAAACGCTTTTAGCATGTTAACCTTTTTCACTGTTTAAATAATGCGCCATATTTTACTTAATTACACTGTATTTCGCCCAAAATATCACACCTAAGAGAAAAATACGACCCGTGAAAATAATAAAACGATTTAAATAAGTTTTATACGTTAGTGCCACATCTCTTAAAACAGATGCGTTAACTAGTGCATTGCTATTAGCTCAGTTCGATTTCAGAAAATGCAAAAGTATCTCATATTAACTTTCAATTGACGTATAACGAAGTTATCAAATCCCTTTCCGCAAATATTACTTGTTTTGTTTCCACTTGTACCGTGCCTTTGCCACAACTTATTCCTTTGCTTTGGACGAGTACACCGGTATCAACATAACCTCTGCGTCGATTTCGCTGACTATAACAGCATTCGTGGAGTATCAATATTATACTCGTGTACGATGCGTATAGTGTAGATTTTGGTCTTTAAATAATCCACAGTAAAAAGTTCAACGGAGACAAATCTTGTGATCGTGCAGGTCATTTAGCAGATCATTTCCTTCCAATGCATTTTTAAAACATTTCCTTTAAAAATTGTCTCATATGCGTTGTGTAATATCGATATTTAAATCAAAAAAATATTTCTTACGTTATTTTGAAAAATAAAATTTTTATGAATTTTTACAAAAAGTAAACTTTAAGAACGTGTAGAAGAAAACACTGTATAGTTTTTGTTCAATTTCACACATAGGGGTTCTGAGGGATCCTGATTAACACCGCTTTATCAGATTTTAAATAAAAAAAATCGCTTAACGGTGTTATTGAATTTCGGGGGTATAAAAAAATCATAGCAGATCTTGGATCGCCATCTTAAATGCCGTGGTAGTGTCAGAGGAAGCGGTTTTCGATGTCATTCAAAATAAAAAAAATTTGACTATCCTGAAGAATAAGGTTTTTACGTATTCGTATACAAATAGAAGTAGATACCCTGTATATACAAACTCTTGAAAATCCATGATAAACTCGACTCGTGCAATTTTTTTTCATCGAAAATTTAATTCCAGCAGATGCAGTCAGCATTGCAAAACGGATTAAAACCTGAATTATAAATAGAAACGAATCACGAACCGGGAAAAATGAATTCATAACTTGAGGCGCTGAATTTTTTTCAAAAGTCAGCGTAGCAGTTTTATTCTTCATTTGTGATATCTAACAATAACGAAGACAAATAATAAGATATAATATTGTTGTCGGGGAGATACAAGTTCGCAACTACTAGGCGCAATTTAATAGCAGGAATGTGCCGAACTCGGCTGTAGCGTTTTAACTTCCCGGAGTTTGTTGTCTGATCTAAGTAAATTATTTAATTTGAATGAAGTTTCTGCTCGAAGTTTCAGTCAGCCCCTTAACTGTAATCAAAACGTACGTTTCGCTAACTTAAAATTGGATAAACTCTATACACGCTGACTTAAATACAATCAAATCCAAACTGCGCTATCCTAGTTATATCATTAGATTATGTGGGACGACAAGGTCCTATGTATTGTTTGACGTTGCTCATAGCTGTGACTCTTCCTGACCATAGAACGTTCACGTCAACACCGTTGGATACGCATGTATACTAGAGGAATTCGAAGATTTACAAAAACAATAGTCTTTCCTAAATTTCTCGATAATTTGCTAATAAGTTTTAATGATTTTTGGTGTACAGTCCAGCCACTACAAAAACAGCATTTTAATGATTTTAACTTTGACAAGTTGACAAGAATAAAGCAAAAGCGAGATATGCAATGACGTCAGCGCATATTTGCGCTAAAATAATGCTGCCACAAAATTGTTAAATTTCTGTACCTGTATCAAATTTTGCACGTCTCCATAATTCACCATCCTGAACAACTTTTTCAAGTAACATTTTGCTGTACTTTCAGCAGAAAAGGGTTTTTATCTGAAACCAAAACAGTTTTTACTCGGTGCACTAAGCATTTCAAATAGGAAACAAGGTTACTCCTACCAACTTCAGCAAGATATACCATTTTCAAATAAAACAGGTAGGAGAATCGATTGTTTCGATACTCAGATGGATACAGTAAGCGGCAAAAAAGTTCTGCCATTTAAACGAAACATGGTATGCCACAAGTGGCGCCTCCTACTAGTGACGTCATAATTAGAAACAAATTGGAATTTCTCGCCCGCAAAAATCCCCAATTTACAAATCTTATGTAAATATTTGGATTTTTTAAGAAGTTATTTACAAATATCGAAAATAAATTTTTAACACCCTGTATCTTTTTTATTATGCGACTTGGGATAAGCATGTTAGGTTAAATCGATTTATTTTTGTCTAAGGAATCTGTGGTCTCATTTTTGCTACTTCATTTAAAAACACCCTGTATAATTGATTTAGAAGAGAAAACTGGCAGCTGAAAATACAAAATCAATGTTTCACTAAGTTTCGTAGTAAAGATATTATCTCTAACTATAGTATATTAGATAAATGCGAAATTGTTCACCAAACTATTGACACATTTTGAATTTACGTAGTCACATGGGTGACTTTCTGTACAAACCAAGAGTAAATGTAGACAGTCTTTTAAGAAACCTCTACAAGTTACATTAAAAAAATTGAGTTGTAAGCATCAGCGGTTTAGTGGGAGTCCTTAAAAGGCCGAAGTTCGTCCTACGCGTCGCTGATATATCAACGATTTTGGCGAATAACCGGACGATGACGCCAGTTCCGATATCTGGAGAGATCGCGGTCCTCGAAAACTCCAAAGAGGCTTTGATAAGGCGCCCTTGAAGCCATATTGATTCTATTATGTACTCGGTTGTCAATATTTGCCTTTGAGTTGGTTGCCCGGGTAATTAAAACACTCGATTTTCTACGGTAGAATATATTTAAGGCGGTTTCGAAGCTTAGGATTTCCAAACAAACGAAGGGTATTTCATAATTAATATGAATAAAAATTAAATTAGAATAGATATGGGATGAAAAATATATATGTCGTAGTCATTGGGCGTAATTCGTCATTTTACGGAAAGCCTAGTCATTGGCTGTATTGCCGGCAAAAGCTGTAATCAAATGAATATTCCGTTGATTGACTGAAGTTTGTCGTCATTACAAGGATTGTCTGTTTCGTGGTCGTCAAACAGAGTAAAAGATTAAACGATTACACGTTACAGCGTTTGACGGACGTTTGTTCAGTCATTTGCTGAATTGTGTTGTGTAGAATTTCGGGCCGTAATAACTAATAATTCTACTTTTTTATTGTAATTGAATAACCATATGTACAAAGTGATCTTAATATGTACAGAGTGTTCACGTAAATTTGTTTTTTAAATTTACGGTTTTACGGTTTTTGATATATTACATGTTTATTGTTAATATTATGCAACATCATATAACTGATATATTTTTAACGATTGTAAAGGTGGGTAAAGGGTATGAAAAATAAAAGAAATAAATTTATAAGAATGGTTCAATATGACCTACTTCTTCTTGAATGCAAAGCTGATAAGTTTACTAACTTTTACATAAGTATCCATTAAACCCAATTCCACGTATTACTTAGGGTGAATAATCTTATGAACTAAAAAGCCGAATCACATTATAACCAGTGGCGTATATATGAGGGATGTACAACACCTTTTGAGAAAAATATTTGGTACGTCACTGAATAGGGCATACAACTATGCGAGTTTTGGAATGACTACTACATAAGAACTGTGATAAAAAATTCTTCAGGCGCCCCGTTTTCCTGTAGAAATACCTTTATGACAAACGGTACAATAATAAGCAATGATCAATGTTTACTGAATAGTTTTACACACACTCATCTAACAAAATAATCGCGGTCTCTTTTAATTTTCTTTTTGTTGCATTATCCTCCTCTAAATTTTTTGCCGGACTCCATTGAATCAAATGACCGTCTTTTTATATAATTTTTATGTTCCTCAACTCTAACATTCATAGGTCGAGACGTTTTTCCAACATAATGTTTAATTAATAATTTTTTTAATTTTGTATATCATTTTTTGGACGTGTTTTTGACAAAAAGGATTTAGTAAATGGAAAGGTATTAGTTGTCTAATATTTTACATTTGCTATTTTGAGAACGAAAACAGATATTGTTTCTATACGTCAAAAACACAAAAGTGCGCGATAGTGATGTGATTTTTGTTATTTTTTACTTATCTGTTTTTTCATTGTGAGATTTTTTGGTTAGGCAAACTTAGTTCCAAAAATAACCCTTGACTGATCCGTTTGGCGCAAGGGCTTATTTAATTAATCTTTATTTGTTTCAGAAGTGTAGCAAAAAACCCAATTAAACTAAAGAAATCCTATTATCGTAATGTAACCACATAAATTTAATTTTTGGACTAACCGGACATTTTTATTGGAATAAATTATGTATTTATACATAACTTTAGAAAGTTTTAAGCTAGTGGGATGGCGGGACGTAAAAAATGCAAAAATCCGTTGAAACCTCCCTTTTTTAATAAAAACGCTACTAGAAATGTTTAGACAAATTTAATGCCTCGCTGGTCCGTGTGCAACTAAGTCGTTGTTCCCTGAATACACTTCACCCAAGCTGTGGCTTATTTGCCAGTTTTGACGCTCAGAAATGCATGAAGATCGATAGAGTTGTTTTCATAAATACGGCACATTAGAGCCGCGTTATAAATATATCCGTTTTGTGTGTTCGTCTCGTCTTTTCTTCGGGTCTACGTGTAACAAAACACAATATTATCGGCACTCATCTCAAGGAGCGAATAAACGAACTGGAAGCAACAGCTTTGGAAGTCGCAAGGAATGAAGGAAACGTGAAACTGTATTTATAAATCCTTTAAGAGTTGTGTGTATCAGATTTACGAAGCTTTTGTGGTTTAATGTCTCATTCGATAATTTAACATTTCGCCACAAAAAAAGAAAACAACAAAAGGTGTTGGTGTTCTACAAAGGGAATAAGATATTTTGAAAACAAGTATTTACATTTGCAATAGGTATATAAAGGAGTACAATTTTTAGATGCTGCGTTGGATTTTTGGTTTTCCTATATTATACTTAGTAGTTTTTGAAATAATTAGGATTAAATAAAAAAAACAGTCCGCAGTCAAAGGAAGCGAACTGTACGAAAAAAGTCTAAAGGCTCTAATGCGGCGATATAATGTATGCATCATAACTGCTCTTCCTTCTTCTCCATACCATTGATCAGCGATTTGGCGCGTAGTAGCAAAACAGTCTCGTAGAGCTAGTTGCCTGAAACGCCTATCTTGACGCACTGTGGTACGCCTCGGTTGACCAGTTGGTCTTCTTCGTGTTTCTCCACCTTCTTTTTTCACACGGCTGCCAATTTTGCGATAGGACAAACCAGCATCTCTATAGGCAACAGTTCTACCCCTGTCAAAATCCCTAACATGGTGATAATTTTGTTGTCTTCGAACTCGAGGCATTTTGTTACCCTCAACGCAAACAGCCGCACGCGGAATAACTGAAATTGTCTGTACCGACCGGCCTTCATAAACAGCTTTCTTCACAAAGAAAATAAGAGATAAAATTCCATTATTGCAAAAACTATCAAAGATAAAATGTGGTTAAAAGTTCCAGAAATTCTTCCTTCTGGGTGCAACACTTCTAATGTCACTGAGTATACGTCTGTTTTCCGTGAAAAATTGAACTTTGACAAGCTGTAACTTGCAAAGAATTGACAATTCGAAAACAAATTTTATTTCATACTGCTGTTATTTTAATTCGTAGAATCACCTCCTGGAATTTCCTGATGGACTTTTCGAACACCCTGTATTGTAATTTTAGCAACAAATTGTCTCGAATTGTGCAAAGTTCTGTAAATTTTATAAAATTACCAATATTATGTATTTTTACAAAGATAATAATTATGGCAATGCTGCAAGAAACGACCGCACGATAGTTGACATATCTAGCTATCTCGGACGATGATTGATTGTCATAGACGCCGACTTTCTGTAAGAAAAGAGGGTTTTGCCCCATTTTTTAAACATTGAGCTAGAATTGCAAAATAGATTTTTTATTGTCTTATAGACCTCCCTGAGCACGTGGTTAAAATGTTTGTACTTAGTCATACTTAACCCTGTATAGTTAATAATTATTACATTCAGCCCAAGAGCGGGTCACAGACGAACGTATATGTATGCAAACATCAACGCGCATTCATCTACGCGCAAACAACAACGTCTGTCTATTGGCATAATAATGTCACGTACATGATTGCGCGGTGAAGAAGTGCGTCGTACTTGTCAACCTGGTTTTCCAGAAAACATGTACGTGCGCTGTTGAATGTACGTTGATGCTCGACTGTGTGTGTCAAACAACAACGTTATTTGACACACACAGTCACGGCGTTCTTCAGTGACGTAGAAGGTAGTTATAATTATTTAAATTAATAATTATTATTTAATTTAATTAATGTGGATCGGTCAGTGGTCGCGAGGTTTAAGGCGTCAGTAGTTGAATCGAGGTGACTAGATCGCTGTGTGGTTCGACCCCCGCAGCCAGTAGACCGTATATAAGCTATATTAGTGAGATTGGCACCCTCTCTGCGGGTATGGTAGGGTGGAAGAATGCTGGCTTGGGTCAATGTGAGAGATTGATACCGGTTGACATTTGACTACCTACCTCCCTAATTAATGAGGTTTTCCTCATTCCTGCACTGAATGGTGGTTAGGGCCTACCAACGTAAGTCGTTCCTGGGCGCAAATGCGGCCTGCTTAATAATAATATGCCGCCCCCTCTCCCGCTCAAGACTTCGACTTCTGGGCTTTGTATTTTTGTGTCACAATAATCGCGCACGTCACTGCAATGAGATGCAATTCTTCCGCCATTGTTTTACGAAGATGTTGTATGTTGTTTACTGCGAACTGATGTGTTAAAACATGAATCAACGTTTGTGACCAATACACTGTCATGCTGATGTGCGAGGTAGATGAATGCGCGTTGATGTTTTAATTCATATATGTTTGTCTATGCCCAGCCATATACATGTTACAAAGCATTTAAACAGCATTGCACCAAGCACTCTTTTTTATATGTATTTTGTCTAACCTGTTACTTCTTTCTTTGCGGTAATCTTTCAATTTTGAATTCCCACGTTCGGAGTTTATCGCAAACAAAATTTTTTCACCGACGTCTCGTATAAATCCCCAATTAATCCGGGCCGGGAACCGTTCCTAAGTGGACATTTATCCCGCACATATTTCAGACAGTGTCAAAAGGTGAAAGCCCCCTGCACTCAAAGCCCGATCCGATCGATTACAAATAGAAGATCCTTTGCCCGCACAATTATAGCAATACTATTATTTATTATTATTAACGTTTTGGTATACTAAGTCAGTGCTGTACTAATTCCACATAAAAACTTGTTTTGATATCTTTCTGGTCAAATATTCAATACGTTCATTAAACAAAAGATTTTCATCTATAACAATACCCAAATATTTAATATATTGTACTTGTTCAAGACACTGACCATCAAATTTAATATTTTCATTATACTAATGTCGCTGGTTTAAGAAATACAGGGTGTTCAAGGTTTAAATTTTATTCTGAAATTTCTCAATAATTGCACAAATAATAAATCACACGCACGCAAAATACGCTAATATTTATTGACATGAAAATTTGACATAAGTCTACTAAAAAAAGAAATAGCAATATCAGCGCCTGAAAGAAAATCAGCACAAACTACATTGAAATGATTAAATGCAAATAACTCAGAAACCGGTAAAGTTAGGCGTCCTAAACAAGAGTATATTATTTATGTAGAATTTAACGGTCTTTTAGATTTTTAATAAGCATAGCTCAACAGATAAAAAAATACGTTTTGATTTACATAAATAATACGTTGAAACTAGCACTCTCTAGGATTAACGTCACAGTAAGCTTAAATTCATAATTCTCACACCAAATAAACCAATACTACCAATTTTCAGAGTCACGCTGTCAAAATTTTCTCAATGATTGAGAAATTCTAGAACAAAATATAAACCTTGAACACCTTGTATTTCTCAAACCAGCGACATTCGTATATCATAATGAACTCAAACATCATTTTTTGGTTTCTAATATCTTCAGCTTAGTGTTGACTCATTCGTTCTGATTCATGTTACAAAAACATTATTGTCAAATAACACCCGAAGCATCGAAAATTCGTATTCAAAAAGTTCGTGCCTACTGTGGAAAAAGTTGTAGAAATCCATTTCGGATGCCTAAATTGTCCCTCTACAAGACGGTAAAAGTTTTATTTTACCTACGTTAAAAAGAATCTATCAGAAATCAGCGAGTTGGTGAAGCAATTTTACTTACTATTGTGACTAAAGGGGATTCCCAGTGCGTTTTCAAATTCTACTATAAATTTAAAGGGACATACCCTGTACATCCTAGACGTCCCGACGAAAGTTTCCTAGACAAGGTGTAATCGGAGTGGAGCGTCGTGTCGGCCGGCCTAATCCAATAAAGCAGTTCCAACTTATCACGGCCGCACCCTTGCCGATAAAATTAATCACAATCTAATTGCTATCGGACCCGGGATCCGCAGGGCGGACCGCCTTTTTGTTAAGGTCAATTCTGTTGCGGTAAAAATTAGGAAATATTGCTTCTGCAATAAATATCGATGCCCCCTTCTTGTACGCCATGCCCTTCGGTTGGAAAGTGGATTAAAAGGGTTCACCTTGAAAAAATAACAAGCTGGAAGCGATTTCGCATATATGTTATATTACATTACATAACGACCGTGGATAATACCTTATAATATACGAGTGTCCATGACATTTTAGTCGAGTGCGTTAATGCTCTTTCCAGCGAATTGTATAATAGCTATTTTCGATACAAGTTGCGAAATAATGGTGTTTTAGGCACGCGACATGAAGTTTGCCACGTTGGCAACGCGTTAAGTGCCTAACACACCTATTTCGCAACATATATCATCAACATTTTTCGTAAAATCGTTTAATAAATATTCGAAATGGTTTCGACATAATCTTTGATTGAATTTGCTGATATCATCGCTAGACTATTTTATTTAAACAACTTTAACTAAGTTGCCTATACGGCTGTTGCTTTGGTATGATGTTTACAAACTATATAAACATTTTAAAAAGTTCTGAAGTTTGTGAACGTTTGTGAATAATGAAACTCGGTATTAATTCTTCATAAAACTTCAGTATGTGTGATGCAGATTCTAGTGATACTGAAAATTCTGAAATGGAAGCTGCCTTGTACATTGATTCCTCAGAAATGAAGGAATGGTATCAAAAAACTTATGTAAAATTTGATGTGTCGAAAAAAAAAATGTATGTAATATTTCGGAGAAAGTTATTTTAGTGTACTTGTCCCGGTTATCTTTAAAATGTGCACCGTCTACATTATGGAGTAATTATTCCATGCTGCGAACTACAATTTATTTGAATAAAGATATGGATATTAGTAAATATACTAATGTTATTGGTTTTCCCAAAAGGAAATCAAGTGGTTCTAGACTCAGAATATCCAAAATATTTTCCAATGAAAAGGTTGAAAGGTTTATCAAAGAGGCAGATCATGAAAAGTACTTATTCCAAAAAGTTGTCTTGGTTGTGATATATTTGGAGCCTGTAGAAAAGAAGAATTAACTTATTTACGTACAGAGCATATTGAAGATGCTAATCGTTCATTCTCAATACCAAAACTAATGTTTCTAAATTATTTACAATACCAGAGAGGGGTCAGTGTTTTGGAAATTTTCCGCAAATATGCAAGTCTATGTTCATCCACCATTGGGCACTGCTTTAGACGATGTTCTGCAACCTTCCTTGCAGATGTAGGTGCCAACATATCGATGCTCAAGAGACACGGACGTTGGAGTTCGACTTCTGTGGCAGAGGGGTACATAGAGAATTCCATACAAAATAAGCAGGCAGCAAGGAAAATTCTCGGGGAGAAAGGAAATACCACTTTTATTTCAAAAACTCAGTAGACCGGCAGCACCGGGTTTCCAATATTGAAGTTATTAGGAAAAACATATATGTTCACCTAATGTTCAATTATCCGATTTGAAAGATTGTGTTATTAATGTTTATAATAAATAAATAATCTAAAATTCAATTATTTTATCTTACTTTTACGCACATGTGCCTAAAAGATTCATTTCAAAACTGAAATGAGAATCGAAATGTCACTGTTATGCAACGATTTTACGAAAAATATTGTATTGACAACCATAAGTATATGTAATGTTGATATATCAAACTTACAGTGAATTTGAGAGAAACATAAGTATTTGTGACTTTGACATATACAGATGGAAAGTGACATTTACCACTTTCAACTCGGGTAAATGTCAAAATTCATTGAATGTCCAAAATATTTGTTTCAACAAATATCTTACTGCACATTAAAACATTCTCAACAAATTTTATTCACATTAAGTATTACTAATTATTTTATTAAATTAATTGTAACAATTGATTGGTTATAAGCGGTAACAGAAATTGTTAATCCAGCCTGAACATCCTGCGTAGAAATGTTAGTTATTAGTACTGGAGTCTGGCACTTCGCCAGATATTTTTGTGGCAATTTCAACCTGAGAATCTGTAGACCTGACGACGTACCCTTCTGCTATGGTGGAAGATTTCCATCCCTCTACTATCCTCATCTAGAGAAAGTCACCGTTATTTACCAATAGTGTGGCTGCTGTTCGTCGGAAGGTATATGTTTCATTTTACTGAAGCTTTAGAAACACTGCAATTTTTGGGCTATTGAGTGATTTTACCGAATCTTAATTGTAAAAAGAAGTTTTCATTTGGAACAAAGTGCAACATGTTTTAATTAATGTTACCCGTGCTTTATCACTCACTATAAATATTCTAGCTTAAATACTAAAAGCTTTATTATAGCTTTTTTTTAATGGGGCACTGTATATTTCTACACCATTCAGGCCGTCTTTTCGGCTTTTCGATAATATATACAGGATACTTATTTTCTACTGTTTTTGAGATATTACATGTCTAATGTCAATATGCAATATCATCGTAACTCGTAAAGTATTATATATTTTTAAAGATTTTTAAATGAAAGATATGTATCTACCAATAATTCATAATTATTACAAATGATTTAAAAACTGTAACCAACTAAATTGTTAAATCATTCTTATACTCAAAAAACTTTCCTTTTATAATATTTTCGTACTAGTCAAGGTTATCATACACTCAATATTATTCCTGATGATTTTTTCTGTGTATATAAACTTGGGAGTTGTTCAAATCTAAAGCAATTTTTTCTCCGATTTCGCTGTAATGTACTTACGATTTATCCCTACGACTTTGTAGAACTGAATTGTTTCGAATACAAACACTCCAAAGCCATTTGTTTGTCAACTTTTGGTTTCTCCCGGGTTTATTATTCCCTTAGCCTACAAAGTACACGCTGTTTTGTGTAGATTAGTTCCAATGGATATTTGTTCGCGAAAGTTTCATTCAAAATCTCGTTTCTACGCCACTGCATTTCATTTAAAATACGAAACTTTACGAAACTGAAATCATGGTTATGATTCAGAGGGTTTTACATTTTATTAATATTACCCAGCTTAAATCAAGAGATTCCCATTGTTGAAATATAGTTATTGGATCAAGTATGCTCCTTATACCATTACAACCTATTCATTATATCACTAGTGTTCACTTCAGTGCGATACACTTCAATATCCCTACAAAAATAAATCCAAATTATTTTAGTCTGGAGATCGTGGAGCCATGGTACGGATCCTTATCGTTCAATCCATTTTACCCCTTGAACTTCATTAAGGTACTCCCAAACATATTACTTAGTCATGTTGGGCTTTATAATCCAGAGTTTCGTAGCCACTCCTTTAAGATACTTCTCAGACTTATTAAAAAGAAAACGCTACATGTCTACATAAATGTTTTTAATAACAATAAAAAAAGATAGATAAAGTGTTAACAAAAATTAAGAAAACAACTGTTACAACAGATATTAAACGAGACACTTTATGAACCTTCAATTGACACGCGACACGCTAAAATACGGAGAGTAGCCTATGACTTTACTATAATTCTCAGCAATTACAATTTCTTACCGCGAAAATGGAACTGCCTACCCCGAAGGTACCTACAAACTTGGTTCAATTCCACCCTTGAGAAAAGGAGCTGTATTTTACAGTCTCGTCCCTGACTATACAGGGTGATTCAGTCATAATGTCATTAATTTTAACCACGTATTCGGGAGGCCTAATAAAGGCAGAAAATCGAAAAAAATTTTTTTTACTTGACCTTTTAAAAAATAAACAAATCACTCTATAAAAATCAGTAACCCGACGCTCCTGGTGCGTTACGAACTTTCTGATGGCGCACCCGACGATAATCTAATGCCACAGACTTGCCATATTAACCATGGATGCCACATCATGTTTACATACATAATATCGTCTAACACATCAGCGTGTTATTCAAATTTACCTCCATTTAGCATTCTGCATTTCCCGCATTTCTTTCCCCCCAAATTTGTAGATCATGCCACACATTAGAGGGGATGGAGAGAATACAAGCAGTAAGCAGTAGTTTGTTTATTTCGGTCTAACCTCACGTATTTGGCGTAAATTCACAAAGCATAATTTTACAAATTCCGAATATGTGGAAATGATAGTGTTATACGGAGAATGTTTACGAAATGCGACTGACCCTAATTTTATTAATAAAGTGCTATGGACGGATAAGTGCAGTTTTACTTTGTCTATGGTTTTACTCGAACTGTGAGCTGTAAACAGGTTAGTACCATACTACTTAAAAAACATTAAATTTCTAGGCTAGATGTACGTAACTACAAACTGAAATAATTAATTGTACTTACGAGTAATACTAAAAATTCATATTTATTTGTAAAACGTAGTGAAAACGTAATATCAAAATTATTAAACTGTAATAACCTAACATTCGAAAACATTTATTTATTATCTAAATTTGTTTTTATTAACAAATAAATCAATATTTAAGGAAAATTCATTCATGTATCTAGATTAAAAAAAATACTTTTACTCCTTGTCGTTAAATAACAGTACAAAAACCTCTAGGTTATTGACTTAATAATACCGTAGGTCAAGGTCAAGATTAACTCTCGATAACTTAGATTAGCGGCGTGCCATTTCGGTCTTGGACACCTTTCTGTCGACAACACGATGGTTTTTTATTACTTAGTATTTAAACACGAAACACTTTTCAGCTTCTCTTAATAATTTACCCATTGGGTATAGGTTTTTTATGTAATGTACGTAAATGGTTTATTACTCGGTTTATTATTAGACACGTTGGAGTTTTGTTGCAGTCATAACAGCTACATTTGCTCAGAGAAAAATCGACACGCGAGTGTACGGGTATCGTTTGATTGGGCCGTATTTTCTACGGGAAAACCTGAGTGAACCGCGTTACTTGCAATACTATTTAATAGAATTATTTGATTATTATTATTTGATTTTATTGGATATTAACATTTTAAATTATTATTGGCTGAAGTTGAACTGAGCAAGAAAAAATGATATTCTAAAATAGTCAGTACAACCGTTTATTTGTGATGTCTAAAACCTAGGTGGGTAGGTACTATATAGAAAAACACAACATTGCATCAGGTCGACATCGAGTTGAACTGTGAGCTGTAACCGACCAAGGCTGTGTGCGGTCAGTGACAGTCTGAAAAGGGGGTTTAATGATTTGAAAATATTTTTTTTCGGCGTAAATATGCATTTAGATTTTTTTTTAATCACGTATTCGCATTATACTCATTATTCCCTATCTCCTCTTAAAATTAATGACTTTATGACTGACTCACCCTGTATAAATCTAAGACATTTGGCACTACTCAAACCTTGTTTTCTAGAATTTCTACGCCTCTTATAGAATATTCTCTTTTTCTGGTGGTGCCAAAAGGGCATCACATGGCCAGAGGGTTTTTGGTAATTTCTTTGCAATCGAAATTGTTTGAGCAGAAACAATAAATTATTTGTTTGAGTGAGTTTGGAGACAAACTGGCCTCTGACAGCTTTTACTTACATGTTTGAACTCATTACAAATTATGGCTAGAAAGTCTGGTCCCCCCGTTAAACCGACAACCCGCTTTGACTGTGTTACAATGTCAAACATTTAAACCTACAAATTTAGAATCACGTCGCGTTTGTTGCGGCGTCTCCTGCCTCATATTAAGTTAAGGTAAACGGAACAACGCACCAGACAATACCAAAGTTAAACATAGCAAATTCAGCTCGATTATACGTATTCCGTATCATGCCAAATCAAACATCTGACAGTATCTCAGGATACACGCGCCCGACATCACGACCAGATGCAAAAGCGGCCTCATTTGGAATTTAAATCGATTGGCCTCGGGTAAATTTGATGGCTTGTATAATTTAGCCGATGGGTATGGCTCAAGGCCGTTGTTAAGGGACACTTCGCAAATACGTGTTATCCGCAAGCTGGATAATTGGATTGTGCGTCTGTGTTTAGACAGGACGGATACACACTTCGACATTTCAACCACAACACTTTTGGCGTCTCGTTACACGTAATAGCCGCATTTGTTTATTCTGAAGCAGTGACGGTAAGCCGTTTATTTTAACATTTAGAAAAACAGCAGTACTGCTCTGTCTAAACTTTATCGTCTTCATAAGCCTGTTGTTCTTAGAGCTAGGGAGGTGCGGCTCTTAACAGAGGTGTACTCAGTTATTATGCCTAGTGCTGGCACCTTGTCTTGCTTTTCCTTGATCTTGTCCTGGTCTCGCAAGACAAGACAAGACTTAACATTTCGAATTGTAAGATTTTAAAAAGTCTTGGGAGAAAAGTCAAGAAATATTGCCATGACAAGAAATCTTACAAACATAAGAACGAGAAAAATAATTGCATTTCGATTGTGTTAAGGCGTGGCAGACAAACATGTACGGTTCATTATTAACGACTTTTTGTGGGATATTCGGAAAAGAGTAAGAATACTATTAAATTTTTCGCACTTGCAACTGAAACTGAAATTTGTTTTGATGCTTGCATCCCGCCGTTAACTGTGTTTCTAAACCATACAACATTAATTTGTAACAACATATTTATCGTTATTTGCAAGACAAGACTTTTTCAAATTTTACTAGATTTCTTTTTTCAGTCAACACTAATTAGGTTAAAAGAAATAAATAACGCAAACTGAAAGCATAGTGATCCCGAGGGTTATAAGGATATATGTTTTCGATGAAATGATGTGGATTCTAATGTTGCAATCGTTACCGGAATACATTTGACTTCTTTAAACTGGGCTTGTAAGAAACGGTAGCGGTCGTCACAGCTGCTATCTGCTATTTATGATGTATCGATATCGTATATCAACGTTTAAACGTTCATTGTCATATATTAATACCCTCGACATTCGAGATGTCGTCTGTAGTTTTTCGTAGGTGCCTTTAAATACTATACAGATTTGGAAAGTGAGGACCTTGATGGTGAATTGTATTTTGCCGCTTGCGTGTATTTGTGTCATGCTACACGCATACTTCGACCACAGCGTGTTTGCATCAAGCAGTGTTGCCAGGTGGGAAAAATTCAGTGCATGAGAATAATTTCAAAGAAGCATGAGGTTTGGAGAAAAAATCATGAGATGGCTTAATTTATCAAAAAACACTTCTTGACACAGCTTAATTTTTAATTACTTTTGTAATGCCATTTTTATTTCATTAAAAAGCATTATGTTCTGCTATTTTATGATAATATTACATTGTAAGTAGGTAGTTACAGGTACTTACTTAAAAGTTATTAACCACGTAACCTTTCTAATTTATTTTATTGTTAGGCCGGGCGAACGTTGAGGCGCAGTTGACGTGACGCAAGGTGACTCGCGGGTCGTAAAATCTGTTGTTTCCAGAAAATTTAGGTACCCTTACGGAATAGAGTTAAGAATAACTGCAATACAGCGTGAATACAGCACACACACCGCATATCCGTAGACTGTCATACCCGTTTATGTATTCATTGATAATTATTAAGAGAGTAGTCTACAATAGAGGACATTTCAAGTACCCAAATATTGTAGATACCTATCTCTGTCTATTCAATTTTGCCCTCGATTTTGCCTTTATTTTTCGTTAGGTCTTTGTTTTGGTAGATTTCAAAGAGTAATTTTAATAATTTTATTATTTCTTTTTGTGTCTATTAAAAAGCATGAGATTTTGTAATCAAAATATGAGAGCATGAGATTTCCTCGGAATACATGAGATCTGACAACACTGGCATCAGTTGACCGGACAGTTAGATTTGCAATGGCGAATTGGCGTTGGCGATACGGAACCGATTACCGTAGTAGTGGGGAATGCTAGACCAATGCACGTCGCCGCCCCTCTTAAAGTTTGTACCTTCCCTGGAATGAAGCGGCAATTTCTACTTTCTCTGTAAAGATCCGCAATTTCCGAATCTGTATATTCGAGTTACCATTGGCTACGATAGCTATGGGTTTGTTCCAACAACAGCAAGAATCGATTTCGAAACGTCCAGAACTAGTCAGTCAGTTCAGTTGTTATTGGCGAATACGACATAAGACGAAGCCGGTCAAACATTTCTGACAGTTCTGAACCAGTTCTCTGCGGCTGTTGGAACATACCTTATGCTTCCCTCAAAACTACTAGAATTACACCTGATGTGGAAAAGTTAGGAGTTGCCTGTGGAATGGGGTCGTGACAAAGATGCTCGTTTTGCAGGCAGACACTGACAGTATTTCACCCAAGTTTGTGTTTGTTAGAGCCTCATTAGGAATAAGAAGACCAGCAAAGATATCATCTTCACAGACAGATGTAAAAACAATTTCGAAAATGATCTTTGACCTACCCTTGTCATTCTCGGGCCTTTATGGAGCCCCTTTTCAAAACCCTTAGGTTCATATATCGATTTCAGTTCATATTGTTGGTACTACTGCTGTTACGTTCGGAATCTTTCCTCTGACAACAATGGTCCACTGCGATATTCCCTAGTATCGTTCACACGTTTCATCGTTATTGATTCTCGGCATCTTCAGGAGTGACACCGCTTATGCTTCGTCGCGTTTGACCAGCTGGCTAGGCTATGGCATAGCAGAACAGTAAAATATAGCAGATTAAATATTCCCGTCATACTTGTTTTTTTTATAATACAGTTAAATGTTGTATACCTATGATTCACTATGGCCACAGAAGTTATGACATGGACTCTGAAAACACCTTGTACGTATTCGATTCTTTATTATTTTTGACTGTGGAGACTACTTAAATATTTTGTATTTATAATACTATCGGTATATTAATTATCGTGACGTTATTCTATATTTAAACTGGCACGAAAAGCTAGTGAAATATTTTAGGAGGGTGAAATAACAATTTGTATTTACATATTTCATGGAAAAGGAATGAGGTACTTATTGTACCTTATCAGAATTTTAAATTAGCTGTCACTAGTGTGTTTTGATCTACCTACACTAGGTGAATATAAAGTTTTATACCCCGGAGATTCCACAGTATTTTTTGCAAATTTTATTCTGCTTATATTATACATACAGGACGATTCAGTCATAATGTCATTAATTTTAAGAGAAGACAGGGAAAAATGAGTATAATAACGGATATGCGTTTTAAAAAAAGCATATTTACGCCGGAAAAAATATTTTCAAATCATTATTTAAACTCCCCTTTCAGAGGGGGCCTGACATGAAGTTGCAAAATTTAAATATTTTTCTATAGTGTAATTAATGCTATAAATAATTTTTTTAAAGTATGCAATTAACATTTTACATATAAAATTACAAAACTCCAACGGATCAAACTTAACCAATCACATTTCATTACATAAATCTATATATATATATATAAAATTCTCGTGTCACAGTGTTAGATGCCATACTCCTCGGAAACGGCTTGACAGATTTTTATGAAATTTTATATGTGTATTCGGTAGATCTGATAATTGATCGTAATCAATTTTTCATACCCCTAAGTGATAAGGGTGGTCCACCCCTAACACTTTTTTAATTTTTTTTTTTTGGACATTATTTAGTTTTATTTTTTTAGGATAGGGCAATAAGAAATACATAGGTACAACCCTTAATTTTCACCCTTCTATCACAAACCCCTATTTTTTAATAGCCATTTTAGTAATTTAATCATTTTTAACCTTGGTCGATCTCAAGGCCAAACGATGTCCGTTTGTGGCTTAGATTTGAGAACACCATGTTTTTCACACGGACAATTACATGTGGCATGCGCAGTGGGCAAACCATCCAGTTTGTGTTGGCTAAAGATGGACTCACTAAAAATATCGTATACTCCATTGCAGTAAGAGACTAATAATGTTTATTTTTTATTTGTGATAATTTGTGATAGAGACGTAATTTGAAATTTATTAGGTAAGATAATAAAAGTACAATGAATTCAAAAAATGAATGTTTTGTGTTGTTGGGGAACGTTGCTTTGTACCCAAACAGAGTGATATGACTGATGTGTGTTGAATGGCTTGTTGTAGGATTGACGTTGTTTCCAAAATGAAAGTCCAATATTTTAACTTTACGTTTAATACTGACAACTATAACATTTCTCGAAGGACCATACCAAAATATATTTAAAAACTGAAGTTGACACAGTGCAACAGGCACAACAAACTTATTCTACAATGGTGTACATATAATGGTGTTACAAACGAGTGATGTATATGGAATGAATGAATTTATTTTCGTAAACTGTGAGGAAACCTCTTGTACCTAATTAGGAGGGTTTCTGCCTCGTCCTCGATCTCCCACCCTCTTTCTGGGTATTCACAACTTTCCCTTGTAGGAAAGGCAATTTCGGAATTCCATATCGGTGCAGGACGTGACAAAGCGCTCTTTTACAATTACAATGCTATAAAGTATAATAATAATAATAATATCTCTACCCCTCATTCTAATCACAAGGATTAGCCCAGAAGTCGGAGATTTGTGCGGGAGAGGGGGCGGCATATTATTATTAAGCAGGCCGCATTTGCGCCCAGGAACGACTTACGTTGGTAGGCCCTAACCACTATTCAGTGCAGGAATGAGGAAAACCTGGAAAACCTTATTAATTAGGGGGGTGGTCAAATATCAACCGGCATCAATCTCTCACATTGATCCAAGCTAACATTATTCCACCCTACCATACCCACAGAGAGGGTGCCAATCCTCTCCACGAATATAGCTTATATACGGTCTACCGGCAGCTGGGCTCGAACCAACTCCGTCTAGTCACCTCGATTCAAGTACTAACGCCTTAAACCGCGCGACCCCTGACCAAAGTAGTAAGATAATAAATAAACAACCCTTAATATAAATGTTTACAACAGATATTACTAAATAAAAATATAAAAATATAAATCTGCATAAACAACTAAAATAAGGTACAGTTGATGTACAGGGTGAATAAACCTTTCTAACCTATCTTTGTTGAGGGGAATTCTCAACACGTGTTTTGTTATTCTTATAGGCCGTCATCGCTCACTATGCTCCATTCGTCTTTTAGTCATTACCACATCTCCACACTCTTATAATAAGTTAGTTATTTTTTATTTATCTACCAAAATGTTCACTAGAAATAATTCATATGGTAAAACAACGTTTGCCGGGTCACCTAGTAGTGAAATAAAATCCAATACTCACTAGGTTCAATTATTAAGAGAGACTGAAACGTTTTTTTCTATTTAAATACAGCCAGTAATGGAAAAACTGTCGTGCTGTCAATAAAAAACACTCCAAGACATACCTATTCATTGATCAACAATCCCGCAATCCGAGTCTTACTACCGTATTTAGATCAATACCCTGTCTACTCAATGGCAAGCGCAGCAGAACTGCTAAATAATAATAGAAACAAACAATAATTAAAGTTGCATTTTTATAACCCTGTGTAATCAATGGGAAATCATGAGAATTTTATAATAAATGCCAACCGCAGTAATCAGCGCTAACATCGGATAGACTGTAATCGGCACAAGGCACAGCTAAAAAGCTGGCTTGGCAGTTCAAATTCCCGTTTAATACGTTACCGGTGGAATAAATCCCATATCGTTCGGGTTCGTTTTTCTATGCAGACGAGTCCTCCTTCAATATGGAACAGATGCACGCGGTCCTTCTTCATCCATCAGTTATTATTTTCGCGTGGTAGAGGTTGGTGAATTTTGTGTTTGTGTAGTCGGTGTAGTTTATAATTATTAATAAAGTTTTCCTAAATAAAGATACAATTCAAGTTGGGTAAGGTGAAGTACTGAAAGACAGCAATTGCCCTGTGTTGAGCAGAATCGTGGAAAAAATTATAAAAGACCCTTTAATAGACATGTGCATATGTGTTTTTCGTGTGCGTCTGTGTTATTCGGTACTTATTTATCATGAGTAATGAATCTGATTCGGATTCAAATTGATACTAATCAAATGCGATTTGCATTATTTGGGAGTATCAACGTACGAGATCAACTTGATTCTGCTTTCTAGAACATAACGAAAAGGTAACACAAAACAGGTATGTTTTTGATAAATGAATTTTAAGTTAGTACTTGGCAAAACGCTTAATGAATACCTTAAAAATGCAACAATGTTTAAAAGTATCTCAAAGAATATACAAAATGCATACATTTTAGATTGCAAACAATAAGAAGTTTGTCATTAGAAGAAAATCTATCACTCCATTCACCGAACACGCTATTATTATATGCATGTGGTACTGGCAACACTGCTGGACTTTTATAAAGCTTCAATACTCGTACGCATCATCAGAAAATGTGTAGCGTACCAGGAGCGTCGTGTTACCGATTGTTATGGGGTGATTTGTTTCTCTTTTGAAAGGCCGAGTAAAAATGTTTTTTTTTCTTCGATTTTTTGTCTTTATTAGAGCTTCCGAATATATGGTTAAAATTAATGACATTATGACTGAATGACCCTGTATAGACATCAAGAAAAATCAAATTTCATTTTAACATTTTTCCGAGTTATAAGCGATAATTGATATTTAAAAAAAAAACTTTGGCACTGCTTAATATTCTAACGGTGCATTTCTCCCAACTTGACAAACTTCGTCGCAAAAACAAACGATTTTATTTATTTATTACTTTTGTGTTTTGTATATTCTAAGCCATTTCCTGTTTCTATTGTTCCAGCCGTGGCAACCATCACCGACGCTCTCGACGACATCTACTGCCTCCAGGAGTCCCAACCGCAGGAGCGCGCGCACCTGCTGGCCCTCTTGGAGGACACCCGTCTCCACGTCCTGCTGGAGGTAAGTGAACTCCACGCGGGGCGCATGCCTCCTATTTACTACCGGCCACTACGGCGGCGACGGCAACGGCCATTGATCGCTGTCACCCTCGGCTCTCGAGTCTCGTGCCGGATTTTCCCGTCAGACGCGTGCATAGGGTGACCCAAAACAGCGCGGCGGTGAAATTCGTTTGTACGCGTAGTGGGCAATGATTTATTTATTTATTTATCAGTACAATATCCAACAAGCAAGTTGCCTAACTACAGGATAAACAAAATAGTACAAAAAATAAAGCAATTATAAAAACAAAATGCACGTAAAACTTGAGCAATAAAAGTAAATTTCAAACATGCCTGTACTTAAACAAATAAGCAAAACAAATAACTAATGTATCAAAATAGTATGTTAATATGATAAATATGTTAAAACAATAAAAGCAACAGATATAATCAAGTAGGTACGTTATATGTATCAGAAAGAAACGTATATTAAAACCTAACAAGTCAATAGTATGTTAAAATAATAAATATGTTATAACAAGAGCAATACATAAAAATCAAAATCAAGCATATAGTTATACAAACTCTTCATCTGATTAACGTGCAGAGAATATCCAACCGTGACGCAATTTCGGTGTAACTACTAACCATGGGGAGGCTCTATATATAGATTAGTGCGGTAATTTCTCATATAATAATAATAATATCGAGAAGTATCGAGATCTTCTCTCCGAGCTCCGCAGGCTGTATCCAGACCACTCTGTTAAGATTGTGGTGCAAATTATAGGCGTCCTGGGTGGAATGAGACATACGTTGCTTTCTGTCTTAAAAATCATACCGGCTTGCCGAAATTCGGCAGAGATCTTATCCGGCAGAATGCAGAAGGCAATCGTCCTTGGTTCACTACGTCTGCTCAGAACACACGATTTACGGGCGCAATGATTACTGACTCCACGGAGTGGAGAGTGGTCATTGCTTGACTCTTCAGAACATCTCCGAATGTGTCGGAGCTTCGGAAGGTGTTACTGGAAAAAAAAATAATAACAATATAGTTAGTAATATGGAACACATACCTACTATTAATTACTATTATTCTTTTATTGGAACGTTGTTCGACAATTAATAAAAATAGTTACCAAATAATAAACAGATCAAAACTAAAAGGTACTGTTAGAAACAAACTGTTTGTTTAAAATTAGATTTTCTATTCTCTGTGCAATTTGGTACTGTATTTTAGAAACACCTTATATGTAAATGACCGCCAAAAGAAAAAAGAAAAAAAATATAAATATAAAACGGTATTTTAAACTCGTTTAAATAATTGTAGGTTTTTTAATAATTGAGGTGACGGCTTCAAATAATCATAAAATTCTTGCTAGCAATGACATATTAATTTAGGAAAGCATTTGCAACAAAAATAGGACGAAAATCAATATTTGAGTCGGATGATCAATAAAGAGGTTAAATGTGTGCCTCATTTGTTACTGTAGCAGGTCTGATACAAGTTAAATCTGTATCGATGAAATTCATTGAAATAAAAGCTTGTAATATGTCACGACAAATTTGACGTGTAACGAACCTGACACGAGAGTTAGAGCCATACATTAAATATCTCCGATTTTCCAATTGTTTATTGGCGGCTACAGAGTACCAAAATTGATGGTTCCACCATTAGGTATACAGGACAAGAGACTGCGTTCTGTTGTTTGACAGATCTAGGGGACCTATGGTTAGGTGGTTAGGAATCGGCTCAGTTGATGCTATCAATTTTAAGAATGTGCCAAAAATTTAACCAGTTTGTTACTTACACTATGTGTTTATAAATAATATACTGTATAATACACGGTGTCTGTGAAAGGTTGGGAAATTTCGGAGCTGGAGAGTTACTTGAAGAAGTTGTTCAGAACGGTAAATTATGGAGACGTGCAAAATTCCAAAAAGATAGGCCTGCTTTGATAAAATCTTTGTGCTTTGTTGAAAAATGGTTTCAAAATCAAACCTCGCCGATCTTTTTGAAATTTTGCACGTTCCCATAATTTACTGTTGAACAACTTTTTCAAGTAACATATTTCTGTATTTTCGGTAGAAAAGGTACTTTACCCGAAACGATAACAGTTTTCAATCAGTGCATTGAATATTTCAAATAGGATTATTTCGAAAGCTGTTACTCCTAACGATTTCAACAGGGTATACCTTTTTCAGATACAACAGGTAGGAGAATCGATTCTTTCTATAGTCAGATGGATACACTAAGCTGCAAAAAAGTTCTGCCATTTAAAAGAAGTGATGTGCCATAAGTTGCGCCCTCTACTAGTGACGTCAAAATTGTTTAAACATTCTTATTTGCCGTGACAAAAAACAGAATTATGCCAATTTTTTTTAATGCTCCGACAGATATTTCAAAATAAAATTCTAGTATTGAACGTCCTGTATTTTTTAAACCAGCAACATTCGGATAAGGCATATTTGGCTCAATCGACTTTTTTGGTCACCAGTATCTCTAGCTCCGAGATTTCCCAACTTTTCACAGACACCCTGTATACTACGTGACAAAGAAACATAAACACTCATTAAATATCATTTTATTTTGATATTTTTTTTAATGTTTTTAATTATTAAATCTTCGGGTTTCTCTGTTAAGTAGCCTTAGTTAAAAAATTTAAAGTATTGGTGCTCCTTGATTTGACGGAAACCAGCAGAAATCAGCGTATCAGTTTTTAGCCTCTGCTGACTCCAACACATTGTGATGGATCTAAAGGAACAGGGAAGACGTTGACTACTATGAAATTTATTCTGAGGAATGTAACTATCATCGCCGATGTTTATTGCTAATAACCCTTTGTCTTGAGTCAGCAGTTCAAGAGAAAATACTGGAAAATCATTGTCACGTGATCATCCAGCATTATCACGCATGATAACGTCAAAAAATAATCTATTTAAGAACTCGGTTGAAAGGTTATTCCACATTCCGCATACGCTCTGTTTTCATGATCTTCTTCATAGGTTTTCATGTCTTCCATTTTATATTGAACAAACCTTCGAAGATTACATTTTGATGATGTCACGCTTCAAAATTGGGTTGATAGGTTCTCCAGTATGGTAGGATTATACCAATTTTAAAAAAGTAGATGCAATTGACTGCAGAAACCTATAACAGAGCTATAGGGGAGTACAAGCGTGGTTTAAAAAAGGGAAATCAACAAGGGATCATGGGTGAATGCAATCTTTACTGCATATTATGAATGTGCTAGTAAAACAATAGTGTTATTCATAAAAACCACATGATTCTGTTAGAAGGAATAAACTAAAGACAATAATGGAGATACCAATTAAACTAGCTACTGAAAATGACATTAGATAATACCAAAAGCAAAGTGCGAGTAAAAGGTGAATGTTCAGACGGATTTACTATTGACAAAGTACCCAGACAAGGAGACCCACTCTGTAAGTTATGCAGATGACTAATGAATTAGAAAAAGTAACGAGAAAACTTGCGGAGCAAGCAAATGAAGTGGAATTGCAGATAAATCAAGAGAAAAGTAACCTTTTGAGAATAGGAGTACGAAGAAGTATATGAATACGTGTATTTGGGAGCGCTAATAACAAGTAATTGTACGAGAAACAAGAAATTAATAGGAAAGAAAGTTCGGCAGCAATTAACCACTTAATGAAATCAAAAGATTTGTCCAGGGGAGCGAAATTTAGGATATACAAAACAATCTTAAGGACAATGGTGTATGTCACGTTTGGGTGATTGGAAACTATAAGATATAGGAAAATAGTTAAATAGTGACAGTTTTTGACAGTTCTGTTGTTAACTTAATAGTGATTGCATACCGGTCCTAGCTCTTTAGGTTTTGAATTATTTTGAAAAAAGTATACCTGGCGTTTAAAAAAAATCTCTTAACTTTTTTATTTAGAGGGATTGTTAAAATCTAAAAATACTTTTTCACAGGTTTTGCAAGAAATTTCACTGTATATTTAGATTTTCGTTTTTTTAAATAACTCAAGAACCTGACAGCCGGATTCATGAAATGGGCGTAGCGTTAGTCGGACTAACCAGCTTTGCGCCCGTGTAAAGCGCGTTAATCGGACTAACCAGCCGTGCGCCCATTCACGAAACATGCGTTGCTAGGTAGCGAAACATGCGTTGCTAGGTAGGCTGTTTATTTACGTCCATATTTGCGCCAAAACTTAGACCCAGTATTGTACCTGTCTAAAAATCGCGTAACTTCGGCCTCTAGTTCCTTGCGTTTCCCATTGTATATTTAGTATTTATATTCAAAAACAGTACTTTTCAGTGCTACGGATTAGTTAACATATCATAAAGTAAGTATTATACATAGTAGTGAATAGGAGTATGCCTTTTATTTAAATTGGTGCAACAGATGCCTAAATTTTTCGCGTAACCTCCGCTAGTCTGACTAACGTTACGCCTTGTTGATGAATCTGTATGTGAAGAACTAGAACTGGTCTGCAAGCGCCATTAATTTAGTAACTATCCATATTACTAAATATAAATACTAGTTAAGAGAACACCCATTGAAGTGGGAAACGAATATTAAGGAGAATCCTAGGGACAAAGAAGATGGAGTATGGCTATGTAAGGAGAAATAATGAGCGAATATATGGAATATACAATCACAAATACTCGTAGATGAAGTTGTAATAACCAGAAGAGTGCAGTGGCTAGGGCATCTAGAATGGATGTAGATGAAAGGACAGTGAAAGCAATAGTACGAAGTAAACCTAAGTATAAGAAGAAGATGTAGATTGAGGAAGCGATGAGGAGGAAAGCGCGAAACAGATGGGACTGGAGAAAATTACCCAGCTTTTGACATACAAAGCCTGTAAGCAGCTTTAAGTTCTCCAATACCAAACACCATATTTATTGACTTGAAAAACTATATTACTGAAGAGCAATATATTCTAAATTAGTTGATTATTAAGAAGGAATGTATTGTGAAATCAATAAAGCCGCTAAGAACAAACTTACGCATCCAATCAATATTCGCTTGAACAATTCAAATGCTGTAAGAAAAGTGATCAATTTTATGTAATCATTTATACTTCCAAGCTAACAAATTGGCATAATTATTCCGGGAAAACGTAATTATATAAGAAAAGGGCGACAAATGCGACTCAATTAATTCCACAAGCGACGCTGATTACCCCGCATTTCAGTCGGTTTAGTTTCCAGCATCAAAGTCCCTATAAAAAGTATATTATGCGGCGTTTTTCACCAAGGCATTGTTGTAGACGGTGAAATATGCATTTCACACAACACTATAACCCAAGATAAAACGGTAGTGCCAACTAAAGGAGTCTCTTAAACCTGGCATTCCAGCCAGCCGTTCCAAAGTTTGGGCTTGAAATATGGGAGCTTTATCAGTTCGCGATATGTTATATTTACAATACGAAAACGTTGCCGTTTTCGGCGTACGCTTCAGATACCGTATCTGTTTCCGTTTTCCGCCAGTGAATCACTTTGGGGATGGTGGTGTAGAACGTGACTGAATAAACAAGAGTTTTAAGACAATTTAATGATTAGAGCAGAGTATTCGTGTTTGGAATTCAGCTGGGTTTGTCTGTTGTGCATTTGTTTTTTAATATAATGAAATCAGTAGCTTAAATGAATGAATGAATGTGAAGTAACGCACCAGAATGTAATAGCACAACTCTAATGGAAAATTACTCTTTGAAATGTAAAGTACTATTAAGTTATTTATAAAATTCTTATGTAACTTTTAATTTCTTTTGTATTATTAGTTACCCTGGGTTTTAATAACTTTACTATGTAATGTTCATCTAAGATTTATTTTTATTTTTCCACTTTCATTGCATTATTAACCCGTAATGTAATGTGGATGTAAAATTAATATAAATAAGAAACTTACTCATTATATTACCTACACTATTAGTAGCATTGCGTTAGTTAGTACAAGTGGCATTATTGTTTGCAAGGACTTTATTTGGAAATTTTAAAGTCAACATAAAATAACGTTGTCGTTTCCTTTGTATTTCCAAAATTGAAGTTTTCTAAAAGTATAATAATTAATAAGTAAATGAGTATACTTGCGACAAGAATTCAGACGACTTACGTCATATAAACAAATGAATAATTCATTATGTTTTTATCAAAATATTTAAGAAACTGCAACTGATAGTAATAAAACTATATACTACACTAAAAGTTTGCATTATATATTGCACTAAATCGCAAAAAATTATTTTTTTTAACGCGACCAAATATGGAAAGTTACGTTGACAATTAAAACAAATGTGTAACGTCAGCCGTGACGTAAGACGTCTGAATCCTTGATGCGAGCATATATACAAAATAATTTTTCTACGTTCATGCAAAAAACAAAACTTTATTGAACTATAGTTAGTGGAAAAAGTGGTTCTTTATTGCACTAGTGTAATAAAATGTTTATTGCATTCATCTGTCATTCTACTACAGCGTTTTGTCATCATGATAAACATAAACGTTTAAATCGATGTCACATTTTCCGAGACTTAGTGTCATCTAAATAACAGTTTTTGGTTTTTGCATGAATGTAGAAAAAATGTTGTATGCAACTCGTACAAAAAGTGCTTATTGCTCTCGACGTGTTGTCCTACTCGGCCTGACGGCCTCGTTTTACAATTTCACGTCGCGTGCAATAAACACTTACCTTTTGTACTTGTTGCATTAAGTTAGATCGTTTGTACATACTTCGGTGAGAATATTCGTCACTTAACTGTTGCGATTATTAAAGTAAATATACGAATAGATGATTTTGGCTAAAGAAAAACAACTAATAATCTTTTTCCTATCAAGTCGAACTACGTATCGAATATTCAGTTAAATTTGCGGCGTTGTCGTTTTTTTGAAGCAATGGTTGTGACGTCACAGAAACTAATTATATAAATAGGCGAAAAAAATAAATGAGCAGATTTTTAATCCGTCTATCGAAATGGATTATTTTTAAAATTTCGGATGCGAGGCCAGTATTCACTGTAATTCTACATGACTATTTGAATTTTTATCAAAAGTTACTATGTTGTTACTAAGCCGTCAACCCTTTGGCACAGCTTAAATAACAATCAGCTCACAGACTCGTATGAGCGGGAACGTCTCGCGCAGATCTTCGCGCATGCCGCAATTTTGGGATAAATCGCGGCAGGGACGTGTGGTTGTAAAATATGCCCTTATAGCCATACCGTCAACGACTGCGTTATTGGCGCACGAATGCTGCATTTTGTGGTTTGTTGATTTTCTTGTATTTTATACTGTTATGTTATTTTATTTTTAAACAATTTCAAGTAAAACAAATTTATATTTAGTATGACACTTTCTAAATTGGGACAACTATTTTTAATCCGGTCCTGACTTGTATCCCAAAGAGAGAGACAACAAGCTTCAAGGACAAATTTTCAGGTTTTAATACTTCAAAGGTGCCGCCGTAGAGTCTGTGAGCTGATTGTTATTTAAGCTGTGCCTTTGGTTCATTTGCTAAATGTTGCGTACTACTTTAAATTTGTATAGATAAAGTGGATATCTCCAAATTTTCGAAGTTATTGGCATTTTTGAAGCAACAAAATCTAGGGTATGTATCCAAGAAGTAAAGCACTTACTCCAGTGAGAACATTGCGGCGTTTTTGAAGAATGCACCTGATAATACAGTGCCTTCATAAATGATTACAAGCCACGTGATCAAGGTCGAGATTCCTAAATCAATCGCAGAGCAATGAAGCCACGGTATGATATCTATAAAGGCTGTACTCATGGTTATATGACGTTTCGCCCCCAGCGTCTAGCTCCCACTGTTTTGCCCCCGCCGTTTCGCCCTTGGAAGTTTCCCCCCGTACCGTTTTGCCCCCGACTTGGTCGCCCCCAATAATTTTAGTAAATAAAAATGAAGCCAATTTTAAAATAATTATTTTTATTAAAATTCTAAATTATTAGCAATTCCTAACAAATAGTCCATATTGTTACGAAGGCTCACCTACCTTTTTGGATTGTTAATTGTGTTCCTGTTCACGTTGGAATTTATAATTGAAGCTCACCTACCTCGTTAGTTTGTAAATCACATTTCTGTTTATGTTAGAATTTATAATTTTTGTGATGCCTTTATTTTGACGTTTTCCGGAATATTCCAGGCTATATTCTATTTGTTGCTCGACACGTTCTCGAGATCTCAGAAACTTCGAGAACTGTAAAAACCTATATAAGCAGATTATTTTCGGCGCTGGAGTCAGTTTATATTGAGCAGCCAAACGCGAGTGACAAACGTCAAAGTAAAGCGTTGACAGTTGTGAAATTGAATTGAAGAATATTTCTTGTATTATCAAGAGTGACAATAAAGACTGTTTGTCTACGTGACGTGTTTCAACGATAACCTAATTTCGAGGTTACAATATTTTCTATCCTACCATAACTTTGTACAATATTTTTAATTCTTTTAGCAATTATGGCATATTTTTGGTTTTGTTTTGGTTTTACACCTAACAATAATTGGGATATTTCATATATGTGTAGCGATTGTTGTTTTCTTAGTCTATTTATAGATTGATATATGTTTGGAAATAAATTACCGCAAGTACTTTGAAAGCCCCGGTGCCAGCTTTCAACGCTATTATTTGTTCTGTGACGATCGTTTAATGTTCATTCATATACATCCCACATTTCAACAGCAAATAGGGGAGCTCGCCTTTGTCTTCTATTTCGTCGTCCTATGTAGCAGTCTTCAAAATAATCAGCTACTCTTCTATTTTTTTTTCCAATACATTGTTTTCGTTTCCGCACCACTGGATCGCGTATTCTCCAAATTATAATCCCTTGATCGGGGGCGACTTTAGTTGTGGGATTAAAATACCCCAATAAACATTCATATCAATTAAGGGTTGTATTATGTGTTAGTACCTGCTCGGGAACGAGTTTGGGGCCGCCCTATTTACCAATATTTCCAAAATTAAATCATTAATGGTATTAACGGTTGATACCTGGCATCATAGATTAAAAATATAAATAAAAAATGGTTTATTTCCTTATTTCATGAAAGCATATTTATTTATGGGGGCAAAACGGTCGGGGGCCAATCGGCACTGGGGAGGAAACGGCCGGGGCGAAACGACGGGGGCGAAGCGGCAGGGGCGAAACATCACCATCCCGTATTAGGTGCATGAAGAAATGACGAACTAGATAAAACGAAATTGACTGATTATATCGTGGAAAATAAGGTCCGCGTCGAAATTCCAACATCAAAAATCTACCGGTCAAGAGTATTTATAGTAAGTAACGAAGAATGGGTAATGATAATTAAAATAAAAATCATTCATCAGCTATTTGGCCACAATTCGATTCAATTTCCCAAAAAAGTTATTCTAAAGCTTCCGCATTGTAAAACATACACGGGGCGGGAAGAACGGCAGCCACACTATTGGTAAATATCAGTGGTGACATTCTCCAGTTGAAGGGATTAGGGGGATGAAAATCTTCCACCGTAGCGGAAGGGTAGGTCGAAAAGTCTACAGAGTAAAATTGCCATAAAAATATCTGGCAAAATGCTAAACTCCAGTACTAAGTGCTTCTTTAAAACCTACTGTAAGTTTGAAATATCAACATTATTTACATATGGTTGTGGAAAATCATATTATTTAAACCCCTTTTCAAATTGTTACTGAGCGCTAACGGCCTCGATTCATTCGCAGCTCACAAATCAACTCGGCGTTAGCCTGATGCCACGTTGCCAAATTTAAATATTGGCCTAGACTCATAAATAAACGATCGCAAGATACATGGCTTTTTTGGACCACCGCGTAAACGTGCACCACGCGCTATTTCAAGTTTCAGACGCACGCACGATCTGCAGCGCGTCAAAACAACACCCCGGGTGTTTCTGCCCCGTCCCCCTGCTCCCCTATCGATTCCCGACGCGTCCTCCTCGACTATCCTGCACATTAATAATTTTTCTCGGCTGGATCCGACACCGGCTAAAGCATATTGCGTTATTGCGGGCCCCAACTTAATTGCTAGTGGCGGGATGTGGTAGGGAAGAGGATTGTTAGTGGGAACTGAATTTCTGTGTTAATTATCGTATAGGTCGTGGAGGGTTTTTTGATGAAGACAATACGACCTTCTTCCTGCCTTATGATATGCCAGTTATGACGATAATTATACACGGTTATTTAGAAAAAGTATTGGGTACATAATCAACTTGAGTAATTGTTTGGCCCGTTTTTTTTTCATTCTGCAGTGTTGACAATCTTGTCTTCTTTTCTCTTGGTCTCGCAAAATAAAGGTTAAAAAAATGTTCCGCGAGACAAAACAAGAAATATTGCTACTGCAAGAAGTTTTGCAAATATACGGAAGGGTAAAGTGAATACTAACTGAAAAAATAAATATTGCATTTCTATTGTAGGGTTAGCTATGACTAAGTACAAATATTTTAAGAGGGGATAGAGAAAATTAAGAATTAACGGATTCACCATTCGAAAACATTCCAAACTTATAAAGCAAATAAATTTTTTTTTCAACATTATATTAGATCCTTATTTAATGCCGCCTATGCGGCCCGTTCGCTGTACGTTTTACGTTTACAGAGTCAGAGTAGACAACCAGCAAGACACCGGTAAAATTCTCTGTCAAGTCCTGTGTTTACGTTGTAGTTTTGCAGTTTTTAGTGCCTAAGTTTAATTTTTAACGTTTTATAGTGATATTTTCCCACAATATAATTTGCCAGTTTGTTTTTCTAGGTTATGGGACAAGACTGCCGCGGATGAATTGCAATGATTTCTATTATCTATTAGTACCTATCTATTCCTTTCGTTCGATTTTCTTATATACCTAGTCACTTTATCTAACTGTACCTACGGGAAGTGTGTTTTATCGGTAGTCAGTGGTTGTAATGAAAATGTAGTTTTGCTAGTAACTAAATAATGAAAAACGAATTAAAGATACTGCAACAGGATTACTTGTTACCTATCAGGTATTATTATTAAGAATAATGTTAATTTTTGTCGTTTCTGCATTTAGAAACGCTGCAAAAAAAACAACTGCATGGTAGTTAACATTGTTGACAAATGTAAGCTATGGATCTATGGATCTAAGCCATATCAGTCGATGCTTATCATAGATACTGACTTTCCACAGGAAAAGAGGGTTTTGTACCATATTTTAAATATCGAGCTAAAATTCTTTTTATTGTTTTTTAGGCCTCCCTGAGCACGTGGTTAAAATTTTTGAACTTGGTCATAGTTAACCCTGTACACTTTATTTAAAGGACATCCAGCATACAAAATTATTTTTAAAATTAAAGTTTATTGAGGCCAGTTTTGCTAAATTACAAATTCACTAAGAGCGGTGATTCTGTTTCACGTATTTCGTCCATTACTTATTATGTAAAACTGACCGTCTCTATATTTTATAACGTCTGTCAAAGAGTCATGCATAGTCTTGCGAACTTGCGAGATAAGACATTTGCAAGACATTCCGAAGGCAGTAGAATTTTCAACAATAGTTTCATCGAAACACAAAGATTACTATTCTGAATAATTTTTTCATGTAACATTTTGCGGTATTATCAGCAGTAAGGGTCTTTACCTGAAACCAAAACAGTTTCTACTCGGTGCACTGAATATTTCAAATAACATTATTTCAAAAACGGTTACTCCTAAGGACTTCAACAAGGTATACTTTTTTCAGATAAGAAAGGTAGCAGAATCGATTGTTTGAATAATCAGATGGACACACTAAGTCGCAAAAATGTCTTGCTGTCATTTAAAGTAAGTATGATGTGTCATAAGTGGCGCTCTATACTTAGGAGTATTGTAAAGAATGTTGTGCACCGGTTCATTTGTTGGAATCGCCCTCTATATCAAGTTAGCCCTTTCGTTAGTTCGATACAGTCGACGAATGGCAGAAGAACCTCACTCTCTGGGTTCGCTTCGACTGGGAAAATAGATTAACCGTGGCTTACTATTAAATAACGAACAAATTCATTAGTTTTATGTAGGTGCTTAATCAGTGGTTGGTTTAAGTTGTGTTCGGTGGTTCTAGACAGTGATTAATCGATCTTTTGCTCCTCGTTACGAGGAAGGTTTACGTCTATGTAAACAACGTTATTGAAACATATTTTTGGCTGTTGGTAATACCCTAATGAGATTGTACGTGATGTATTTTGTCTGTGTGCCATCATTTCACAATAATTTAGCTTTGCGAACAATGATTAGTAAACATTGTATTTATTTATTTATTTAAACATTTAGGGACACAAACGGGATAAACATAACATAATATCGCATCATGCAATTATCTATTTAACAATTTTATTACCTTAAAAATAACTTTCTAATTTAAATTTTAGTGATATAACTGAAATTGTAAAAAAATCCATATCAGAACAAAAATTATTAGACGAACGCATCATTCTACAAATGGGTGAACCTGATGCCTTAACAAGTCATTAGGTACATTAAAGTTTATTATGAATAAGGGATCAGGGCAGTTAATATTATTATGAATATTTTATGTAAATTTAATGTCACTTACAACTCGACGTTTCTCAAGAGATATAAGATTAAAATGTATTCTAGCATCATTATAATTGCTATTTAAAATGATAAAATTAGTCTTAAAACATAAAAATCTGATAAATTTAGTCTGTAAACTCTCCAAACGGTTAATGTAAACATTGTACTGGGGATTCCAAACTGATGAAGCAAAATTTAATTTACTAAATACATATGCATAATATACCTGAATAATTGGATTAATTTGATGAAAATCTATGCATTTACGGTGTATAAAGCCTAGCATTTTTGATGCGCTAGAAATAATTTAATTAATATGCTCACAAAAAATTTACCCTGCAAATCTTTTTTGCGTCGGTGTTAGTTTGATCACAGAACGGAAGTTTTTTTTCGTGCGATATGTGGCATTGTTACAATAGACCAGATTCCAGTGTCGTGCAATCAAATATATTTGAATAGTTTTCAGAATGCGTATATTAATTATTTTTGCATTACCATATTTGAAGATTCCCAAATTTTTCTCGTATAATCACCCTGTATAATCAGGAAGTCATCAAATATCTTCATTTAAAAATACGGAAATATAAAACTTAAGTTTACGTTTATAAAGATAATATGTACAGAGCCTTCATAAATGATTACAAGCCACGTGACCAGGACTGTGATTCTCTTGGAGCAACTCGTATGGGAATAGATTTCTTGTCTCTCTCAATAATTGCCGTAGTGGGAAAAGGATATTCGCATATGAATTGCTCTGCGATTGATTCGAGAATCTCGGCCCTGATCACGTGGCTTCTAATCATTTATGAAGGTACTGTACCTACTAGAAACAGCCAATCATCTTTCATTATTCCCAGCTAGCAAAGTAGTTCTATAAATTTAGAGTAATAGGAGTTTTATATTCTGTTAATATTTTATAGTTGCATTTAGAATACTAAATTGTTGAATTAATGTGGCACATGAGACTATTTTGCCTTCAGAAATTGAATTGTTTTTTAAATTTGTTGCAAGAACGTTCTTAGAGCATAATTTATAGAGCATTTATAACATAACTGCTAATGTAGCCCTATAAGTGTGTACAATAACACAATTTTACAGCAACGGTGCTTATAGAATCAAATTACTGTAAAACTGATGCAAAATACTGCTTTATAGAATTATACCATCTCCTGTGACACTCTTATAAAATTATTCCGTAATATCACTTATAGTTTAATTATAGAACTATTGTGTAAGGGGTTGTTAAGTTACAATTTTGCTGCGGAAAACAAATTATAAATATGGAAGCTTCTATCGACCTTAAGAGAAAAATCTCTTTAAAGCAGTTATAGAGAATAATAATACAGTTGTTGTAAAATCATTATAGAGTAAATAAGTAACAAAAGGCTTTGTGTTCCATAAAGAAACGCTATAGAACTATCATTATGTAGGTTATGTAGGGTTATCTGACGAGACATGCCTGTAAAGGTACGAAACATTTTGATCAAAGTATAATGGGCAAATTTGTATAACATAGTCGTGATTTGTAAAAATATTTATCTGCTTGCAGAAAGAAAATTTCATTACGATAGATAAGATTTATTTGATTGCTAATAGAAATTGATTTTCTTCTAGAAATTTAGTAACATATTTTATTATCATTCCAAACCTTCTACATTTGCACTTCTAGATGTTGAAGTTAAAGAATATTTTATTAGATTTATTAAATAAGATTGAAATACCACAATAAAATATGACAACACTGTGGATATTAAGTGGCATAGATCTGTTATAGTAGTTGCTTACCAAGCATATTTGCTCCATAATCATTGCAATCGACACAAAAATGTCATATTAGTGAGAATCCATTGGAAGTACAAGATAATGCCTTTCTTTCTGTCGTTATATTGTGAAGACAGAGAAAAATCTTAATTGAACATATATACAATATATATATAGGTGAAATGATAACAATAATACGGATATACTTATTTTCTGACAATTTTATATAAAGTTGTTTGTTAAATTCATCAATATAGAAAACATTTTTTTAATAAAATTTCCAGCAGCATAGGAAATATAAGGTTAACTGAGGGCGCGTCAAAAATTACCAGTATGTACTACATATTTAATGATAAACATTTTTTCCGCATCAAAATGTACTGCTTCCTGATGAACAAACCAACTAAGCAACTCGTAATGATGTGAGTACTCCTATGCAGGCTGATTAGGTCCGTCTTGTTGGTTCTTACTGGCCCATCCATATTATTTCTAACATGTGCGATACAGAAACATTTTGTTTTTAGAAGATACAATTAAACGAATTTAAAGTTATCTAAATAGAACACCATGCAACACAAAAATTGTATAACGGATATCTATAGAATTTTTATGAGATAGCTTTGTAACTGTGTTATAAAAATTCTTTAAGACCTGTGAAAACGTTTATTCAACAATTCTATAAGTATTTCCTGCAAACCTTACAGAACCGCTTAAAGAACTAAATGGTTCTATAGAACGGTGCCCATTTTTATGGTATAAGTGTTGTAAGAACGTTTTGAAAATGTTCTTAGAACAAACATTGCTCTATAAAAATTGCGCTGGAAACGTTCTTACGATTTTTATAGAACAGGAAATTGGTAGCTGGGTTTGTTCCAACAGGATATTAATGCGGAGTTAGAAATGCACAACATCATTAAAATTCAACTTTGGGAGTTTATTTATATTGTCAAAAAGTGACGGTTTTATACTTACAAGAATTAAATTTGAAAATGTCAATTTATGTCGAGTTTCAAAATGAACAATTAACTTGTGACAATCTTCAGTAACAAATGAAGCCTTTATGCATAATTCCTTGTGATTAAATAAAGCAGCAGTTGTTTCGTAGAAAAGAAAGATTGAAAAATGTCCAACCCTACCCACATGTTCCTACTTGTTATTCATCGTTATCGATTATCCTTGAAATTGACCAAGTACGATTAAAATAAAGTTGTTGATTTATTTTTAGACGTGCGACAATAAGTGAAAAAAGTGGAATAGTTATTATATATTTATCAAATAATTCCCATTCGCTGGAATAATACCCCGTGGATAGATTTATGTACCTATTTCTCGGGTTTCTTGTGGATATTTCAGTTTTTAAATTCAAATCACGTTCTGCCAATCCCTTTTAAAATATTACCCAGAGAGAGGTTTTCCATCTACTTGGCATCTTTTTATATAGTTCCCCCGACCAGTAATCTGTTCTTAATTGCTTTTTCTTTTAGATTTTCCAGGCTCTCCCCTTTAAATATTTTTGATTAGAAATTAAAAAAATGTGTGAAAATATATACAAGATCTTCAAGCCGTCGTTCAGCTTTTTTCTTCCATTATTTCTTTTAAATGATAATATGTAAATAGTAGTAATTTTCACTGATTTTTTTGGACACAGGTCCACAAAAAAAAAGTGGCGTGTGCTGAGGGTCCCATTATATTTTTTCTATGTATTTTTTCCCGCTGAAGACGAATCTGAAGTCAAAATGGGGGTCGCACAGCAAATTTTAGCCGCTATTTGGTATACTTATAGCTGTAAAATACTAAATATTCACTAATTCACAGCATTTTTCATTGTTTCAGTTTTAGAGAGTATCATACCGATTAAATTACGAGAAATCGATTTTTATTGATTGTTTTAGGTTTTCTCAAATATTTGCTGTGTAACTCCCAATTTTCACTTCAGATTCGTGTTCAACGGGAAAAAATACAAAAGAAAAATATAGTCTTAACTCCCAGCACACATGACTTTTTTAACCTATGTAAACTTTTGATGTGATTTTTATCGTTTTTACGGGTTTTCTCTAAAATTTGCAGCGCAACCCCCATTTTGACTTCAGATTTGTGTTCAGCGGGGAAAAAATATGGTGGGACCCTCAGCACACACCACTTTTTTTGCGGACGTGTGTAATTTGTTCCGACCTAAGTAATATAATGATTTAATTTTATCACATTTGTAACTTCATTTCAAGTGAGGGATTTTATTAGGAATTTTGGAATTCATTCAAATACAAATAATGATCTAATTGAAATTGCCATAATACCGAATATTATGATCATTTTACTTAACATTTTTCGGTTTTACGTGAAAAACTTTGACATTGGCGCCTTCGCCATATTTGCAAATTATAGATAATAATTTATTTTGGATTTTTTTTTATATAAAAACGATTATATGACATGCATATAAGATGTATTTTGAGTAATTCAAACCCGAGGCGATTCAGAACTTGTGCGGAGCGATTTTCCAACTGGAATATGCAACTTTTCTTTAGTATAAATATTTATCTAGATCACTTGTACATCCACTACTCGCAATTTTTTTTTAGTTCTGAATTACCTATAAAAAGGATGGAGTTTAAGTAATTCGAATAAAAAATAGAGTAATTTTATAGATTTCAATATAGACATTGTAAAATAATTTTGTCAATTTTAAAAGAAGTGAATAATTATAAATATCAATGATTTTTCGAAGTATGCACCGATTTCTCTAGACTTTCGCTATACTTTCGAGTATTTCATTTTCAAAACAATTTTACTCAAAATTTAATAAAAACCATTACCGTCGGTTTTGTTCATTACGTAAATTTTACAGGCTGCATATCTCATTGCGCTACTCTGTGGCTGTTTCATGTGCAGGGTGTATCCCAATTTCGTTGTCATTGTAGGTTATCTCGGAAACTACAAGAGATGCCAAGGATACGGTTCTCGCAGTATTGAGCTACTTTTTCAAAAAATTTAAGATACCGCAATCAAAATGTTCATAGACATCTTCGTTCTTACGATACAAGACGAAATTTAAAAACAAAACTACTTTTAAGGGATTCTTTGTATCTCAGAGAATAGCTGAAATTTTGGAATGGTGTAAATTGCTTTCTTACGTAGAATTCAGTGGTATGCTTGTAATTTCTCTACTATATGACCCTAATATACAATTTTTTAAATGGAACATTCTACATATGAAATTCAATTGTATTATATTTTTTCTTTCATAATGATTTTGTAACAGTTGCTACTTTATATTTAACAAATTATTAAAAAAAAACAACAAGAAACGTTAACATTAATAAAACTGTCGTTGCAGACTTTTCAATCAATTTTTGTACAGGGTGTTAAAAAAAGAGTGTAAATATTTCAGGAGGTAATAGTATGAACCAAAATAAGCAGAAAAGTCTTAATAAACTTGGGTCCGCAAAGTAACGGTTGCGGAGATATGGACCACGACATCTTCGTCTCAACGATATTCGAACTCTTTCGAATCGATGTCGTGTCTGCTTGAAATGGACGGAGGGCACTTTGAACATCTTCTGTAACATTGTTTTTGTTTGTTTAAAGCTTCCTTTGTCGGTTTATTCCTAATAAAATAAAATGTTTGAAAAACGAATAGTGGTCCATATCTCCGCAACCGTTACTTTGCGGACCCACGTTTATGAAGACTTTTCTGCTTATTTTGGTTCATACTATTACTCCCTGAAATATTTTACATTTTTTTAACACCCTGTATAATTAGACAAAAACGACGGCCGATGAATTAAAACAACTGAGATTTTCCATATACCGATCCTGCATACAATGTTATTGAAATTACAAAAAACACTCTTTAAAGATCATAGCAGGCCGCATTTTTCAATGGCATTTGGTTCTGTTGAAGCCTAAAGCATGAATGTATGGAACTTTTAAGTAAATTGTTATCATAGATATATCAATTATTATTTGAATATTTTTAACCGGGTAAACGAATACCATTCACTGAAGTTATTACTGCCAAATCAAGTTTTACTAATACGTAAAACCGTTCGTTAATTAGAAATAACTTTTTATTGGTAATAGTTAATCGTTTTCTTAAAGCAAGTAAATTTGACATAATATTTAGACAACTTCTGATATTGGCGAATATAAAACAGATTTAACATATTTATTAACAATTGATAATATTTAATTATAGATAATTTTATTTAAATACGAATATTGCAAAAATAATGTCTAATATAAATAATCATAAATACACATGGTGTTTTAGGAGCAGATGTACATACTTCAGTATGTTATCCTACGTTCAATTTCAAGCAAAAAATTTCTTATGAACGTAGATCTGGAAATGCTTCGGTTAGGATATACAGGCTGTCAAATTTAAAAATAATTAAAATTAATTTAATAACTGTCGACCACTTTGAGTTAAATTCATAAAATTTTGTATGCGGAGGTTCTTTGGGACCGGAAATTAAAATTTTATGCACAATTGGCTGTATCTCGAAGAGGTCGCCACAAGCGACCAATAGGATCCTTTTAAAACACTTTTTGTGCCACGGTGTAGGTATGTCATTTCGGAATAGATAATCATTTTCCCCTACCTTTTCTTCTTAAGAAATGTACACCTTATTGAGGTCTCTCGGATCAGCTGTTTCCCTTAAAAACTCATCTGAAGATGATGATGCATGCAAATTATATATTACATTACTATTTTATTTTTATCTAAACAAGGCATTATACTTTAAAGAATAAGAACTATTAGTTTTAATTAAAACAACCTGAATTTTTTGTGAGAATTGCAAAAATAAAATCTCTAAACAAAATGTACACAACTTGACAATAACTTTCGATTCACTCTAATACATAATTTGTTTTTAACGGAAACGGTTGCTCCTAGAGACCTCAATAAGGTGTACATTACTTAAGTAGAAAAAGGGAAAAATGTATTTCTATTCCAAATTGACATACACCGTGGCAAAAAAAAGTTGAAGCGATTTAAAGGGATCCTAATGGTTGCTTGGCGCCCTCTTGCAGATACAGCCAATTGTACATAACATTTGCATTGCCGAGAAACCTCCGCATACAAAACTTCATGATTTTAACTCAAAGTAGTCGAGAGTTATTAGAGAAAATGTAATTAATTTTTTTTTTAAATTTGACATCCTATATATTCTAAACAAAATTTTTTGCTTAAAATTGAACGTAGAATAACATACTGAAGTATGTATATCTCCTTCTAAAATACCCTGTATGTTAAAGAATTTGTAGAACAAACTTAATTATTTTTTCTCTGTAGTAGTCGACATTGTCAACAACCATTTCTATTCAGACGCTGTCCCACTTTCCTTTACATTTCTTTCCTTCTCGGGTTAGTCGCTGAAGCGAATTTAAGATTTCATACTACGTTACATCCAACTTGAAGCACAATGAGTAAACAGAATAGACGACAAAGGCGCAGGGCATAACTTCAATAGTAAATAAAAACTTACTACTTTTGCAGTACGATTTTGTTTGTTTCTAGATGTTCTGTCACGCGATAAAAATAAATAAACAAGTAACTCGCTAAGTCACGCCAAATGGATCAGTCAAGAGATTGTTTTTGTAAACTTAGTGACCCCTAACGTATTTCCTCTTCAAACGTCATATAAGTGACAAGTTATGTGACGTTATTCAATAATATTAAGTGTCATTTATATGGCTAGGAGTATAAGTACTTATACTCCTAAGCATAGAAACACATTAGGTGTAGTAGGTACTATGAATTAAATTTTAATAATGAACATTTATTTTTCTGTTTATTTTTTATTAATAATAATATCTCTACCCCTCATTCTAATCACAGGGATTAGCCCAGAAGTCGGAGACTTGTGCGGGAGAGGGGGCGGCATATCATTATTAAGCAGGCCGCATTTGCGCCCAGGAACGACTTACGTTGGTAGGCCCTAACCACTATTCAGTGCAGGAATGAGGGAAACCTGGAAAACCTCATTAATTAGGGGGGTAGTCAAATATCAACCGATATCAATCTGTCACATTGACCCAAGGTAACATTATTCCACCCTACCATACCCGCAGAGATGGTGCCAATCCTCTCCACGAATATGGCTTATATACGATCTACCGGCAGCTGGGCGCGAACCAACTCCGATCTAGTCACCTCGATTCAAGTACTGACGCCTTAAACCGCGCGACCACTGACCGACAATTATAATTAATATTAATTAATTAATTAATAATTAATATAATAATATTTATAATAAAAGTACAATTATAAAGATTTTCATTATTTAAGAATCCTCCACTACTTGCGATATTAGAACTCATGACAATATTTCTAAGGTCAACTACTTTTAATGATCCATTGATTGTAACGAGTCCGTTAAATTAAAATTGTTCGACTTTTTCCGTTGAAGAATTCTCTTTGCAATTTTGGTCTTTTTACAGAATTTTCATCCCCTGTGCCTATTGGGCGTAGTAATATCCCCTTGCTATCGACAAGGATTGTTGCGGAAGTTCATCTCAGAGAATGCACTGTATACTCTACCCAATTTGAAAGCTTCAAATACAATGCCACATTCTTTACTACACTACCAATTTTATGGATATCCATAACAACTTTATAACATTTCCCAATTTGATACTAAAAAAATGTTGTTTCTTAAAATTGGGAGGACGCATATTGACGTACTTCTACATTTACTTAAATATCCATCCCCAAAACGGTGAAAGTTCTGTTCTTATTAGTTTTAGTGTTAGGAATTTTAATTCGCAGCAAAGATCCCATGTCTTCAATATCATCAATTGTCATGTTCATTTATTTGTCGCAGCGATATACCTCGGATATACCCAAATATCAAAATTACCTGAAAAGGTGAGAGTTGATTAGCACAATATGAAACAAATAAAATGTAATTTTATTTTTCTAGGTAGTATTTGTATACCTTTGTATATTATTTAGTTTACTCTGATCCGGAATAGGTCAAAATAGAAAAAAAAAGAAAACAATTCACTACAAATTGCCAACGTTTCGGCCTGTATTAGGTCTTCCTCAGGGTTCTAAAAATTTAAAAACGTTGGCAATTTGTAGTGAATTGTTTTCTTTTCCTATTTTGACTTGTAATGTAATTTTATCACTTTTCCCTCCAAATACTCTTCCTCTGGATCATCAAACAAAACTGTCTGGCAGCGTTTCTTTACCAAGACTCTCAATTTCCTTAGCTTATAACCTTTTCTTTGTTTTTCAAAAATGCACGCAAATTGTTGTGTTTCTAGATTTTTACATTATGCTATTATGATGCTGTCATAAACTAGAACTCTTCAGTTCAGTTTTGCGTCATTTTCGAAAAGTGTGCCAACAAAACATTCTCAGAGTATCGTGTTACATTTTTCCAATACACCATTTCTCGAACTTGACAAAGACAGCTTCATATACTGCACCAAATTTCTTCGGCAGCAAATTTTCCATTCTAGTTGCCTCTACCACCTCGGAAGGTTCATCCGCCACTTCTACAGTCATTTTCAGTCTTTAGTCACTGTCAACCGACGCGATGCCAAATTTTAAGTATTTGTTTTGATGGATGCAAGTACATATCTATAGTAATGATAAATAAATATATATTATACAGGGTTAACTATGACTACAAATATTTTAAGAGGGGATAGGAAAAATAAGAATTAACGGAATCACCCTTCAAAAAAATTCAAAACTTGTTTATTAAGCCAAAAAATTATTTTTTCGATATTATTTTAAATCATTATTTAACGCTGCCAATGTAGAGTAGACAACTAACAAGCAAGTTGGTTGCTTACTCTACAAGCATGCAACAGTCGCTCAGTCGGTATCGCTGTCGTTGTAATTTTGTGTTCATCTTCAGTTTTTAGTGCCTTTTTCATTTTAAAACGTTTTATAGTTATTAAAAAAGACATTGGTGTTGGGTGCAGATACTTTCCTACAATATAGTTCGCCGGTTTGGTTTTCTAGGTTATGGGACAAGACTGCCGCGGTTACATTAAAACTTGTCTATTATCTATTCCTTCCGTTCGATTTTGTTATAATAAATAGGCATTTTATCTAATTGTACCTATGGTAAGTGTCTTTTATCGGTAGTGAGTGGCTGTAATGAGCGAATATGTAGTTTTACCAGTTTATAACGAAATAATGAAAAACGAATGCAAAATACTGGAGCTAACTGGATTAACTGTTACCTATCCATCAGGTATTATTACTCATAAGAATGTTAATTTTTGTCGTTTTTACATTTAGAAACGCTACAAAAAGACGACCGCATGGTAGTTGACATTGTTGACAGATGTACCATCTCAGTCGATTCTTATCATAGGCGCCGACTATCCGTAGGAAAAAAAGGTTTTGCCCCATTTTTTAAATAACGAGCTAAAATTCTGGAATAATTTTTTTATTGTCTTTTAGGTCTCCCTGAGCATGTGGTTAAATTTTTTGTACTTAGTCATAGTTAACCCTGTATACAGTGAAATAAGTTAAAGAACATCATAATATACGTGATTAGGCAAAATTAAACTTAAACTGGTTTTAGAACAGAATTAATCTACACATTCCTAAGTAAAAAATGTTTGACCTGCTCTTGTTGTTCTCTGCTAGACTCTGTGAAGCGGAGCCACTATCAGTACTTCTAGACCCGCCCATATGTTCATTTTACTTTCTACTGTTGGTTCCACGGCTGCTATGGTCGGAACTGTTCCTCAGATAACAGTGGAATTATTTTTTCCGCGTATATCAGAGTTCATTGCGTTGAAACTATGCCACTCTATGAACTCAATTAATTTTATGTGGAAATGAAAACGCTCGGAATGCCTGTACTCCACATTAGGTGTAAATTGAGTGCGATATCGCTTTAACAAATCCGTCTGCAAGTTGACTCTTCTCTTCAAACGCGAAGAATTCGTCTCTGAAGGGGAAGCAATTATATGTTTAATTAAAGACCTTAAATTTGGCGTTGGGGCGGCGAGATGCGTGGAAAATGCCGACAGTCTCGTCCTAATATGCGTCGTTTTCTGTTCCCGTCGTCTACGCTATCAGAAACCCTGTGTAGGTAGCTGTCATGTTTTAAAAATACAATTTGGCCTTGTCATGCACTGAGAGGATATGTTTGATTCTATTTAAGAAAAATAAGACTTAAACAGGATGTTACCTTTTCATTTTCACAAATTTTAAATATATCTAGAGCTTCACAAAATAATATTAATGTTTCATATATATTTTAATATATTTCGCTTAGAGCCTTCGTTCTCAAGTTTCGTATCAACATTTTTTTAAATTATGTTTTCAATATTTCTTTATATAGTGATTTTCCGGGTTGTTATGACGTGACCTCGGTAATTGATTGCTGCCAGTAACAGTAAGTGTACTAGCCATAGTTGGGATTCTTTTATCTGCTCTTGTTGTTCTCGAAATAGGCTCTGTGACACGGGCTCAGGCAAGCCATCCATATATCGATTTCGGTTCATGTTGCTGGTATTACGACTGATACTATCGAAACTATTCCTCGGATAATGATGGTCTTCTGAGACCTCCCTTAGCCGCTTTTGTAACTGGTCGCATCCCATGCTTCCAAGCGTTTCACCGCTCTTCACTGTCGGCGTCTTCAGTGAAATGCCCAATATGGTTTACATTTATGGCCTTGCAGATGGAAATGGTAGGTCCTGAGGTTAGGCGAATTTATATGGAAAGATTTCGAAATCATCCAACTCCAAATCCAAGAATGTTTAGAAATGTTTTTTAACGTCTTTCCGAGTCGGGCTCATTCCAGAAAGGTCCAATTTCTGGAAGACCTTTTAGTGCTAGAAACCTGAGTTGGAAGATCAAAATAATAGTACTAGGAAGATCACTGCAAATATTAATGTGAATCATAAAATAGTTTGGTCCATTCTGAAGCATCAGTTATACCCGTATCACATACAAAGGGTTCAAACCTCACTGCCAAAAGACTATTGTGGTAGCCTACAATTTTGCCACTGAATTTTGCAAAAAAATTAGGAGAATGCGGTCTTTACCGCTGGCATATTGTTTACCGACAAAGCTAATTTTTCCAGAGATACTATAATGAACTTCCGCGATAAACACGTTAGGTCTGATGAAAATCCTAATACCATAATGGAAACTCGATTTCAACAAAGAACTGATCTACTTGATGATGTTCGATATGCGCTAAGACAAAGAATGTGGTTTATGCACGACGGGGCTATTTTGACTACTCGTGAAAGAAATGAAATATTCGGTAATAACGTGATTAGATGAAGGGCTCAAAAACCAGTTCAACCTTGGTCACTCAGATCACCCGATATGAACCCTATTAATTTGTTTGTTTGGGGACATCATTAGTTTACAAGGTTCACATTGAATCTGAGAAGCATTTACATCAACAAATTGTAGCTGGTTGTAATGTGATAAGAACAGCTCTTAGAATGTTTGCCAGTGTTTAAGCTACAGTTCCGAGAAGATATGAAGTATGTAGTTTGGCTGAAGGTGGAATGTTGGAAATCATTTGTTATAATAAATTGTAGTAAAGTAATTACATTTTTAATTAATTATTATGTTATTATTTTAAGTAATGTAATGAGTATTGCAAGTATAAACATGCACGCATGCATCAAACAAATCAATTTTATTGTTAATCGGTTTGGAATACAAAAAAGTGTAAAGAATCAAGAAGTGAAGATAATAAAATGGTACATAATATGATGACCTATTTTATTTGTAATATTATACAGGTGATATATTTTTTATTAGCAAATAATGAATGATACCCACACCTCCTCCATTGGTAAGTTTTTAAAACTGCAATTTTTTTTCAAATACGGAATTTCAGGAACAACTACTCCATGGGCTAATGCCCCAACCAGTATTGAATCGCACTTGGAAAACCTATATTGTATTTGCAGTATATCGTTTTCGTCAAATCGTGATAGAGGTCGCCAGCTTTAAGTGGTTTTCTACTGCAATGTAGAAGGCTTGAAGTAGAAAATGGCGGCTAGAGGCTGTCCTCTGATAATTTTTTTTGTCATACATAGTGTCATATTAAATATGCATATCAAATTTGATTAAGTTTATCTCAAGCAGTTTAGAAATTAAAAATTATTTTTTTTTTAATTTTTGACACGCTGTAGCTAGACAAAGGCTGCCCTAAGACCTCACATTTATATAACAAAATACCCTTTTTTCACCACAGAATACGTCTCTGGATTGTTGACCTCTAACGAAACACGCTATATATTTTTGTAGAATACTATTCTTCTTATATTTGCTAACATGCTAAAGATAATGAATTTTACATCTCGCTTGAAAATATTAAAACAGTAATATTAGCGATTTAGAATTCCAGAGTTCCCAATTAGAGATCCAAATCATATAAATAAAAAAATAATAAGCTTACTACTGTGTTTTTATCTCTCCCTAATAAATTGGAATGATTAAAACTGTACAAATATTCTTACACAAAAATAATCTACTCGTCGTAAACAGAATTATCCTGATTTACTGCATAATTTTATAAAGAACCGAATGTGGTGGAAAGCAAACAACCGTATCCCGAGGAGTAGATCTAACCCCTAGAGGAAGAGAATTAAATAACTCAACTGTTCATCTTCGTTACATTCATTCGATCGCCCGAGTTTGAAAGTAAAGCCGAACATACCAATAAACGTTAAATATTTAACTAAACACGAGTCAAAATAACGAAATCGAGAAACAAACCTACCCTTTTCTTGTTCCTTGCTGCTATTTCGCCTCCGGCCCCATTATCCATCCTACCATCGTAAAAAGAACACTACCGAATTCGATAAACACGTTCTTACTTTGTTTTTGTGCCGCTATAAACATGTTAACAGGCATCAACTTGCCGCAGACACGCTATTACAGATCCCTTCTCTGTTTCAGTTGTTCGATCGAATATCCAGCAAAGTGGTGACACCTCTTAGACCGCCTATAAGCGAGGCGGTTCAGAACGCCCGCGACGCCGCCGACGCACTTCGAGAATTGGAGCACCGACGCGACACCGACCACAGGGATCTGCAGGAATTGAGGGACCTACTTTGCCGGCCACATTTTAAGGTGAGGGCGCTGGCGTCGCTTTCGTGCGATCGATCGTTACAGAACACTGCTTTTGCGATAGAAAAGGACGTTAATACGCTGGTGTAGTGTCACGTACTTGTTTGAAATACATACGTAAAATCGTATGTCCAGTTTTATCGCAAAATTGTGTATTTTGTACCGAATCCACGTTTTTACCTTAAGCGGTTTATATGTTTTCTATGGCAATGGTTTAAGTTCGGTTTCTTGCTACTAGATGGCGCCAGATATTTAGAAATAAACAATACAATTTCCTTACATTGGCAAATATTTTATTTTGTCTCTTAAACTTCATTGTATTGATCCTTTCTTTAATGCTTGGTTCGTTGTATTGTTTTTTAATGGTAAACCAAGATCGTTCAGCTTGAAATGGAAATTATATATACACTTCTCTGTCGTGTCTGAACATGACCTACATTATTATGTTTTGCCGTTAGATGGCGACATGTATCGCTTGGAAGCTAATTACATTTCTGTACTTAGGGCTTCGCGTTGTAGTCTAGGTTTATAAAAGCGTTGCAAACTATTCCAGTTTTGTTCTAGTATATTTCTTTAAACTACTGGAAATAAGTTTTATATGGTAATGGGCAAAGGCTATACAAATATGAAGCAACAATAAATCATATATATGTACATTTTTCTACTGTTTCATTATAGCATTACGTGAAACAATTTTTTTTGTTTTCCTGTAAGTGTACTGATCACAATTTAATTCATATTTTCTCTAATGCTACCTTATTTCATAAGTTATATTGGAATGTAATTATCGAGAAATATTCTCTCTTAATTCACAATGTATCTTGGAATTTAGTTCACTTAATTTAAAATAGATACCGTATCAGTAAAATTTAATTTTTATTTTTCACTAAAGGTAGATTAACTAGGTTGTGAATTTCTAAATACCTAAATAATAATTTTGCATTATAAACCTTATCTCTCGTTGCCATTATTAGACCAGACGTATAAAGCTTAGATGAGAGATATTTTTTTTGCCATATGTCAGTTAGTTGTAAATAACAGGTCTGTTCCAACAACCGTCAAGAACTGGTTCAGAACCGTGAAAAATGTTTGACCAACACCGTCTTACGTCGCATTCGCCGAGAGTACATTAACAACTGAACTGACTAACTAGTTCTGGACGGTTCGGAATCGGTTCTTGCTGTGTTGGAACAAACCCAACATATTCTCAACTAACTATTCCTCAGTCTCAATATTTATGTGGAAAACTTTTTAATTTAACATTGTGTAGTTTATTAAATGGAATATTTGTCACGATAAGAATTTCACAAACATCACTGAAGAATTTACTGTTCCTAGCAAACAGGTAGGTATTAACGTTATGCTATCTAGAATTCAAAACTAATAAAAAAAAGTAATAATTTACAGGGTACTCTTAAGTTGTGCAAGGTAAACTGTTATAAAAAATGTAATAAATACAATTTTATAACACCTATTTCATATCAGCAAATTCAACAGCTTTTGCCGCTATTGTTATTATTAATTCACAAATTTAATATGCGGCTTCAGTTAACAAAATTTAATTTTAAAAATATAATTTGACATCTGAACAGCTGTTCAACATTTTGTCCACCGACGTGTATACACATGCACATTTGGTCTATCTTACCCAGTTTATACGAACTAACACAAATGTTTTTGCTTCTTGTTGGTTGCTATGACAACGGGGACGCGTATAAATGATGAAAATTAGTGAATGACGCAAGAAATGGAATAATTTTTGTGTTGTTGTTAGCGTGTTCAGTTCTTCGCATATTCGATTTCGTCGAAATGTTTTTTTGACCCCGCTAATGTTTTGGTTAGAAATACCACTACAATACTAATTTTTCTTTTCATTAAGAACCCTTAAGTCATTTGTAACTGATTTACACATAAGAAGCATGCACATGCATATTGTGATTGATATTCTTATAGCATTTTCATTTGTTCTGAATTTCGTCGGAACAAATGTCAAGTATGTTTACTCGGTTAACTTCCTTAAAGTTTCTGACATTATTTCGTAGTGGTAAATACGTAGACTGGAAACTAACTACTGACTTTATTTCTTCTAAACTATATTAGAAACTCTAAATGCACGAAGTTTGGGTAAGTTTTGTAAAAGAATGTAGACTCTTACTGGCCTTATTGTTCTAAATATGAAGTCGGAAAAGCTTCTTGCGAAGTTTAGAGCGTGGTAATTTTAATAAACAAGGGTAAAATGATCATAATGGAGTGTCAGGCGAACACTCCATCAATAAAATATATTATCGAAGGAATTTTACTGACAGCTTAATACAAATAAGTAGAAAGTACACAATATTAAAATAGTATATTTTTTTCCAAGAAGTATGGTTGTTATTAGTTCATCAAATTGCTAAAAGACTTATTTATTTTGCACTATCTACGTTCTACGTAAGGTCGTCTTCAGGATTGTTCAAGTTGCAAAACAAATCAAAATACATAATACTATAAATTATAGCGTCAAAAACAGGTAGTACTTACCGATTTTGTTTGCCTTTCTTTTGTTTAATCAAACATTATATGAATAATTTAATTTAGGGAGCAAAACAGACTATTCATTTGAATAGTAATATATAATAAAATATTTCTTTATGAATTTCAATGGTATGCTATTGGAGAAATAACAATTTACCAGTGTGGTCTAAGTAAAAATAATTTTTCCGTTTTGTTAGACAGGACAAGGGATTGTTAAAAACAACCTACTGAAAAATAACCAGAAATAAAAAAAGACAAAAATCACACAAGAAATGAATTCTATACTTTAAAATTATATCTGGTGTTCATAAAAGGAAGATATTAAGTATTCTTTACTATTATTTATTTTTTTTTATATTCGTTTTATATAACTTCTGGAAAATTATATGTTTATTACAATCGCTGTGAATCCAATAAGCTTTATGTAAAATCAGGAGTACTACAGGGTTCAAATTAAGGCTACTATTTTTTATTTTGTTTATTAAAATAACTTTGCTGGGCACATTTCTTGTAATAAAGTATTATTCGCTGATTACTTCCTTAAATCCTTTCTGGATCAATTAAAGACTGTTTTACCTTGAAGCAGTAGTTACTGTTGGTTCTAAGTGTAAAATCCTGAAATTTGTAATAAAATGAAGTATAAGCTTAAATAGCTTCACATAACGTAATTTCTGCACAAAATTTAAGGACAAATCATAACAAAAAGTTATATATGTTATGTATAAATCTATTTTCTTCACTAAAATTCAACATTTAATGAGTACAAAGAGAGTTTAGGAAAAAATATGACAGAATTAGCAACCAAATAAGCTTCTTACACATTCGAATTGAATCCGATTGTCGTTAATATAATCAATCACACATCAGATAAATGAACTTCTAACTGACAGGTTAATGCAATTGAAGAAAGCACAATCAATAAAATAAGAAACGTAGCAGTTTTAAGAACATAAAATATTCTCAATATCGTTACCAATCGTTGGTATGAACTGAAATACGGTGTATTATGATGATGATTCTATCGGTAAATATGATATCGATATTTCACTGGCATATTAAAACAATTACCACTTCGGGTATTTAGAAACATGATCATCGTAAGTACAGCAATTCAGTTATATCATTTGCTAGCTAGCATTTGATCACTTTGTCGTGGCAACAACAATCTAGCAAATAAATACACAGCTTTCCTCTTACCCTGGACAACGTAGATGGTCGTCTTACTAGAGCTGTTCGATTGGATATTGGGCAAAACAGTGCCATTATTATTGTAATAGATTGTACAGTACAGTACCGTATAATCAAGTATCATATAAATGTTTTATAAGGCATTTACGCAGAATATATCCACTCACATACTAGCACATTCCCCTCTTCTGTTAACAAATTTTAGTATGGTATAATTTCTTAACCTTTATCTTTAAATCAATATAATATTACATATTATTCGATACGACGTGTTAACGATAAGTTTGGTCAAACGTCTCCGACATATTCTATTGATGAGAGATATGTAATAAAAAGTGAATGAAAGTCTATAATAAAAATTAAAATATGTTAGGTTTTCCTATCACATTCATATTCTATTTAACAAAAAAGATTTTTTATGTAAACTGTCAATTATCTAATTTTAATCATAGATGACGGAAAGCAAGCTGGGGCTAAAACAGAATTCTCCTTCGATATCCGTGTATTTACACTTGCTAATGAAAGATTTTGGTTGTACTGGAGACACCGATGGTGTCCGATGAGTATTTGGGATCCGAACAATAATTTTAGGGACGCCCTGTATAGACCGAATATTATGATTTCATAGACGAGGAAGAAGTTTGTTTTTAGTTAGCTTCAAGAAGGCATGGTGTAGGTATTGGTACCCTTCTTGGGTGTGCCAATGAATTTATGATACATTTTGTGTAATCCAAAATGTTCTTTCCAGATGTATTCAGATCGAGTCAAAGGAGCCTTTGAAAAAGTCTATATTATTTACGTAGATCTGTAACTGGAATAATTTATAAGGAAATGAAAGACAGGTTTGGAAAATTAAAGGTATATTAAGTAAAATCGTGGGTCATTTAATGTATTTTTCGTTTCTTAGATATCTGGGTATTTAAGGGTATTTTTGGGTACTATTCGGTATTTCTGCGTACTTAACGGGATTTTTAGGTACTTACGGATACTAAAAAAATAAGGTATTTACGGGTACTATTTTTAAAAAATGGTATTTTATTGTACAAATGTCAAGCAGTGGTTCCCCCCTCGGGTGAAACCTACACAAAGACATGTCTTTCACCGGATCATCTTATACCCAGCGGTCATAATCGAACATTTTGAAAGTTTGTACCTCCCTCTATGCTACACCACCATTCCTTAATTATTTCCAGTCGTACAATTATATGCAAACAATTGTAAACAAAACTTATTGAATTATTTTTTTCCAAATGCGAGAAATTCACCAGTATTCCCCAACAATTTTTCCGGGTACCGCCGCTTTCGCCATATTTGCCAATTGCATTAGTTGAACAAACAACGAAACACATTAACCCAATTCCGGCGTTCCTTTGTCGAATATCATTCCATTACTCATCGCCAAAGGGTTGGAGGGTCGGATAAAACCTATAGAGTGTTTATCGGATCCCGTGTCGGTTGTACCCTTTTGGTGTCGCATGTTTACTAGAATATCGCGTGTTAATCGATACAATAAGTCTTTAAGGGATTTTAATAGAGTGTTTTGTAAAGATTTGTGTCAGCACTTGAAGCGATTATAGCTATTGGATAATTTTAAACCAATTAAGTTTTATCGGGCAATGGTAAAGCTGTTTGTTTTGGAAGTACATGATGTTGAGGTTTTGAATAAATGTAATGATTCGGGACAAAAGAAAAACAACTTTAGAATAAATGAGGTCATTTAGCATTTTTTTATTACATTTTCTGAATGATTTTGCGACATGAAAAAAAATATGATAATAAATATATCATCCCTATTGTATAAATTACCCACTAATCCGTGGTTCTGTCATGTTTCTGAATTAAATCCTCATGATGAACCCCTTGGCGTAAGGTGTTCCTGTGTTCTCATCTAAGAAATTTGAAAAAAAAAAATTAAAAAAAGCAAATAAAAAAATAAACAAATTAAAAGAAATAAAGCAAATAGTGTAAGAAAAAGATATATAATAGAGGAAATATACAAATTAAAAAAATAAATATCAAAATGTTAGTTATAAGATTGTTAAAAATAATTAATAGAGATGTTTTCCCCCTACCTTTAATTTTGTTACCCGGCAATCCCAATACACGAAACTTGTTACAAAAAGCAATGAAGTGCAACGTATCTCATGGACCCAAAACAAATAAATATGTGTTGTTATACAGGGTGTTCCAGAATGATGGTCAAATATTGTACCAGTCAAAAGCTATTTTGTGGTGGTGTCTATTCCTTGGCTCATGTTTCTGGAGGGCGGAAATAAGCAACCCCTAGATTTATTTCTTTCAGAACTTTTCCCGCAATAGCTGATTTCAACAAAACTTTTTTTAAAATACTACAATTTTACTACTTTTTCCCTCTTGTATTTTTTCCATATAACTAACAGTTTGCGCGGAATAAAATAAATATAGTTTTCCCTACTCTAAACATCTTTTCGTCACCGGTTACTGATAACCGAAGTAGGCACTTTACCTGAAACGGTAACAGTTTTCAATCGATGCACTGAATATTTCAAATAGGATTCTAAAACTGTTACTCCGAACGACTTCAACAAGGTATACCTTTTTGAGATATAACAGGTAGGAGAATCGATTGTTTCAATAGTCAGATGGATACACTAAACAGCAAAAAAGTGCTGCCATTTAAAAGAAACATGATGTGCCATAAGTGACGCCTTCTACTAGTGACGTCAAAATTAGAAGCAAATTAGAATTTCTTGCCCGCAAAAACTCCTGATTTATGTTATGTAAATATTTGGATTTTTTAAGAAGTTGTCTACAAATATTGAAAATAAAAATTTAACTTTGACATCCTTTATCTTTTTTATTATGCGACTTGGCATATATGTTAGGCTAAATCGATAAGGAATCTGTGGTCTCATTTTTGCTACTTCATTTAAAAACACCCTATAAGCGTGCGAAAATCGACAAATCTTTACCGAGACATTCTTCAAATTTTCATTTCATGAAGTGTCCTCCCCAGACTACGGTAACTTTGCTCCCGGCATAGCGACTGTATTTAATATTACTCGTATATCAGATCCTCCATATCTCCGTCAAGCCCCATTAAATCTATCAGTTGAGAGTTTAAACTTCGCCATCTGGCTAACGGAACTTAATTAGTTCGCGTATTTCCCTTTCCCTTTGACGAACCCCGAGGTATTATAACAATTAATTAGAACGTATAGACTTTCGAGTTTGTTAAGTAAGTGCAAATTTCGCCTGGGCGTTTTTCATAGTTGTCCTGCTGAGAAAAGTGGCAGGAAATTTGCCTAGTTTCGTCCCACACAGCTAAGGGAAAGTTTAGATTTTGTAGAACGCTGTTGTAAACGGGGGAAACTTCAATACACACGGATAAAAAGTTTATGCGCATGGTGGATGGTTCAAATCATCCGGAGATGTATTCTTCTGCCTAAAATATAGCCATACAACAGCACTTACTTCAGTCCAAAAGTTAAACATAGACAACTTATAACTTAACTTAATTTTGTGTTTTAATAATAATATTGATCAATTTATTTGTCCAACAGAATATTTCCAATTACAGGACAAAACAAGCAAAATAAGCAAAAGCACCTTAATTAATATTATACATTAATTGAAGAAAGATAATGACTAAAAGCTAGTAATGTATTGAAGATTAAGCAACTAGAATTACCAAAATAACAGATTACGGTTAATTACAATCTTTAATAGCGACAAATAATGATTGAATATTACACTGAAATATATCACAAATATTAGATATAAGGTTATAGCTACTGCACATAAAGTTAATTTAAGAGTTTATCTAAATGTTAGTGTGGGCACTCGAATAATAAAAGGTATGCAATAATCAAGTTTAGGTAAGTCTATACCGATTGCCTACGAAGTGTGACTTTTTAAACTACCAAAACCTACCAAATAAAGTACCTATTTTCTATTTCCTTTGTTTGCTTGTAACCAACATATGATTTCTTCAAATAAGCGGTTAGCTTGAGGTAGGTATATTCCAACATCAATACCCTTCTTTACTTTGAAGCATAGTTTCAACATCAAATAATTTGACCATAGAGTTGACGGAGAGTTACGTTTTATAATTATTGGTCAGTGGTCGCGCGGTTTAAGGCGTCAGTACTTGAATCGAGGTGACTGGATCGCTGTGGGTTCGACCCCCGCAGCCGGTAGACCGTATATAAGCTACATTCGTGGAGAGATTGGCACCCTCTCTGCGGGTATGGTAGGGTGGAAAATGTTGGCTTGGGTCAATGTGAGAGATTGATACCGGATGACATTTAACTACCCCCCTAATTAATGAGGTTTTCCAGGTTTCCCTCATTCCTGCACTGAATGGTGGTTAGGGCCTACCAACGTAAGTCGTTCCTGGGCGCAAATGCGGCCTGCTTAATAATAATATGTCTCCCCCTCTCCCGCACAAGTCTTCGACTTCTGGGCTAATCCTCGTGATTAGAATGAGGGGTAGAGATATTATTATTATTATTAATTCAATTCATTTTACTTAACTACAAAGTTAGTTGTGAAAATGTAATACTTTATTTTGATATTTGAGTTAAATATTATGTTGTTGAATTAAACACGTTTTTTCTATATCTCTCTCTCTCTGTGTATAAACGTACACTTTGTATTTATGAGTGTTTATAAATTTATTTCATGTTCATCTTTGTCCAAAGGGAATATAAATTAGAAACAATTCATTTGATGGCTTGCGGCATTATAATTGATGATTTGAATGTGCCAGGTTTGAGTCAGATTGGTTGCAATCCTAAAGCGCATTCGGGCTCTGAAAACAATAATTGTTTACGGCCGGGATGCAACCTAACCGCATGTTGGGTGGACTGTGGATGCTTTTAATGTTGTGGGTGCCACGGGAAATTAAATTTGTAATAAACATTAAGATTTATCACGCGTGATAACGTCAATTTGATATGTAACAGGTTTACGCCGTCGGGTATAATATAGCAGGAAGATTTTCTGCTAAACGAAAAGAGCTTGTACCCACCTGCATTGTGCATTGTGGCTTTGAAGTGGAAGATATTGGTTTTATTTGATAAATTAACTTGATGCGAAACAACAAATCATCAGGTCAGAACTTGGCGACGACTTTAATATTACAATATACTTTGTTTATATTAAAGCAATTCATAGACAAGCAAATATTACTCCTGATCAATGCTATGAAAAATTTAGATTTGAAGCAAATATTTGTTTTTGTATGAACCGACAAGTAAGTTCTTTCTACTGGTATTTATTAATAGAAATTTAGTGAGTAATAATTATGTAAATAGGTACATTTTTGGTTCAAGCAGAGTTTTTGATAACAATAATACTAAAACTATGTTGGCGCCAAAATTTCAAGATGCTGAAGTTCAAATTGATACACCGATTCTAAGTGATACCTGTGCACAAACAGTATATAATAAAAATAGTATGTACAGTAACACATTTAAATAAATTAAAATAATTTATCTCAAATTGTTATTTGTATATTGCTTTTTTAAATAAACATTTTATTGCAAATTGCATGGCTACTTTATTTTTTTATATACACTAGCTGAAACAATTAAGGGAGCAAAGAAAAAATCTCAATTTTTTGCGATTTTTCAAATGGCTGTATCTTTGGTAAAAATGTTCGTATGTGAGTGGAAACAAAATCAATTTGAAGCTTGAAGTGTCTAGTTTATGGATCTTGTGATAAAACAATTTTCCAAGCAACAATTAGCGCAAAATCCTAATGAATATCATGGAAAGAAAATTTTTCGATTTTTTTTTCACTCTTATTTTTAGTGTACAAATTTAAAATAAAAAATTTCAACCTAACCACTATATAAATTGGATATGTTGTTCATTTATATTCAGTTTCTTTTTTTGTCGGCCTGGATACGACCATTCCTCGCTGAGTTATCAGTCTTTGAATGAAAATACGTCATTTTCTCTTCTCTCAGCAATATCTCAGGAACCAATGGTCGTTCAGAAAATGGAAGGGGGGTTTAGGAAATTTGGATCCATTCTCTACAATGTTCTGGCATGTTTTTTCAGGAAACAATTTTTTTTCATTCTTAACATGACTGAAAAATTTCGAAAAACAGGATTGTTTGAGATCTTTCAGAAAATCACGTGTCACATTGAGAATATTGGGAAAATGGCTAATGTTAAGTGTGCATCTTATAGGCCATTGTACCCTCAAAAGCCCTACAAAGTTTCAACCTGATCCATCAAGCCGTTTTATTATTTCATTCGATTGAATTTTTGAAAAAATTGAATGGCCGCGTATTTTTTCCTTTAGAGCTCATAATCTATAAAACAATGAAAAAAATTTCTCCTAATTATTTTAGACATTTTTATTGCGGAAAGCGTTTGAAGTCATGAAAATTTTTTTTGTTTTAAATAAAGAAAAATTTTCTCTTTTCGAGCCGATTTTCAGAAATTTTGCAGAACCGTCGGCATTAGAGTTACCCCAAACGTACCACGTGGAAATTTCAGGGGGGTATTTATCTTTCTTTGTGTGTGCGTGTGTTTCTTCATGAGAAATGAGTGGTTCGTCAGTTCCACCGTATTTTATGACTCCAAGCTCATTCTCTGAAGAGTGTGCGTGTGTATGTTGTAATCCATTCAATAACGGATATTGCCACCCCTGTTCTCTATAACAGCCCTCAAACGTTTAGCCATGTTGATGCATCGAAAATTGGTATCGCAAGATCCATAAACTAGACACTTCAAGCTTCAAATTGATTTTCTTTTCACTCACATACGACCATTTTTACCAAATACAGCCATTTGAAAAATCGTAAAAAAAATGAAATTTTTTCTTTGATCCCTTAATTTTTTCCGCTAGTGTAGTAAAGTACGTTATGTTATATTTTAAAATTTACAAGTCAATATATACAAGATTACCTAACAAAATACTAACTTAATACATTTACCTATAATAGATTTATAATATTTATAGTTATTCCATTACAAATATTTTATTTATACAATAAGCAGTCTTACATCACACTTTTGGAATATCCCTCGTATATAAATATATCCCAATTGCAAAGAAACTGCTTTTTAAGTTCCTTATAAATGACCATTTTTTTGCGACAGTATACAGGGTTAACTATGACTAAGTACAAATATTTTAAGAGGGGATAGAAAAAAATAAGAATTAACAGAATTTCCTTTCAAAAAATTTCCAAACTTATTTATATAGCGAAAAAAAAAATAATTCAATATTATTGTCACGGATTTCCCAATCCGTCTTTCTTACTTCCAGAAAAACAATCCGTTAATTAATCGCTATCTAAATCACTTTGATATCTCCAACTAAACACTTTAATTCAGACTGTAATACAAGACTTATACAAGACTAATACAAGACTAACTAACTCGGTCGTTTATTCTTCTTTTATAGACCCAACGAATGTTCCAGGTATTTTCTAGCATATCTAGACCCATTTTCTCGTACGACTGGAACGCTTCTCGTCGTTTCCACAATTTTCTAGTAACGTCTCGATTCAAGGCATGTTGTTTGTTTACCAGAATGGCGTAGGGGCGATCGGGGCAATCTTAGGCAATTCGCGGTGCCACAGTCGTCGGTTTGGGAGTGAGTGGGGCAAATTCCGTGACAGTATATTAAATCCTTATTTAACGCCGCCAATGCGAGTATCAGAGTATGCAACCAATAAACAACCGTCATGCAACAGTCGGCCACAGTCGGCAGTCGGTCAAGTCGAGTCGGTTCGCTGTCATGTTATAATTTAATTCCTGTGTTTACGTTGCAGTTTTGTGTTCTTCTTCAGTTTTTAGTGTCTTATTTTTATAGTAATAAAGGAATATGTGTCGGATACAGATATTTTCCCTCAATATAGTTCGCTGGTTTGTTTTTCTAGGTTATAGGACAAGACTGCCGCGGGTGTTAAACGTTTTCTGTTATCTGTTAGCACCATAGACCTTATAAATCATGGACCGGCCCTAGAAAGAGAGGTCCGGTGTCCTGATGTGTACAAGAGGGATGAAGCTAGTCCGGGAAAAAACAGATGTTCTATGACAGAAAAATATATAAACATAACCTGACAAAACCTTTCCTGTTAATATTGTTAATGATTTGTGTTCCTTTTGTGATTTAGTTGTGTTTATTAGCAATAGTTTTTAAAAACTCATAAACCATGGTGGAGTCGGTCTGTCACCGTAAATGTCATACGTCTGTCATTTACGGTTTTTGTTTTTTTCGGCCAATGATCTGTGGGTTTTTGCCCGGAGTAGCTCTATCTCTGTCGCACATATCTGAGCATCAACGATTTGTATAGGCAGAAAACGGTTTTGGGCACGTCCATGATTTATAAGGTCTATGGTTAGCACTTATCCCTTTCTTCGATTTTGTTATAACACATAGGCATTGTATGTAACTTTACCTACGGGAAGTGTATTTATCGGTAGGGAGTGAAAATGTAGTTTTACCAGTTTCTAAACAAATAATGAAAAACGAATGCAAAATACTGAAGCTAACTGGATTAACTGTTACCTACCTATCAGGTATTATTACTAATAAGAATGTTAATTTTTGTCGTTTATGCATTTAGAATCACTGCAAACGACTGCATGGTAGTTGTTGACAGATGTAATGTCAACTATGGATCTAAGCCATAAGCCGTCTCAGTCGATACTCATCATATGCGCCGACTTTCCGTAGGAAAAAAGGGTTTTGCCCCATTTTTTAAATATCGAGCTAAAATTCTGGAATAACTTTTTCATTGTCTTTTAGGGCTCCCTGAGCACGTGGTTAAAATTTTTGTACTTAGTCATAGTTAACCCTGTATATGTGCGGCGGTACGGCTTTAATCTCAAAACATCAAAGTCCAGACAGAGAGTGGTATAACTTATATTTATTCAGTAAACTTTGATTTTGCGATCTACAACAATTAAAAAAGTAGTTTTTGTGACAGTTGGACAAAAGATATATTTTTTTCCAACAAAAATTAATTTGCTTATTTTCAAATTTTATGCAAATATGACTGCAAACTGTTATGTTTGTGGTACACGTTTTAGTAATTACTTTAAACACCGTTATTTTGAAATCTTACGTTTTCAAATATTTATATCACGTCAACTTTGAAGCATCTCCAAGTTTCTGTACTACATACTGAGTGTTTTTATTTTATTACAAGTTTTATGAAAGTTATAAATGCCTCGGCGTTCCCTAAAAGGCTCATACTGTAAATTCCTACGCACTTGGATGAAACGCTCCCCTAGGAATACATCCCCTCAGCTATACGGTGATATAAAGTTTGAGGGGTTCATCTCCAATAGTAAAGGAGTTATGACTCGCTGTGTACCGTAAGAGTAATTGGTTGGAAAGAGGTTATTAGGCTAGGAAATCTTTGTCTAACACATTAGCCTTACGTGGCACTCTTTTATCCGCCTGTGAGATAAAACTCACCGGTCTTTACGTCCCAGTAATAATAGGACGGAATATGTTCTGAATCTGTAAAAGTGTACAGCGGTTCAAGGGAGATACTCTGCTAGTCGTATTGATATTTTGGAGAAATGTTTCTAAATAAAGTTTGTAATGATGTAATTTGTGTTTTGTGATTCTGTGGTTGCAGTGGCGTGCAATGCCAGTTACAATAGGGTAGGCAAACATTTAAATTACTTACTACTATGATCCACCAAAATATGCTCTCGTTCGGAAATGTCAGTGTCAGTATAATAGTCAATAATTGATTTGGACATTACACTTAAAACTAAGTATTTTTAAAACAAAAACAGTTGGTTCTTTCTTGCATAAGAAACCGAGTAACAAACACACTTAACACGCAGTCGAGCACGCAGTTTATTAGATTAATGATTATAAAATATTAAACACAATTATTTTTTATAAATCAGGTCAATACGGCGGTCATTTTTTAAAAACTCATTTAACACATCATCATAAAAATTAGTATTTTGTTTTAGGTCTTGCATAAGTTCTTTTTGAATTGACAAAAACTGCTAAGTTGCTTAATCTCTCATGTTCCTGAGTGTTTCGTAAGTAGGTACCTATGAATTCGTTTCAAATCGGAAAAAGATCGTTCTGCCGAAGCGCTAGTATCGTCACAAGCTTGGCTAATGTAATAAATTGCGGAAACACGTGCCACATTCTGTTTTTTTTTTCGCAAAATCTAATAATTTCGTAGGCATTGAGACCGAAGAATATAAACAAATCATCTCGTTTTTGTAATCTGTCAAAATCAAATTCTTTATATTTTGTCTTTAGCTCCGAAAATATTTCGTCAGGAAAATTATCTTTGTATTGCGAAAAAGAATCTAGATCAGAAGGCGAAAAAAATGCAGCTGGTTAATTTCATTATAACGATAAGAAATTTCCATTTTGATATTGTACAATATTTCTTGAAGTAATAGCTTATAATGTACCTTTACATCATTAATATTCCGCTTTCTTGTTGGCTCGCCCCAAAAAGTTATAGTTCTTTCATAAATTTTGTCAGTTATTGTAAAAGTTATCAATAAAGTTTTAAATCTTTCGATTTTTTTTTAAACAATAGCCAATTCTACGATTTTTGATTTTATTATATTAAAAAGAATATCAGTTTGTACTTTGTATAAATATTGCATTAAAAATTACTAAAAAATAATTCAACTCGAAGTCTTGCAAAGTAAATTCGTACATTCTAAAGAAAGTGTTTCTCCGTCCCAATTCGTTTCATTTTCGCATTTTCGTTATCGGTCGGGTCAGCTCGACTCAGATCGACTACCGCCAAGCAAACAGTGCTTTAGCGCTCGATATGAATTTGTATTAATCGGCTGAAACTGCTTTACTTTCTTTTTAAATACGATGCTTATACCATTGTTGTAAAATATACAATGCTTATACACAGTAGAGCAGTGCGCGCTGAGCGTCATTGAGAAACTTAAATAAAATTACCTCTTGCGCCAGCGGCGAGAGGTGTATAATTTATTAATTATATTATTATGAGTTTTAAGAGGACTGAGACAGGATAGAGAATAGTAGATAGTATATCTTTTTTTAACAAAAAAAGTGTATTGGTGGTATTGGTAACTTTTCTAGGGTAGGCAATGCTTTTATGCTTCTATTGTATGCACGCCACTGTGTGGTTGTACAGGGTGTCTGAAACTCGATTGTATGGGTCTACTGTAAAGATACAAAAAAATGAAATTAAACGTGGTGTTAAATGGAATGACATAAGCTCTATTTTCAATCGAAAAACTATTTTTGGGATTTGACAGAAACAACTAATGACGTCGTCAATTATATTTTTTCCAGAAACATACCCAATTTTAATTTAAAGCTCTCTCCTTTCTAATAAACTTTTATTAGAGATTTGTTTCTGTATTACTTTCCCATTTAAAAGTTATAAGCAATATCGTCCTAGAAACTCAAAAGAAATACCACCTACAAATCACATTGGCGGTGGAAGCATCAACATATTTTAGGGCGGCATTTTTTATATTTAGTTTTACTTGTAAAAATCAACTTGTTCACTTCATAAGTTTACTATTCGATTTCTACTATATGATTTCGAATATTTTTCCTCATCGTCAAGTCAATGTAGGGCTGAAAATATTATTAAAAGTATTGACTTGATCTACTAAAATTTATTCAACAGTATAGATTGGAAAATTCTGTACCCAACATTGCAATTTTGCTAAGAATTTTTTTAAAAATTGCTATCAGTGTCGTTAGTTGCGAGAGGAGCTTCTCCAGATGAAGTTGATACAAAATTATCTTCGTTCCACAATGAATCATTTAAGACTACAAAATCTTGAAATATTGTCCATAGAACAAGAAATTACAAAAAGATTAAATTTTGAGAGCATTATACACAATTTTTCTACTATCAAAGTTAGAATAATAAATATATAAATATGTTTACATACACATATGTGTACACTTTGTTTATCCGAAAGAAATTAAATGATTTATTTATAAATATAAAATAAAATATATTTTGCGAATTAGGTATATGTTTTGTCTCATAGGTGCGGAACCTTTGACCTCCGTAAGTTTCTTCTAGCCTTTAAAAAATGATCTTGTATTTTTATAAAAGTTGCATTTATAGGTATATCAACTTATGCGGCCTCCTTTATTACTGCCTAATTTAAATATGGCATCCAATGGTAATACAGTTCCCCACATATAGTTTGTCTCCATTACAATTATTTATTAATTTATAAAAACCACCATTTGATTGACTAGGGCGGGAAATTGAAGACCACCCCGGGCGGCAAAAATTCTAGGTACACCACTGTCCTTTCCCCATCCCTCAATTAAAAATCTGCATTTTTGAATTAAATAAATGCATTATTTGATTCGAAATGCACATTAATTTCAAACAAAAAAGTTATTAGGAGTACGCTAATGTTGTTTTTGAAAAAAAAACATTACAAGGCTATGTGGCAAATTACGCGAAATATTCATGCATCATTTTCGAGACCCTGTATAATGTAAATTGAACAACACGTTCAATAATTAGTGACCAGTAAGATATTATATTAAATATCTATTGTACTTTTAAATACAGTTAAAAGTTATTCCTTGAAGATGATACATTTTGCATATTAAATGGTATTAACTATATATTTAGAATATTCTTCAGTGATATGGATGAAATGATCCATCAATAATAAGTGGATTTGATTGAATATTTAATAACAGTTTAAAACGTATTATATTATCGCTCGCCGTCTGTAACTGGCTTTATTCGTTATTTTACACCGCCCGGCTAATAGTTTTTGTCGATGGACAAAAAAGTAGGTGCTTTTTGTCGACCGCAATATATTATGAAGTGTACGCGAAAACAGAAGAGTTTGCCGGTTAAAAACCACGTTCTAAGCTGATATAGTGATGGCTTTATAATATTCTGAGGTAAATATTAATGTTACATAATTCAATTTTTGATATTAAATAGTGTTAAATGCTTGATGCTTAGACGTAATAATGTTTTAGGTCGTTACTACTACTACAGATAAACTTGCCTACTTATCCAGTTTTATTAAAAACCACATGTCTTGTAACACCCAATTCGAAGTAGGTACTTTCTGAAGTAACAAAGTAACAGATATAGTTATAAATAAGCTATATAATAATTATTGGTAATGCATCGTCTATAAATTACTGCGATTTGGAAACAATTTCATTTCGGAAAAGTTAATTGAAGAGTACAGGAGGCTCATATTATCCACTGAAGGATCTCAGAAACTGATGTAACCGGTATCTACGATATATATTGCATGGTTTTAACTAGGGACTATTTAAAAGCAAGTGGATCAGATTTTCATCATATACTGTGAGTTTTTTTTACCATTTTTATCCTGACCAATTGTAAGTCATATTAATATTATTCCAAAATCAGTGCCCGATTTTTATGCCTACCAATATTACTTATGAATTATTCAATATAAAACTCGGATAAAACTGTGTCCTTCATAACTGTTGTTTGCGAATAGAATTTTAAAAAATTTCTTTAGATACAACAAGATCAAGATAGTTACACATCATAATCATATTATTGTCAAATAGTGTATGAAATATATTTGAAATTTTTAAGACATATTTCTGCACTTTTCAATGTCATTATTCGTTACATTATATACAAACTATTGCATTGGGAAATGTACATACGTTAGCAATGAATACAGGGCATCTAGAAGGCCTCAAACAATATGCTGTTGACGGGTCTTAACCATTATTGGCATTACCTAGATACAGGAAGGTCATATAGGTTAAAGAAATAGCCAAAACCGCATTGCGTCAGCGACAGGTTTTTTGAGATCTCCTAAATGTCCTATATCAACTGTTAACATATATTATGCACATTTTCCGATGGAACACCCTGTATATTACACTAAATTACAAAAAATGGTTACTTTTAATGCGACAAACTATGTTGACAATAAAAATAATTGGGTAATGTCAGCCGCAATCTAAGTCGTCTGAATTTTTACCGGGACATGACTGTTTATTGTATTGTGTATATTTTAAAATAGGCAAATTCAACACATAGTAGATTTTTTTGTCGATATATCTCATTATATGGCAAATATGGGAAATGAAGTTAAGTTTCCGTTAATTGTTAAGTATTTTAATATTTCCATTGGAAATAGGTATTTAATAAAGTACCCACATAAATTTATTCATTTTAAAACTTGTTTAAAAACACTTTAACTGATTTCGAAAGAAGCGGTCTAACATACAGGGTGCCCTGAAATTAATGGAACTCAGAGCGTCAATGTTAACATTGTATCTTCCACATTAGTATATCACTTTTTAAAATAAAAATATTTGCTTACATTTTGTGGTTTAGCATATCCGTCTGACTACTGAAACAATCGATTGTCCTGCAAAATTTGAAGAAGATGAGCAAATTTGATGAAACAATATTTAGATTTTCAGCAATAGTTTAATCAAATCAGGCCGATCTTCTTGAAGCTTTGCACGTCGCCATTATTTACCTTTCTGCAAACTTTTTACCTGCAACCAAAGCAGTTTTTACTCGAAGCACTGAATATTTCAAATAGGATTATTTCGAAAACGGATTTTCATAACGACTTCAGCAAGGTATACTTTTTAAAAATAAAAATAGGTAGGAGAATCGATTGTTTCAATAGTTAGATGGATATACTAAGCCACAAAAAAGTTCTGCCCGTTAAAAAAGCATAATGTGCTGTAAGTGGTGCCCTCTACTGGTGAGGTCTTATTATTAATGAATCACCCGGTAGAAATTCGTTGAAAAGTTACTTAAGGTCACCGTAAAATTATCAAATTTATGATGTTTTATGTACAGAAACCTCGAAAAATAAAGCACGTATAACGAATGTAATATCAAAAATAAAATTCTTGATGTTTTTTATCCATTTTTACTATTTGAATTTTCCTTAAATAAAAGTATAACTTTTAGATAGCGATTGTAAGACACACATTATTTTGCTATTCTAACTCTACTCATAAACAAAAAAGTGAATTGCAGAACTATGTAAGTTTATGTTACTACAATATTTACATCTACAGTTAAATTTAAACAAATACGTATTTTGAAAATTTTCTGTTAACATATCACTTTCTGTTGTTATATACTCGTTTTACTTCGGTATCTTTGAATATTCGCAGGTGGTGTGACTTAAGATTCCTGTTATTTGCTAAGTTCTATATTGTTCAGTACTTAAATGTCTATAGTCTGTTTGGAAATGAAAGAGAGTAATAAAACCCCAGGATAAGAACCGGCCATGGGCGTGCTAAGATTTAGTTTCAGGTAATTATCGGGTAACCCTAATGATAACAGGTAATGGGTGTACATTAGTATATTTTACTGGATACATCATGGGGCAGGAGCCAGTGTATTGTGACAGATCCATCCAGTCTTAGAGCTGAATATACGAAGACGTGCTAGTGCAGTAGAGTAAAATTCGACTTGTGTTTAGTGACTATTGTGTCAGATTACGTACCTGCTAAACGCGTGAAAAAATGTGCGCTATCTCAGAATGAGAAGATTATTATATTAAATGTATTTAATGCATTGAAACACCAAAATCCTATCAACAGTGTTGACGACAGGAAAAGTGTTCCAAAATGACAGGGATTGGAAAATCGACTATCTACAGACGTTTAAAGGAAACAAAAAATGAACAAGATACTATAAATCCCCCAAAATCATCTACAGAAAGGTCAAAAGTCGTTATAGATGATTTATTCAAACATGTCATTTGCAGAAAAGTACACTCATTTTATTTAAAAAAAGAAATACCAACGCTAAACAAAATTTTAAGTGAACTTTCAGAGGACAACGATTTGCCAAAAATCAGAAGCAAATTATTGGCCGTTTTACGAGAGTTGTTTTTTTGCTGGGAAAAGCAGAAAGTAAGTCAGTTTTTATGGATAAAGATGAAATTATTTGTTGGCGAAGATCCTACTTAAGATCAGTTAGAAAATTTCGTGACGAAGGGAGGAATATTTATTATCTAGACGAAACTTGGGTCAACGAGGGATATACTGTAACAAAAGTATGGCAAGATAAAAATGTAAAAAGTTTTCGAGAAGCATTTTTGGATGGACTTTCAACAGGGTTCAAGGCACCTTCAGGTAAAGGGCGAAGATTAATAGTGACACATATAGGTAGTGCTAGTGGTTTTGTAGATGGCGGTTTACTTTTATTTGAATCTAAAAATACAGGTGACTATCACGAAGACATGAACGCAGATGTTTTCGAAGAGTATTTTACACAGATGTTGGATCTTATTCCTCCGGGGTCTGTGATTGTCATGGATAATACCAGTTACCATTCGCGGCAGACCGAGCGGACGCCTACGACTGCTTGGAGGAAAGCCGATATAATGGTTATCCGGAAAAAACATTTCTTTTGAAACAGATATGGTGAAATAGGAACTTTTGACACTTGTCAATCTTAATAAAGATCAGAAAAAATATGTTATCGATGAAATGGCAACAAATTGCCAAATAACGGTACTATGGTTACCACGACCTTATCACTGTGAACTTAACCCAATCGAATTAGTCTGGGCGCAGGTAAAAGGAGATGTAGTGCGAAATAATACGACGTTTAAATTAAGTGACGTAAAAATTTTGTTAAAAAATTCCTTGGAACGAGTAACTGCAGATAACTGGCAAAGATGTATACATCATGTACAAAAAGAAGAGGAGAAAATATGGGAACTCGATAATTTAATTGACGTTACTGTGGAACCTATCGTTATCAATCTAGGAGACGAAGATAATTCATCAGAATATTCAGAGGATGAATTTTAATATACCTACTTTTTTATTTTCTTTATTGTACATTTATACAACACTACATTTACTCACCATAATTTGAATTTTCAAAGTACATATAGTTGTGTGGAATAAGGTCTATTCATTAAATTTAAATAAATATTTTGATATGTAATATTGAATAAATTTATTTGAATTACTAAAAACCCTCTTAACCCAGTTATGATGCTTAAAGTAGCCTAGTTTTGAAATGCTGTTTTTATATTGTTTAGTTATAAGAGAAATGGACCTAAAAATTGAAGCGTCATAGACAAAGATGGATTGTCGGATATTAAATTTTAGCTACCTGCTACAATTTAGTACGGTTCGATCACACAAAGTGTTTTTAAAAGTACACCTCATCTATACCTATAATATAATATAAAAATATTGAATATAAGCACCAGTACTACATTTATTTACGATTTGCATACATAATAAGCTTTTATTACACTCTTTCATTTCTAAACAGACTAAAATTTGTATTTGTGTACTTCGTGCATCTTCAATTCTTTGCAGATATTTGCAGTCGAGAACAAATTTGACCTATTTTATATACTTATGTAACCGGATCCCGACGCCGCACACATAAATATTTATGCCGTTCCATTTCTCTTTGTCTGTGTTCGTGCAGCGTCCCTCAGCACCTTTTATGAAACCTTACTTACCGCTATACGACACAGATTTCTGAAAAATACAATAAGAGTTGTCTACTATTCAGCGCATTTCCTCCTTTTAGACGACATCAAGCCCCGAGAATGCAAAAAATTTGAATTCAATACCGAGAATCGGCAAAATTCCTCCATTGTCGTATATTCTCTGATGTTGCTCGTTTTATTCTAGCCTTTTCTGGCCCCGCTGTTCCATTTTATTGTGGAAAGCATGTTATGATGTAGTGGAGAGAGGGGCCACTTACAGTTTTATGTTCGCGAAATGCAGTAGAAACAAACGGTATGGATGAATGATGAGCATTTCGTAGAGTCTTCATTTTGAGGGACATTCTTTCGTTAGACAAGGTGGTTAGTGAATTTTTTGATCTGCGTTTGTTTCGCTTATACAAATTGGAAAAAGATTGCGTCTTTTGATGACCATTACACCGAGGAAAAAACTGTTAAATTTACTTAGATTAACAGTTTTTCACTGTTATACAGGGTATACAGTCATAATGTCATTGATTTTAAGAGAAGATAGGGAAAAATGAGTATAATACGAATACGGGATTGAAAAAAAGTTAAATGCGTATTTACGCCGAAAAAATATTTTCAAACCATTAAACCCCTTTTTCAGACGGACTACTTATTGTAATATGTAATTGATGCTATACGTTTTTTTAAGTATGCATATCAAGTTTCAACAAAAACATAAAAATATTGACATTACAATACTTCAACGGATCAAAATAAACCATTCACATTTTATTACATAAATAGTGAAATAAAATCCAATACTAACTAGGTTAAATTATTAAGAGAGGTTCAAACGTTTTTTATTTTATAGACAGTAATAAAAAAACCTTCTTGATGTCAAAAAAAAAAAAAACAGTCCGAGACATACCTATTCAGTGTTCAACAATCCAGCAATCCAAGTCTTGACCTACCGTATTTAGGTCAATAATATAATATAATAATATCTTTACCCCTCATTCTAATAACGAGGATTAGTCCAGAAGTCGAAGACTTGTGCGGGAGAGGGGGCGGCCTATTATTATTAAGCAGGTCGCATTTGCGCCCAGGAACGACTTACGTTGGTAGGTCCTAGCCACCATTCAGTGCAGGAATGAGGAAAACCTGGAAAACCTCATTAATTAGGGGGGTAGTCAAATGTCAACCGGTATCAATCTCTCACATTGACCCAAGCCAACATTCTTCCACCCTACCATACCTGCAGAGAGGGTGCCAATCTCTCCACGAATATAGCTTATATACGGTCTACCGGCTGCGGGGGTCAAACCCACAGCGATCCAGTCACCTCGATTCAAGTACTGACGCCTTAAACCGCGTGACCACTGACCGATAATAATCTGATTATTTGCTGCAAGATAATAACAGAAACAAACAATAATTAAATGCATTTTTATAAACACCCGGTATAATCAATAGAAAATTGTGAGAAGTTGGCAGTTCCCATTTAATACGTTACCGATGGAATAAGTCGAACATCGTTTGGGTGCGTTTTCCTGTACAGGCGAGCCCACCGTCGACTGTATCTGAAGCAGATGTCGCTGTCAGACATAGTTAACCCTGTATATGACGAAGTACGGCCCTGTACGGTACGGACCTCAGTCACGACCTAAAGAATTCACAACTTCAAATATTGACATTAAAACTTGTTATCGCTTTTCGTTACGTATTCAGAAGGAGAAGGAATTTCATTTAAAAGAATCCCGTCTTTAAAGTTTTCCCTACATTCTTTGTTCTAGTTGCGTCAGTGCCCAAGTCGCGAGAACTATCCTATTCATCATGTGTCACATATGGTTACTATCTAAAGTTTAAATCGAGGAAGCCTGTGAACAAACTTTAAATTTATTAATGAAAATTCTGCGGACACTTTCCCAGATATGCCTTTCAGGCGTGTCGTTGGAGATTCCGACTACGTGGTTAATAATATGTGTATATCCGGTTTGTGGGGTTTTATATTAACCACGGAATGTACAAGTTTCGGAAAGTAGATTCGCCGATGTGAAAATATCTTGTAAAGCTAATTTTAAACGATAACAAATTTGGTAATTTACATTACAAAGGTGTTTTTACTGCGTTGTAAATATACAGGGTGTAAAAAAAAGAGTGTAAAATATTTCAGGAGGTAATAGTATGAACCATAATAAGCAGAAAAGTATTAATAAACATGGGTCCGCAAAGTAACGGTTGCGGAGAATGGACCACTATTCGTTTTTCAAACATTTTATTTTATTAGGAATAAATCGGGAAAGGAAGCTTTTAACAAACAAAAAACAAAGTTACAGGAGATGTTCAAAGTGCCCTCCGCGCATTTCCAAGCAGGCACGACATCTTCGTCTCAACGATATTCGAACTCTTTCAAAAACACCCTCTTTGGTTTGGATTTCTTGACACTTTTGATTAATCCGTAGCTGCAGCTCTTCCAGACTATTTACAGGAGTAGAGTCAGATAAAAAAGGTAGTAGAATCGACTCTTTCAATATGGATACACTAAGCCGCAAAAAAGTAGTTGCCTCTACTACTGACGTCAAAATTAGAAACAAATTTGAATATCTCGTCCTCAAATTCTCCGATCTCCAAAATGTATGCAAATATTTCAATTTCTTAAAAAGTTATTTACAAATATCGTAATAAAATTTTAAATTTGACGCCCTGTATATTTTTATCCGTCACATTATTTTGTCGTCAGGGATCTAATCTTGCTCTATGTTACATTTATTTCTGCACACGCTGTATATTGTTATTTCCCAATTCATTTGCTTTCGACTACCAGTCCACGTTTTAAAGAAAATTAATTTCAAGACAGGACGCTGCGGTACTCCTACTACGGCATATGGGATGCTAAGCTCGTAGATATTAGAGTTTTTCATGTTTTATCTGCGACTCCGCACGGACTCATAAAAGCACAGTTTACTACGGCTATAGCTTCTAATTATTCCGCGCACGTATCGTAATAACAACACGCAAGAAACAGGTCTATTTGTCCCAAATTTGCTTCATTAAAGTGTGGTTGTTTGGGGACATCCATTTGGACACCTAACTACATTATGCCTCTCATAAACCTAAATTGTAGCAACGGAGTTCTACATAATTTTAATTTAAAGCGTATATTTTATCAGGCAAGGGTCCGCATTCATCACCGCTTACTTTGATTCCACCATAAATTTCTTTGTAATAATGAGTTATGACCGGCGACTCCGCCAGAACTTCAAAACACCCTCGTTGACCTTTAGGAGCTTAATTGAGTAAATGTTTTGGGTTTCCATTGACTCTGGAGAAGAAAGTGTGTGACAATTAGCAGTTACATAATAATGATAATAGTAATAATAATAAGTTTATTGCCCAACAGATGACTAATACAAATACAACTTATCTAAAATAAGTAGATGCATCATGAAAAATGCAGTCAATAGCGTAAACAAAATGTTGTATCGTCGTTGTAGTTTCTGAGTAAAAAATTATTGAAGTTGTATTTTTAACCTTTACATTGGTGGATTACTTTAGTCTCTCGCCAGGCAATTCCGAATATTAAAATCCGATTACTTATAGCAAGTATTAACGTTTTTGTAATGCTAGTTAGTTGTGTCAATGTCAGTGTCATTGGTGTTAGTGTCAATGTGTATAGCAATTGTGAGTTTGCTTTTGTGTGATTTCAGTTGACATGGTTTATTCCATTCCAGAACGAGTTGAAAATTGTAAAACTCTTTTTTCAAAATAATAGTTGTAGGTGTATATCCCAACTAACATTTAAGCCTAATAGGCTACTACACAAGAAAAATAATCCTGAACTGATCAAGATTTACTACTTTTCTCCATAAAAATAGTCTTCAATGTTACAAAATCTTATAATACCAAAATTTTAGTCAAAAATTTGTTAACTAAGAGTAATATAATGCCTTCCAAGTAAAATGAAATATATGTCAATTTATACAGTTCGAAATTACATATTGTTTACCTATTTTATGTTTTCAAATGCTAACATTCCAATAACGTGTAAGACGAAGTTATAATTTACTTAATTTCGCCTAGAAATCTGTCTTCAATATCCAAGGACTTTTTAAATTATTACAATAGGTAAATATTTACATATTTATTACGAAATTGTAAAACTTATTTTGTCTTCAACTAGTAGTTAAAAATAAGGTAATAACTAGTTATTTTGCCCTATTAAGTCCTTCAATTGGTTAAGTTCTATTTTTATTACAATATAATCCTATTTTCAACTTTGTTGATAACTTCTAAAGAATATTTGACAATTTCAAGTAACCTAATAGAAATATTGTTCTATATTATGGTACAGTTTTACTTGTTAATAATACTTCGACGTAAGTGTGTCTTATAAAGGTCTTTTAGGGAACAAGCTTCTTGTTAGATGTATTCCGACATATCTTCATGTAATAGCGCGTAGAAATTGTTTTGTGTTTTGGCAATCTGCAGTGAAAACTAAGCCCTACACAATATTAGAGAGTTGTAAAAAACGAATTTAAGCCAACACTGCATATTAAATCAATCTAATGATAATATATCGATAAACACTTCATATAGGTATAAGTATTCTTATGACTGTTATCGTGTCAGATGAATTCAGTAGTGCACGTGAATTCAAATTCGAATTGAATTCCCTTAGAAAATATTTATTTTGTTTTTCTTATTACACATACATAATATTATTGGCTTTAATTTGAATTTTCAATCACAAATAAATCCAAGAGTAAATTTCAACCACAAAGTTAATATTTTCCTGTGACGTCAACATTGGCATAGGCAATCTGCCCTATACGTTAAAACTTACAGACAAATTGACTTCAAAGTTGATTTTGTTTGAGCGGCCATGTTGTAATAAACACTAAATGTTTTGTTCGTTATTTCTAATTGATTACTCATTAAAATTATGTTAATACAGATAATATTAGTTAATGCACTTATGACGAAAAATTATTAAACACATTTTATCACGAAGTACATTCAGTTTTTATTTTAGGTTATTTTTCAGTATAGTAATATTATTAAAAAGCAATAGTAAAAATGTATATTTATAAGGCGCGTTATTTTTATGAAAGTTTGGTCATGACATTATACGAAAAAATTTCCTGGGTTGTACAATTTGATGAATGGAAACCAAAAATACAGACTTTATATTAAAATCTAAATATCTATAAATATACTAACTCCTACTCTACTTGTAGCTTAGTAGCCTGACATAGGTAGTCTTTCTTTTTCTTCCTATCCCTGTTCGCTATTAGAATATATAAAATCAAACATATAATGTTGTCTCTCTCTGGCAAAAGTATGTCATATAAAGGACATAATTAGGGTATATTTTGGTAATAATGTCTTTTATATTTCGAAATTTTAACATAAAATTGGTCCGCATTTCTTTTAGGTCCAATTATGTTATTGGAATAAAATTCTTGCCGACCAATTATTAACTTCCATATTACTTTAGTTTTTTTCCCCACATAAGGAAAAAGGCCAACGAATATAGTTAAAATTCCATTATATGGAATTGGTCATGAAAAGTTTCTGACCAATTCAGAGGTAAAGTTAACGTAATTTTAACTTTAATTGTTTGTTGGGTATCTACAATGGAAATGCAATTCAGCTAATACTTAATAATATTATTCTTTCCTATATTTGCAAGACTTCTCTCACAGTAATTATATTAACTATTAATCTTGTCTTGTCATTCAAGCTGTCAAGTCTTGTGTTGGTCTTGTCTTGTCTCGACCAAGACAAAACTAAGAATAATCAAGGCAAGATTGCTAACACTACGCATATTGTTATGACGTATTTCTATTAAGTATAAACTTGTATCCGCCTCTTAATAAACTACAGGTATCTACTAAATATTGCTTAGGTAAACCATTTAAAATATGGAAGTGAAACACAAATTATTATTCAAACCCCGCAACTTGCTTACAAAGCATCCACGGCAACGTATATTCAGTCAGATTTTGATTTTGTTTATTGTTGAATATTTATCATCTCGGCAAAATCTTTCTCCGTGCCTTCGTGACGGAATAGGCAGTTTGTATACAAATTATCCAGAAAGCGAACCCTTGTCAAAATATTAATAGAATTCCCCGATATACTTCTTGACTTAAAATAAGGGCCTGGTGCGATTTTGTAGCCGTTATTGATCTGGGCCAAAGGAAACGATCATCCGCAGAAGGTACGTGACTACCAGCCTAAGCGGTAGGGTCTAGAGTAAGCCCAACAAAAATAAAATTTGTCAGCGTATTTGTCCACAGTTTGGGAGAAGCGGATTAGGAGACTTTCCTCTAAGGTTGCAATGTATTTTTCTAGAAAAATCCAAGTATTTCAACCGTCTGCCTTTGGAGGAAACATGTACCTAATTGATCGCCCACACTTTAAATGTGGTACGAGGTGGGTCCAATTGAAATAAATCTTTAGCCCATAAAAAATGTAAGTACTCATGTAAACAATTACGGTACCTATATCTTATTGCCTCATTAATTGTATTAGTATACACTAAAAAAAATAATATTAGTCATTTACATAGTACAATCGTTTTAGGAAGGCAAAAGGGCAATAAAACGTTGGTGAGACGAAATGCATACATCTATTTCATTTCCACTTATACCTGCCAGGGGAAAATTATGAAATGGTGTTATTTATTAAAATATTTTAAAAAAAGTGTATTCAGTGCGGCGTTCTCTGGCAATAAATATTTGAAGAAGGTGCAGAAAAGGTAGAAATCAACACTGGAAACCTTCGCAGATTTAGATTTAAATTATTAATGGCAGGAAAGTGTCAACTTTTCGAAAATTTCGCAAAACAGGAATATTATCGCTATTTTTATGTGGGACTTTAACTGGAAGTTTAACTGGAGCTTCTGACAATCTACCATGACAATCAATGATAGTTTTATGATGAAAATGGTAAAAAATATTGCAGTGGGCAAAATTGACTAAAAGTTTTTTTTAATTGCGAATTTCACATCCATGAGGACAAGGATTGCAAACAGTTGAATTTGATTTTTCAACAAGTTGAATTTGATTTGCAACATGTTGAATATGGGTCATTCCATTTGAAATCGTCTAATTGGCAAAGCCGACCCATTTTAGATTTTGGTGTAACTTTGAAAATCTCTTCTCTAGGGTCCCAAACAACAAAATTTACACGAGTTTGATTTTTGCAAGCGCCTGTTTCCGTCTATTTAAATAAAGACTCTTAAAAATTAATTTTAATTAATTAATTAATTTTTGCTGTCAAATTTTTCTGTTTGAAGATATTTGAATGATCAAGACGGAATTCAGAGTGGGAAAGATAGTAGTTTCAGTGTAAATGAAGATAATTGGCTCGGACGATCCCTTTGAATAATAGCAGCGTGCTGAAAATGAGTGTTTTTTAGTCATTTTTCGTGAATTTCAATCGACTCGTTCGTTCGTTGAGAGTTAAAAATTCATGCTCCGCGAGAATTAAGTATACATGTCATAGACAAAATTCAGCCACAAGTTGACCTGAGTAGCCCACTCTTTATAGAAGCAAACTTTGCTTGAAATTTTGAAATTTTTAAAAATCCCATATATTCAGGCTATGAAACGAACGTGTGACTGCGAGATAAGAATCTGATACTCACAGAATCTACTGTTCTTACCTTCAACTTTAAATGACTACATCACTTGTTTTGTTATTTTCATGTTTAGTGCATGTACAGAATTTTCTCGTTGAAAAATTGTTTATAGTTACTATTTTCCATGATAATTACTTCCAGAAACAATTTTACACCCTAAATATCCATAACTTTATTAAAACTTAAAATATTTATAATTATTTTTGATGGTAAGTAATTTTAATTCATTAGTAAAAACATCCAGATTTCTGCTGTAAAAAAAAGGCTCGTTACCGTGTGGTCCACTTTCGAAAGCGGAAACTTTAGTGGCAGACAGAGAACCACAAAATAATATCAGTTATAAACTATATTCGAAAAATACTTCGTTACAAAGATACAGGATGTCAAAAGTTTTATCAAAAGTTCCAAATTTATTAATATTTTGAAACTACATTAGATATTTAAATGAAATTTGGAACCTTTGAATTGGTAATCTAGATACATATTTTTACATAAAAAACATTATTTTTCTTCCACCAGTGGCGTGCGTACGGACAGATCTTCGGGAAATTTTAATGAAGAAAATGGTATGCTAATGCTTTTTTAGAAACAAAAACTATTTCTAGAATCCTTGTTTGACACACCGTTTGCCAGTAAAAAATTAAATTACCTGATGATTTCTGAAAAACAATTAAGTAAACAAAAACGAAAATGAGAAAAAAAATGCTCGAAATGTAGTCCACCTACCTCAATACATTTGCGACATCTTCTCACTAACGCATTTACTGCTGCATATACTTCATGCGTATTTCGCCGCATATAATTGCAGGCTTACTGAATTCTTAAAATTAAATGTTCCTTTGTTATTTATTTATTTTATTTTTTGATAAAAATTTTGACACCGTGTATCTTTGTGACGAAGCATTTTTCGAATATAGTTTATAATACAAACTGATATTATTTTGTGGTTCTGTGTCTGCCTCTAAAGTTTCCGCTTTCGAAAGTGGACCACCCGGTATATTTCCTGATTGCAAAAAAAAGAGAGAGTACACTAGTGATATATAACTAGGTAGGTACTTGCCAATACATATTGTAGAATATAAGGGTTTTACAACATCAGACAATATTTTGAATGTCGTGCAACTAAATCGTTTAATAGATTTTCCGTATTGTACTATTAATTATTATTGTTTTTCAAAACAACATTAGTTTAAATACAATTAAATTTAATTTTTTCTCAAAACGAGGAAGTTTAAATACTATTATTTTATAATCTACTTAATTTAAATATATTTCAATTTCAATATAATATCAAAATTCAATTTAATATTCAGCCACGATGATACCGTTTTATAGCTGACAGAATTTTTAAACAGCCAGTCTCCCATCAAACAAAATTTGTGCGGCACTCGAAAAATAGCTTATAAACGAGAAATATGCTCTATGTTTCACTCAACGACAATTACGAGTTGACGGTTATAAAGCACCATCGCGAATTTAAAAAGTTACCGAGAATCCGCTAAACTTATTAGCTAGTTTATGCAAGGCGGGCGATCAATCATTCAAAACTTTAAAGATAACTTATTTATCTCGTCCGACTTCAGCAGTGGAGCGTCTGCCAAAGTGCATCCAGCGGACAACAGCTTCAGTTTTAAAAATTATCATGGCGCAGGAATGGTATAATCCATTTATCATAATGTACATGTGGCCTGGAAACAAATGTAGGTCAAAGGATTCAGTTTGTACTCCTCGTTTCGTTATAAATTTATGATTTCCCACACAGTCAAGTGGGATGGTGAATAAATCATACGTACGAGGATTACTTTTATTAAAGCGAACCCAGAAGTCAGCTCCTCCACGTTATTACAGTATATTATAATATGGACAATAAAGCAAAATATAATATTCTGTCCAGTCGAACAATCGTTGTACAGGGTGTCTCAAACTCGATAGTACGGGTCTACTGTGAGGATACGACACATTTAAATAAAATTCTGGACACGTGGTGTTAAATGGGATGAGATAAGAGTAGGGATGTAATAAGAGGACAAAAATCAAGGAGCAGGAGTAAATTAATATAAGAGAGGAGCCATCAATGACCTACGGGTCATTCCATATGAAATCGTCTAATTGGCAAAGCCGACCCATTTTAGATTTTGGTGTAACTTTGAAAATCTCTTCTCTAGGGTCCAAAACAACAAAATTTACACGAGTTTGATTTTTACAAGCGCTTGTTTCCGCCTATCTAAATAAAGCTTAAAAATTGCTATTTTTAAGCTTTATTAATTTTTGCTGTCAAATTTTTCTGTTTGAAGATATCTGAATGATCAAGACGGAATTCAGAGTGGGAAAGATAGTAGTGTCAGTGTAAATGAAGATAATTGGCTCGGACGATCCCTTTGAATAATAGCAGCGTGCTGAAAATGAGTGTTTTTAGTCATTTTCGTGAATTACGACTCTAGCGTCTTAACTGCTGAGAGTAAAATTCATGCTCCGCGGGAATTAAGTATACATATCATAGACAAAATTCAGCCACAAGTTGACCTGAGTAGTCCACTCTTTAGAAGAAAACTTTGCTTGAAGTTTTGAAATTTTTAAAAATTCCAATATTCAGGATATGAAACAAGCGTGTTGACTGCGAGATAAAAATCTGATACAGAATCTGCTGTTCTTACCTTCAACTTTAAATGACTACATTACTTGTTTTGTTATTTTCATGTTTAGTGCATGTACATAATTTTCTCGTTGAAAAATTTTTTACTGTTACTATTTTCGATGATAATTACTTCCAGAAACAATTTTACACCCTAATATCCATAACTTTATTAAAACTTGAAATATTTTTCATATTTATAATTATTTTTGATGGTAAGTAATTTTAATTCATTAGTAAAAACGTCCAGATTTTTGCTGTAAAAAAACGGCTCGTACATGAACTAAACTTGAAAATAACAAAACAAGTGTAGTCATTTAAAGTTGAAGGTAAGAACAGTAGATTCGGTGAGTATCAGATTAGAACAGTAGATTCTGTGAGTATCAGATTTTTATCTCGCAGTCAACACGCTCGTTTCATAGCCTGAATATTGGGATTTTTAAAAATTTCAAAACTTCAAGCAAAGTTTTCTTCTATAAAGAGTGGGCTACTCAGGTCAACTTGTGGCTGAATTTTGTCTATGATATGTATACTTAATTCCCGTGGAGCATGAATTTTTAACTCTCAACAGTTAAGACGCTAGTCGATTGAAATTCACGAAAAATGACTAAAAAACACTCATTTTCAGCACGCTGCTATTATTCAAAGGAATCGTCCGAGCCAATTATCTTCATTTACACTGAAACTATTATCTTTCCCACTCTGAATTCCGTCTTGATCATTCAAATATCTTCAAACAGAAAAATTTGACAGCAAAAATTAATAAAGCTTAAAAATAGCAATTTTTAAGAGTCTTTATTTAAATAGGCGGAAACAAGCGCTTGTAAAAATCAAACTCGTGTAAACTTTGTTGTTAGGGACCCTAGAGTAGAGTTTTTCAAAGTTACACCAAAATCTAAAATGGGTCGTCAACAATTTTTATTATTTTCAGACGATTTCAAATGGAATGACCCCTACTTAAAGAACTTCTAGAAAAAAAAAATAAATTAAAAATTAAAAAAAAATATAATTGGCATATATAAGGCATGGGAACCATACAGGATATGTATAGATGTAACAAACATACTGTATTGCATTATTTTCATCGGTCGGCATTATTTCTGGACATCGCACTGTATATTACATCACCCATCCTGTCTTTAATATTAGATAAATTCCATATGAGATATTGTAACATGTGTGCCCCCTTAGGAGAAATATGTCATGTGAATAGGATGAGACAAGAAATGGATCTAGTTTAATTTGCATTTAATACAGAACAAATTTTAATAATGCTTCAACAGCTCGTTGTTTTGAGTTTCTAAATAGCACATATACATAAACATGTGCAGATATCATTTAACTGCTTTATGACTTACTTTTTAAATTAAAGTGTAATTAGGGAAGGTTAAATTTGGATCGACATCCTCATGAAACCCGAAAGTATATGAATCAGAAGTCCGGAATTTGCGGTCTACATAAAAAATTAAGCTCTTAACAAAAGAAACAAATCTTAGCACTGGTAGAAGAAGAACCAAACACAAGTACAAAATTGTTTCTCGACAAATAAAAAATTGTACAAAAATGGATGTTCATCGGACTTTAAAAACCCAACTTCTGCACCCGTATCACATCCAACCCGTACAAAATATTCTTCCCCAAGATTCTAGGATGCAATTTAGTCGTTGGTTGTTAACACAGAATGATGCCAATAGGGACTTCGTAAGAAATATTCTATTCACGGATAAGGCAAGCTTTACAAGAAATGGATTGACAAACATGCATAACAGCCACGTATGGACGGATCTGAATCCCCTTGCAACCATTGTAGCACACCATCAATTTACATTCAGGGTTAATGTCTGCACGGGAATAGTGGATAATATTCTGTTGGGTCCGCTATTCATACCAAATAATTTAAATTCAGCATAATTTTTAAATTTTCTGCAAAATGAATTCCGAGATATTTTACATGATTTACCTGTTATCGTACGTGACGTTATGTGGATGCAGCTTGACGGTGCTCCACCCCATAATGGTAGAAAAGTCCGGCAGTATTTAATTACCCATTTATTTCCCAATACTTGGATTGATCGAGGGCAAGACACACTTATTCAATGGCCACCACAATCTTCTGACCTTAATCAATTGTTTTTTTTTTCTTGGGTTATATAAAAGATATGGTTTATGCTGCAGAAATAAACTACAATAACCATCTCAGAGAGAGAATAGTAATGGCAGCTGATGAACTTACGCAAAAGGAGAATATCTTTCAAAAGTTTTCACTACTTAAAAGGGTACGTAAATGTGTTAATAGGAGGGTGGGCAAGTAGAACGTTGGTTAAATTAGTAGTAATTAATTAATTATTTTATTTAATGTTATTTAGGTAAAAAGTTACTATGTTGATCGTTTATTATTACTAAATGAGACTATTATTTTTTGGTTGATAAGAGATTTTAATGCCATATTATTTTTTCAATTCATAAGTATTCCTCATTTCATAACATCTAGAATTACCCATTTTGTTTTAAATAGCAAATATTCATTCAGTAAGTATTACGATTTGCTAAGTTGCCAAGGTGTTGTAATGATAGCTATATTCATAAAATTTCAGTTACCTACACTTGAAAATGATAGTGAACTATAGATTTATGGGCACTACAAATTGCCGTTTTTGTCCAGACGCAGCATTTAAACAAAAAAATACAAAGGAGATAAAATGATCGGAAGAAAATTCTACGTTTGATATTTCAAGAAAAAGCTGCATAGGCGTACTTAGAAATAATTGGAGGGGATAAAGGGTACTGCATCCCTCAGTTACCTCCATTCGCCGGTCGATTTTTTTCATCAAAATTACATGATAAGTATGCCGGAACAAGATAAAAGTACGTGCAAAATTTCAAGTGTGTATCTTACAAAACAATGGAATTATTAACAAAAATAGTTTTTTAAAATGCAACTTTAACACCCTGTATATTGAAACAGGGACGTCCAAATAAACAATGGCATAAGGAACGTCGCATTATTTTTGTCCAAAGAATATGTGGGTAATGGTATGGCCTTCTATTTTGGGACACCCTGTATATTCAGTTAAGACTAAATATTTATAACTTCTATATTTATTTTAAAGAAAAAATAACCGAGATAACGTCACAGTTAAAATATGACATACATATTATTGTATACTTTATACTGTATGAAAAAGGTATTATTATTCCCTATAGGTACACCGTGTACGTTTTTTTATCAACTCTATACCGAAAAGACTCATTTACTCACCCTAACTTTATCGTCGCGTTTCATCAAACCACAGAAGAAATATTTCAAATAAATTGAATAAAATTTGCGTGTGTTTGTAAAATTCCAGATTATATTACCATTCCGGTGCCACCAAAGGGCATTAGGCAACCCCATTCCTTACCAATGCGACATTACACTTCTCGATAATTCAAAATAATGGAGCCATAAAAAATGGTGATTTTACAATGTTACAATCATTACCAGGCTGTAATATCGGAAATTATAGCTTAATACCGGGGAATATTTTACGGTGATTGCGAAACTTTTCAGGACGATAACTGGTACGTCATAGTTCTCTTAATTGTTTCAGTAGGTACAGGGTGATTTTTTTATCACGGGAAATACGTTTTTCTTGTAAACGACTAAAAAAAGGGAGCGTGGCCAAACAAAGATTGTTTGTGCTGATATAACGAGACAATATCCAAACGACACTTTTCTTCTAAGAAGCATACCATATTTTTACGGATATTGAAAAAACTTTTTATTTCTAGCTTTTTTATCAATTGAAGAGATACGAAACTAGTTTCTGTGTGAATGGAATATTTCGTTTACCTTTTGTTTCAAAATTACTAATCATTTTCCAAAAAAATTTTTTTTACTGATCACAAAATTTATAAGCAGCTTCCTGAAAATATTTACATTTTTACAGTTCTGAATCACCTTGTATAACGTTCTTATTTTATAATAATCCAAATATCTAATTCGAGATATTATGTTCGTTACTCGAGCAAAGCGTAGGATCGTTTTCGCATTTTTTTTATATAACACTGATAATTAACTGCAGTTATTTAATTTTCCGATTACTCAATAGTTTTTTGATCAAAACTCTCCAAGGAAATGATCTTAAAAACACTCTGAATATATGGAACCGACTGTTAAAAAATATATAGTAATCATATGCTCTTTAACACTGAATATGTTACAACTGTTAAAAAATCTATAGTAGTCATTTGCTCTTTAACATTCTGAATATCTGTTACGACTGTAAAATAGTCTATAGTAGTCATATACTCTTTAACACTGAATATCTGTTACGTCTGTTAAAAAGTCTATAGTAGTCATATGCTCTTTAACACTCTGAATATCTGTTACCTCTGTTAAAAAGTCATATGCTCTTTAACACTCGGAATATACACGGTTGGAAAACGGTGACGGTCCATCTGGACAAGGATGGCTATAGGAAGACGTTTTATAAATTAGAATAGCATCTGAGCAGTCACTCCCCCTTTTATTTGTTTTGAATGGCGAAACGGGCGGTGACTATTTAGATTTTAAAACGTCGTCAATATAGTCATCCTTGTCTATCGCACGGATTTCTATACTTTACTTTGTCGTTCTCATGTAACGGCAGATAGACCATCAGCGTTTTCCAACCGTGTATGTTACGACTGCTAAATAAATCTATAGTAGTCATATTCTCTTTAACACTCTGAATATGTTACAACTGTTAAAAAATCTATAGTAGTCATATGCTCTTTAACACTGAATAGCTGTTACGACTGTTAAAAAATCCATAGCAGTCATATGCTCTTTAACTTATTGACAAAGTACGAAATGGGATTCCACAATGCCACGCTCCCCCTATTCAATTCTTTGATCCGGAGCAGTTTTTCATACAAATCGCTTTCATCGGCAATAAGCCAATTTGCGCCGAACCGGGTCGAGAACGAAACAAGAAAGAAACTAGCAAGCCCCCGCCCGTAATCTGGTTATTCGCGACCCTGATGCAATAAGTAAAGTTTTAACCGAACCCCAAGACGGATATCACCTCTCGGGCCGAGGCGCGGCGTCGCTAATTGGAAGTTTCCTCCAATCCAGCCTTGCGGTGTTAACAAATAAATAGAACATTGTTATCTTTAACGAACTTACCAGCGCCGTAAAGCACTGCCTCTGAAGAGGCGCCGTAATGATGCGTTTTGCTGCGAACGGGGCGCATTACATCTTCCACTTGAATTATTCCCGACATTAATTGTAGACCCAAGGTGCGAGGTGGCGTTGTGAGAAAGTCGTAGGTCTTGTTGTGCTTTCTGTGTTCTGGTTTTTCTGCCACAAAAAAAAAATAGGTTGCTCGTTTGTTTTAATGTGTACAAAGCGTTTCAGTTGTGAATTGGTAAACGATAGATCCAATCCGAATAATAATAATAATAATAATAATCCGAGACATACGCTGCTTTTTGAATCATACCGGCTTGCCGAAATTTGGCAGGATGTTGTACTAACATCTGCGACACTCATATGAGATAGAAGAGACACAAGTGCTGTCTTATGCTCCGGTGGATGTAGAACCCGTTGTGGGGAATGAGAAGTGAAGAATATATTAGAACTACTCGTTCGCCACCCTAAGGTAAATTCAAGCTAATAGGAGGAGGAGAATGTTTGTGATTGAGTTATCGGCTCCTGCAGAGAACATTGTCCTAAGAGAGTAGGAGAAACAGAGGAAATATCGCGATCTTCTCTCCGAGCTCAGTAGGCTCTATCCAGACCACTCTGGTAAGATGGTGGTGCTAATTATAGGCGTCGTGGGCGGAATGAGACACGCGCTGCTTTCTGAATTGAAGATCATACCGGCTTGCCGAAATTCTAGAAAGATCTTAGCTAGCAGAATGCAGAAGGCAATCGTCCTCGCACAATGATCACTGACTTCATGGAGTGGAGAGTGGTCGTTGTTTAACACCAGAGCATTCAGTGCAAGTAGTCAACATTCTTCCATCCTACTATACCCACAGAGAGGGTGCCAATTCTCTCTACGAATATAGCTGATCTACGATCTACCAGCCGCGGGATTCGATTCCATAGCGATCTTGTCACATCGATTCTAGTACTGACGCCTTAAAACGCTCGACCACTGACCGATCAGATATGTACAGAGTGTTTCAATTGTGAATTGGTAAACTATAGACCCAGATCATTTACAATTTTAAATACTGACGATAGTCATTAAGTATATATGAATATAAGGTCGAAACACGTGAAAATTCAACCTATTGGCCGTAAACAAAACTATTTGTCACATAATATGTAACTATATACACACACCAGTAGTGAAATTGCCCTAACAAAGCGATAATATTGTAGAATAATTATGGGTATCCGAATCTTTATTGTAAAATTTACACACATTTGATACAGAATTGCATATATGACCGACGCTTTTATATTAAATAATAGTTTCAAGTCTTTCAAATCTCTAACTTATCCGATTGGATAGACAGCCAAGAATTTATTTTCATCCAATTCCAAGTCAAAATCCTTTCTATGTTGGCGAAACTACCGAATCAGGTCTAATACGGCCGTGGCTTTAAATTTTGAGAGCAATATTGCGGGGTGGACTCGGTTTTGCCTATATTAAATACGTTACGCATGACGGCCCATCCCCAAAACTTTCGGGGTTGCAGAGGAATGTCTTATGGATAAACCATGTTTCATTTTCTCATTATTTATACCTCGAACATTTCGGGGTTCCGATGCTGCCTCTCCCTTAAATTTTGTATCGTCATTTTTTACGGGTGGCTACCCGGGGTGAACGTTGAATATTTATTTATATATTTTATTTATTTATTTATTGTTACTCTGTTCTACAGGTTACAAAACCCTTAACTTAAGTCTAAAAACTAACACACAATTAAAATAATAATACATCAATTAAAATACAATGACCTTATCTTGGCAGTGCTGGAACTGAAAATGTTGAGACGATGCTCCAATAAATTACAAAAAGTGCATATTTTATATATAGGGGAATGTTTAAGAATATTTGTATGAGGGGTGGACAAGTAAGAAGTATTACCTTAAGTTGACTCTCGGAATAATAAAGTTTATTTGCTGCAGCAAATCAGGGCAGTCAATCAGATTATTTAAAATTTTAAACAAGACAAGCACACTGTGACATTGACGCCTGGTATCAAGACTCATCAAAGCATGTCTTTGTAATAATTCAGATTGGGGAAACCCAATAGGAGGAAATACCCCATCCATCTTAAAATTAAGAAATTTAAGAAACTTTCTTTGGACTGCTTCAATATTTTGCACATGAGAATTATAGTAAGGAGACCAAACAGAAGCGGCATATTCGAGTTTGGATCGAACAAAACAATAATATAAGATTCTATCTCTATTTCTTACTATAAAGCCATAAGACCTATATGCTTCAGATACAATCTTTTCAATATGTAAATTGAAGGACAACTTATCATCAAAAAGAACTCCGAGATCGCGGAAAGTGTTGGAACGTGATAAAACAGTATCATTAAAGCTATAGTCAAACACAATCTTCGACGATTTTAAAGTATATGACATTATGTAGCACTTCTGAGGATTCATATGAAGTCTATTTAATTTGCACCAGTTTTCAATTTGAACCAAATCACCTTGAAGGCGCTCACAATCATCAAGGCTGTCGATAGTCGAAAACACTTTTAAGTCATCAGCATAAAGGCAGTTAGAACTTAAACAATCAGTTATATCATTGATAAAAATGTTGAATAGCAGTAGTCCAATATATTATACAGGGTGTTTCTTAAGTAGAAGTCAACAACCCAGGGGCGTATTTTGTGGCCAATAATAAGGATGTATATATAATGTAGGGTCTTAGAACATCCATTGTCCAGCTATAGCGTGTCAAAAATTAAAAAAAAAAAATCAGTCTTCAGTTTTTAAACCGGTTGAGATAATGTAACCAAATTCGGTGTGCAGATTTAGTATGACAGTAGGTATGAAACAAACAATTATCAGCATTAGAAACTTATCAGTGGCGGAGGTGTGGCTATCATCGATCATTATTTGCCAAAAAATATATATGGTCTTGTATAATATTACAAATAAAATAGGTCATCATATGCGCTATTATATTATCTTCATATTTTGTTTCTTTACACTTTTTTGTATTTCAAACCGATTAACAACAAAATTGATTTATTTGAGCAAGTGCATTTTTACGATACTCAATACATTACTGAAAATAACAGCAAAATAATTAATTAAGAATGGAATTACTTTACTACGATTTACTATAACAAATGTTGGAAATGGTCACCTTCAGCCAAAATACATGCCTCAAATGTTCTTGAAATTGCAGCTCGAACACGTTCAAAAATTCTAGGAGTAGTTCTTATCACAGCCAGCTATATTTTGTTGACAGAAGAGCTCCTCAAATTCAATGTGAACCTTGTAAATTAATGTCCTCAAACAAAAGAATCAATAGGGTTCATATCGGGTGATCTGGATGGTCAAAGTTGACCTGGTTCTTAAGTGCCTCGTCCAATCATTTTATTTTTATTTAATATTATTATTTTCTCCCCGTGTATGCTCCTGCTATCTTATTAATCTATTAAACATGTTGTTGACCTATATGACATTTGTGTAGTAACCTATTGGTTATTTGCTTGTAAGAGAAATAAGAAAAACGTAAAAATTAAAAGAACTTTCAAATATAAGAGAAAAAAGTTAGGAATAATTTGAAGTAAAATTTACAACTCCTTTATTTTAATATAAATACATTTTTGAGCCTTATATTGAACTTATTTGTAAAATATTGGTTTTAATTTTGTTTCAGGTAAGCTTCAAATTTGTGTACCACATAGCAAGCTCAATAGTGTAATTACGTAAGTATAAAATTTCAATTAAGATTTAAATATTATCATATTGAAAATATGCGCTGATAAACTTTATTTGAAATTCGCAATTAAAATATCGTGGTCTGTGTTAAATGTTGATATTTCGTATAAAATTGTACGATAACGTAGAATTTTACTCTTATTATAGTGTTTTATGAATTACCAGAAACAAAACATTACCTATGCCAAATTTGGACTCAAAATCATTTTACAAAAATATGCATTGCGATGCAAAAATACAAATGCCAAATGCAAAATTAAATTTATTATGAGGAGACAATGCATCTTACTACTACTAAAATTGTCTTAAAATATCACTGAACATCCTTCCTTAAAAAAATTAATTTTAAAATATGGCTGAGCATCTGCGAATTTAACTAAATCTGGATACAAGACATTGTATTTTGCATTACATTTTTAATGTAGAAGTTGTTTTATGTCATTGAGCGTGAGCAAATATTTACTTATATGAAATTTGGATTCAAAATAGTGTATGTTGCAAAAAATTGCAGTTGAAAAAGTTTAGAATTAAATATTTATGTAATATGTGAATTCAGTGTCAAATATCTTACCTTAAAAAAATTATGAAAAACTTATTTTCACAAATGTGGATGCAATATATTGTATTTTGCAAAATAATTGTATTGCGGTGCAAATATGTAAATTATACGTAAATGCAAAACTAAATTTAATATGAGAATACAATGCAGACTTAACCTAACATTAAAGTACAGGGTTAACTATGACTATGAAAAATAAGAATTAACGGAATCACCCTTCAAAAAAACTTCAAACTTATTTATAAAGCCAAACAATAGTTTTTTCGATATTATTTTAAATCCTTATTTAACGCCGCCAGTGTTAACTTGCTTGTTGGTTGCCTACTGTACAAGCATGCAACAGTCGCTCAGTCGGTATCGCTGTCATGTCATAATTCAATTCTTGTGTTTACGTTATAATTTTGTGTTCTTATTAAATAAAGACATTTGTGTTGGGTACAGATACTTTCCCACAATGTAGTTCGCCGGTTTGGTTTTCTAGGTTATGGGACAAGACTGCCGCGGTTACATTAAAACTTGTCTATTATCTATTCGTTTCATTCGATTTTGTTATAATAAATAGGCATTTTATCTAATTGTACCTACGGGAGGTGTCATTTATCGGTAGTGAGTGGCTGTAATGAGCGAATATGTAGTTTTACCAGTTTATAACGAAATAATGAAAAACTAATGCAAAATACTGGAGCTAACTGTTACTTATCTATCAGGTATTATTACTAATAAGAATGTTAATTTGTGTCATTTCTACATTTAGAAACGCTACAAAACGACGACCGCATGGTAGTTGACATTGTTGACAGATGTAAGCTTTATCTATGAATCTAAGCCATCTCAGTTGATTCTTATCATAGGCGCCGACTTTCCGTAAAAAAGGGTTTTGCCCCATTTTTTAAATGTCGAGCTAAAATTCTGGAATAATTTTTTTATTGTCTTTTATGCCTCCCTGAGCACGTGGTTAAATTTTTTGTACTTAGTCATAGTTAACCCTGTATATTGAGGCAAAATAAAAAAAATTCAAAATTTGGTGAGGTAATGAATTTTGACACCATATACATATTTACATATTTCAAAACTGAAATGGAAGTAGTCTCAAAAGGACATTTTATTTTTCTATATTCTCTCAGGTTCTAAATTTATGACTTCTTTACTCACAAATCCTGTGTAACTCACATTAAATTTTTATACAAATTTATTTTTGCTACTTTTAACTGACACTGTAAAAAAATAATTACACATTTTAACACAATACTGTGTTAATCGAGGTTCACATAGAATTGTGTATATTGTTACACATTTCTCTGTATGTAGGAGTGTGTTGAAGGTTTAATACACCATTGTGTTAATATAACGAATGTTATGTGTAACTTTACATTTTTTAGTATTATTTGTATCATTAAATATAGAAGCAGAAGTAGACTTTACATATTAACATGTTAATTTTATTATATTGTCTGAAGCTATTTATTTGTGGCATAATTTTAGTTTTTCTTTAGTTTTATTTGGTGTTTGCTACACTTCTGAAAAAAATAAAGATTAATAATCCCTTGCGCTAAACGGATATCAGTCAAGAGCTATTTTTAAAAAACTAAGTTTGCCTAACCAAAAAATCGCATACTCAAAAATGTGATTTTTGTTATTTATACTTATCTGCTTTTCTCAGCGTGAGATTTTTTGGTTAGGCAAACTTAGTTTTTAACAAATAACCCTTGACTGATCCGTTTGGCGCAAGGGCTTATTTAATTAATCTTTATTTTTTTCAGAAGTGTTAATTTTATTCTACAGTAGGTGTTGATACGGAAGCTCACCTATCTTTTTAGTTTGTTAATTATGTTCCTGTTTGCTTTCGAAATAAGTTTTAATAATCATACATTATATAAAAATGTCAACTATTAACACGGACATTTCTCACACATCCCAAATCACACGCTGGAAAATTTCACATGCACTGCAACTTTTTTATGTAAGTTAAATTCAGTATAGTCCAGTAAGTATTACTTTATATTCTTTCTCTATTACTATTTCTTTGCTACAGCAAATCTGCCACTTAGAAAAGAAAAAATAACGGAAAGAGAAATCCCCATTAACCGCGTTCACGTCCACCAAACTATGATATTTTTTATATTGCCCCGATTTCCTCTCAATTTTCCTTGAAATAAAACAACATTTGCTGACGTCTTGCATTTTCCCCTGTGCTGTTTAGCCGGAGACGTGACAAGTTTCTCCGAAAGAGCGCCGCCCTATCACTTTACGCCGTCAATTTTGATCAAGATCTATGTAAGTGAACGTGTAGTTTAAAGTGACACAGGCGAACACTCATTGAAGTAAATTTATGTATCCGAGTATGTGTGTAAAGTGATACGCTTCATTGTCTAGCATAGGTCTTTCGTGACACTGCTGTTTATGGATTAGGATTTATGATCGAAAGGCTTATAGTAAACTATACCCGAGCTTCAAAATAGTGGACACATGGGTGAAGCTAGGGGTTAGGGGAGAGCTGGGGAACCTGAGGGGCGTAACCCCTCCTAAAATCGAATTAACCCCCCAAAAATACGAGGTGCGTTCAAGTTCTAAGGTCTCAGGCACAGACTATACTGTACACATGCTATTCAATACAACTATACCAATGAAGCCTCGATAGGGGAGCGGTGGAGTGTATGTGGAAGTTTGGCTCCGTCTCTTTTGACAGAGTCTGATTCAGTAAAATGTATATTATTATAATAGTTGATGAAATTTTAAAAAAGTTTATAATTTTTATTTAAAAGTAATGTGAAATAGGAAGGAATATATTTTTAATAAACTAACAAAATATTTAATTATTTATCTTTATCGCCCTTTAAATAGTGTTACTTTATTTAATGCTTTGTGCCTTTTAAGGTATTGATTATTTTTCTTTTATGATTTATTCTTACATCTACATATTTTCCGGAAATTGCTCTAATAAGTTCTAATCACTGTGTAATTATGGGGAAGTGCATTGTTGACAATTGTAATAGCCGATCAGATGGAAATAGTGCTCATTTTTTAGATAAGTAATAATAAGAAATAATGGAGCACGTTTTATGGCATTAAAAGGCTCTGCGCAGAAGTTGTAGTGAAATTTCCAGTATCGGCCCTGTTTTTAAGTGCCCATATGTTTAACAATTATTGTTAGCGAGGTAACAAGTATTTAATGGTTTATTAAATAATACCATTTGGAACATTTTGGTGATGCGTGTACTGGCATCTTGGAAACTACAAGCGATACGAAAATGGGCAGTTGGGGGAAAAAAACTTAATGACGCTTGCAACTAGATCTAGGTTTTTGAGTTATTTTGAAAAATGTTAATATGGCGTTACTAGTATGTAACTTTTTTATTTAGAGGACTTTAAAATCTGAAAACATCTTTCCGCAGCAAATTTTTTCGAAGAATTTCACTGTATGTTTAGATTTTCAATGCGGCGTTTCGGTTGCAATAAAATTAAAATTCAATATGGCGCCCATACCAAAAAATGAAGTTGATGATGATTTCGCGCAACCGTGTAACTGTTCGAAATTCTAATATTGTAAATTTCTTAATTAGATTCTTAACTTATTATTATTTAGCAAATATAAATTATAATTAAATTAAATAAAAAAGTTACAGACGAATAACGCCATATTAACTTTTTTAAATTACTCAAAACCTAAATCTAGTTGCAAGCGTCATTAAGTTAGCACCAGAATTTTCCCCCAACTACCGATTTTCGTATTTCTTATAGTTTCCATGATGCCAGTACGCGCATCACCAAAATGTTCCACATGGTATTATTTAATAAACCATTAAATACTTGTTACCTCGCTAAGAATAATTGTTAAACATATGGGCACTAAAAATTACAGAGCCGATACTGGAAATGTTAGCACAACGCCTGTGCAGAGCCGTTTAATTTCATAAAACGTGTTCCATTATTTCTAATTAGTACCTACCTAAGAAATGAAATGTCATCACTATTCCGATCTGATAGGCTATTAGAATTGTCAACAATGCACTTCTCCATAAATATACAAAGAAAACTCGTATATTTCACAAAATAATCACAATGTTACCACAACGAAAGTCTAACATTGACTGAGAGCATGAGGCCGGCTGGGCCGAGGTTTGGCCGATGGAAGGCTTCACTAGCTTTGCCATATAATTCAGTCTAGGTGGTCTGTGGTCTCAGATATTTTGTCTTGTTGACACTTAAAATGGTGACCTTTTCGTACAAGAACACTGAGCAATCATTCGTTTCCTCCACTTGCGTAGTGCGACTCCAGTGAAATTTATCAGTAGTTCATTGAGACAGGTGATGGTGCTATGAATGTTAAAAATGTGCGTTCTGTTGACACGTGATGAAGGCATGAATGGGGTTTTCATCGCTTGTGACAATGGATGAGGCCGAGACTTTCTTTGTACTGTCTGATCCACGAAGGCACATTTTTCGCAGTCATGACACCATCGCCACATGTCTCAGTGAACTGGCGATGAATTTCAATGGGTGCCGCACCACGTAAGTGGAGAAAATGAATGTTACTAGCTGTTCTTGTAACGAAAACGTCGCCATTTGAAATATCAACAAAACTCCTCACTCTAACCGTCACTGCTAGAAGGTATGTATATAGTACAGTGCTGCGATCTCTGTTACGCATTCACAACGAGTTCATGCAACTAAACTGCAGGTGTTTATCTGCTCCTAGTTTCGAAACAAAAAATTGGAGATTTTGGAGCTTGAACGCACCTCGTAATTACAAACATCTCATACACATTGCAAAACCGAAATTAAAAAATATATTTCCGCAACCCACCCGGGCCTCCACCAGATTTGATGACTTATTTTCGCCCATGAGTTGAAAGTGACTAATTTACAGCACATAGATAAGTAAAAAAAATTATATTAAAGTCAATATTGTTACGAAGACCCCCATTAACAACAGCATTAGTATCATCGTGCAACAGTTGGCAGTCATGATAGCATTCCATTTCTCTAAGAAATTTTAAATTATCACCAAACTGTAAACATGTGGAACTCGACACTGCTTCTGGTAAATCATTAATGAAATATAAAAATAACAGTGGTCCCAAATTCGAACCCTGTGGAACTCACATATTATATTTAACCATAAATCACCTGTCGATACGATATCAACAAATTCAGTACATTAGTATGAAAGTGAGAAACTCCTTAAAACACATTTTTTTAACAATATATTATATGCTACACGATCAAAAGCTTATTATGTATTATGCTCATTAGGTATAGAAGTTTCCCATTAAGGTATATTCGATTCTCAACGGAACACCTTGTACAATAACAATTATCCAGATCCTACTTCTGTTTTTCGAAATCGTCCAATTCGACACGCTCCAGCACACTGATACTCTCGGCCTCCGCGTCGCTAGGCATCCGGGCCGCCTCAACAGCGCCCCTGTGCGGCAGGGTGGTTGGCGGCGGCTCCCGCCGCGGCGCAGTCCCAGTATGTCAGCCAGCGAAGGCCCGGATTGCCGCGCGCGAGTCCAGGCGACGGCTGCGATCCTAGCGGTGTCCACCCGAAAGTGTGCCGTCCGCGTGCACGTGCCGGCTGCCTTTCCGTGAGACCGCGATCCGGATTCGCCGACGGCCCCGCGCCCATGCAGACGACACTGCCACTCTCCCTGCTGCCCGTTAACGCCGCTCCCGCGCCATCTTACTGCCTCCGAGGGGTAGGTATGACGAGGGGTCGACACCTGTTTGTTAGGCTGGGTGTGGAACGCTGCGTGACGGTCGTTATCTAGATCTGGGGTTTTTGATGGGTTCTTAAGTAGTAGTCGTTACTTTCTCTTGGATACGACGGTCTAGAAGCCACCAGCGGTTATTGGGGCGTTCTGTTGAACATATGTTCGTTACAGCCCCTCCTATAACAAACATAACCTCTTGAAAATTTGATTTTTGCTAAATGTTTTAGCTTTGTCTGATAAAACACGTTTTGGATATCCAACTATGTTAATCTGTTCTATTCTGTAGAACATATGTTCGGTACAGTCACTCCTATAACAAACATCACCTCTTGAAATATTGACTTTTTTAAATGATTTACCTTTGTCAGATGAAACACCTTTTGGATATCCGACTATATTAATCTGTTCTATTATGTTGAACATATGTTCGTTGCAATCACTCCTATAACCGAAATAACCTCTTGAAATGTTGATTTTTTTTTAATGTTTTACCTTTGTCAGATGAAACATGTTTTGGATAACTAACTATATTAATCAATAGTTCTGTAAAAATAGGTTATGTGTATGTAACAAAATAAGTCGAAGTACTTATATAGGGTGAAACTTCTTTAAAAAGCCACCATCTTCAAGAACGTATGTTTGCACGTCAACTTCTTAAACAAATATTTGCATCTTGAAATGTCGGTTCTTGATAAAAGTTTTTCCATTATCAGTTAAACAATTTTTGGCTTACTTATATAGTTAGTTTTCAGATCTCGATATAGTTATATAGTGTGTGTAACAGAATGAATCGATTTACTCAATAGATGTGAACTTTTTTGGAACATGATTTTAGTTAAATGATTCAGTTATCAGTTGAAATATATTTTAGAATATACGGTGAGGTTTTTCTTATTTTAAACGATCTGCTAAGGTTTGGCAGGCATTATGTCATAGCATCTGACCCAGAATTTACTTTAGATTTGATATCTGAAAGAAAAATATTAGTGTTGCTTTTAAAACAGGAAAGATCATTTCCAGGAAAACCGGAAGTGCCACACAAATATTGATAACTTAAAAGGAAAATCGATCTGTTTTTTTTTTCAAAGACATTGAAGATATACCAATTCATATCTTTAATTAGCACATCTCAATAGTTATATGAAGACACAGTTATGTGTATAGGTTATGTATGATCATATATTTTTGAAAAAACCGTCATCGAGTATCAAAACATTTTGTTGATATACAGGGTGTCCGGAAAAGACGTGTACAACGGAAGACCACAGATTCCTGGGTTCAAAATAAGCCGATTTAGCCCAATTTACTTATTTACAAAATTGCTTCGTTTAGCCGCTAGGGAGCGCTAAAGTTCGCGAAATTTTTTTGTTTATTCCGAATATCTCGAAAACGACTTCATCGATTTTAACCATTTTGGGCTACGCAGTTATAAGTCTAACTGACACTTTTTGGTATTATTTAAAATCTTTTGCAGTGATTAGAAATATAAGAAAAATCATGTACCATGTAAATATAAACACATATTTTTAACCCCTCTACAATTACTCTCAGTTTTTTCTATTAGTAGCCGACTTTATTTAGAAACTTTTTATACTTTCAGAATTTTTAATAGAATAGTAGTTTAGGCAGAACATTAAGGTATATTTTCGTATGCCAACAATATCGGCATTCGTTCTGCAATAAATAACGAAGTACCAGAAGTTGGCTCTGATATTTTAAGTATCAGTTGTGTGTCAAATCTAATCAGCTACTGAAATTAGTGTCTAGGTTTATTCTTCTTGCTCAATTACTTAGTTACTTTAGATATTACTTTATTTGTTGTTGTTATTGTTGTGTTTGTTTCTGTTCCTCATTTTTCATTATTATTCCTCATTATTTCATCATGGATACGTATACATATTCCGAACAAGTTGATATGCTTTTGGTTTATGGAGTTTGTCAAGATAACGGCCGCAAAGGATCTACATGGACAGATTCCCCATCGACGAGTGCCAAATCATCAAACTTTTGCCAACATCGAAAGGCGACTTCGCGAATTTGGTACCTTCCACCAAATGAATGTGGCTCAAGGGCGTCAACGGACCACGAAAACTATTGAGGAGGAGGAACAAATCCTAGATAAGATAGAAGAGAGCCCAAAAATTAGTGCAAGACGCATTGGACATGAAATAGGGATAACAAAACCATAGTTCATGATGTTTTAAAGGAGCAGTTACTACATCCGTACCATATTCAATCGGTTCATGAATTGCTACCCATTGACCCTGAAAAACGTTTAGCATTTTGTAATTTTATACAAGATCAAAGAGCCCATGATATCAATTTCAGTAAAAACATTTTATTTACAGATGAAGCATGTTTTGCTAGGTCAGGAATTATTAATAACCATAACAAACACGTTTATACTGATGATAATCCACACTGTACTGAAATGAGACATTTTCAATATAAATTCATAGTAAACGTGTGGACGGGAATGATCGACAATTTTATTATTGGCCCGGTTGTGCTTCTACATGGATTAAATGAAATCAACTATTTAAATTTTTTACAGCAAATATCACCTAATTTATTAGACGATTTACCATTACTACTTCGTCGTAACATGTGGTTTATGCACGATGGTGCACCCCCCATTTTACAATACCTGTTCGTCAGTATTTACCTAACCTGTATCCTAGCAGGCGGATTGGAAGAGGAAACCATGCTCCTATAAAATGGCCACCTCGAGCACCAGATTTAACCCCTTGCGATTATTTTTGCGGGGTGCAATAAAAATCAATGTATAATAATGAAGAGGAATTTTTAGGCGAATCAAGACGCAGTTAACATTTTACGAGGTAATCCAGTAACCATGGAGACTGCACTACAACTTCGTAAAAGGGATTACTTGTTGCGTACGAGAAAACGGGACACTGAGCATTTATTGTAAAGAGATTATAACTCTTTTTTATTTGTTATATTAATATCTTATTATCTTGTATTTATTAAATAAAATATAAATGAGAATTTTGGAATTTTTATTTGTTGTAGAACGAATGCTGATATTGTTGACATACGAAATATATTTTTTCTGCCTAAACTACTCATCTATTCAAAATTCTGAAAGTATAAAAAAAGTTTCTAAATAAAGTTAGCTACTAATAGAAAAAAACTGAGAAAAATTATACAGGGGGTTAAAAAAATATGTGCTTATATTTGCATGATACACGATTTTCCTTATCTTTCTAATCACTGCAAAAGATTTTAAATAATGTCAAAAAGTGTCGGTTAGACTTATAACTGCGTAGCCCAAAAATGGTTAAAATCGATCAAGTCGTTTTCGAGAAATTCGGAATAAACAAAAAAATTTCGCGAACTTTGGCGCTCCCTAGCGGCTAAACGAAGCAATTTTGGAAATAAGTAAATTGGGCTAAATCAGCTTATTTTGAACCCAGGAGTCTGTGGTCTTCCGTTGTACACGTCTTTTCCGGACACCCTGTATACCTTCTTTATAACAAACATTTGCATCTTAAAATGCTATTTTTTGATAAAAGCTTTTTCTTTAGTTGAATCACATTCTGGGTTATTTATATTGTTAGTCACATCTCGGTAGCTATATACGTTATGGATTTTTGGTAGGTTTTGTGTATGTAACATCTTAGAATGTTGATTTTTGTTAAATGATTTTCCTTTATAAGTTGGAACATATTTTGAATTACTTTTTTTATTATTGTACTATAATTATGTCATGCTTTCACAAATACATAAAGTAAACTACTACGGCATATTATACCTGCAGGCTATGCTGTTATGGATCGATTTATTTATACAGGGTGGTACTGCTTGAATGTGACGATATAAAAAGCTGTTAGTACGATTAACGCAAGACGTATAAAACTATGATTGTGCTGCCCGATATCCTTGTACAGGGCGATCACTTTTTGATAATTTTTATTAAATCATCTCAAGTAAATATTTTTAGATTATGTCGAATATTTGAAACCTATAAAATATTTAACAGACTTGAAAATATATTTCAAATTTCTTTTTTTCTTATAATTAAAGCCCATACCCAGTTCCATAATATGTAATAGTTTACTTCCAAACAAAGTAAGAATTTAAGAAATACATTTTTCTAATTTTGACATATGAAGTAACATCTTTTGTTATCGACACAAGTGTCAAAACGTTTTACTTTCTCATTGACGTGTTTTACTTTCTTCTGTTCACGCCATTTCTCAAATTATTCATAAGACAAGTCATATACCGCTATGGAGCAGGTGAGCATACGGTATTTCTTATTCTTTCTTCGATATTGCTCGGTATATCGTCAGAATCTGAATGTAAATCACACATTTTTCCTAATACATGGTAACAGTAATGATCAGCGTCAAGCCAAATGAGAAGAACATTTAAACTGACACTGACCTACTAGATAATTGTTATTTAAATTATACTTTTAAATGAACAAAATTATGACAATTTTTTTTATCAATATTAGAAAAAATCTTGTATGTAATACAGTGGCGGCTCGTGATGAAATGAAACGGGTGTTCTGCAAATATTTACACTATTTTTTGAAAGTCAATTCAATCCTGCGATCCTTCATAGAAGCAAACTTGTCTATAATCTTCTCGTTGAAGCCATCAATTTGTGAAATAAATATTTTTTCAATGGAAAGCATCGATAGAGCTTTCAAACGATCCTGGGACATTGAATTTCGAAGTCTTGATTATTTTTAAAGTTGAAAAGCGTCTTTCAGCTTCTGATATTGACATGGGTGTTGTTGCAACAATTTCTAATATATTTTTTTGTTTCCCGAAATGATTCGTCTAAATTATTTTGTGTTTAATATTAATTGTTCCTAATAAAGCTAATTCCAATGTATTATGTAGATGGCTTTTGAAGTTGTCGTGCTTTTTTATTTTTTCAGTTAAGTGCACCAAATCTGTCACCCCTACCTCCGTCCATGCTTTATTACCGCCAAAAGTAAACAAGGAAAACAAAATAACGCATTTTATTTTGTTGCACCCACAAATCAATTGTTCTTCGAATAAAATAATGTCTCTATTTAATTGACGTTTATATGCTTTTCCGAGGCTAACACCTGCAGTCTCAATAACAATACCGGGCAATGTTTTTAAATCAATTTTCTTCATAAGAGTATTTAAAAATCGCTTCACATGAACTAAATTATAAACTAAATCCATTGTCACTAATATAAATATTAATAATTAGTACAATAAATCACTATACAAATTCACAAAACACCAAAACAGTATTTAAAATCTCAAATTAACGCGAAATACGAAATAGATACGATTTACGCCCGCAATTCTATGAGTAGTACATTCCCTGATGTTGCCTTTGCTGCGAAGAATGCAGCTCACTGACCGTGTAAATTCGTGTATATGCGAGCGTCAATAATTGTGAATCGCCGCGGGAGTTGAAGGGGAAGACGGGTGTCCAGAACCGTGCACAGAACTACCTCGTGTGGTCCAGTTCAATGTACCGCGACGCGCTCGCGTAGAGACCCCGATAATTGATCTGGTCTACTACTCAATAGAGAAGGGCGGACAGAATGCGATTTTAACGAAAGCACGACGCCCACGACGGCTCGACAGTCGACACAGCGGACAGCGTCGGCAGGCGTAGGATGCTGTTTAGCTGCACCAATTAACCAAATTATTTTATTAATAAATTTTAGTAATTATTACGCCGCGAAAATATATAAATATTTAATTTTTTGGCAGCTCTGCAGCACCTATACACCAGCCGCCACTGATGTAATAAGTTATAAAACATGATTTTATGTGAGTGCAAGTTTGCGGGCCGAAATCCTGCAATATGGCACTTTTCATAACTGATTACATAAATAACTATTTTATTATTTGTAAATATGGAAAGAATCCATCCATTTAGACCAGAAATTGAGGCCGGCAAGTTATTTATGTGCAAATTGCAAGCTGCAATTATATTACAACAATCCCTTTATTAAAATTTGTATCATCAGATTTTGCTCAGCTTGGAACAACAGAGACTGTAACAGTTTCTTGTTTATTACATTAGTGCAGACGTTTCTTCCGAGATTAAATCTACGAAAACGTTCTGGCGAAGCATATATCGCCCCGAACTGAAATTAAGGTTTTAGAATCACGTCCCGACGTGTAGAATTAGGGTCAAACGTTTCGCTGTTCGCTCAGGCTGCCTTAATCAGTGACCCACAATGGAATTTTGCAGCCGAACTCACCTGCAGAGCCAGGTGACGGACTTACGAGTTGGCTGACGGCTTAATTAAAATCGAAACATTAGGAAACGTTTAATTAAAGCGACGAAGAACTCGAGTCTGCCAATTAAAACAAATCGCGTTGCTGCATGCAACAAATGTTTTTTTTTTTTTGATACTTCGATATTTTCAGATAGATTTTGCGTATTATTTTAGAAGGGAGCTTCAATTGTGTATAATAAATAGCTAAGGTTTGTTGTAAGTGAACCGTACACGACGTAAAAACGAGGGACGAATTTAGGACACCGCTTTGACATGGACATACGGGGTATCCGGAATAAGACCAAAACATAATTGACTTACCAATTGTTGTTATTTCGTCAGCGGTTTTAGGATAATGACAGGAAATAGGTTTTTACATAATAATCACAAGTACTATTACAAAGAGAATTTTGCCCAGCTTTGCCATAAATGTCATGTAGCTCGTAACAAATATTAAATTTTTGTTTATGTTCGCTCACAGACACAAGGAAACATAAGGGACAAATAAACGAAACGCTCTAACCACAATTCCAAGCAAATGTGTGCGATGCACAACTGTTTTGATCTGGGTTTGAGTTTAACAACATCGGTAATGGATTGCAATTTTGTGGCACGTTACATTTTGAGATTTTATTAATCCTTCTATTGTTTACTTCATTAATACTGATACAAGAAACAAATTACGTACGTTAAAGATTCTTTTGAGAGTGCTTTATTGTTGCTTTTACTGAGATAATATACAAGTCTTACATTATCAGCATTTATTTTCCGGACATTCTGTAAATTAAATGAAATTCTTCAAATGAATATGATGTACGTAAAGTCTCTCGATTACAATTGTAGCTCCTTTTTGCTATGATGTATCGATATCGGGATTTGAACGTTGATTGGTGGTTTCATCCTGCGTCAATAGGCATCTGATATACAGGGTGTAACTCATAACAACTGGCACAGGGCAGATGCATGTAGGGTGTCTCAAAATATTGCATCTAAACATACATACATATTTGGAAAGTGAGGATCTTGATTGTGTTTTGCCGCTTGCGTATATTTGTGTCATGCTACACGCATACTTCCACCACAGCGTGAGTCCACTGTTCGCCTAAGGCAGTGTTGCCAGGTGGGAAAAATTCAGTGCATGAAAATAATTTCAAAATAGCATGAGGTTTGGAGAAAAAAGCATGAAATGGCTTAATTTATCAAAAAACACCTCTTGACACAGCTTAATTTTTAATTACTTTTGTAATGCCATTTTTATTTCATTAAAAAGCATTATGTTATGCTATTTTATCATAATATTACGTTGTAAGTAGGTACTTACAGGTACTTACTTAAAAGTTATTAACCACGTAACCTTTCTAATTTATTTTATTGTTAGGCCGGGCGAACGTTGAGGCGCAGTTGACGTGACGCAGAGTGACTCACGGGTCGTAAAATCTGTTGTTTCCAGAAAATGTAGGTACCCTTACGGAATAGAGTTAAGAATCACTGCAATACAACGTGAATACAGCACACACACCGCATATCCGTCGACTGTCATACCCGTTTATGTATTCATTGCTAATTATTAAGAGAGCAGTCTACAATAAAGGACATTTCAAGTACCCAAATATTGTAGATACTTATCTCTATCTATTCAATTTTGCCCTCGATTTTGCCTTTATTTTTCGTTAGGTCTTTGTTTTGGTAGATTTCAAAGAGTAATTTTAATAATTTTATTATTTCTTTTTGTGTCTATTAAAAAGCATGAGATTTTGTAATCAAAATATGAGAGCATGAGATTTCCTCGGAATACATGAGATCTGACAACACTGGCATCAGTTGACTGGACAGTTAGATTTGCAATGGCGAATTGGCGTTGGCGATACGGAACCGATTACCGTAGTGGTGGGGAATGCAAGACCAATGCACGTCGCCGCCCCTCTTAAAGTTCGTACCTTCCCTGGAATGAAGCGGCAATTTCTACTTTCTCTGTAAAGATCCGCAATTTCCGAATCTGTATATTCGAGTTACCATTGGCTACGATAGCTATGGGTTTGTTCCAACAACAGCAAGAATCGATTTCGAAACGTCCAGAACTAGTCAGTCACTTCAGTTGTTATTGGCGAATACGACATAAGACGAAGCCGGTCAAACATTTCTGACAGTTCTGAACCAGTTCTCTGCGGCGGTTGGAACATACCTTATGCTTACCTCAAAACTATTTTATTTCTCGTTAGGTCTTTGTTTTGGTAAATTTCAAAGAGTAATTTTAATAATTTTATTATTTCTTTTTGTGTCTATTAAAAAGCAGGAGATTTTGTAATCAAAATATGAGCATGAGATTTCCTCGGAATGCATGAGATTTCATGCAAAAGCATGAGAACTGGCAACACTGGCATCAGGTGACCGGATTGAGGTCTGTAATCTGTGAGGATACCGTTTTTGTTGTGCGGCTCTCGTTAGCTCTCGCCTACCATCGGCCGTTATCGGAGATTGTAGACGCGCTAAATGGACATTCAAAATTTAAAGATCTTATTCACGCCGTGTTTTATTCGTTACTCTTTCCAAATAAATTAATACACGTCAGCATTTTAAATGCAATAAAAGGACTTTGAGAAGAATAGGGCAGATATACAAATAAAATTTAGTTTTCTATTATACTACCGCGCCGCTTATACTTCGTACCTTCCCTGGGATGCAGCGGCAATTTCTACTTTCTCTGCAATTTCCGATTCTGTATGTACAAAGTTGCTGGCCTTCAAATATTTAAAAAAAAAATAATATCTGAATTACTACTAACGTAATTTGGTACATGATTTAGGTTTATTATTGGTCTTCTTATTTAATATTAAAACAGAATTATAATATCCCGCGCAGAATTTAATTAAATAAACTATTCTACTCTTGTTAAATTTTTAGTTTTTAAGGAAAAATGCATTTATTTAAACAAGATTTTAATAGTTGGTATTAGAAGAAATCAAAAAGTCAGTAGCCTTTATCTTTTAAATTTGACAGTTAGTAATAAAATTCTAAGAAAAAATTCAAACTAAAAAACTTGTTTAAAATGTGCACCATTTTCTCTGAAACATAAATTTACTCTTCACTAAAGATTGAATTTTTTTTATTCTGCCTAATAATAGATTATGGTTTCTTATAACGTTACATTTATTCGTAATACGAGTCCATAAATCTTCTCGAGATTCAATTGGCAAAGAATAAACAATCCTTCAATGTTCCCCAAAAAATATATCACATTTGTTAAGGTCTAGCGACCGTGGGGACAATTTTGAGAACAACTATTTTCCTTAAAAATGAGGCGGTACCCCTAGTCTAAGTTGTTACTGTAAATCTTCGATTAAATCAGGGGGAGTATTTTGCAGAAATTCCAAATGGCTTTCGCCATTTAATCGAATAGCTGGTGCAATCAAATAACGATCAATAATACCGGTCACTTTTAACTTGAAAATGTCTAGGAGTTATTGAGTGGGGGTTTACATCGGAATATTCATGAAAGTTGTGAACAGTTGTAATTCCTTTACGAGTGAAACAAACTTCATCAATGAAAAGAATTTTCTTGTGAAAATATCCTGATGCAGAATAAACTCGCAAAAGACCACTCATCGGTCCAAATTTTAAAGCAACAGCTCTTGCACTTGAATATGATGTGGATATAGTACGAGTATATTACTTTTAAAAAATTCGGTGGACAGAACTAATCTAGTTTCTGGAGAGTTGGTACTTATTTGCCGTTCATCTTCAACTGTTTGCAAAATATTTTTTGATCTTGTATCCTTATTATACTAGGACGTTTTCGGATATTATTGAAAAACTTTCCTGGCTCTCGAGTTCGTCTTTCAACGTTAAAAAATCCTCCTACTATGATATTCTTCAGCTCTTCTTCTACAGTTTCTTTCACAGACGTAACTTGCTAACTTGTTCACTTAATGTAAATTTACCATCCATTTTCGACAAAAAACCGTTGCAGAAATAAAATAGTTTTATTACTATACTCGTGGCAATAATTCAGATCTTACGTCATGGCTGACGTTAGGCAGTTGTATTTATTAGCAAGGTAATTTTCGATATTTGGCCGCATTAAAAACAATCTTTTTTACAGTTTAGTGCAATATACAGGGTGTCCGGAAATGATGAGCAAAAAATTCAAGGGATAATTCTAGACCGAAATTTATTTTCGATATTTGTATATAACTTCTTCATAAATCCAAATAATTACATAAAATTTGTAAATCAAGGGTTTTTGCGGGCGAGAAATTCAAATTTGTTTCTAATTTTGACGTCACTAGTAGAGGGCGCCGCTTGTGGCACACCATGTTTCTTTTAAATGGCAGAACTTTTTTGCATCTCAATGTATCCATCTGACTATCGAAATAATCGATCCTCCTACCTGTTTTATTTGAAAAAGGCTTTTTGTCCACGTGAGAAAATTAAACTATTTTTTTTTTGGAAAACTGTCAGGGAATTAAGACGTTACAGTTCTATTTCCAAAATGTCGAATTGACGCTTCAGTTAATTGTAAAATTTACATGACATATCAAACAAAAGATATATATTTATTGCAGAAAGAACGATTGGTTTGTGTTCGGCTGAAGAGTGGAACTACTTAATTGAATAAATATTCTCTCTGTCGTAGGCGTGTTAAACATGTTTCCCTTTGCAAAATACACACACAAATAAACACAAATAGCAGCAAACATTGCCAGCAACAACCGTAAAGAGCTCTCCGTTCCCTTATCGGCCCATCAATTTTCCCTAACTCAAAAATAAGTGGCTGGCAGTTGCCACCTGTTATTCCGTTGGCTTCCGGCGGAAGTCGCAGGTATCAGGGAAAATGGTGGGTCGGCAAACGCTTGACGTACGGCAAAAACGTGTTTCGGAATACTAAGTGGATTCTAATTGAATTCGCCCCGATAATATATTACTCTATTCTGTTCAGAGGTCGTATGCGTAGATATACATCAGGAGTGGGATAGAGCGGTGAGGTAAGGGGCACATCAGGAGTGGGATTGAGGACGTCGGGTCGACGGCGATAAGGTAATGTTTGTCTGGGGGCAGAAAGCAACGGCGGTTGAATTTGAGGACGCGCTTGTCGCGAAGAACAAGTAATGCGTGAGGACACAAAAGCGGTCAAGTGACGTCAGTCTCGCAGTGTATAGGGTCAACTGCGGTAGGCCTGTTGACCTTTACTTAATAATTTTTCTTAACATATGTGCAAAGTCAGTCCAACAAAAAACCGCGGGATAATGGATTCATACTAAAGATAATTGCAAATTCATTGTTAAAAACATTGAAGTTATAATTTTTTGACAGATGCTTTATTTTCGAGATAATTCTATTAAAACGAAACGAAGACAGTACAGTATCTGTAGGAGGTCCCAAATTTAGTAATTTTGCAGTCGCAAGATGTACTTACATGTAGCATCACGTCTACTCAGGTTCTCTTCTGTCGGATAATAGTCGGTTACCTGCCTCGCCTCCTGTGGCATACTTAGGGGAGCTAACAAGCTTAGAAGCGGTATATGTCTGGTGTGCCGTTAATGAATGACTTTAACAGTTTGCTATAAGTCTTTCTTTTCTTATATAAAAAATTAAATACTACTGAGTGAGTATTTAATTATTGTTGATGTTCAAACATTTATATATATTTATATATAATTATATTAACTATTCTAAAACGGAACATAATATAGCAAGAATACTGAAATACTAATTATGTACATCAGTTTATTTTTTCTTAATATGTTGTAATTATTTACTTTATCAAAATTATTTACATTATTTCAAATAATTGCAGTAATTCTTTCAAGTTAGATACTTCAAATAAAGAAAACATAACCTTTTTGAGAATGACAATTGTTGACTCAATTAGTTCATATTAACTAAATAAAACAAAACAATTCTTTAAACAAACATAATTGTATCTCATATTAAGTATAGTACTTTTCTTGATTTCAAGTAATTTGCATTATTAAATGAAGAATGTACAGGGTGATTCAGAACTTATCTAAAAAAAATTGACCGCACATTAGACACAAATAAAATTTTGTTAAAAAAAAAACAGAAAGGGCAGTTTGAAAATATTAAAATACACTTCTGCACGGCACTGGAAACTGCTCCACTGTAAAACCTAATAAGGCGCTAAGACATGCATTCGGCAACCGGACAAAAAATGGATAGAAATTGCCAAGGAACGAAATAACATTTTATAACACCTATTTAAAGCAACTGCGTTTGCCACTATTGTTATTAATTATTAATAGAAATAATTTGTGGTTTTAATTAGTAAAATACTTAGTTTGACATACCTGATGTTACAACAAAATTTTGGGTCCATCTTACCCACTCTCTAAACAAAAAATGTTTCTGCTCCTTGTCTGTTTTAAACTCGTAAGTTATTGGTAGCAACTGTGATACGTTTGCGTAAATCATCAATAGTATGTATCCACTTCAGTCCGATAGACTTAATTGTTTAAATATCCCCACAAAAGAAGTGCAACTGATTTAAAGTCTAAATAAAGTTTAATGGTACCGGTCTTCCCCGTCCAATCTATTGGTATTAATGTACACACTGTACATACGGATATAATTGAGTCTTGTGCATGACACGCCATACTGCTGCAATACGCCGTGGACGTCCTGGACCTCCATCTCTTCCACGATTCAGTCTCAAATTTTCCTCGCGTTGCACTCACTGCATACCGCGATGAAAGTAGCTGCATTTGGCACAGGTTTACCGGGAAATCGTTATGCTGAAGCATTTTCGCATCACCATAAATTACACCGATATCCGATATCAAAAAACGTTAATACCTTTAAAAAATAATCGGACTAGGAGATACATTTTTTTCATTAGTACTGTTTCGAGAATTGACGTAATTTTATCGGTGTTTAGTCTTTTAAGTTTTACGCTCGTTTTGTTTCCTTTGCATCCATCGTGTTGATAACGAAGGGAATTACGACTATTGTGGAAGTAAATCCATAGTAATTCCCTCTGTACTTTCTGTCGACGCGTACTGGGAGCGGTGCTTTAATGGTTTTGCGGTCTAATGCACGGTTTTAATCACAAAAATATAGAGGTCAAACGGCACTCGTCCGCGGGTCTAGCGGATTTTGTGATGAATGCACTCTGACACGGTTCGGTCCTTTATCCACCGCACCGCTGGCGCTGACCGTATTAGCGTGCAGCTTGCTTGCGTGCCGTGATTAGTCTTTGAAGCTCGCAGTGACCTTTTCGGATTGGCCAGCCATAAACATACTTTGCTTAATGAATCCAATTCGCATTGGAATCCAGATTATTTTATTTTTGTTGGATGGGAATATTTTCATTCGGATTATGTAGAACCTATTCGACTGCGCAAAACAAGAAACTTTTATTCGTCGGTTTACAATAGAAATGAATTCCAAGATAGAATATAGATTTCCTGCAAGTTGGAAAACGGGCCCTAATAACTTCATTAGCAAAAAATAGTCATCCAAAGCAAATGTCTGATCTTATACCAGTTAGTGTATTGCCCTGTTATCCAAGATTGCTGAAAATATCATATAACTTCAAAGTCGTGATTACTTGGAACTTAACAGCAATATGCTTTTCACCCAGGTTTTAGCTGTGCAACTGCTCTAATGCATATCACCCTTGTTTTTATATATAATATAGTTAGTTAACTAAAGAGTAAATATAATAGATGGTGATACTCTTTTAAAATAAAGTCATCCTTGTCTATAGCGTAAATAAGTATGTCATGGTAAAAAGGTGTCGCCATCTATTGTTTTTACTCCTAAGTCTGACAGGGTGATTGAGGATGAAACCCCAATTTTCGAAACGGATGTTTAGGGAGCAAAAGTGAACAAAAAAGTCTAATAAACATATAATCGAATATCAACTATTGCTGAGATAGCAATGAAAATATTTGTATTGCTATTTTTGCGGAAGCTGTTATTATTTGATATTTTATTTTGACGTCATACATTCTAAACCAATACATTAGTGGTTACTAATTGTCACATTTATTTTAACGTTTCTGATTTAAACGCTTATTTCTCAGTAACCGTTGATTATCAACCATATGTTTATTAGACTTTCTTGTTCACTTTTGCCCCCTGAACACTCCTTTCGAATATTGTCACCCTATATATCACTCTGTATATAAACAAGGATATCACTGATATAATCATGGGTTTTCCAATAACAATTATTGTTTGTTGTCCAAAGATTTTATGAAAATATACGTTCTTTTGTGAATACTTATCGCGCACTTCGCAAAAACTTTGATCTAAATAATCGCCCTGCTTTGCTTGCCTTTTGACGCATCGTCGAGAAATTTGAAAATAATTGTGCTCTTCACGATATAAAAACACCAGTAAGTTGTCGGAATGCCAGAACTGGTGGGAATATTGCTGGTGTAAGAGCTAGTGTTGCAGAGGATCCAGATTTATCAATTCCTCGTCGTGCTCAATAGTTAAGGCTTAAAAAGACGACATCTTGGCAGATTTTACAAAACGACTTGACTTTACACCCGTATAAGATTGTTTTGATCCATGAACTTAAGCCACTGGACCATCGTTGGCGTCGAAAATTTGCTGCTTGGAGTTTGGTACGACTTGAAAGGGATCCTAATTTTGCAAAAAAAATTGTGTTTGAATTAGAGATTAAGCTTATTTTTGGTTAAGTGGATATGTTAATAAGCAACATTGCCATTTTTGGTAAGAAAATAATCCACAACATATTCACGAGAATCCTTTATATTCGCTAAAGATGACTTATGGTATGGTTTATGGCATGAAGGCAACATCGGACCATTTTTTTCCAAAATGAGGTAGGATATGCATTTGTAGTGAATGGTGAACGACACCGATTGATAAGAAATTTTTTGTGGCCAAATTTAGATAGACTAACAAGACAATGCAAGATATGGTTTTGCAAGGTCGAGGAAGAACAAGACTTTGAAGAAACTCTTATTGACAACACATAACTTTCACAATTTGTAATATTTCTTGTCTCAGCCGGAGACTAACCGGAAGTGAATTTCTTGAAAACAAAATTAATCACTATAACCATGAAAACTTACCGTTAGACCCATTACACTGAATGTGCCTGTATGTTCTATGTCCATTGTATTTCAATTTTACAGGAGAACCATCAAATATTTTTGTACAAGATATTTTTTTCTACTTTCAGTAAATATTTTAATAAATAATACATGTTTTTCAGAAGGCGCTTAGAGTAAAAGAAAATAAATTACGTAAAAGTCTTGGACATAGAATAAATTAAATTAAAAATTTTGCATTGGCCTTCTTTTTATATCCAAAATTAGATAGAGTAATTAATAACACCCGTATTAGAATAATGCTTATTTTGAAAAAATAAATAGTTTCTTGCAAAAACCACCTCCGATGGTTGATATCCTGATCCTGAGTCCTCAAGGGGCTCATAAATTCACTCATTATTATGTTTTAAGTATTAAAGAAAAATGAAAGTCTGTTTCGCCCTATTCACAAAGCAAAATATTGATTCGTAACGTATTATAACTGGAGACAATTTATTCTATGTCTCCACATTCGCTTGGACTAAATACTATGATTCAAACTTTAATGAGACTGCATGGACATAAAACAAAATAGCCCTTTCGATTATACAAAACTAATAATCGTATGTGTATTTAGAAGCACATAGCGCTTGGCACATAAAATATTTTCGATTTCAGGAAAACATGGACATAGAATAGTTTGGTTGACGGATGTGTAAAATGACACGATTTTTATTTCGTGAGGTAATGTCCCAAGCAATGCAAATCCGATCCGAATTGATTACAAGGACGCGACTGTTTACCGTTGCCTCTCCTCAAATTATTTATTCATTCATGGCAATATTCCAGATTCCTGAATCGGTGCTCATTAAGCTTTCATATTTCTACGGGTCAGGAACAGCAAAAATAGCGCGCTCAACGAACCTCGCACCCAAACGCCGCACAGGAAGATTTATGAAACCGGAGCAGAATGCAAAAACCTCTCAATTACCCGGTTATGGCGTGATGCTCTGGTTTTTCTGAAAGACGTGGGCGGTGAACATTTTTACGGGGGAGCTTCTTGCCAGGCTCGCCGAATGGATTTTAAGAAAACAACTCTTTTGTCGCCACTCAACCGCAATTGGAGCAGGCTGGGCTTCACATGCTTCCTCGCTTTTTTTTCTATTCCGTTTCAGTTGGAGATTTTAATTTCAAACTAGGAGAATAAATTAACATACATTTCGCGTGATTTTTTTAAGACAAGCAACCAGAGGAATTTATTTATACCGTGTGATTCTGTTGAATCTTACAAGATGCAAAGTTTAGGGTAGGACTGAACATTAAAAAATGCAGTGTAATATTTTTTTTTATACGACTGCCTTGCAAAAGGGGGTTTTGCACACGGAAAACACGCTCTGAAAACGGTATTTTGCACACACCGTGTGCTAAACATTTTGCACACGGTTATCTCATCTTTGCATACGCGTCTCCAGATTGTGATTTTTGTTCGATGTTGTCACCCAAATTCTGCAATGTTTCAAGTTGGCTGAGTTTAAATTAAAATTTGATTTTTGTGGTCTCTGTCTGCAGTCGTATAAAATGCATCGTAAAAAACTCGCACACAAGTCGAGCGAATGTGCAAAGAGTCGTTTTTAAACCTTGTTTTTTAATATACTATTTAATATTTATTTAAACAGTACACTATCCTATAGATCAAAACCTAATTACAAAGCAGAAGAAAACAAAAATTAACATTTTACAACATAGATATATCACAATAGAACAGTGATAGGTAAAATCAAAAAAAGTACAAATATATGAACTATTTACTAGAAATGTTAACAATAATAATAATATTATAATCTACCCCTTATTCTAGTCACGAGGATTAGCCCAGAAGTCGAAGACTTGTGCGGGAGAGGGAGTGTCACATTATTATTAAGCAGGCCGCATTTGCGCCCAGGAACCACTTACGTTGGTAGGCCCTAACCACCATTCAGTGCAAAAATAATATAAAATAATAACAAAAAATAATATATCCTTATAGATGATATACAACACTTATGGTGATCATTACCAAAACCATAGAGATACAATTGTAGCATTATTTACTACAAGTTGTGTTAAAGTTGTATGTGCAGGTGGACCGACAGGTTTAGCATGTGGCCCCAAGATATACATAGTTACATGTTGCATAGCGTCTACTCAAGGTCCCTTCTGTCGGATAAGTCGTCGATTGCCTCGCTTCCAATGGCATACTGACGAGAGAAAAGTGGTATATGTCTAGGGTGCCGCTAATGAATGACTTTCACATTTTGCTAGAAGTCTTTCTTTCCTTATACAGGATGTATCTAAATACCATCGAAAAAATGTAGGCGATTCTCTGATGAAAATTAAGAGGGGTCTTTGACAAAGTTTTTTGAAAAAACCCTTCCGGGGAAAGATATGCTCTTTTTATATATTTTTAGGTATTAATAATATTGTGTGAAATTAACTACTCTGTGGACTAAAGCACCAACCAGCGTTGAATTACACCCACAATATCTACCCATATATTCTTTATTATTAGCTTTTGTAACATTTTTTACTGTATTAGAAAGGTATTTTAAGGTAATATAAATCAAATCTCCTACAATTCCTATTAATGAAGTCATATGTTTGCTCTCTGATACCAAACATCTAGGTATGCTAATGAACAATTCCACAGAGAAAGCTCTATTCAATAATTATCTAAAAAAAAATTAATCTAGCTAAATTTACTAACCTGGTTTAATGAAGACACTCTATAAATATCTAACTTCACTTTTGAAACGGTAGGAACTCGAAAATTCAACCACAATAATGAGATTTGACCAATTTCTGCATTTTTAGGATTGCTTCTTCAGGTGGCCTCCTTTAAGTTGAGTCAAATATCTAACTGTAAAAATTATTATATAAATTAAAATTATTTGAAATTAAATATCGACAATGTCAAAAGTGATTTTAGACTGTCAATGAATTTTAAATTAAATATGACAAATACCTACTTAAATAATGTTTACCCTTTATGTAATCGTTTTTTATATAATTTTAGCTATTAATAATATTGTATGAAATAACTACTCTGTGGACTAAAGCACCAACCAGCGTTGAATTACACCCACAATATCTACCCATATATACTTTATTATTAGTTTTGTAACATTTTTTACTGTATTAGAAAGGCCTAATGCGTAAAACCTGTTCATGCAATTTCAAACATATTTCAAATGTCCCAAGCCGGCCCTGTCCAGCGAGAATCGAATCGATCGCCATTGTTGATGTCAATATTGACTGTCGGCCGTCTATTTCGCAACACATGCTCAAATATTCAGCAACATCCATCAGTCTTTTCGTTGCGCTTTGTTTCCTTTTTCGCGCTTAATTTATTTAACACACCAGATAACGAAAAAGTTCCGTTAATTCGATTTGAGCAAAACAGTTCTCCCTTTCACAAATAAAGTATGTAACTTCGATAACTCTCAATTTTTATATCTTAACTTCGGAAAAGTGACACAGACGACTTGGTACCTTTTAGGGTGTGAATATAGAAATCGTTATTTAACAAACTCAAGACATAAAGAAAAATTGTGTTAAAATATGCTGCTACCCAAGGTGTCTCTTAATTAGACTGCTAAACTTCTACAGGGTGTTCATCGAAAAAAAAATATAAAACGTGTAAATGAGCAACCAAACCATTTTTTTTTAAATATCTTCTAATCTCATTTAAAGATCAGTAGTTATCAAATTCAGTACACATATAAGATTGACCATGACTGATGCGTTGATACACATGGTAAAGAAATTCAATTTGTATTTGAGTATATTAATATACTTGAAATTTTAAACTTTATTCAAGTGTATATGTATTAATTCAGTAATAAAGTATATCTGATATAAATATTTACATATTTTTTACATCCAAGCATTCTCCAATGGCATACAAGGTGTGGCAATTAAGTTCCGGGAATTTGTCAATGAAAAAACAAGCAAATTAAATTTCGCCAAAATTTTATTATCAACCTTCACAATAGTCTCCCACGATTGGAAGCACCCTTGGTAATCCTCCTCAGTTAACCCGTTCAGCACCACGGTTACAGCTTCTTTGACCTCCTGTACGCCGCCATGATGAGTTTCCTTGAGGTGCGACTTCATCTTGGGAAATAAAAAAAAGTCGCAAGGGGCAATATCGGGGCTATAGGGTGGGTGTGGCAACGTTGGAATGCCTTTAAAACTTTTGCATAATGAACGAGGAAAGGGTGCAGGAATATATTCACGATGAATGATGCCGTAGATATCGCAAAAAACGATTAGCATTGTCTTGAGTCGTGACTTGGACATCCTTGCTTTCGTTGGCCTCTCTCCACCCTTCTCCACCAACTTCTGACTTTGATTACGGGTCTCAGGGTCATACTCAAATATCCAGGTCTCATCTCCAGTGACTACCCAACCATCCAGTCTCTACCGTGGCTCCGAATGCAGGGCCACAAATCCTCGCAGATCGATTTTTGTATGTCTTTCTGTTCACGGGTGAGAACTGTTGGCATCATCTTTGCGCAAATCTTTAGCATGTTCAAATTTTCGTGTAACATCTTGCGAACGGTTTCTTTATTGACGTTTAACTCGTCAGACAACGCACGAATGCTTAGGCGCCGGTCACTTGATCAGTGCACGCAAACGGTCAACATTCGCGTCAGTACGAGAAGTGACGGGTGACGAGTTTAAGTGACGGTAGCTCCTTCACGTGGATCATCTTCTACCGATTCACGCCCCTTCTTGAACCGTTTTGCCCATTCAAACACGCGTGTTTTCGACATGCACTCGTCTCCATATACCACCTGCAATTTTCGAAGGATTTCTGAGGGGTTTTTGCCAGATTTCACTAAAAATTGAATCACAACACGTTACTCACAATTTGAGACACTCATTTTCACGACGCCACAAAAAAAACAAGCGCTTGGGAAGAAAAAAGCTATTGTATTAATTTATTTTCTCTTTAAATTTTACAATAGCACTTTTTTCTTCCAAATCAATTGTAGATTATGAAACTTCAATAAAAATACCAGAAGAAGGCAGTGGAGTATAATTTATGGTAAATATTATACAATAGCGTTTCCAGGTATGTTTTTTAAAAGACTTGAACATCCCGCATTTCAAAAATTATCGAGTATTCAACAAAACTGTATAATAAATTAGCCTTATTTTTTCGTGCTCTCACCTCTTTCAGCATTCCATACCTTTAGGAACACCCGTGTATTGTAATGCAAATGCCAATACGTAAACTGTACATGTTTGTAACTATTTCTGATTTTGTTGACACTTTTAACCGCGAATACGCTTACATATTTTGAGACGTTCTACGAATTTGTCTCTCCCTGTACAGATTTGTGTATTCTAATCCTTAATTTAACTGGCCCAAGTCGTTTTAAAATTTAACCAAGTTGGACTAAATTGGCTCGTTTCACCCTCTCCTATCCACGCTTTTTCTTTTTAAAAGTTAATTCTGAATATATAGCGGTAAGGACTGTCGTATTTCGTAGATTTATGTCCTTAATTAAAATGCATGATGTTGGCAGGTTGTGAGTTTACCATTGGTTGACCCAGTTTTCTCTTAGCATCTCGTTTAAGGAACACAATAACTTTTTTAAGGCCACGTTGTAATAGTTGTAAATGATCATTGTTCGAAAATTATTAACATTTGATTAATTAGTTTAAATGTGGTAGAGCAGACGGTACAATTTCTATAAAGTTTGTAGAGAAATACATTATACAAATACATACAGCAAAATTCTGTGTTACTTGAGCTCCACACGCGATTGTGTATATTTTGCACATTCCTGTATGTGTAGCAGTGTGTTAACAAATGTCATATGTAACTTAAACACTTTAAATTTCAAAATGGCATGGCAATATTGTTCAAGTTGATAAAACATTGAAAAATGTGGGGGTTTTATTAATAACGTATGCCCCAGAACCATTCATTTTTCAGATATAGAACATGCAAGATATTTTTAGAAAATCAAATTTTGAAGGTATTATTTTGAAGGCACAACATATTTTATCAAAACTTGATACAGATACATTTCTGGTGATGCTAAAACGCGTTAATATTATCAAACAAATTTTTACAAAGTTTAATAAATACTTCTGGTGTACCGCAAGGCTCTCATCTAGGTCCGTTACTATTTCTTATACACCAATGACATAGACAATTATAGTATTATGTCATAATGTTTCAAACACTGCTTTTTTTCATAAATGATGGTGTTATGTAATCATCTTTCGTATAGTACCATGGAAATCTCGGGAATCTCTACTGTCATTAAATTTACGAGACTCTCGATAGTGCTGTATGAAAGATGGGTACATAACTTCTTCATTCGTACAAATAAAGCAGTTTGAAATATTGTAACAACTCATTCATGGACTTTGTCTTCTAGCGTAAGAATGGCAAAAAAATTGACTTAAAAAAGTCATAGAAGAAAATGTCAGTGGAAGTGCTAGCAGCCAGCGCTCTCTACTTTGTACGAAAAAAAAAAATTATAACATCAGCGTGTTCAGCCCTGCCAAAAACGTACCTGTGTCAAATTTTGATGAAATATTTAATTAGAAAAAGCAGATAAAAAATAAAATTAATTATTTTTTAAAAATTTGAAAGCTCTGTATCAGACATGTGTATTAAACTATGAAATACCCTTTTAAGTAGTTTGACAATATTACGCCTTATATCACATAAATCGAACAAGCAATTCTAGAGAAAAAATATTTTTTATTTTTCATAAAACCTCCATAACTCCCATAAAAAAACTACTTTAGACAACCTTCTGAAACATTTATTGACATTATTGATGACTTCTACATACAATTTGAATGAACTCCATCAGGGGGCAGCACACACATATACTTATAATGGGCTTATAATAATGTCTCAGATGCATGCATACGGTCGGTCTACTATCCAGAATTTTCTCATCTAATCCCATATTTTACTAAATCTAAATCATATATTATTAATATTTCAGTTTTTATTTCCCAACTATTGTTCGAAATATTGTTCGATGTGCCAAAGCAATGAATGATAAAAATGATAAAAATATCTGTTTGTATCAATCACTGAAATCTCTTACAATTTATTCCCAATACAACACAGTGAAATCTATTGTACTTTTTTTTTGTTGAGGTGCCATCATTGATTCCAAGGGATGATGAAATATGACATGGCAAAGTTATTTTTGCTGTCATTTATTTCACTCCAGTGTAATGTTGTATAAAAGTCAAGGCATCCATAACAATTTAAAAATAATTCAACAATTGGCAAATATTATGAAACATGGACAGGATTATGGGTGCAGATAGAAATAGATTACACCAAGTAATATTTTGAATTAGTTACACTGTGTGGAGGAACATATTTAATAATTATTGCAGGCATCAGAAAAATCTTTGACTGTAAACTTCCTACTGAATATTTCCTTTTTTTTTGCTTTCTTTCGTGCTTAACAAAAAGAAAATAAAAAATACTACACTAATAATCAACTTACAACATACTGTTGTAAACCAATGAGAGAGAGGTTTTATAGAAAATATGGAATACAAAAATATTCCTCATTAAATTCTGCAGAAAAAATGTCTGTTTTCTTAATTTGCGGCAATAGTTTCCAAGCAATAACTTTATTGTGAAAACAACAATTTTTACAGATTATTATACGTAGAGTACGTAGATTTCGACTGATTTCCCAGCTTAAGTAGGCCATGGATATAGAGCGAGAGACACTGGCCATTGTAGAGGAATCACAGAGCGTGAAGATCGTTGATTGCAACTTTTAGGTCTCAGAACCGTTTCTCAGGAGCCGGACTATTGCAAATAAGTGATTTGAAGAACATGGGGGGATGGTCGGTATGGATACAGTAATCGTCCACATTGGGTGCTGCCTCTCACTTGTTAACATCGGGCTAACCGCTTACAATTGTGTAGAGAGAGAGTGGGACCAAGAATGAATCAGGTGATCTTCAGTGACGAATCCCTTCTTCCTGGGGTTGTAACATGGTTGTGCAAGGATGAAAAACACGCAGTCCACAATTTGATAGAGAGCGTTATGTCCATGACACAGTAAATCTTATGGTATGGGGTGCTATGGCGTATGGCAGCAGATCATCACTAGTTTCCATTAGAGGCAACATGACAGCTCAACGCTGCATCCAGGAAGTGGCCATATGTCATTCCATATCCCTCTACGACGGTCGGTGCCTCTCACTTCCTGAGTCCGCGCCTGATAACACCATGCTATGGTACGTAAGGATCTGTTAGTCCTTCTAGAAGTCACTAAGCTGGAAAATCTGCCCAAAATCTATGTTCTCCAGACATAATCATCCATAAAAAAAAGTCGTTAGCGCTTTTTCTAAATTTTTCTCTGAATATGGGTATGGTAGTGATCAAAATCTAGAAAACTCCAATAGTAATTATTCGAAGATTCCAATGGTTTTCAATTTCCGGCGCCTGGATTATATTATATTCTTTTAAAAACATCAACTTCGTTAAACTGCAATTTTCATGCAAGTGCCTTTTCGTACCATAAAGAATCTACTGAATTTATGTTTTAAAATTCATGTGAAGACTAGTTTTTTTATAGTTCTTAAAACAGGCTATAAACTTGCAAGTTAAATTTCATAATGGCTTTAATACAGTAGGGAATTACCTACCAGTGTTTTAAAATTTTATATATAAAGTAAAACGTTGCAGGAAATTTTAGTACCTATATCCAAATTTAATTGGGTTTAGCACTTTTTTAAAATTAAACACGATGTATTCAAGTCTTTGTTATAATTATATAAAGTGGTTTTAAAATGAGTATTCAAAATGTCCGTGCCGTAGAGTTCACTTTGATCTTTTTATGCGTGGATTTCTGCATGAAAAATATGAAAACTTGACATTGATTACATACAAAAGATACTCTTAAGAAATGTCGATACAGTGCATTGTTCTCGAGTACTATTGATTTTGGGTAATATTACCAAATTTACAGAAAGAAGACACTAATAGATATCTCCATGGGGAGTCCAATCATCATCCGCCACAAAAATGCTCGGTCATGCCGCCCTAGTTCACCGTGCATTAACGTTGGCTGATGATGATGACCATAGACAGGAAGACAGAAGATTCGCTCCGATCTATGTTCTTAGTAAATGAATACTGTAAAAAAGATATCGACGGAGCGATTAGACCTGGGCGTGAGCAATCTGAAAGTCCTAAGGATGAAGTCACTACAACCATCACTTTATCATACATATCCAATGTGACAAATAGAGTCGCGATAATACTACGCAAAAAAGGGTATGCGGACCAATTTCACACCAACATATAAAATACGTCAGCAAGCCTACAACCCGAAAGATCAATTGAATCCATTACCAAACTCTGAGAGTGTACATGATGCCATGCAGTAACTGTGACAAAATATACGTAGGAATGTCCACACGAACTGTAGAACCAGGAAAGACACATACGGTTATGCCAGCCTGAAAAATCCGCCGTTGCTCAACATGATTGGAAAAAGGGACACATAATCTCATTAGAAGACACTAGAGTGGTGATTCGTGCCAATGGTATTACAACCTAGCGCAAACAACATGAACAGGGAAGAAGGATTGAAGATTAGTCAATTGAATGCCTTTGCTTAAGGACAGGTGAACGTTATCTTACCTGAACCAGTCAACCTAAACATTGAACTAACTAACCTTGACGCACCGACTAGTATAGAAGCTTAGCTTACACACCGCGGTAACCATTCAGTCGCCGCTCAAGATCCGAGAAGGACTGAAGATGCTATCTGTTAAGTATGGAAACGTCTGCAGTTAATCATCGACCAAGGCAAAACAGCTCAGAAACACGCATCATTCAATTGACATCGGCCATAAAAACCTACAAACTACATTGATTTTGTACCTTACTTATTTCGTTGCATTTTGTACAGAAACACGTTTCCGTTTGATTTTAAAACCAAATATCAAGAGTTGATTTCGAAAAATTTTGTTGTGAACAATGTTTTTAAGGAACTTTTATTCTCTGATATTATCATTGGTTCTGAGAATAAATACATAGTAGAAATTAACTGCTTACTATAATAAGGTAATTAAAGCGACAAAAATTGATATTAAGTAATTCTACATCACTCCTCAAAAGTATTTCCACGAACTAATAATCATGTTTCTAAGCGATAGGGAAGAATTGTATATTATATACCAGATATCGAATTTCAGCGGCTAAAAATACGGCGAGATACGAACTTGAATCGTATTGTAAACAGTTGAATAAGTGGGGCGACACAGGGTTGGCCTAATAATTTTCTGGCACACGTAACTTCAGACCAAAAATTGCTTAGTGAAACCTGTTTAGTTTCACTTTCTTTATGGAACTTCATTTCGAAAACACCTCATATAATTACAAAATGTAAAAATAATCTCCAAAATTGGAGTTGAATTTAAGTTAAGATATCAAAATAATTATATACATGTTAATTTTCAATTCCTTTTTTGTCATTTTTTGTATTGTTTAGAAAATGAAAACCTTGAATGACAGTCTTTCTCAGAAAACAAAGTATCTTGTAACACTGAGATTTCATCGTATACATTTTAAATTACATATCTTTAAAGTGTTTGCTTTCAAAGAAAACTTGTTATTAAATATTCCCTGCATATGTTTAACCCTACGCGTTATTATATAATCATTGAAAGTAGAAATATACCAGCACCTTCGGACACTGTTGAAGACTTTTTTTCGGTTAGAAAACCAACGTAATCCTTTCCCGATGCCTATACGAAGCTCTCAAAGTTGGCCTTGGACTTTATCTCCTCAACGTTGGTGTGTGAGGATTACTTTGTCGGAAAACACACGTCATTAAGTGTTTCTCTTTGTGTATTTAAGAAATATGAGAGATCTGTAATGTGTTGATTTTTCGATCCGACGTTTTTCTTTTTAGCGTAAACAATCATGTGATTCAGCTAGAAAAAAATATAGAATAGAAAAAATAGAAATAAGTGGATGATGAAGTGTGTTTTCCCACTGGGTTAAATGTGAATGCTTTTAATTTCTATAATAAAATGACGTATACAGGGTGTTCCTTAATGATACGCGAATATTTAAGGTGATTCTACATCGAAAATTAATGATATTTTTCTTTATAAACTATGGTCCAAAAATGTTCCGTTACAAAAATACGGCGTGTTAAAGTTTTTGAAAAAAAATGGAAAATATATAATATTTTCGAAACCCGAAACTCTAGATATTTTCATCATATTGCAATTGCAATATAAACATAATTTCTATATTTAACAGTGGCGTGCGGACGAGCACTGACTTTGATATTTTTAAGGAAGAAAATGGTAGGTACGCCAATGATTTTCCCCCAGATAAAAATTATTTTTGAATTTCCCGTTCAACTTGAAAAGTAAGAGTTCTCTTGAGTTTTTGGACTGCAATGCGCCGTTTTTGAGAAGAAAAAATAGAAACCTTGCATTGTCCGAGAGAATTCATGTAATTATTGAAGAATACAATATTGATAGAAAACAACAGCAACTAACAACATAACACATTAATATAATATTACAATTACCTAAATTAAAACTAACATTTTCTGTAATAATGGTAACAAATCATTATTACAGAAATTGTTGAAAATGACCCCCATTACTTAATATGCATGCTTCCCCTCTACTTTGCATGGAATTGCGCACTCGTTCAAATATTCCCTGTATACTTTATTAACTATTTTGAGTACGATATCGTTTTAGTTTAAATGGTGATGGCTTGAAATGTCCCAGTAAAATATATATTTATTTCAAGTGGTCAGTTGGTCGCTGCATTGAGAGGACAATCTCAGGAGTTGTCTTGTAGATAGATACGTATAGATATCCGAAGATATAAATATATATTTCTAGAGAAATATGCTGAAATTGAAGTACATCAAAACACTATTATTCAAAGAATACAACGGCAAGGAAATGCAATGACTTGTTTTGTTTGTTATTGTTCTATACTATTTTATGTGTCACATCATCCATTTCCACAATATCTTTCGAGAAAGAAATACAAATTGCTGGCAGAATATAAAATCGGCAAAACAGCGCTAACAGTTAAAGCGTAAGGGAAATAACATCAACTATTCTTTTTTCGAATAACGTTAGTTCTTTTAGACGTAATTTAAGAAAATAACTATAATAAAAAATACAATACTGTTGAAAAAATGTTTCTTGCAATATGTACAGGGTGTTTCAAACTCGAATATATGGGTCTAATGAGAGTACAAAATGTCATTAAGTAGGTAGGTATCACAGTAGACCCATACTATTGAGTTTGAGACACCCTGTACAATAAAGTTATGATCTCCATATCTATACAGGGCAAATGTACATGAATTTTGCGGCCAACTTTGCATTGCATCGATTAAACCAAAGACAGATGGACCATTATCTTAGGACAAATAGTTGGAATGCGCTGCATTCAGAATAACTATAACTACAATATATTAAGCAGCAAACGAGACTCCAGAGAGGAATGCTGTTAAATTGCTTTCCTTTGAACCGGGGATTCAATCGATGTACCGTTTCCTTTATTGTTCTGAACAATGCTACAATCATAAGTCAAAAATCAATAACAGTTGTCTTGGCGATAATAATCAAGTTGAACTACACTGCAGAAAGTATGACACATTTTAACACAAAAGACACGATCCTGTGTCAACCAAGCTTCACATGAAATTGTAGATATTTTTACATATTTATATTTATGTAGCAATGCGTTAAAGGTTTAGCACGATCCATTGTGTTAATATATCACATGTTATGTGTAAATTTTACATATTTAAGTGTTATTATTAAAGGTGGAGAGTGTACACATTGGAATATGTTAAATGATAACAGTAAACAATTTGTTTGTTATAAGGGTACTTATTCTGTGACACATCTGGCTGGATGTGGTGTCTCACAAGGTTCAAATTTCGGACCGTTACCTTTTTTAATTTTTATAGATGATTTGGCTTAGAACACATTTTGGAGACAGTGATAATGAGAGTGTATGCCGATGATGTAAAACTCTTTACACAAATTAATAATATCAATGATTTTACACAATTACAAAATGATATGATCGTAATTTATGACTAATAAAGAGAAATTAGATTGCCTTCCATTTAATTTTATTAATAACATTGACAGTTGTAGATAAAACGTTGTATAAAATACTTGGGATAATACATCATTACATCACTTATGTGATTATATATGACTCAACCTACGGTTTCGTCATAACTTTACATGCATATGCTAATAATGTTTATATAATAATAATAATCTTTATTATGCTTATAAGATATTATAAAAATAATATATAGCATTACTCAACGCTTAGAATACCTTGAAACTAAAGGAAGAACAGAGGAAAAACATTTATGAGTTTAAAAAGAGAGGAAAGAACTAGGCTAGCAAAAGTATTTGGACATATAATAAAAACATGTACTACCTAGTGCAGTACGAAACTTTATTATCTGGGTTTTGTCAACGTTAAAGTATAAATTATGTTCGTAGAACCATGTACATAATAGTTCTAGAGTTCTATTTACGTTTGCATTCAGATCATCAATATTCGAAAACATTAAAACCAAGTCATCAGCATACAGGGTGATAAACGTGTCATTTAAAACTGACTCCACTGTATTGACGTACAGAATAAAAATTTGTTTTCAGTAAACATCGTAATGGACGAACTGTTATGGCAGTTTGGAACCAGACTGGGTTCATTGCTTGGACAGATATATTATTATTATTTTCATTATTTAGCACACATTTTGTTGCATTATTAGTTTACTTAGCGGTTCAATATCAAGACCCAGATTTAGTTCTACTTCTACATGTACATTATTAAATCCATCCAATTATCTCAGACACCATACGCGACCAAACTTTATTAGTTTAAGACTGCCATTTTAGCGTTATAGCAGCAATCACTTTAATTATTAAACTTGAAGCTTCGTACAGTCAACGTCTATTTGCAAAGTAATGGCAAAGGATTCGCCGATTATACTCGTACTGGCATACGTTGGAACACTTAAGTAATGAGTACGAATTAGTGTCTAAAACACTTAATTTTCCAGATGTAAATTGTTTCTAAACTCTCCTACAATGTAGTCCTAGATATGTGAAACAGCTTTTGTGGAAGATTTTATATTGAAATATACCCGTAATATTAATTTATAAAATTTAAATGTATTTTGAAACTTTAAATTAAACCATTTTTCAGTAGAACATTTTTAGTAAAACAGTTATTTTTTTAACACCTGTAATATAGAATGGATTAAGTAGATGTTACAGTTGAAATTCGGGAAATTAAATTTAATAATAATAATAATAATAATAATAATAATAATAATAATAATAATAATAATAATAATAATAAAAGGTCTTTATTAGTGTTTACAAAGAACACACATCTGGGATAGCTCCCGCTACTCTACTTAACCCCGTATAAGGTACAAAAAAAATAAAAAATTAACATAACAAGAACAACTTAATGCTACTATTACAATCATTACAATTATTCAAATAAATTTTATCATTAGCACGTTACTGTCAAGATAAGAAAAACTCTTTAATTCTTTTACGGAAACTGTTCACAGATAGAATCTTTCGTTCATCATTAAGACTATTATAAATTTTAATAGAGTACGTAAAAGATCTTGTAAATACCGCCGTGGAGTACCTTGGAAGAGATAATTTAAAATTATATCTACTTTGAACTGGGTGTGTCTCATACATAAAAATAAACTTATTTCGAAAATAAGAAGGAGTAGAAGATAGAAACAAACGATACACAAATACAGGCATATGGTACTTAAAAACATTTTCAATATTAAGCCAGTGCAACTCTTTTATTTTAGCTGATACTCTATCAAATCTTTTCAGACCAAACACAAATCTGCAACACCAGTTCTGAATTTTTTGAATTCTATACTTTGTTACAAAATTTACAAAAGACAAAACCATTGATTCGGCCAGAGACTTGTTCAATTCAAATGTCATAATATTTCTACTCCTGTAGAGGTGTTTAAGAGCCAAATAAGATGTTTTCATTATCAGTGACATATACTCTTAAAATAATAATAATAATAATAATAATAATAATAATAATAATAATAATAATAATTATAAACCTGGTGCACAGCTGGCCATGCATTTTTATATAATTATACAAAATTAGTTTTTGACTTAATATACTTTAATAATTCTAAAAATAATTTTCTCTTTAATAACTCAAAAAAATTAAAAGATAATTATGTAAGCCAATTAAGAAATTTATAAATGTCTGTAATTGAATAACATTTGAAAATAAATAAAAACAAACAAAAACATAATGAACAAGAAAAAATCGTCAATTATTTAATATTGAAAACATATTTAAAAATACGTTTAAATTGCCCCTCTGGTGAATATTTTAAGTATAATCATGAAAATAGTCAGCAACTTACAAAATAGGGATAAACAGAAGTATATATTTTGCGTTTCCATTTTTTTCAATATGAAAATATTTTAATAATTAATAACAGTTTTAAATATATTTTTTTAGTACTTAGCTAAGATAGAGTTCATGAACCATTAATTAGATTTCGCTATACTCGTCCCATTAGATAACACATGTACTATCACTGTTGCAGGATTTATCGGGCACATTTAAAACATAAATCATCACAACCACCAAAAATACTGTTAAATTAAAGTCCTTTTCTGCTGAAAATACAGCAAATTGTTAATTGAAAAAATTGATTGTTCAGAATGGTAAATTATGGAGACTTCATGAAACCATTTTTCTACAAAACACAAAGATTTTATCAAAGCAGGCCGATCATTTTGAAAAATTGCACGTCTCCGTAATTTACAGTTATGAATAAATTTTTCAAGTAACATTTGTTTTGTAAAAAGGCACCTTTACCTGAAACGATAACAGTTTTCAATCGGTGCACTGAATTTTTCAAATATGATTATTTCGAAAACTGTTCTCCTAAAGACTTCAACAAGGGCTTTTTCAGATATCACAGGTAGGTGAATCGATTGTTTCAATATAGTGAGATGGATACACTAAGCAGCAAAAAAGTTCTGCCATTTAGAAGAAACATGGTGTGCCATAAGTGGAGCCCTCTACTAGTGACGTCAAAATTAGAAACAAATTTGAATTTCTCGCCCGCAAAAACCCTTGATTTACAAATTTTATGTAAATATTTGGATTTTTTAAGAAGTTATCTAGAAATATCGAAATTAAAATTTTAACTTTGGCACCCTGTATCTTTTTTGTTATGCGACTTGAGATATAGGTGTGTTAGGTTAACCGATTTATTTTCACCTAAGGAATCTGTGGTATCATTTTCTCTACTTCATTTAAAAACACCATGTATGCATATATTTTATGATTTCTATGGATGCGACTCAAAACATTGGTCTCCTTGTTGTAGATAAAGAAATGTCTTTCCCGTCTAAGCGAATTTTTATTCTTGAAAGCCCCGAAGTTTTACCAACGCGAAAATTTAAAGTGTGCGGAATTTAATAACGGAAATTTCAGGTGACGCTGGAACAGTGATACTGTGATCGCGCATAATGAGATCGCTGTTCGGCGGGACCCCAAACGTCGGACGGCGTTTTAAGACTCGGGGGCTACCTTTGTTCTCTCTGATTAAAATCTATTGCCCACCGTTGGGCGAATATTCATCGCTGCGGTAAACGCTCGACGATGGCATAATTTCACGGTTTTGTTTGCTTCCATGGAATATTTGTTTGTACCGTTTCTCGGTGAACGGATAAAGATTTTCCCTCGCGTTGCCGGAGGGTCTGTTACGATTGTTTCGCGAAGAATGCACTATTTCCGCTATTTTTTGTACGATGCAGTCGAATTGGAAGCACCAAATCATAGGGAAACAATTATTTTTGTCCTAACAATATAATATACATAAGGTTTGTTCCTACATAGCAATGACTGATAGTTTACAGCAGTGTTTTAATGTGCAAGTGTAATTTATGTACTAGTTTGAAATCAGTTTCTAATTCCTTTGTTGGAACACGTTTAGTTCAAGCAGTAACCGTTTGGGGTATAGTTTGTTCGAAGTAATTTTTCATTTTTCGGTCTCTCATGTATAAGGAAGTGATAAATTTCATCATCACTAGAATCCGAGGTACTGCAGTAATTGCTACCTAGCTCCTCTTTACTGGAGTCAGTCATTTTGAAAAAATACAGAATTACGTACTTAAAAATCTACAAATTAATTGTGCAACTATAATAACTTTCTCAAATAGCATTATTACATAAAACTTTAGTTACGTTCATTACCTAGCCTACCAAAAGTTGACTTCTGTTAGCGGTTAAATTCTATCTGCGCATGCGTCTGACTAGTAAGTGGTTTCCTAATAATCGTCAAACTGATTTGACTGTCAGCAAACAGTTTCCAAACCATCCACTTTTGTGTTGGAACAAAGAATCTTACAACTAGTTCCCGGATTGATTGTGTTGGAACGGTTAAATTCGTACTGCGCAAACTTGTGACAGTTTATTGCTAGTTTGATGCTGTGTAGAAACAAACCTATAGTGAATCATTAAAAATGGTACATAGCTTAAGGGCAGATTGTTAACGTTTAAGCTAAGTTTTGAAATTTTTAAAAATCCCAATATTCAGGCTATGAAACGAGGTGTTGACTGCGAGATAAAAATCTGATACTCACAGAATCTACTGTTCTTACCTTCAACTTTAAATGACTACATCATTTGTTTTGTTATTTTCATCTTTAGTGCATGTACATAATTTTCTCGTTGAAAATTTGTTTACAGTTACTATTTTCGATGATAATTACTTCCAGAAACAATTTTGCACCCTAAATATCCATAACTTTATTAAAACTTGAATTATTTTTCATATTTATAATTATTTTTGATGGTAAGTAATTTTAATTCATTAGAAAAACGTCCAGATTTTTTCTGTAAAAAAACGGCTCATACATGCACTAAAAATGAAAATAACAAAACAAGTGATATAGTCATTTAAAGTTGAAGGTAAGAACAGTAGATTCTGTCAGTATCAGATTTTTATCTCGCAGTCAACACGCTCGTTTCATAACCTGAATATTGGGATTTTTAAAAATTTCAAAACTTCAAGCAAAGTTTTCTTCTATAAAGAGTGGGCTACTCAGGTCAACTTGTGGCTGCATTTTGTCTATGATATGTATGCTTAATTCCAGCGGAGCATGAATTTTTAACTCTCAACAGTTAAGACGCTAAAGTCGATTGAAATTCACGAAAAATGAACTAAAAAAACACTCATTTTCATCACGCTGCTATTATTCAAAGGGATCGTCCGAGCCAATTATCTTCATTTACACTGAAACTATTATCTTTCCCACTCTGAATTCCGTCTTGATCATTTAAATATCTTCAAACAGAAAAATTTTACAGCAAAAATTATTAAAGCTTAAAAATAGCAATTTTTAAGAGTCTTTATTTAAATAGGCGGAAACAAGCGCTTGTAAAAATCAAACTCGTGTAAATTTTGTCGTTTGGGAGAGTAGTGTTTTTCAAAGTTACACCAAAATCTAAAATGGGTCGGCAACAATTTTATTGTTTTCAGACGATTTCAAATGAAATGACCCTTAGATCAAATGTGTTTATTGTGGAAGTACATTATGGCATCCCTGGAACAATATGCCAGCGGTAAAGTCGAGATTTTGTTAATTTTTTTGCATGATCCAGTGGCAAAATTGTAGGAAAGCAGGATAATTTTGCGGCAGTATGGCTTGAATCTTTTATATGTGATCCGAGTATAACTACTGTTGATGCTTCAGAACTAATCAAACTAATTTATGCTTCACATTAAGATTTGCAGCGATTTTCCTAGTACTAATATTTGCGTCTACTTGAATTTCGTGTAGAATAGTTTCTTCCAACTGGGGCGTTCTAACACTCAAAGATCGTCCAGGAATTGGATCTTTCTGAAATGAGCATGACTCCAAAAGACGTTGAAAAACAATTCTGAACATTCTTGGATTTAGAGTTGGATGATTTGGAAATATTTCCATATAAATTTGCCTAGCCTCAGTATTACTTCCATCTGCAAGGGCATAAATGTAAACCATATTGGCCATTTCAGCATTTGAATATGCATAACCCATTATTAACACTTAATCTTTTTAAAGATACACACACCGAATTTAGTTAAATTGTCTCAGGCGGTTTAGAAGTTAAAAACTGATTTTTGACCACAGAATACGCTCCTGGATTTTTTATCTCTACTTAAGAAACACCCTGTAGCTTTTATTTTCCTCGCTGCGCTCGTTCGTATTGTGTCTTGTTTAATGTACCTACTATTAGATGTCCATTTCAAAATTACACGTCCATAACATACTTGACATGATAGCTATATTATTATTTCCGTGATTGATCTTTAAGTTAGCTTACGTCTGCAGTACTACAAAAAGGCGCAACAAATTTTAATTAGCACATTTCGCACACAATATCAACGCGTACAATACGGATTGTTCAAACATGTCTGTGGGGAGACGTACCCCACCCTTAAACATATTTTTAGAACGGGCATATCCAGTACACAAATAATTGCACAGACAAATGAGAATCCCGGAGGCGATTCTGTTTTGTTCAGTATCCCCCATTTAAAAAGTGGAGACCTTCATTTTTCACTTGGGTGGTTGAAAAAGCGAAACAATGCCGGCCATTCTTCTGCCGTATTTCAGCGAGGACAGCTCCTTTTATATTCCATTTCGCCCTGTCCTAATTATTCCTCGCCAGAGTGTATGGTAATGACCCTAATAAAATTTTATTCGTTCCTGTTATTAGAGCTCCGTCGTATGTTTCGAGGAATACCTGAAATGCACCGATTAGTACTATTCGCGAACAATACAGCTAAATGCAGAGATTGTACTCAAGCTGTTGTACCGAAAAATATTCAGCGAAAGGTCTTACAAACAGAAAGTAAGCGACTCTTTTTTAGCACGTGCGAGAAATCTTTATGAAGGTGCAGACAGAGTGGAAGCAGGTTTTCCTCTTAACGGTAACTCGCGCTTATCGGCGCTGTTTCTCGCACACAGTAGAAGCTGTCAAAAGCGGGAAAAGACAAAAATGTATTCGGTACGTCTTAGATTGCAAAATATCAGCATCTCACAATGAACTGATCGTTTTGGATTCTATACTAACTCGAAGAAAGAAAACAATCTGGAATACACTCTATTAATTGCATAGGAAGAAATTATGGGGAATTCATCATTTATTTATAATAATAATAATAATGATTTTATTACCATTAAATATTGCACGAAATACAAATAATAAGAAAATTAATATTTTAGTAAAAGGCAGAGTTCAGAGGTCTAGAACCTCTGCTCTTCCACTCAACCTATAATGAGAGAGAGAAAAAATATATATAATCATATAAAGAATAAATATAAAATGATTAGTTTATTATACACATTCGTGAACAGCCACAGTGAAAAAAGAGCTAACACAATAAAGAAAAAGTTATCAAGTTAAATGCACGTATTCATAATTGATTTAATCAGTTCAGTTCTAAATTTTTTATAAGAAAACTGTATAAAAGAAAACGGTATTTTATTCCATAGAGTTGCAATTTGATATGAAAATCCTGAGCGAAAACTAGTAGTTTTGTGTTTAGGGATGGTTATTGTGAATTTATACCTCATATTTAAATGATGGACATCCGTTCTATAAGTAATTTTGTTATAGAGATAAGGTGGGGTTTGAGAAGAAATAATTTTATGAAAAAAACAACAGCTATGTAGATAATGTCTATTTTTGATATTGAGCCAACCAATTTCCCTCAAAGACGAAGACACCGAATCATACTTACGTAGTCCACAAATTAAACGAACACAGCTATTTTGTATAATTTGCAAACGCTTAGCATCAGACTGTCTTAAAAAAGGATAATAAACAACAATTGCATAATTTATATGTGATAATACTAATGCTTCGCATAAATATTTCTTTGTTTGTTTACTTACACTTACTGGAATAAATCAACTTTAAGTTATAGAAAGTCTTTTTTACAATAAAATTTACATGTTCTGTAAAATGAAGATCTATATCAATAACTAGCCCCAAGTTTTTGATACGGTAGTTAAATCAAGATGATCGCCATTAATTTCAATATTTACTTTCAGTGCACCTATTACATGGATTTAGCGGAATTTATAGACAATCCAAATTTATTAGATATATCAATGAGAGATGTAATGTCATCATTAATAAGACGGCAAGCATGAAAAATATTATTTTCCTCGAAAGAATAATACAGTTGGGTATCATCAGCATAGAAATGAGCGTTGCAAGATTTTAAAACATGACGAAATTCAGCTGTATATAAAGTAAATAAAAGCGGACCTAAAATCGATCCTTAAGGAACACCCATATTAGTTGCTAATACATCGGAATGTTTACCATTAAGAATAACTCTTTGGTACCTTTCACTGACGGACTGTTCCATTAACTTGATTGCATTTTCTTGAAAACCAAAATAATGTAAAATAGCTAAGAGAAGTCGATGGTTTATTCTGTCAAAAGCCTTACTATAATCTAACAAAACTAATACTGTAAGCTTATTATTATAGTGATAATTATGATTCGTGTTTGTCTGCATGTAACACCAAAATTGAAAGAAATTAAATGGCTAAATACGAAACAACGTAGATATTTTCACCGAGCATGCTTGTACTATAAGATCATTAATAACAGAACACCTACCTATTTGTATCATAAAATTAGTCATCATTAGACGTTTACACTCACAACACTAGAGGCAGATTCAAGTAACAAGTTCCAAAGCACAAGCGCTGATTTCTTAAAAAGTCCTTTTCTTACAGCATCACAAGTTTAATAAATTCTTTGAATATGGATATCAATAATATGTCATTTAAAAAGTTTAGAAGTGAATTATTCATACTGCTGCTGGGAGACGAAATTGTTGTGTGACAGTCTTACTAATAGGATGTATTTAGTTTTATGTAAACCTTACTATATATTTTTTTCTAGTGATTTATGAATATACGATATATTTTTTGAAATTTAGTTACTATATTTCTCTCTTGTTATTGTTTGTTAAGTTGTCATTGTTTACTAACTTGCTGTCATGCACCCATCTTTTGAAAATTCCTAGTTTAACTAGGAATTGTTATGAGGTTAAGTGGAAGACCTTGTGCCCAGATTTGGGTTGCAAATTACTGAACTTTGCCTCTGATATAATCCTACTCTGTTGTGAATATTACGTAATATATTTCTTCATCTCAATAAGGACATTATATTATAATTATTATTTATTAATTTTTGAAATAAAGGAAGATACAGTATTCTATAAAGAAGGTATAACTGTTATTTAGCAAAATACTTGGCGCTACAGAATGATGTTAAAGAAAATGTTCTGTTTAGAACCTGCCCCTTTTTTAACATCATTCTGTAACACCCTGTATATTTACTATCACTTGTTCGATCTACTTCTGAAGTTACGATTTTCCTATCTAAACTACACAGATTTTCTTTTACAATCCGTACCTTAGAGCATGTGTTCAAAATCACCGTTTCCGAACCTAGTGATGAGTGGTTGTAACATTGAACCTAAACTCGAGTGATACGTGTCTCAATAGTGCGCGGTGCGACCATTCTAAATGTCACACTGATCTGGTATGAGTAGTCGCCTACCGCTTATCAAGGACTACTATCCTCCAAAGTCACCTTTATGTCCTGTCTCTCCCGGAAGCCAGGACCTCTGGATCGGCGAGGAGACCAAGCGTTCCATGCCGCCCCATGTCTATAAGTACTACCTGGCCCGGACGAGGTGCTACAGGCGACAGAGCTTACGGGTAAGTGGCTGTATTCATTCCATCACGTCACACTTTCGGCCATCAAATAATGTACTTTCGTGAAAGCATTAAAATACGAAGTTTGATGACAAAGTTCGTCTGATCGGGATTGTTCTGGGTACTACATTGTATACAGGGTGTTAACAAAAGAGTGCAAAATATTTAAGTATGAACATGAAGTAAGCAGAAAAGTCTCAATAAACATGGGTTCGCAAAGTAACGGTTGCGGAGAAATGGAGTGTTTTACGTTTTTTGCCCCTTTCTATTTTGCAAAGACGTTTTGTATTTTCTTATAACAGTTGGTTGATGTTTAGTGAAATAAACAGTACGTATTTGACAGTTGTTCTCAGTGCACAAGTTTTCTTTCGCTATGGCTGGTTACTCTAACGCAGAATTAACAGACATGCATTTCATGTATGATCGTGCTAATGGGAACGCCACCGAAGCGCGACGTCTTTATGTTGACGCTTATCCAAATCGCCAGATTCCTTCACAACGCATGTTTGGAAGAATTCACCAAAGATTGCGTGATACCGGTTCCTTGAGCAAACAGTGCCCTTTATCCGGAAGACCAAGGTCGGTATCCACTCCTAATGCAGAAGAAGAAATTCTAGCACTGGTAGAGCAGAATCCAGGTACGAGTGTGCGGAAAATATCAGCCGAGGTAGGAATTAGTGGTCCTCTTGTTTGGAGAATCCTTCACGAGCAACTGCTTTATCCATACCATGTGCAACGAGTACAGGCCTTAAATCCAATAAATGATCATCAAGCACGTTTGGTTTTTTGCCGCTGGTTTCTACGTCATGATACTGAAGACCCTCGTTTTCTTGCAAACATTCTTTTTACTGATGAGGCCGGGTTCACAAGAAATGGAGTGTTTAATTTTCACAATACGCATATTTGGGCCGACGAAAATCCTCATGCTCTAATAGAATCTGGACATCAGGCACGTTTTTCATTAAACATTTGGATGGGTATTGTAGGTGACAGGTTTCTAGGTGCTGTTGTTTTACCAAACCGATTAACAGGCGCTGCCTTAACTTTCTGCAGAACACACTGTATGAGTTTTTGGAAGACATTCCTTTGAATCAGAGGCAACAAATGTGGTTCCAGCATGATGGTGCTCCAGCTCATTTTTCCATGGCCGTTAGAGAGCATTTACACCAAACTTTTCCACATAGATGGGTAGGAAGGGCCGGACCTGTTTTATGGCTTCCAAGATCGCCTGATCTGAACCCTCTAGATTTCTTTGTTTGGGGATATTTGAAGACATTAGTGTATGGTGCTCCTGTAAATAGCCTGGAAGAGCTGCAGCTACGGATTAATCAAAAGTGTCAAGAAATCCAAACTAAGGAGGGTGTTTTCGAAAGACTTCGAATATCGTTGAGACGAAGATGTCGTGCCTGCTTGGAAATGGACGGAGGGCACTTTGAAAATCTTCTGTAACTTTGTCTTTTGTTTTTTAAAAGCTTCCTTTGTCGGTTTATTCCTAATAAAATAAAATGTTTGAAAAACGAATAGTGGTCCATATTTCCGCAACCGTTACTTTGCGGACCCATGTTTATTATGACTTTTCTGCTTATTTTGGTTCATACTATTACCTCCTGAAATATTTTACACTCTTTTTTAACACCCTGTATAATGGCGACAATAGTGTAATAATTTGACAAACTTCTTTCAGTTCTTACTTCGATGTAATTCAAACTCATTTATGACGAATAACTAGGATGAATGTTATGCCGACAAATATATTATTGTTATTTTTAACATACAATAAGGACAAACACAAAGTTTATTGCCTATGCGGCTATGCCCAATAGGTAAATATAAATATGCTAATGTGAAAACTAAACAAATAAATAACATCATGTAAAAAAGTATGTGCATACTTGTATAAAGAGATAATCCATAAATAATTCAAATACACTGCAAAATGGTTGAAAATACACTAAAAAGTGAAATAACAAAAATATTGAAATAATCCATACCCTCACACTGATAACAAACAAACTCGCGCACTTACACTAGCATGGAGGCGGTTATAACCATTCTTGAATGAATTGATGGATAATGCAGCAATAATAAAGTGAGAAATTATTAGCTAACTACTTAAAACCAAGTATTTTCAAAACCTAGAGTATTAACTTTGGTCACCATTTGTAAATCGCTCTGTATATCGAAAAGTTGCCTAGAACTCCTCTTTAGGAAGACACTATTAACCAATGTTGTGGTGTGAAGCACTTTGTCTAAAGTATGTTCTTTGTTTCTTTTTGAAATTTGTACTATCTTTCAAATATTATGGCGTTCTACATAAACCTTAAATAATTATATAAAAAATAGTCAAGAACGCTCTTAAAATGTTTGTCGAATTAAATTTAATACACAGCTAATACAATCCAACAAAAGTAAATAACGTTTTTGAGAGAACTCTAAACATATTATATTAATGCAAAAATCTCTTACAATAAAATAGGTGGTATTCTGCAATAATACAATGTAAAAGTCAATAAACCTTCTCGAAACTCATTTCAGTCTCAATACCAAAGACAAGATAAGCCAAACTGAAAGACAAATCTGTGGTCGGCAGTTGAGAGTCCAGAGTGCTGTCAGATACAAATGGCGAGCATTTCTTTTCTTGAAAGGATATATTACGCCTAAAGTTCACCTAGAATACAGACTTTTTCCAAGAGTTAGAAACTAATTCAATTATAAATGGAGATGTACTTTGTTCTCATATGATTTATTTAAAACAGTAGAAATATTATTTCATTACTGTTAAAATCAAGTTGTCAGGGCCTTCTAATAGGGATATTTTAGTGACCAAAGTAGAGATACTGGTACGATATCTAGCACATGATTACAGCCTGTATGATTGTTGCAGTGTATTACGAAAATGCTCTTACTGGTGAATGGCACAAGATATTGAACAAGAATAATCTATTATTTATGGCCTAGACTTAATGATACGAATCTTACAGACTTTGGGTTTTAACAAAATGGCATTACGTGCTGTACTGCGTAAAAAACTAATTTGTTAAGGGAGAGATTATTCATGAAATTCCGCCAGCTTTATGGAAGAGTGTTGTCGAGAACTGATAGACATCTCGATTCTGTGCCATCAGACGAAGCCGTGATGGCTATTGGCCCAAAATCCTTTTTCATACATAATGACATCTATTGTACTGACATGTACCTGTACTGAGATACAGGGTGTATTCGTTAATGTTGTTATGTTAATGTATTAAATATATCTTGGCATTTAATCATTTTGTAGATCTGTTCAAGGCCTTTTAGGTTTTTTAATTTTAAAATAATAAATTATTTCTACTAAATGGCCGCTTTTGGAAATACATTTCCAGGCAGATTTTTTTCTTTAACACACTGTATGAAAAATTATTATGCATTGGAATAGGCCATGAAGAGCTTTTATTTAATATAAGGAACAATAGCTTTTGTTACTATGGTTTTGTTAAAAGTGATGAAATCATGTTTGACTTTTGAAAATACGGGCATGAAACAAAACATATTTTTTTTAAATCATAAGTTTTCTTTGAAGTTTATTTCAGTGATTTATCAGAAACCGCAAACAAATCAATATCAGAACAAAATCTGTTGGAAGAATGCATTATTCTACATATAGGGGAATTACCAGTATAATTTGTTCTTCTAAATGGTAAGTAGAAAAAATCATAATGCCGCGTATCATGGGTGGGCACATTAAAATGTATTGAAGATAAAAGATCTGGACAGTTCAGTTTATTATTCAATACTTTATATAAAATTAGTATGTCATTCAAGATACGACGTTTCTCCAATGATATAAGTCTTGTAATTACTATTTTCAATTATGAAATGAGTTTTAAAATATATGAATCTAATAAATTTATTCTGAACGGCTTCTAAGCGACTTACATAAATGTTGTATTGTGGATTCCAAACCGAAGACGCAAAATTTAGTTTACTAAACACGTAAACATAATATAATTGTTTAATTGGCTTAATGAAAATCTTTACACTTACGAAGACTTAACCCCAACATCCTGAATGCACTTAGAATAATTGAATTAATGTGATCATTAAAAGTTAATTTGGAATCAAAAATTATTCCAAGATCTTTTATCACGAATACTTTGTTTAAAATTGAATCAGAGACATGATACTGAAAAATAATTGGATTAATGCTACGACCAAATCCAATGGCAGAGCACTTAGACAAATTCAGATACAATGAATTATTTTAAGAAAAATCAACTAAATTATTTAAATCTGATTGCAACAGTAAACATTTAACGAATTTATTTTGGTGAAAATTTTTAAGTCGTCAGCGTACATAAGAAACTTACAATGCTTAAAGCAATTTTTTATATCATTCACATATATCAGAAAAAACAAAGGCCCTAGATGGGACCCTTGCGGTACACCTGATGTTGTTAAAAATGTGTTTGAATTATGACCGTTTACTGCAACAAACTGCGATCTATTTTTAATATAGGATTCGACCCATCTTAGAAGAACACCGCTCACACCAACTCTAGCAAGTTTACGCAAAAGAATATTGTTGTTAACTTTGTCAAATGCCTTGCTAAAATCAATGTAAACGGCATCAACTTGACCGACATCGTCCAAGCCACTACATAGGTATTCCGAGTAGGTTAACAGATTTGATTCTATAGATTTATTTTTCAAGAAACCATGCTGCTCCGGTATAATGAGGCCTTTAACTAAATTATATATATATCCATAAATTATATGCTCAAATAATTTTGCGAAAGCTGACAATTTGCTTATAGGACGATAATTACTCACGACATTTCTCTGACCAGATTTAAATATAGGAACAATAGTACTAACTTTCCAAGCATTTGGAAATACTCCTAAATAAAGTGAATGGTTAAAAATTAAAGTTAGGGGAACAGATAAAGTGGAATAACAATTTTTCAGAAAAAGTCTAGGTATGCGATCGGGACCAGAACCCTTAGTGGAATCTACATCTTTGAGAGCGTTTAATACCTCTTCTTCTGAAAGTTGAAGAAAACATAAATTATTTTGAAAATATGAGTTATCATCATTTAAGTTTCTAGCAGTGACGTCACTTTGTACAAAAACCGATTGAAAAAATGTAGAAAATAACCTGCAGACGTCTAAGGGACCTTTAGCCAACGTATCACCCAAAAACATTTCGTGTGGAATTTTACAATACTGTTTTTTATTATTAATGAAATGCCAAAACTGCTTAGGATTTACTACCATTTCATTTTCCATTTATGTAAAATGTAATTATCATAATCTTTTTTAATAAGGACTTTAGCTTGTGCTCTTAAACATTTAAACATATTATAATCATTTAGGTTTAGAAAACTTTTCCATTTTTTATGTGATTTACTTTTATTTTTAAGTACTTTTATAGTTTGATATGAATAATACGAAGGATATTTTTTGCTGATACGTTTTCGAGGTACAAACTGATTTTTTATTAAATTTAAGACCTCGTAAAATACCTCTACATTTCTATTAATATCTTTATGATTTAGAATTTCTTTCCATTTAGTATTATAGATGGCAGCATTTATACTTTCATAATCGACACGTTTAAAATTATAAAATATGATTTTATTATTTTTTTGTAAAGTTTTTCCCAGAGATACCCTTATTGAAATAAAGCTTCTTTCAATAAAAGTGTCCAAATGAATATTTATTAAATAAAAGTACGCGCTACAAACGGACTATTTTGAAAATGAATAGAGAACATTCAGCATATCCGCGTAAACTAAAAGAAGCTTCTAAGCACTGCACTATTAGTCTTAATGGAAAAACCGCCCTGGGTAGAATGTTGTCGAACAACTCTGGCAGTCTTTCAGTAAGGCTTCCAAACTCGATACATCTTTAAAGGGGTTTCGCTAGTAGTGTTGGGTAAAAAGAAAGAACAGTGTTCAATGTTAGAAGCCGTTAAAAGTTTAAGTATGGTGTAAAATTGATTTTACTTTGTACTTTGATGGCACATTACCAGCAACACCGACAATTATTCAGTAAAGTAGATCGCGCCTCGAGGGTAATGGTCCTTAACATCTACTAAATCGTAAAGCATTTGTGATTGTAAAAGAATTCGTTAAAGCATTGCTATTGTCGTGTCGTGCATGTATACTAAAGTTTTTAATAAATTATTTAATGTTTACTTCACCAAATGGTTTTGAAATAAAGTCACAAATATGTTTCGGTTGTGGCAAATATAATTCGATTTTTTTAATTTCTATTTAATAATTTAAACTGGTCAACCCATATTTCTCCGAACAGTTAGCAGATATGACTTTTTTCGAATTTCATATTGTCACGGAATTTGCCCCACTCACTCCCAAACCGACGACTGTGGCACCGCGAATTACCTAAGATTGCCCCGATCGCCCCTACGCCATTCTGGTAAACAAACAACATGCGTGAATCGAGGCCTTACTAGAAAATCGTGGAAACGACGAGAAGCGTTCCAGTCGTACTAGAAAATGGATCTAGAGATACTGGAATATACCTGGAATATTCGTTAGGTCTATAAAAGAAGAATAAACGGCCGAGTTAGTTAGTCTTGTATAAGTCTTATATTACAGTCTGAATTAAAGTGTTTAGTTGGAGATATCAAAGTGATTTAGATAGCGATTAATTAAATAAGTGTTTAGTTGACCTGTAATTAGTAGTGTTCAGTAGTTAATAAAGAAGTAATTTATTAACGGATCGTTTTTCTGGAAGTAAGAAAAAGACGGATTGGGAAATCCGTGACAATTTGGTGTCGGAAGTGGATTTAACTGGAAGTTTTAAAGAGCTTTCTGGAACCCTGTCCACAAAGTGGGATTTGAGTGGAAGTTTGAAGAACTTTCTGGAACCCTGTGCGCGGGTGGAATAAAGACCCAAGTGTGACATATCACCGCACTCGTCGTGACTCAAGGAAGTGAACGGTGGTATTCGCGAAGGACAATCTCGAACATTCTAGAACTTTGTACAGGAGTGAGACAAATACCCAAGTGTGATATATCACCGCACTCGTCGTGACTCAAGGAAGTGAACGGTGGTATTCGCGAAGGACAATCTCGAACATTCTAGAACTTTGTACAGGAGTGAGACAAATACCCAAGTGTGACATATCACTGCACTCGTCGTGACTCAAGGAAGTGAACGGTGGTATTTGCGAAGGACATTCTCGAACATTCTAGAACTTTGTACGGAAGTGAGACAAAGACCCAAGTGTGGCATATCACCGCACTCGTCGTGACTCAAGGAAGTGAACGGTGGTATTTGCGAAGGACATTCTCGAACATTCTAGAACTTTGTACGGGAGTGAGACAAAGACCCAAGTGTGGCATATCACCGCACTCGTCGTGACTCAAGGAAGTGAACGGTGGTATTTGCGAAGGACATTCTCGAACATTCTAGAACTTTGTACGCGAGTGAGACAAAGGCCCAAGTGTGACATATCACCGCACTCGTCGTGACTCAAGGAAGTGAACGGTGGTATTTCCGAAAGACATTCTCGAATATTCTAGAACTCTCTACCGAAGTAAGACAAAGACCCAAGTGTGACATATCACCGCACTCGTCGTGACTTAAGGAAGTGAACGGTGTTATTTGCGAAGGACATTTTCGAACATTCTAGAACTTTATACCGGAGTGAGACAAATACCCAAGTGTGGCATATCACTGCACTCGTTTCATTGTAAGGAAGTCGACGGTAACATTTACAAACATATTACTGGACATTCTAGAACATTCCAAATAGAGTGAATGCCTGTAACTAGAAGTCAAGGCAACATGGATGCGCAACTAGCAAAGCTGTTAGAAATGATGCAAACGATGCAGGAACAGGGACGTATGATGCAAGAAAAGTTGGAAGAACAAGGACGAACAACACAAGAAAAATTAGAAGAACAGGGACAAACAATGGAAAAGAAATTAGAAGAACAAGGGCATTAAATCGAAGATCAGTCTCAAACAATGCAGGAAAAATTAGAAAAGAAATTGGAGGAGCAGGGACAGACGATGCAAAAGAAATTAGAAGAACAAGGACAAACGATGCAAAATAAATTAGAAGAACAGGGACGGACTATGCAAGAGAAATTATAAGAACAAGTGCGTAAAATGGATAACCAGACGAAAGAAATGCAGACAAAGTTAGAAAAATTGGAGAATACACTAGAAGAAAAACTATAGGATCAGTCAAATAAAGTAGAAACACAAGTAGAAGAGAAAATATTGGCACAAAAAAAGGAAATAGACGAAGAAATAAACTTGGTTAGAGAAACCTGTGAAGAACTCCGACATAAGCTAGACAACATAAGAAAGGAAGGCGTAATAAAATCAGAAGGATCTGTTATCCGAACGCAGAAAACAAAGCCTCCTGAATTCGACGGCAAGGTCTCTTGGAATGTCTATCTGCGTCAGTTTGAAGCAGCAGCTGCAGCAAACGAATGGTCTGATTGTGAAAAGGCTACTGCTTTAATAGTTGCTCTACGAGGGGAAGCTCTTGACGTCTTGCAAGGAGTTCCTGCTGGGCAGCAGAGTAACTATGACCTTCTGAAACAGCATATGGAAATGAGATATGGTGATAAGCACCTGCAGCAAGTGTACCAGGCACAATTGAAAAATCGTCACCAGCAGAGTGGAGAGAATTTACAACACTTTGAGACAGACGTTGCTCGACTGGTTCGATTGGCATATCCAACAGCCCCGTCCGAATTTGTAGACCAGCTCTCCATCCAAGTGTTTATCGACGGCCTAAGAGATTGCGAAACACAGCAGGCACTACGGCTCGCTAGACCTAAAACGTTGAATGACGCTCTTTCGCATGCACTGGAATTTGAGGCAGCAAAGATGGCATCCGGTAGACATGTTAAAGTACGGACTATCACTGATAACAGCGATAATATGGGAAATGGAGACATAATCAAAACATTGAAGGAGGTCATTGAGAAACTCAGCCCAACTACCGGATCAAAGAAAGAACAATCTGATAGTCGAAGAGATCGCCTTCTGAAATGCTGGAACTGTGGACAGACAGGACATCTAAAAGACAGTGTAGGGCCCCAGTCGCTGATCAGCAGAAGCGCGACTCCCAAGCGGCACCTGCACAGGAAAACTAGGGTCAGCCGGCTTGACGGGGCAAAAGCCGGCTGCGTCCTCGTACCATGCCCCACAAGAAGAAGTTACGTTGTCACGTCTCCAGGACTCTGACTCCTTGCTAGTAGAGGGCATTATTTTTGGTCGTATGTTTCCTATGGTAATCGACACTGGAGCAGCAAGAACTATTATACGACCGGATATTATTGGTGACTGGCGTATTAAGAGCCCTGCCAAGCGTTATGTCCTTACAACAGCCAATGGACAACAACTGCCAGTCAAGGGGGAATGCGAGCTTGACATAGAATTAGGAGACGTCAAATTCAAACACAGAGCCCTGGTAGCAGATATATCGGACAATGTCATACTCGGACTAGACTTACTACGAGCAAAGGGGGTGAACTTAGATTTGAATGCTGGTACGCTACGGATAATGGGTGAGGAAGTAGTGCTAACGACCACCACTGAGAATAACGCTGTACGGAGACTCGTTGTTAAAGAAGATGTGGTACTACCTGGTCAGACCGAAACATTGGTTGCCACTGTAATGGATGGGGAAATGTCTTGCAGTGTTGGAGTGGTGGAACCCAGTAATCCGGATCTGTTCAATAAATCTATAGTCACCGGCCGCACCCTGATTAAACCAGAGAAAACGACAATAGTACGGGTAGTTAACCTGAAAACCTTTCCACAGAAAATTAAAAAGGGAACTGAAGTAGGAGTCTGTGAACCTGTTGCCATGGTCAGAACACTCAAAGAAAACAACGAAATGGAGAAGAAACCAAACAAGACCAGTCTACCGGAATGTCTAAGGGACATCGTGGATAGGGCCCAGGAAAAATTAACAGAGATGGAGGTGGAACAACTGGAAGAGCTGCTAAGTGAAAATGAAGATGTGTTTGCACTTAAACCAGGCGACTTTGGGAGAACAAAGGTAGTGAAGCATCGAATCGATACTGGTTCATCATCTCCTATAAAGCAGCCACCACGAGGACTTCCACTAGCCAAGCGAGAGGAAGTTAACAAGATGTTAATCGAGATGCAAAATCAAGGCACCATAGAGCCATCTCAGAGTCCTTGGGCTTCTCCTGTAGTTCTGGTCAAGAAGAAAGACGGCTCCACCCGATTTTGTGTGGACTACAGAAAGTTAAATGACGTCACCAAGAAAGACAGTTACCCACTACCAAGAATTGACGATACTCTGGACACCTTGGCTGGTGCGCAATGGTTTTCCACTTTGGATTTAAAGAGTGGATATTGGCAAGTCGAGGTCAGCCCAGAAGACAAGGAAAAGACCGCGTTCACTACCGGAAATGGATTGTGGCAGTTCAATGTAATGCCATTTGGTCTATGTAATGCCCCTGCCACTTTTGAACGACTGATGGAAACTGTACTTCATGGCCTGCATTGGGAGACCTGCTTGATTTACTTGGACGACGTGGTGGTGCTGGGACGCTCTTTCCAGGAGCACCTAAAGAACGTGTCCGAAGTGTTCAAGAAGTTGAAAGCAGCAAACCTGAAGTTGAACCCGAAGAAGTGCAGTCTGTTCCAAAAGGAGGTTAGATACTTAGGCCACATTATTACTCCAAACGGTGTGAAAACAGACCCGGAGAAGACAGAGTGCATAAAGAACTGGCCGGTTCCTAAAGACAAACATCAAGTTCGAAGTTTTCTTGGCCTATGCACATACTATCGACGATTCGTCCAAGGATTCTCGGACATTGCCAAGCCTCTTCATAAACTCACAGAAGACAACATCCCGTTCGAATGGACGACGAAATGCCAGCAAGCCTTTGAGACGCTGAAAGAGGCCCTCTGCACTACCCCGATTTTGACATACCCAATACCTGGACAACCATTTATAGTGGACACGGACGCAAGCAACATTGGAATTGGCGGAGTTCTTTCCCAAATACAAGATGGCCAAGAGCGAGTAGTGGGCTATTTCAGCAAAGTCCTGTCAAAAGCCGAAAAGAACTATTGTGTGACTCGGAAAGAATTACTTGCCATCGTCAAGAGCCTAGAACACTTTCATAAATACCTGTATGGCCAAGAATTCCTTCTAAGAACGGATCACGCTTCCTTAAATGGCTGTTGCAGTTTAAGAACCCGGAAGGACAGATGGCCAGGTGGCTGGAACGGCTGCAAGAATATCACTTTGTTGTTGAACATCGAGCCGGCAGGAAACATGGAAATGCAGATGCCCTTTCTAGGAGACCCTGTCCTGTCAACTGCAAGCACTGTAGTAGTCTTGAAAAGAAAGAGGACATCTCATCAGTTCCTTGCAAGGTAGTAGCAGCCCAACCTGAAGACAGATGGAGTTCAGCGGCGATTCGGGAAGACCAGCAAGCTGACTGTGACATCAAGCCCTTACTAGACTGGAAAGAAGCCAACAACCGACCCTCATGGGCTGAAGTCAGCAGTAAAAGCCCAACATTAAAGAGTTATTGGGCTCAATGGAATTCCTTGGTGTTGGAAGACGGTGTCCTAAAAAGTGCATGGGAGAACAAAGAAGGAAAGGAGGTCAAGAAACAAGTACTACTCCTGAGGTCCCGGGTCAAGGAAGTGCTGCAGGAAGTACATGGAGGTACTGGGGTGGACATTTCGGTATCAATAGGACTCTACAGAAGATTAGGGAGCGTTTCTACTGGTTGAGCTGTAGGACGGATGTAGAAGATTGGTGCCGAAAATGTGACATATGTGCAGCCAGCAAGGGACCGAAGACCCGTTCCAGAGGCAAAATGCGCCAGTACATCGTAGGAGCACCGTTCGAGAGGATTGCCATTGATATCGCTGGCCCATTTCCGAAAACCCAAAGTGGCAACCGATATCTGCTAGTAGCCATGGACTACTTCAGCAAATGGCCGGAAGTATACCCTCTTCCCAATCAAGAGACCACGACCGTAGCAGAAGCCCTAGTCAACAACCTGTTCTGCAGATTTGGTGTGCCCATGGAACTGCATTCAGATCAGGGCAGAAATTTCGAATCAGGTGTGTTCCGAAAGGTCTGCGAGCTTATGGGAATCCGAAAACCAGGACCATCCCACTGCATCCCCAGTCAGATGGTATGGTGGAACGCTTCAATGCCACACTAGAAACCAATCTGAGGATGTTTGTGAACGAAAACCAGACAGACTGGGACAAGCTCATTCCACTCTTCCTGTTAGCTTACCGCTCAGCTGTCCATGAAACTACTGGGAAGACTCCCGCAAGGATCATCTTTGGAAGAGAGCTTCGCCTTCCAGCAGATTTGGTATTTGGTCGTCCTGCGGAACAGCCCACAGAGCCAGACACTTACACCCATGAGCTAGAACGAAGACTAGCAGCCGTACACGATCAAGTCAGATCTCGAATGCGACTAGAGAGCGATCGCATGAAGACTCGATACGACGTCCGGGCCAATACAGTTGGATTCCAACAAGGTGACCTGGTGTGGCTGTACAACCCCACGCGGAAGAAAGGAAGATCGCCTAAACTACAGAACCGTTGGGAGGGCCCCTACACCGTCATTAAAAGAATAAATGATGTCGTCTACCGGATACAGAGGACTCCCAGGAGTAAGATGAAGGTCGTCCATCTGGAGCGTCTGTCCCCGTATAGAGGTGTATCCGATCGGGACGATCGGTCCTAAGGAGGGGGCAGTGTCACGGAATTTGCCCCACTCACTCCCAAACCGACGACTGTGGCACCGCGAATTACCTAAGATTGCCCCGATCGCCCCTACGCCATTCTGGTAAACAAACAACATGCGTGAATCGAGGCCTTACTAGAAAATCGTGGAAACGACGAGAAGCGTTCCAGTCGTACTAGAAAATGGATCTAGAGATACTGGAATATACCTGGAATATTCGTTAGGTCTATAAAAGAAGAATAAACGGCCGAGTTAGTTAGTCTTGTATAAGTCTTATATTACAGTCTGAATTAAAGTGTTTAGTTGGAGATATCAAAGTGATTTAGATAGCGATTAATTAAATAAGTGTTTAGTTGACCTGTAATTAGTAGTGTTCAGTAGTTAATAAAGAAGTAATTTATTAACGGATCGTTTTTCTGGAAGTAAGAAAAAGACGGATTGGGAAATCCGTGACAATATTAATTTGTTTGCGAATTCTTTTTAATTTTTCGCCAATTTGAACATTGCGTTTATTTTTTTAATCTGTGGCCAATGCCACACTGGTAACGCTTGCAGTTGCGAGAGCGGAAAAAACGCTTCCCGCACGTGTTAGGTTCAATATTTTTTGTACGATCATGCAATCAGGCGAAACAGTTTATTTTAATTACAAATTTATATAATTAATAAGTAGTTATTTAAACTAATAGAATATGTTAACGAAAAACTTTGAAATTAAATGTACAATTTGTGGCGGTTTTATAAATTTAATGCTGAAGCAATAGCGGCTTGAGGATGTTTCTCAGTCGTGGAATTCACTGTTGATAAGGTATGTGCTACAGGATTAGCTTGTAACTTCACTGATGAAGGAATAGCTGCTAGATGATGTTGCTGTTCTTCAGTCACAGAACATACTGTTAGTGTTGATGTACTACATGCTTCAGTATGGTTCCCTTGAAGTTCTGATGAGGGATTTGATGCTTTGAGAATGCAGTGGGCTATGTTCTTTTTCTTCCAAACAATCTTCAATGTATGACTGTGGACTTGTTATATTGAACAAAGAGTTAGCTAATAATAATGTAGGAGAAGAGCGCCGAAAATAATGTCCTGTATAAGGTTTGGGAGACCTGAGTAATCAGCGAAGTTAGATGGCATATTTTCGCTGTTGATACTCACACATTGCTTAGTACATTTACCCTCTTTATAGAAGAAAAGAAACCGATCGTGAGGGGTATCTTTAGGACGCAAAATGGCATAATTTCGATAGATATCAACATATTTAATTGTTTCTTCGTTGTTCACCACAAATTTTCTTGAAATATTGATTTTCTTTCTTTGGTATGGTAATAATAAGCATATCCCCTTTGTCTTCTATATCGTGGATCGTTATATTTGCTAACTTTTTGCATTGAGAGGCACCGGCAATTCCAAATATCGTGGTTACTTTGGTCATAAGATATACGTTGTCTGGGGCATTTAAGAGAAAGTTTTCTTTCATTCTAACACCTTTGATTTGTTTGGCTTATAACTAACATTTGATTTCTTAAAATATGCCGTTAGCTTGAAATATTTTTCAATATCAATGTCCTTACTCTGAAGCAGAGTTTCAACATCGAATCTTTCGACTATAAAGTTGACGGAGAGTTACGTTTTACAATACCGTGGAAATACGCCAAAAATGTCTCTTCTTTTAGTGATAAAGTGTTCTTCTCCATGTACCATTGGTCGAAGGCAACAAGCTCTTCTTCATAGCAAATTCCTGATTTTTCAGGAATTAATACATCACTTGCATCATTAGCAGCCTCCAATATTTCTGTCGGAACATCATTGACAGACTCCTCACTCATGTTAGGTAGCTTACGACGAAGAGAAATGAAAAATAAATCGAACTCAATCTTCAAACTGAGCTGACAGAAGTTTTAATCGGTGATACGTGTCCAGCGTAATTCAGCGTCGCAGCAGCTTTTATGCTGTTTACTGTTAGACGATAAGCTGCATCGAGGATCATGAGCACCTTGAGAAAAATCTAGCACAAACTTTTTTGCTTAATGCTGTCTGCATCCGTTGAATTATGTTCAGCACAAGCATTGTTACAACAATACGATAGGCCTACTGTATAATGGAACAAAAATCGTTCGGAAAAGTGCACTCTAGCGCACAAGTGTGGAAAAGTGCCACTTTTGTCACGAAAAATCGGCCGCATGATCGTAAGAAAAACCATTTTCGTGTTGTGCTTTTACCAGTAGCATTTTTTTGCAGTAATTATCTAAATTTTAGACGTCAAAGAGTGAGTACGCTAATGTGTCTTTCTATAAGTAAATAATAATAATAAACAGAAATTTATTTATACTGCACAAACAAACAGAATACATTCCAAAATTTTTACACAGTGAGTATAACAGAAATCGTATCTACAAACTAATCAGTAAATTACATTTACTTACATTAAAAAATCTATGTTTTTTCCTCTCACAAATAAATTACATGATGTCAGGCAATTTTGTAAGGGCGACAATGCCGTTTTAATCTTAAATAAACAACCGCGTTGTCTTAACCTAATGTCAGGTACATTTATAAAAATAGCGTTTAGTAATTCAGGTACATCAATAATTGATCTAAATATGTTATAAATAAATAGAACTTGGGCATTTTCTCTTCGATTATGCAGAGACTGGATACTAAACTCATTTATTTGTGAATGATATGACACCATAACTGGATAAACAGGGAATATTCCGTGTTTCTTAAAATATATATATTTCTTACAAATCGTTTTTGTACCTTTTCGATAATTTCCAAATTATTAACGGTAGTAGGGGACCATACTACCGACGCATATTCTAATTTGGATCGAACCAAAACATTAAATAACTGTATACATGTCTTTATACTTTTAAAATCTCTTATTGTCCTTAATATAAAACCAAGTCGCCAAGAACACGTTAATGAATAAATCTCTTATATGACTACCAAATCTAAAATCACTTGTGAATATTACACCTAAATCCATAATTTCTAGTAACCGTTCTAATTTTATATTGTTTATTTTATAATTGTGCTTAAACCGTATAATATTCCGAGTAAATGTTACAGCTTTACATTTGCCTTCATTCATGGCTAAACAGTTATTTACACAAAATTTATTTATTTGATTCAGATTCTCCTGTAATTTCAAACAGTCTTGATAGTTATGTACAGAGCAGTCCATTTTTGATGGGAATCCAGGGTATCTCGAAAACTACAATATGTACAACAAAACCGCTTATGCATTCTCGATCTACTTTTTCTAGTTTGACTTAATGATGAAATCAGATCGGGTCTACTGTGTTTCGTTTTTGAGATACAGGGCATTTTTAAAATTTTGCCATTTTCGTCAGGCCCCTGTAACTTTATTATCTTCAAGTCTATCAAAAAAGTTTAAAGGAAAAAGTTTTACATAATTTTAAGCAGAATCCATTGGCGTTGCCGAATTTTTTTTATCGGGTCCCGTTTGTTAGATACAGACCAAACTTGTGGTTTTTTAAATACAACACCCTGTATATTTCTGGTTAATTTGAAATATCTTTCAATTCTGGTTACAGTAATATATAATATATAGGGGTTTAATTGAATTTTAGTACCTTTATTCAACAGTTTTATGAATAAATAGAGAGAAACGGGTATTTCCATAGATTTATTTCCTTATAAACTACATTAAACTCTTGACTAAAGTTGTATTTAATATCTTGATAGTAACATTACTAAATTCGGTTACATATAGTTTATATTTGTAAAAATACTCGACATTGTCATGTTTCAATTATTAGTATTCGGAAATATTTAAATCTTTATATAAACTAATGTGTCATGATTTGAATGTGACAGTTATTAGAAACAATTGTTCTGGTTTGACATTTTAAAATTCAGTATAGCAAATAATAGACCTTATAAATCATGGACCGGCCCTAGAAAGAGAGGTCCGGTGTCCTGATGTGTACAAGAGGGATGTAGCTAGTCCGGGCAAATACAGATGTTCTATGACAGAAAAATATATAAACATAACTTGACAAAACCTTTCCTGTTAATATTGTTAATGATTTGAGTGCCATTTGTGATTTAGTTGTGTTTAGTGTGTTTATTAACAATAGTTTTTAAAGACTCATAAATTATGGTGGAGTCGGTCTGTCACCGTAAATGTCATGTTTTCGGCCAATGATCTGTGGGTTTTTGCCAGGACTATCTCTATCTCTGTCGCACACATCTGAGTATCAACGATTTGTATAGGCAGAAAACGGTCCATGATTTATAAGGTCTATGAGCAAATAAGAGTAATCGTTTCCTATTACGTAAATTTGTGTACCATAATGGCATCTTATGAAAATTATGAAAAATGGATATGTTAGAGTGTTACTTTGTGTCGAATAGAAGCGAGCCGGCTACAATACAGCTATATTTTGAAAGATATCCGGAACGGCGGCAACCCGAAAGAAAGATTTTCAAGCGACTGCTAGAAAATTTAACAAACTTCGGGTCATTTAGCAAACCAAAGCCAAAATTATACACGAAAGAAAACAGAGAAATGAATGAAGTGAACGTGAGCTTTCAAATTTGAAGATTTCAGAACAGTGTGGTGTTCCGCGCACTAGTGTGCAAAGAATATTTAAAAATAATAAATTGAATGCATACAAATACAGAAAAGTTCATGATATTTATGGAAATGATGCAGAACGAAGGCTGAAATTTTGCCATTGGTTCATTAACAGATGTGAAGATGATAATTTTCCCTTAAATATTATGTGGACGGATGAATCCCGTGTTACCAGCAATGGCATTTTCAACAGACATAATAATCGAATACAGAAAATCCATATGAAACATTATCCAGAGTCACCCAAGGGCGATTTGGCTTTAATGTTTGGTGCGGTCTTATTAGTCACAGAATCATTGGATCTCATATATTTGATGAAAATTTAAATTCTGACACATATTTAAATATATTAAGGCAATATTTGGAACCTTTTGTAGATAATCTGCCATTAAATTTAAGAGAAAGTTTTTTTTCAACAAGACGGCGCTCCGGCGCACAATGCAGTTGTTGTTCGAGATCTAAACACAAATGTAGAAGGCCATTGGTTAGGTAAGCTAATAAATTAAAAAAATTGTTTGTTACAGTTAGGTTTATTAATTATGTGTTTTTAGAAACATACGGGCCTATACCATGGCCTGCTAGATCTCCGGACCTGAGTCCATTAGATTTTTATTTATGGAGCCATCTGAAAAATGAAATTTATAAAGTAAAGAGCAACACTCTCAATGAACTGAAGGAGAGGACCCGAGCAGCTTTCAATAATTTAAACATTATTGGAATAAGGAATGCAACTAGAGCTGTGAAACGAAGGTGCCGCAAGTGCATTGAGCGGAATGGGGGTCAATTCGAACATTTATTTTAGTTTTTTAATATTTTATCTAATATTTAGTATATAGAGTATTCCATAATGTTGAGACATTAGGAGTTTAATGTAGTTTATAAGGAAGTAAATTAATGGAAATACATGTTTCCCCAATTTATTCATGAAAATGTTGAATAGAGGTACTAAAATTCAATTAAATCCCTATATATTATATACTACTGTAACCAGAATCGAAAGATCTTTCAAACTAACCAGAAATATACAGGGGTTGTATTTAAAAACCACAAGTTTGGTCTGTATATAACAAACGGGACCAGATAAAAAAAATTAGGCAAAGCCAGTGGATTCTACTTAAAATTATGTAAAACTTTTTACTTTAGACTTTTTTGATAGACCTGAAAATAATAAAGTTACAGGGCCCTGACGAAAATGGCAAAATTTGAAAAATGCCCTGTATCTCAAAAACGAAACACAGTAGACCCGATCTGATTTCATCATTAAGTCAAACTAGAAAAAGTAGATCGAGAATGCATAAGCGGTTTTGTTGTACATATTGTAGTTTTCGAGATACCCTGGATTCCCATCAAAAATGGACTGCTCTGTACAGATATATACAATTTCACGTCATCTGCATATAATAGGATATTTGAATATTTTATGCCACTAACTATATCGTTTATAAATATTATAAATAAAAGAGGCCCTAGTATTGAACCCTGAGGCACCCCTAAAGTAGCTACAAATGTGTCAGACAGTTGATTTTTATATTTCACAAAATGGATTCTGTTATGTAAATATGACTCCAATAGTTTAATGAGATCTTCATTAAACGAAAAAGATTTTAGTTTATAGGACTGCACAGCGTGATCCACTTTATCGAAAGCTTTAGCCAGGTCAGTATATATGACGTCAACCTGACCTTTCTTAGACATTTCATTTGCAATAAAATCAGCAAAAATGCTAAGATTAGTTACGGTAGATTTTCGTTTTACAAAACCATGTTGCTGCTGTAGGAGTACTGAATCAATATGGTTATAAATTCTGGTATGTAATACTCTCTCCAATATTTTAGAAACTGCAGACAATATAGAAATGGACCTATAATTTTTTATCAGTTTCGTGTTACCACTCTTATGTATAGGCACAATACGAGCCACTTTCAAGCGGTCAGGAAAACATCTACATTTTAATATAACATTAAATAAAGCAGTTAAAGGTGACTTGATTAAATGACTGTATGCTTTAAAAATAGGAGGCAACCCATCCACACCAAAGGTGTTCCCCAGGGATGTATCATTGGGCCTCTGTTGTTTTATGTGTATACTTTTGACCTGTCACGTTATTTAAATTTTTGTTCCGTACTTCAATATGCTGATGATACGCAATTATATTATTCTTTTTTGGATAATTATTTGGAGGTTGCCATTTCCAACATCAATTTAGATTTAGACATCATTTGCAAATTTTCCATTCAGCACGATTTAATTCTTAATGAAGTGAAAATTCTGCTACTTGTGTTAGGCTGTCATCGACATTTAGTTTTAAAAATCCTGTATTTGAAATTATTAAGATACAGTTATTACACCAATGAATGAGTTTAAAAATCTTGGACTTATCATGGATGTAGATTTTAGATTTAGGACTCATGTATCTAAATTAGTTCAAAAGTGTTTTCTCAAATTAAAAATGTTATATAGTTATAAGAAAGTTCTGTCCAAGGACATCAAAGTAGGGTTGACTGATAGTTTAATTTTATCTTTACTATCATATTGTGTTTTGGCCTGCTTTACTACAAGTTGATAAAAATAGTCTTCAAAAGGTACAAAATGCCTGTTTGCGGTTTTGTTATATTTTAAGAAAATATGATCACGTTTCTGGTGCTCTCAGAGACTCTGAGCTAGGCGAGCGATTTAAGTTACATTTAGCTTGTTTTGTTTTTAAAGTTATACATTTAAATATGCCTGAATATTTATCTAATGAGCTTCTTAAAAACAGTGATGTTCATGATCGTATTACTCGGCATAGAGAATTATTAGTTACCCCTAGACATAGCTGTAATGTTTCATCGATGCTTCACTTACAATGCTCCTAATATTTTTAACTATTTGCCTCATGATATCAGAGGAGCCATTAATCTTCACGCTTTTCCACGGAAAATCAAACAGTTTATAATCAACAGTCGTGATCGTTACTAACTAATTTAACTTAAATAGTTTGCGACTTGTTAAGTGTTACTACTATTTTTTCTAATATTACGTTAATATGGGTGGTTGTATGAGCAGCTTGGTTGGATACCGCCACCCTCTATTAACTATTCTCTTAAATGATTGAACTTAAATGTAAATAAAGGCATGTTATTATTATTATTATTCTCTTTGTAAATAACAGAAATGGTTCTAGCGGCAGTGGAAACGAACCTTCACATTATCCCAATGTGAGCATACACCTTTGTAAAAGATACATAATCCTATGCAACCATTTCGTGCAATGCAGTTGTCTGTTTACTAACACGACTCAGGCAATTATGATTCAGTGGTGCAAGCTGACAAACATGAATGTGTATTTGCAGTTTGATCAGATCCTTCGCCAGACTGCACATTCCTCTATAAATTTATTTAATAGAGAACTCTGTTATGTTAATGCGAAAACAATTTATTCCGGTTTATGTAATTATTTCAAACTATTACGGGACGTTATCCATGCACCTGCTGCCGTCTCCAACATGCGCTCGGTTATTTGCATTCCCGGTTTGCCTTAATTTAATCTTCTTGTTATGAACGTCAAGTTAGACTTTAGAGCTTACAAATTAGCTCACCGTTTTTTCAACCTGCCACTTCTACACGACCGCATGGGTTTATTATTTTACATGTTTATATATATTATTAACGCTATTACTATTGGGGGCATTATTAGGATCGGTCAGTGGTCGGCGTCAGTACTTGAATCGAGGTGACTGGAACGCTGTGGGTTCGACCCCTGCAGCCGGTAGACCGTATATAAGCTATATTCGTGGAGAGATTGGCACCCTCTCTGCGGGTATGGTAGGGTGGGAGAATGTTGACTTGGGTCAGTGTGAGAGATTGATACCGGTTGGCATTTAACTACCCCCCTAATTAATGAGGTTTTCCAGGTTTCCCTCATTCCTGCACTGAATGGTGGTTAGAGCCTACCAACGTAAGTCGTTCCTGGGCGCAAATGCGGCCTGCTTAATAATAATATGCCGCCCCCTCTCCCGCACAAGTCTTCGACTTCTCGGCTAATCCTGTTGATTAGAATGAGGGGTAGAGATATTATTATTATATTATTATAATAGTTATTAATTATATAAGGGAATTAACATGGTTTTTATCCATTGACATATGCAAAATTCATTTAAAAAAAAATTAATTTTACACTTTCAAAATTTCAAAACACAGCGTCGACGTAAAATAATATTTATAGTCTATTAAAAAAAACCACATATTTTTATTATCCGTTAAGAAGTTACTGAGCGAAAACTATGGGTTGTTCCAACACAGCAAGAATCGATTCCGAACCATCCAGAATTAGTCAGTCAGTTCAGTTGTTAATGTACTCTCGGCGAATGCGACGTAAGACGGTGTTGGTCAAACATTTCTCACGGTTCTGAACCAGTTGTCGACGGTTGTTGGAACAGACCTTATATATCGTTTGATAGAGCGCTCACCGTAAGCTTTAATAGGAATGGTAGGAAAACTCATCTATATTAGCTTTAATACCTTTACAATACAGTAAATATTTTTATGTTAATATGACTTCAGTATGTCTCAAGGGTCGCACTGGGAACCACTAGTAGTTTCGTTTCTCATTGATATTGCGAATTTTTTTTTATATGTTATTTTTTATACGCAGATGGTTTTATAAATTCTCAAACGCATTTGAATCGATTGTATGAATACTCTAAGCTACACAAATTCAATATAACAAATAGTAGGACTGTGTAACTGCTCTTCAGACAGTATTATGTTCAGTTAAACGATTAAGTAAAATCAATGACTCGATAGGTAATCCGTTCATGATACCAGCCCAGATATGAACTGATAATTCTTGTCGAAAATTAGTTTGTTTATAAACATTATCATTACTTCAAATATGCGCGTTCTGATGAATTAATAACACCGGTCTACAACATTTTTGCGCACGGATTATACATACCTAATTTTTATTCCTTTTATACCTAGAAATAAGAAAAATAACAAAAAATAGTTCTAAATTTGTTTTTATGTGTGAAAAACGGAAAATTCAAATAAATGAAAATACATAAAAAATCGACATAGAGATGATTTATTAAAAGATACCAAACATCAATTTATGATTCATTCTTACAATAGAAGTTTCAAAATAAAGTCCAAACGTTTAAAAATGAACAGTTTTACTTTTCCTTTTATGTTCAGCAGATCTTCGCGCATGCCACCATTTGGGGATAGGTAGCGGCAGGGACGTGTGGTTGTAAAATATGCCCTTATAGCCATACCGTGGCCATACTGTTCGACGACTGCGTTATTGGTGCACGAATGCTGCATTCTGTGGTTTGTTGATTTTTCTTGTATTTTATACTGTTATGTTATTTTTAAACAATTTCAAGTAAAACAAATTTATATTTAGTATGACACTTTCTAAATTGAGACAACTATTTTTAATCCGGTCCTGACGTGTATCCCGCGCGAGAGAGAGACAACAAGCTTCAAGGACAAATTTTCAGGTTTTAATACTTCAAAGGTGCCGCCGTAGAGTCTGTGAGCTGATTATTATTTAAGCTGTGACGATAGCGCGCAAAGACCGACATTAATCAGGCGTGAAAATCAAAAATGCTATAACTTCTTAAAAAGCAAATATTTTCGTTCTGTAATCGCAATTTTTTATATAGATTTGCTTATATAATCAAAATATATTAGGTAAAACCCATGCGCAAAAAAATTTTTTTTTTGTTGACCGGTGTAATGCCACGAGAAGTAAAAGTAGCTTCATCTGTCAGAAGAATTTTCATCGAGAGCTTGCTGCTCTAAAAGGCGATTACAAAATCGTACTTTTTATGAAAAATCCTAAGGTTGAGTTCTCAAACTTTTCACATATGATAGGGATTGGTTTCTTTCTATAGAGTGAATCGTAATATCTTCGGTTTTTCAAATGTACACTCCTGGCAGGAGAGCACTGTGCATACATACGAACTGCTAAGGCTAAATTTTGTCGGAGTTACTTTATGTATTACACTGATGAAAACTATTCAACTAACCTCATTTCATCTCATTGATCTGCAATATCTCATAGTATGGAAGTTTATTAACATGACATTTTAAATTTGCTGTACTCAAACTTGAACGGCGATGTTCTCGTCTGTATTATTTCGTTTTCCATCTTGTAAGAATATTTTAAAAGATATTGGTTTATAATATATGATATATTTGTACAAATAGAGCTAGCTGATGCATATATATCGTAAAACATTTCCAATCTCAAATATATTTACTCACAGATAAAATCGTTCTACTTTCTTATTTGTACTTGCTACACATCTTTCGAATTGCAAAACCCGTTCTCCTTGTTCCGCGTAAATATCTTATGTAATAGAAACAGATATTGATTTCGCCTGGTTTTAAGACAATAAGGGAGTAGTCGAGGAATATTTTTTCGGTACCCTGAGTTTAATTGATTAATGAAATAAAAGTGTAAACACCCTTACCTATTGATAGTTCTGGGAAATGCAGGTAACCAATCAAAATAATTAATCACTGCGTTTTACAATCGTTCTGTAGATCTCTGCAGTGTGATACGGAACAAAGGCAATCCAGGAAATTGATGCAATAAGGGTTTTACTTCGTCCATTAGTATACTTGATTGACGTAGAGCAATTATGCTTTATGTAAGAGAAGTTGTATAAGTTTTTATTATTTTACTGGCGTTGTACAGCTGGCTGTTTAATATTTCAGCTACCACCTGAACATTTAACTTGTGTTCACTAATTCAGTTGAAATTATTGGACATTACATATACAGGACACTTCAAAGCAAAGCTTTGTTCTAACATTGACAATAAAATAAATCATTAATTCGAGACCAGAACGCGGAACTCGCATAGCGAACAAATTTAACAAAGCAAGGGAGTCAACATTGCCATGAAATAATTTATGTATGTAGGAACGATAAACTTGCTAGTGCTCTTCTAGTGCTAAGTTATTAAATGATAAATCTTTGAACAAATAAATTATAATCGTATCCCGTAATTGAATAAAAGTGGACAATTCGAAAAGACAAGAATTTTAAAAATCGACTTCAATATTCGTTTTTATACATAAACATAAAATCTTGTATGAGCCACAGTCTATACTGGATTATATTACCCTTAGGCTATATTAACCTCGACCTTAGAATAATACTCTTACAATCTCTACAACGGCCTTAATACATACCTAAATAACTTTTGCCTATCGCATTTGAGATGTACAGGGTGTTAGAATGACTCGAAAAAATAATATGTTAAGTTCATGTAACATTTTTTCTGAACTGGAACAATTGCGTGCAAATTTGGCACGTTTGTCAATTTTATAAAGATTTTTTAGACGTAAAATATTACTAATATTGCAGAGCCCTAAATGTACATTCTAGGTGAAAAATTGATCTTTTTTTTCATTTTCTGAAAAACTGAAGGTTGACCTAATATTTGGCACTCTGCTATGAAAAATTGACTTTTAAACTTCTTGGACATACTGGCGAATCTCATTTCTTACGATGTAAGCAAATGTACTTTGAAAACAATTGAATGGTAGCTATCTACTATTACTTTGACAGTAATTTGAAACCCTGTACTTCGTTCATACATGGTAAAAGCAGAAACGCAGCTGTTTATGAGAAAATTGACATTTAACTAATTTAACATCATAATTTTTTGTAATACATGTAAATTGTGTACTAAGAAACAAATGTGCTATATTTGAAAAAAAAATCGTTTCAGTATTAAAAAAAAAACAAAGAAAACAGTAACTTTGAAATTACGATGATCCGTTAATATCGACATGAACTTGGCAGATTATATTTTCCATTATTCTAACCCTCTGAATTTCCGGCGTAGAGTTTTCAAATACCCTGTACATAAATATAAAAATTTCTCTTACTATCCTTAGTAACTTTGTAGTTTTAACGATTTTAAAAACTTTTAGCCTCGAATTTTTTATTCGTTTCATTATTTTTTTTAGTATTTTTCATTTCAATTTTATAAAGTTATATTTAGACTTTTTTCTGTTATTTGAATTAATTGTAATACTCTATTGTTAATAGTTTTTAATGTTTGTTCTGTACTTTGTTTGTTTTCCGTATTTTATTTTAAATAAATAAATTAATTAAATAATTTAGTTATTATTTTAAACCCAACTGCTTACTATTTTGAAAACATGCTTATTCAACGTGTCGAGTCTAGATTTATATACATTGTTTATAAAATATGGCAACCAAAATTAACGATTGTGTATATTGTAATATAATAAGTAAATCAGGCCTGTTTGCGGTTATATAAAAAGAGTTTTATCATTCCTTCCCTAAATATTATTAAGTGGTGTAATAAATAACTTACTCCTAACGGCCAACAAAATCTCTTACCTGCAACAAAAGAAAATATACAATAAATTCCCAGTGGAACTTTATCAAATTTATCGCAATATCCCCCCAAATTGAACTGGCGTGCAAGTAATAAATTTGTCAGGACTAACTCAAGATAATATTTCAATTTAATACAAATATCTTCCTTTAAGAATTGCCGTTTTATTAAAAATTCCCTTTGAATAGAGGCAAGCAAATAAAACGTCGGTTAATATTCAGAATATATTCAATTTACTGCGATACTCCATAAAGGATGTTTACAATTAATAATAGAGTTGTTTGTAATTTATGACTGATTTGTACAGTTGTAATACGCATTTCGCTATTTTTTGGAATTCGATTGTTTTATGTAAAAGTTATTCCGGTGAATTATAGGTTTGCACTTAAGCAACTGTTATTAACCCTCATTTGCACTTAGCAGCACCTGATTAAAAATGATATTTACTGATTTTCTTTTATATTTTTTTGCATTTGTGGTGTCCAGTAAGTATAGTTTTGCTTCCATAGCAAGTCAAAAATATTATTACATTTCTTTACTCTTACTTTTTGAGGCGCCTACAATGCACTGGAAAAATAATATAATCTGTAAATTTACCAGAATTTGTTATGCCTTTAACTATCATGGAAACTTTACTTACAATTTGTAAAGCTACTAATGCTCTGTAAAATTTCAGTATAATGAAATAATACGGTCGGTCAGTGGTCGCGCGGTTTTATCCGTCATCGTCAGTACTTGAATCAATTTGGCTAGACTGCTGTGGGTTCGATTCCCACAGCCGGTAGATCGTATACCAGCTATATTCGTGGAAAGGATTGGCATTCTCTCTGCTAGTATGGTAGGGTGGAAGAATGTTAGCTTGCGTCAATGTGAAAGATTGATACCGGTCGACATTTGACTACGTCCCTAATTATTATTATTAATACATGTAAAAATTATAAGTAGATATTACTACCATTCCAATTACGTATACTCGTATATAATATGAAAATTTACTAATTCTGTGTAAAACTCCAATGTAATAAAATAACATTCTGTTGATGAGAAAAATAGAGTTTTAAGTTGAAAAAAAAAACTTTGTTTCAATTTTCTTAAATATTGACATAGTATGTAAGTCTTATGTAAATTACTGTCGGTCGAAAAGGAGACGAACGTGATTTATTGTCGAGTTCGTGTTTATACATACTACTACTGTATAAGTTAGAAGTGTTATAGCACTATTAATATAGAAATTATTAACGTTTGACTATATGGGGAAAAATAGTGAAAGACGAAAATAAATATATATATAAACAATATTTTCAAGTAGGTAGTAATATTTATTGAACATAAGAAATATCTGTATTTAACATGTAGAAAGTTGCATAAAACATGAAGCAGATGAAATACATATTTTTGTGAATTTCTGTGATAATATTGATGTAGGTACCTATGTTGTATTTTCAGGCGGCTATAAATGCTGCACCACACAATGTACATTTAAACATGTATCTTTGAAATCACCTTCAGAGAGCCTCTCAAACGCACAACTAAAACGTATACACTTCAAATGTCTCGTACAACTTTAATTTCAACTGCACTACAATATCTATAACACGATTGTATATACAAACCGATCATTATTGCATCGAAACGCTTTAGGTGCATGCGTTGGAATGTGTATACCATCTCTGTAAAGATACAAAATGGAAATTATTATTAAATTTACAGAATAGGATTATTACAGGCTTTAGATATTATTTCAATGAATACTTAATATTTGTAAAATTACATAAGTATTAAATTACCATAGTAGTGGTAATTTTACAAACGTTTTGTAGGGTATGGTTTTCCACGTAGTTGTACCGCGACCTAGGTAACTACCAGTAACAGAATTAATGTGAACATTCCAAGCCGTAGCTGGAATTCTTCGTCTTGACTTTGTTGTTCTCGGTCCAGGCTTTGAGGAGGCGTATCTGGGTCTGCCCATATATTGATTTCGGTTAGTGTTGGTGGTATTGCTGCTATTTTATTATTCTTTTAATAGAAAAGCATACAGTAATTTTTTAACTGAAAATCAATCATTTTGTATTTTCAAGGAGGTTTTAAAAATGACGCAAATATTAGTTAACTGTGAATATTATTAATTACTTGTAGCATTGTATTTATATTGAAAAATATTTACATACAATGTATATAGCTACATTAGAAGTTATATTTATTTTTCATTAAAATGCAATGCATTACTTGCTCATGATGCTGCAAATATATACACTATTAATCACGTCATGACTACGGTCTCATATGCATTTACATATTTTCATTTTTATCAAAAAATAATTAGATTTCACGTAGAAAAAGTAGGTATATCCATATTGGTTGGTATTTTTAAATTTGCCTATTGATTACTGTGGCTTCACATGTATTTGACGTAATTTATATCAACGAATTAGATTTCACGCAGAAAAAGCATATAATTCCATATTTGCTGGCACATTTTAATTTTATTTTAACAATTTACTAAGACAGCAGCCTTATATTGTTATTTTTGTTGTTTCAGATATCGAAATTTCATTCAAAATACTATTTATTCACCTTCGTTAATTTTTAACTATTTGTAAAATCACGGCTATTCACCACTTACGTACATTTGTCACTCAGGCTCACGTTTGGGTCACTCATGAATGTCCAAGTAATGCTGGAATGGTAAACTCTATATTCAGGTAAATGTGCTCACGTTCGTTCATTTTTAAGTCCCGTGAAATCACGGCTATTCACTCACGTTAATATGTCGCTCACGTTTGAGTGACTCATGAATGTCCAAGTAATGCCAAATTCGGGTATTAAAATATGTGTATAAAATGCGAATAATAGAAGTTAAGATTGGCTACGTTTATTTTACTATTCCTAAAAGATTTGTTTGTTCAAATATATTTAAAGTTCAGTGAACTAATTTTCCCAAAAGGGCAAATAATCATACTTGCAATTTTTTTAAAAACATGTTCTAATTTAATTAAAAACAAAATATTCATAAGAGGAACATATTCTCATTCATACCACGCTCATTCAGGTATGAGTTTTCAAACTGCCTCTGTTCGTTATACATATCAAAAGTATTATGTATAAAAAACGGTTAACTAATTTTTCTTATTAATTTCATTGCTTACATTCATGGATTTCAGTGAATGTGGATAGCAATTTAATTTTCCAATAAACAGAATCATTCAAATTGACAAAGGGATCGTGAAATGGAAATTTCGTTTAGTAAACATGTTTATCAAAGCTCTTTTAAACAAATTTAATAAAATAATTGCCGATTCAAATCGATGTAGTTCAATAACTTTTGTTACTGTACTCTGTTTCATGTTTTTTTGTCCTAAAAATTCAGCTTTGACATAATTAAATGAAATACAGAGCATACAGCATATCCACGGTTAGAGTGAATATTTTTATTTTTTATTGTACGAGAAAATACATTCTTTATTCAAATCTTTACCTGCCTTTAAAATGCGGTTGGCACGGAAAATAAAAAAGTTTGACAGACAAATGTAACTTACTTATTTGTTAACAATATACAGAGTGTTAAGTGTACCAAAATAAGCAGAAAAATCTTAATAAACGTGGGAATATTAGGAATATTGGGAATAAACCGACAAAGGAAGCTTTTAACAAACAAAACAAAAAGTTGCAGAAGATGTTCAAAGTGCCCTCCGTCCATTTCCAAGCAGGCACGAGATCTTCGTCTCAACGATATTCGAACTCTTTCGAAAACACCCTCCTTGGTTTGGATTTCTTGACACTTTTGATTAATCCGTAGCTGCAGCTCTTCCAGTCTATTTACAGGAGTACCACTAATGTCTTCAAATATCCCCAAACAAAGAAATCTAGAGAGTTCAGATCAGGTGATCTTGGAGGCCATAACTATGTGGAAAAGTTTGGTGTAAATGCTCTCTAACGGCCATGGAAAAATGAGCTTGAGCACCATCATGCTGGAACCACATTTGTTGCCTCTGATTCAATGGAATATCTTCCAAAAAGTCATACAATGTGTTCTGCAGAAAGTTGAGGTAAGCAGCGCCTGTTAATCGGTTTGGTAAAACAACAGGACCTAGAAACCTGTCACCTAGAATACCCATTCAAATATTGAATGAAAAACGTGCCTGATGTCCAGATTCTATTAGAACATGAGGATTTTCGTCGGCCCAAATATGCGTATTGTGAAAATTAAACACTCCATTTCTTTTGCATCCGGTCTCATCAATAAAAAGAATGTTTACAAGAAAACGAGGGTCTTCAGCATCATGACATAGAAACCAGCGGCAAAAAACCAAACGTACTTGATTATCATTTATTGGATTTAAGGCCTGTACTCATTGCACATGGTATGGATAAAGCAGTTGCTCGTGAAACAAGAGGACCACTAATTCCTACCTCGGCTGATATTCTCCGCACACTTGTACCTGGATTCTGCTCTACCAGTGCTAGAATTTCTTCTTCTGCTCTAGGAGTGGATACCGACCTTGGTCTTCCGGATAAATGGCACTGTTTGCTCAAGGAACCGGTATCACCTAATCTTTGGTGAATTCGTTCAAACATGCGTTGTCAAGGAATCTGGCGATTTGGATAAGCGTCAACATAAAGACGTCGCGCTTCGGTGGCGTTTCCATAGCACGACCATACATGAAATGCATGTCTGTTAATTCTGCGTTAGAGTAATCAGCCATAGCGAAAGAAAACTTGTGCACTGAGAACAACTGTCAAATACGTACTGTTTATTTTACTAAACATCAACCAACTATTATAAGAAAATACACAACGTTTTTGCAAAATAAAAAAAGGGGCTAAAAAACATAAAACATTCCATATCTCCTCAACCGTTACTTTGCGGACTCATGTTTATTGAGACATTTCTGTTTATTTTGGTTCATACTGTTACCTCCTTAAATATTATACACCCTTTTTTTAACACCCTGTAGATCCACTCGTGAACATTACGGCGGAAAATTCTGTTGGTTACGTTCAGGCTCAAAGAGATGGCATGCGTTGCACAGTAAAGGGGAAAATTCAGAATATAATTTTTATTCGTTGTTACTAACATAAAATAATAACTTTGTAAAAGCCAATATTTTGCTATTTTATCCCCACATTTTAGAAATTATTTTCACATACTTATAAATAATAGTGAACAATTTTATATGTAATGCGAAGTAAATATGTTTACATTATAACAATTTTAACGGTACAGTTATATTGAAGAAAATGCATATTTTCAAAGATTTCTGTTCCTAAAAATTTGTTGGATAGACCGCATTTTTCTATTATAGATATGTTACATCAAATTAATAAAAGCATCAAAATCTTGAAGTTTTATTGAAACCACAGTGCAGTTAAATATATCAAAGCAACTTTCCAATTTATTATAGTTTTCAGAAACCTGATGAATATTTAGTTAAGTCTAGAGCCGGGTCTAGGTATCCTGATGTTATATACAGCATTTTATACAGAAACATTTGTTGAGCCATTACACGGCGAGCCACCTGACTAATGATACCAAATCTGTGCCGAAAACCCTCATAAGGATATCCAATATTTTGAAAACCCCGTCGTCCTTATAACGTAAAAACTTTAGGAAGCGTCTTTGAATGCGTCTTAAACAATCTACATGTATATTATAATAAGGGAACCACATTACAGAGCAGTATTCTAGTTTAGATCTGACAACAGACTGATACAATAGATTTTTAACATGAGTGGAAGGAAAATCGTCAATATTACGAATTACAAAGCCGTTTTTTAAATCCATCAGAAGTAATATTTTGAATATGAGGCGTAAAGGATAATTTACTATCAAATGTTATCCCCTGGTCGCAAAATGTAAGTGATCTGGAAACAATAACATCGTCCAATTTATAATGATATTCTATGGCGCTATTTTTAAGTGTAAAAGTAAGACCATTGCATTTTTTCACATTTAACTCTAACCAGTTGACTAGAAAATATGCTGTTGACGATTCTCCAGGTAAGATTTGTAAAATGTTATCATATTGTGAGAAAAACCAATAATGTTTAATTTAGATAATGATGCTGTATGATTTAATATATCAAAAGCTTTGCTGAAATCGGTATAAATGACATCTACATGCGATTTCTGGTCAAATGCATCAGCTATAACTCCGTTACACAGAATAAATTGGTCGATGTTGCCTGCCTTTGAAAAATCCGTGTTGATATTCAGTTAATCTGTTCTTTACCTATGCAAACGCGGGATCATGTAGAAGCATTTCAAAAACTTATGAAAAGTTATTTATAATAGTAATGGGTCTGTAATTGTCAACAACGCCATTATAACCCTTTTTATGAACTGAAATAATCTTCGACAGTTTTAATATGTTAGGAAATGTATTAGATGCAATTAACAAATTAAATAATAGTTATTTATAGAACAAGTGGTATATAGCCATTATTATACATGAGTGAGACATTTCTCGAATGTAATAAAAAATGCCGTTATCCCACGTATACTATATAAAATTTCATCTACAACTACCTTAAATTGAGAAAAATCCAAAATCAGATCCAGTTTGTAAGTTTTGATTCAAAGTCAAGAAGCAAAGGCATTGTTATAAACAAAATTGAGTTTTCGTTTTTACATTTTCTTGTGAAAATAGTGATGTTGCTTGACATAATGAGTGATTCACAAATAGAAGATTTGCCTCTTGAAATTGAAAGAACTGCTGCAATTGCAGTAGCTTCACTTGTACCAGATAAATCGACAACCAAGTACGAACAATTTTATAAACGATTCACTGATTGGTATGCATCTAAGAATATAAAATATGAAGCAAAAGAAAAGGTGTTTTAGCATTTTTTGAAGAATTATCCAAGAAGTATAAATCAATTAGTCTTTGGGCGTTCTATTATGTGCTGCGGTCTACAATCTGTATGCGGCAAAATGTTGACATCAGTAAATTGAACAATTTAATTTCTTTTCTGAAAAAGTAATCAGTGGGATACAAACAAAAAAAGTAAAAAATATTAACGAAAGAGGATGTTTAAAAATTTTTACGTAAAAGAGGAAGGAAAAGTACTTTCAGTGTAATGCCAAAGAAGATTGCTTTTTTTCAATTTATCACAGCCCCAACAATATACAGGGCACTGTTTTCAACGATCATCTACTTCCCTTCTAGCCAAAACAATACCAGATCTAACTATAAAACAGTATGGTGATTGGAAGTCCAACGCCGTGTGTGTAGGCTATATGCATACGTATCTTGAAAACAAAAAAAAAATCGTCACAAAAGTTCTTGGAGGAGAAATTGCCGTCATTGAAGCTACTTCAAGTGCTTACAAAGAAAAAAGCATTGTTAATACAAATACAGATCAGCTGCATTCATCTAGTATTAATCTTACGAATTGCCAAAATTGTGTTGTTAATATTTATAACAAGTATTTCAGTTTAATTTAATTTAAATTATCTATAAACTGTCGAATTAATAAACCTGTTGGTTCTTAATAAAAATAATCATTAAGCACTGATCTCTTTTTTTATGTTTTGCTAGTGGGGTAATATGTCACATTACTCAACTAGTGGTGTAATGACCTTCATTAATAATAATAATAATAATAATAATAATAATATAATAAATGCCTTTATTTACCCTGGCGGGATTTCAGCGAGGATACGCTGCTATTAACTCCAACCAGCTTTTTACAAATAATATATAAACATACAATGATAATAAAGTAATGATACAAAACAATAGCAATATACAAACAACATAAGTAACATACTACTACATTAAGATTACATCATGCAAGTACACCCACACATCTTTTACTAAACTAATTTTAATAACAATCCAAAAGCAGTAAGTAAAACTCACATTTCACCTATTAGATGTCTAACTTATCTTCTAGAAGTAAATTCTTGAGGTTCCTTTTAAAAACATCATACTTCAATAATTTAAGATCTGCAGGGAGTTTATTTTAATAACTTGCTGCGCTGTAACATAATGCAGACTCGAACCGTTTAGACTTATGTCTAGGTATATGCAACATGTTTATATGCCTGAGATTATTTTCGTGTACGTCCGACCTAAACACAAGTTTCTGCCGAAGATATATGGGAGAGTCATTTATTAGAACTGAGTGAACCATACAACAAAAATGTAATACGGACCTCTTTTTCATATTCAAAATTTTATATTTATGTAAGACCGGTGTGATATGATCTCTTCTATTTGTTAAGGTAGCAAAACGTACACAGGAGTTTTGAAGTTTGTACATAACCTGGTTTGATAAACATAACCCATATACCGAGTCGCAGTATGCAGGGACAGACAATATGAGTGATTCAACTAATTTTAGTTTAACAGAAGTTGACAAAATATTCTTATATTGATACATAAATCGCAGTTTGGCGTAACTGACCTGAATTAGATGATTTATATGATCACTAAAAGTAAGCAATGTATCTATTCTAATACCTAAGTTTTTAACACTCGTAGAAAAATCTATAGTATTGCCACTCACATTAATATTTATATTATTTAGATTTAATTTACTTAAGAGCTTTTCAGTACCTAGATTTAAAGCAGTAGTTTTCTGCGAATTTAATATAAGACCATGTGCTTCCGAATAATTGGCGACTGCTTGAAGATCAGTATTAAGCATATTAAAACTGTTTATAACTTCCAATGGAGAAAAAGATATATATAACTGTTGGTCATCGGCATATGAATGAAATTTGCAGTACTTTATTTTATTACTTATATCAGACATGTATAAAACAAATAATATAGGGCCCAGAAGGGAACCCTGAGGTATACCTCTTTTTACTGTTACCGGTTCAGATATAGACGTACTGTTTTCTAATGTGATTTTAACCTTTTCATTTCTATTATTCAGATAAGATTTAAACCATTTGACTGCATTTTCTGTTAATCCAAGATAGGACAACTTTGCAAGCAACAAATTATGATTCAGGCAGTCAAATGCTTTACTATAATCTAACAATACTGCCGTAGTAATTTGAGATCGGTCGATTGCTGTGAGGTAGTCATCAATGATATCAGATAACACCGTAACTGTACTATGTTGAGCTCGAAAACCTGACTGACGGTTAGGTAACAAATCTGTTTTATTTAAAAAATCAACCAGCTGCACATAAATAACACGTTCCATAACTTTGGATAAAACAGGTAACAAGCTAATTGGTCTATAATCTTTAAAGTTCTTAGGATCATCAGTTTTAGCAATAGGACAAACAGTTGCACTTTTCCATTTGTCAGGCACCTCATTTTCATATATAGACTGATTAATCACATGAGTAACGGCATTCAAACAATAAGGCAGACATAATTTTAACATTTTCAGCGATATATTATCATCACCTGCCGCATTAGACTTAATGTAATTAATTGCTCCTCTACCTCGCTACTGGATACTTGTTTAAACTTAAATAAATTTGAAACATCTACATTTTCATGAAAATTTGTATTATAATATGTTATTGTAGAATCGTGAACTTCAGTTAAAGGTATAGAAGTTATGAAATAGTTATTGAACTCATCCGGATCACATAAATTATAGGGAATATCAATGTTGTTTCTTTTATATACACTCAAATTTTCTATGATTCTCCACCACTCTCTAGAATTAGATTTTTCTCTCCAAGATGCCATTCCAAATAGGCTTTTTTCTCCCGGCGAATAGAAGACGTAACCAAGTTTTTTAATTGTTTATAATAAATCCACTTCGAATTTAACTGTTCCTCGGTAAATTTATTGTTTTTCAAAGCTTGTTTATATTTTGAATAAGCACCATTTCTAAGCTTCATCATGTATTTTATGGTCAACCACGGAGCTGGAGGCTTAGTAATTTTTATAGTTTTTTCAGGAGCAAAATGATCAAAAGTGAGATGATGTTATCATTAATAAAATTTAGTTTATCGTTTATGTTATCAAAATTTAAAACAGCCAACCAGTCAACAGAAGATGCGCTTAATGAGAACAGTTGAAAGTTAAAATTTTTAAAATCCCTTAATTTAATAAATCTAGTCGATCGCTTTTCAACAGGACAATCTATATAACAATATGTCAAAAGATGGTCTGTAACATTTGGCAAATGCACAGTACCTGATTTGCATATATTTTCGGGTTTAGTTGTAGCAATAATATCAATAAGAGATGCAGATGTTTTGGTTACGCGAGTAGGATCAGTTATAATTTGTTTCATATTAAATGTTTTCAATATATCTCTTAAATAGTTAAAAGCTGGTCCATTAGGTTTGAGCAAATTGATATTTAAGTCGCCTAAAAAAATTATTTCGTCACTTAACGGCATAACAGATGCAAGGACATCTTCAAGCGTTGAGAGTAACCGGTAGCTAGTGTTTGGCGGTCTGTATAATACACCAATGACAACGTTCTTTTTATTAATTTTTATTTGTATCCAAAGTTGTTCAACTTGTAGATCACTTTCTATATGACTTGTTATAACAGAGAACTGAAACTTCGATCTTACATAAAAGGCAACACCTCCTCCCCTGCGCTCTTGCCGGTCGGCCCTACACAGAGAATAACCAGGAATTTCGGCGACTTTTGAAAGAATTTCAGGTTTAAGCCAGCTCTCTGTCACAGCTACGATATCAAAATCTCGCGTCAAAATATAATCTTTTAGATCGGAAAACGTGTTTATAAGTGACCTACAATTAATATGTGCCACAGATAAATTTTGCTCATTATTGCTACTATATGAAATTTGAGACATGTTTGCAAAATAAATAAAATAAATAAAAGAAATGTTAAAAGTAACACAGTAGAGCAATAAAAAAACATGAAGTAAGAAAAAGAAAACAAAAGGTCGTATATGCTTATTTATTACTTAGCCCTTGATCGAGTAGTAATAATGAAGGAGCAACAGCACTAGCACAATTACATAATAAAAAGGCTGGAATCTTATCAGGTCCCATGGTACATTTAGGTACATATTCAACAAACATATTAACAAACCACCCTGTATAATGCAAATGTAAATTTTCTTCTCGCGAACACAAATCCGAGGATTTGCTGGAGGACACAAGACATCTCATAATAGATTACTTCGTGGGTATCGTCGGCCTTGATGCCGTCGGGGGAGGGGGTCCTTACCGCCGCCCCCACCCCCCTCAAATGCTACTGACAGATTCGATTACCCCACTTCCGTCGTAGTCCATTTCTCTCGCTGCCTCCCAGCCAGTTGCAGATGCATTCTAAGTTGCGCTTAATGGGACCAAAACAAACAGGCGGCGGCGTCTTGAATTAATTTTCTACAGGGAAATCTTGTATAAGTTCGGATGTGTGTGGGCTGAGCGAGACTAGTTCTCGGTATTGGTCTAGTTGCAGTCGTTTAAAGTTGGGACAAACTCTGTTTACTTTTCCAGTTTGGCAGTGAGCTGCAGGCAGTTATGCACATAATGTCCTAGATCAGATGAGTATAGCTGCTTCGATCTACTTCAAAGACAATCACAGAGACAAACAAATGCAAACCATCCGCTAACAAATAGTTTGTACCAGTAACGTGTATTACGTCCAGCTTTTGGGCAATGCATGTAATGTATACAACCTTGTACGATGAAAACTGAACTAATACTTAATCATTTTTAAGCTATACTTTAAGATACTTTGGCGATATAAATATATTATTTATTGAGAAAATATAAATATATAGGGTTAATTATGTTACAAATAATTTAAGAGGGGATAGCAAAAAATAAGAATTAACGGTATTGTTCATCAAAAATATTCCAAACGTATTTATAGAGCGAAAACAAATTATTTGGAAACTGGCATAGCAAAAAATAAGAATTAACGGTATTGTTCATCAAAAATATTCCAAACGTATTTATAGAGCGAAAACAAATTATTTGGAAACTATATTAAACCTCTACTACCCAACGTCAACTCTGACCGCCTGTCAGTCGTAAGGTCAGGTATACAGGGTTAACTATGACTAAGTACAAAAATTTTAACCACTTGCTCAAGGAGGCCTAGAAGACAATTAAAAATTTATTTTGGAATTCTAGCTCTATGTTAAAAAAATGGGACAAAACCCTCTTTTCCTATGGAAAGTCGGCGCCTTTGTCGATCAGTCATCGTCCAAGATGGCTACATATGTCAACTACCATGCGGTCGTTTCTCACAACGTTGCCGAATGTAGAAACAACGAAAATAAACAATACCTAAGTACCTGATAGATAACAGTTAATCCGTACGCGGTGTAGAACTAACTACATCTATCGGCCGTTCGGCCGATAGATGTAGTTAGTTCTAGACCGCGTACTCATGGTCCCTTCTGTCGGGTTAGACAGACTAAACAGCTAGGATTATTCGTCGGATACCTTACCTATGGCATACTGATGAGAGCTAATAAGCTCGAAACCGTGTTTGCAACAGTTAATCCGGTTTGCTACAGTATTTTGCATCCGTTTTTCGTTCCTTCGTTCCAAACTGCCAAAACTTCATTTTCACTCATTACAGGTCCGTCAGAATTACCACAACATACACATTTCGCGTAGATACAGTTAATAAAATTGCCCATTTATTTTAAGAAAATTGATTGAATGAAATACTAACAGAAAACTTCGAATACACCCCTGGCAGTTTTTAATTTATAAAATTTTGTCCGATAACGGTCACTCCATTGCATTGCTCTCAACTCTAGAAAATATCTCCACGTACGTTTATAGAAAATTGTGTAAAACTACACATGTCCCAATATATCGCAGCCATCCATTATTTAATGAATAACACGTTTAACTAAAGTTACACTGTCAACGCAACCGTTCAGTCTTCGGTCCGCCACCACCGAGAACCAAATATTCTTCAAATAAATATTCTTATGGCAATCAATCAATATTATCTTCTTTTATGTACGATCGTGGGTTTCTTCATTCTAGTATTGTTTTGACACTTCCTCCGTGACACGGGGTTACATACACATAGCACTTGTCAGTAGATATAAACCTATGCTGTGTTGTTGGTTGCATTGTTTCGAGTGCTCTCCAAATGTCAAACAGCACTAGTGGTCAGAAAAGTAATATTACATAGCACTGTAAACACCTCGGAAAATTTAAAATTATAATACTACAATATTATCCTATGCAGACATGGTCGATTATTGTTAATATCGTTACTATTATTAGTATTATTATTTAATTCTATAATAAGTTAAAAAATGGAACGAGCTTCAGTGCACCTTGCGCTAATTACTTACAGATGGCGCCAGCATTGGAAAATCCGTCAAAAATATCGCAAACGTTTTTGAAATTAGTTTTCAGTGTTTGCTTTTCATATATTCAAATTCGTGTAATTGCGTATTTTTTGTATTGCAATATCAGTCCTGGAAGTATCAGTAAATTTTACTCTCAGTGCTACCATATCGTGTTTGTCATTATATAATCTCATATTTTGTAAATGGAACTTTTTCTTTAAAAGCGCCGTAAATCGTTACACGTAGCAACTCGGTGCTTTGTCACTACCTTTGACAATTTGACTTTGGCAGAATATACATAACCTCGCAGGTGACAGGCGGCATAGTCGCCGGTAAATTAGGTGTTAAACATTTTTTTTTTGCTTTATAAATAAGTTTGAATTTTTTTTGAAAGGTGATTCCGTTAAGTCAGTCATAGTTAACCCTGTATATCGCAAGTCAAAGATGTTGAAGGAAGCGATTTAATGAGAAACAGGATATAGTAGCACAGAGAGGTAGCACCTACCTTACTGATATTTATTTCCAGGATTGATATTTGGAGAGATTCCAAGAATGCTGAATAATTTTGTTCTCTTACAGCTTTGTTTAAAGCGATATACTCGGACCAACGACCATGACTAGGTAGATTCGTTTCGCTGCTGGAAAAAGTACAAAGGGTGACGAAAAAACACGTAAATGCATTATAACAGTTCAATGTGGTTCAAAGAGGATTCGGCATATTTTGTCGGAAACGTCTTTGCTGTTACGCTGCCACACATATCGGCATTTGAATACATGTTTGTAAATGCACAAAAAATACGCGAAAAATTGAATACTGAAAAAGTTTGAAAAATTATTTTAAACTACACACCGTACGCGATATTTTATTTTTGACAGATATTTTTCGCCATCTGTAGGCCACTAGTGCAAGGTGTACATCAAGCCGATAAATATTTAAACTGTTTGTGTTGTTGGCGAATTAAATTCTTTTAGTATTAATAATAGTGTCACGGATTACCAAACGAATATTCCAGGCATTTTCTAGCATCTCTAGGTCCATTATCTCGAACGACTCGAACGCTTCTCGTCGATTCCCCATTTTTCCAGTCACGCCTCGATACACGGCATTTTGTTTGTTTACCAGAATCGCGTAGGGGCGATAAATATTTAAACTGTTTTGTGTTGTTGGCGAATTAAATTCTTTTAGTATTAATAATAGTGTCACGGATTACCAAACGAATATTCCAAGTATTTTCTAGCATCTCTAGATCCATGTCCTCAAACGACTCGAACGCTTCTCGTCGATTCCCCATTTTTCCAGTCACGCCTCGATACACGGCATTTTGTTTGTTTACCAGAATCGCGTAGGGGCGAACGGGTCAATCTAGCATTTCGCGATACCACAGTCGTCGAATTGGGTGCGAGTGGGGCAAATTCCGTGACAATAGCAACAATATTAACAATAATTGACGATGTAAACATCTCGAGATGTCTACAGTGTTCCTTAATGTTTTTTAGAGTATGCATCTAGTAATGCAAAATTCTAGGTTATCATTCAGTATTACTGACTAATTTTTAGTTTTATAGTAATTAAATAAGGACTTTATGTCGGGTACAGATATTTCTCTATAACTATGTCTACGACAATGGTACAAGAATTTCCAATTAAAGATCGCGCGTGAATTCCGAGTTTTCTATTGGTAGGTATTCCTTACATTAAATTTCAATTTTCTTGCAATAACTAGGTACTCTATTTAACACGGGTAGTGTATTCTATTAGTGGATAATTCTGATGGACCTGTAATGAGTGAAATTATAGTTTTAGCAGCGTGCAACGAAGGAACAAAGAAGGAATGTAAAATACTGCAGCTGGCCGGATTATCTGTTATATATCATGTACTTTTTCGTCGCTTCTAGATTTAACAACGCTATAGAAAACGACCGCATGGTAGTTGACATTTCTAAGCCACCTCATCCGATGATTGTCATAGGCGCCGATTTTCCGGGGAAAAAGTGTGTTTTGCCCCATTTCTTAAACATCGAGCTAGAATTCCAAAATAAATTTGTTATTGTCTTTTGGGCCTTTCTGAGCAAGTGGTTAAAAATTTTGTACTTAGTCATAGTTATACAGTGGTATACAGTGTATACCATTGAATGCTTGCTACCCATATTTCTAAATATCTTAAAGTGACAGTGACATTTTCTAACCCTTTAAAATGTTCTAGTTTCTCCGTAATACGTGATGTGTACATAATACAACGTCATTATGCCGTAATGCCACTTAATTCAGGATAATGCATTATAATGCAACCATGTAGCTTAATGCTGCATAAAGTGTTATATATGCAGACCAATATGTACAATCCTTTGCAATAATAATAATGGCAATTAAAATGATGCGATTTGCGAACCTATTTGTAACAAAGTCTACTTTCAACTTATAACTTTAGTTCTTAATTGTTTCAGTCACCAATAGAGATTTAATGAAATTTCGACTGATAAATTCTAGAAGTTCAAAAATTATTTTCAGGGAATGTTATTATTATTGCAAAAGCATGTACGTCTAATGCGTCTAGTGGATACACAATATATAATTTTGAATCTATGACTATAAACAACATGCATGTCCAATACTTTATATTAAGTCGCAGTATGTAAGGCTATAAAACAAGTGAGAAGCGACAAGACAAGATATGTAGGTGTCGTCTAAATTTCATTCATTTCCAGGTACCGAGATTGTTCCGGGATTTATGGCTGGAAACGCTTAGAGGTATAAAATAAATCTTATTTGAGACGTTTGTAATTATTTCCAAAGACGTAGTGATCATTTGCCTTATGAATATTCTGGAAAACGAAATGGTTCCATATTTTTTTTGTCCGTTTATGACTTTAATGAATTTTCATGACGCCACTCACAACAAAGTTTACCACCACAGTAACTTTATAAATGTAGCAGTTGTTGAATGTGCTGGTCAATATCTTATTGAAAAGGAAATTTTAACAAGATACACATTTAATTTAAAGGTGTCTCCATTCCCATTTACTTCCTTTCAAAATTAGTTATGATATTTTTGGCAATAAATGAATGCGAACGTTGACCACTGATTTGACCATTACGGATTTTGTTGTTGAAATAAAATCAGTTACAATATTCGTGCTTGATTAGTCTGAAAAATAATTTGCTATTTCATCAGTCACAATGGACGTTTAGTAAAAATAAATAAATAAAATGCATGCAGCATTTTGCGTTTCCTTATTTCCATCGATATTAGTGTCATATTTAACAGGTGTTAGTTCTGCCTATTTATCTTCGAGAATTACACGATCTCGCAGCGTGTAGATTTTGTTAAAGTGCATTATGAAAATGCTCGAATTGTCAAAGGTGAAAGATATCGGACCGATTATTTGTGGCCTAAACTGGATGATTGAGATCAACAAGACGGCGCTACGTGTTATATTTCAAATGAAACCATCAGCTTGGAGAAGATTTGGCAACTTAAACAAATTTTTGTGGTGGCAATCTTAGTTAGTCATCAAGGTGCGATTTAACGGCCTTAGATTTTTTCTTATCAGGGTATCTGTTATCTGAAAATTAAGGGCCATGCCAATGCATCTCAAATAACTGTAGATTTAATGAACGATGTTAGAAGAGTTATTGAACTGGTGAAATTTTCAGAGTGAGACTGCGAATTGGGCATGTCAACCATGTTATACGAAGCATTTCTCCAACATCCTTTTTAACACTTGGATTTTAATATAGTGGCGTAAGTCTGTCGCCAACCACGATAACGTATGTTCGACCATCTTTAAATATCCTATACCATTCTCGTACAATGTCACTCATGAAGTTTTTTCCGTATATTCGACTCATTCTCAAAGGTTGAATGAACCGTCTTGATACATAATGACATCGATTGTACTTACAAATAAAAAAAGAGACACATCAATATCATTTACACATACTGCGTTATTTTAATTATTGTAAAGGCAACGCCGTTATTGTGTAACACTTTATAAAATCTCATACATACCCGCTACCGGGGTCTCTAATCGTTTATATCTTTAAGGTCGCCGTATTTCTCGCCGCAAAATGGCCAAATTTGTTGTATTTTTTAGGTACTGAAATTTCGAAAAATAAAACACGTAGAGCAAAAGTAATATCAAAAATAAAATTATTGATATTTTGTTTATACACTTTTACTATTTAAACTTTCCTCAAATAATATAATAACTTTTAAAATGCATTTGTATGACACACATTATTTCGCTATTCTAACCCCACATTTTAACAATTATTTTCACATACTTATAAACAAAAGTGAACAATCTTATATGCAGAACTATGTAAGTTTATGTTATAACAATGTTTACATCTATAGTTGAACTTAAAAAAACACATATTTTGAAAGATTTCAGTACCTAAAAGTGTATTGGATAGATCGCTTTCTGATGTTATATATTGATTTTACTTCGGTACCTTTGAATATTCGCAGGTGGCATGAGATAACATTCTTGTTATTTACTAAACTCTATATTATTCAGTTCTTAAATTTCAAAAATTACTTGTATTTGTCGAGAACACTATTTCAAGAATACGGCGCCCTTAAAGCCAAAGTAGATTTGGTCCCTCTAGACACTAGTCAGGTATAGTTGCGGCAAGAATTCAAACGACTTATGTCACGGCAGACTATAATTTTTCGCGTTGAAGCAATCATTTTTTGTAATTTAGTGCAAATATTTAGTGTAATATATAGTTTTATTATTCTCAGTTGTAGTGTCTTGAATATTTTGATAAAAATATAATTAATTATTAATTTGTTCCTATAAGTAATTCGTCTGAATTCTTGCCACAACTATACTTACAATAGATAACTTATAATTATATACAACAGTCACACAAAATACTGGTTACTTTTCGCAAGACAAGACAAGACATATTGCTACGTCAAGAAAATATGAAAATATGTAAGTGAAATATTGCATTTCCATTGTAGCTATATACTTTAAATGAAGGAGGACATCCAACCTATAAAATTATTTTTAAAATCAAAAGTTTATTGAGTCGCTGAGTTCTGCTGAATTGAACTACATATATATTATGTGCTTTTTAATGTCAAAACCGATCTTACTCTTTTTATTAAAAAAAAAACAGTCGGGCATTGCACTACAGAGATACTGATATAAACTTGTTTTATCGAAAACTGTCATCACATAAATATGACGTACTCTCACAGAATGCAAATAAGCAAAATTTAATGAAATAGTGGTGCGCAAAAGCACTTCCGACCCATAGTAACACTTCGCAGTTCAGATACCAACTGACATGTACTCCTCGCATGTGCTTGGTTACGCTGTTGCCACATATCAGCTTTATTGAATTTTATTGATTATCGAAAACATTATTTTATTAAAACTAAACATAGATAAATTGAAGAAAGGGGGAAATATTGCATTTTATGGTCATTTGATGCACAAATTAAAGGAATGTTTACACATGAAAATGGTTGGACTTTGGACCCATGCCATATAAGGTTTCTTATTTTGATGTCATCGTGTATCGTTTGTTAAGTTTATGTGATTCAAATCTCCTACATCCCGTATATGATATTCCCTTTATGTAGCTGTAAATATTTGACCACATTTTGTTTATTCAGCATCGGATTAATACGTCCCTACCGTACATAGCAATTAACTGTTTGTTTTCCATTTTCGGACCGGATGGAATTTTTGATGACGTAAGAATTTATTATGGATTCCTGCGCAAGTTTAATGCATCCGTTTGCTAGTTAAAGCCGAGGGATGATAATTCCAGGAAAACGCTTGAATTTCAGTTTTACTCACACGTTATGTTTTCTCTGCCTACTTTGTTTTTAAAATATACATCATTCCGAAATTGTCAACTAGGCAAACAGTTCTTTCAGTGTAAAGTGTGTAGAAGAACTTTATAGAGATATAAGAAGGTATTTTTAAGTCATGTGCTACAGACTTTTGCTGTTTGCTATAGGTCTTTCGGGTGATAATGCTGCAGAACTACAGAGTAGTTGTTTCTTGAAATTGCGCATTGCAACAATTTCTAACTACCCATGTGCAATTTTTTATATGATAAAAAGGCAAAAGTAAATGTGTATTTTAAAACCGATATTGTAAAATATGAACAAAACCTAACCTACATTTTATAAAAATCATAAAATTATTTTCAGCTTTTATTAATGTCAAGTTGTATTTTAAAATTTTAAAAACATTTAATTGCACGATATTCATAAATATCAAATTAGTGTCGTATATTGTAGTAATATGTGCAACCACTGTTGATTTCCAAAACAAAGAAATTTATTTTTTGGTTATTTTAAGTACTTTTTGTTTCCCAAATAAAAATGATACTCCTTACGGGCAAAGTTATGAAAGTATAACGCGAAAGGAGGTTTAAACTTGACATTACGGTTATTAATTTCGGGCGAGGCACTATGATTTTATAGAATTATTATGATTTAAGGCCATGAATCACGGGAAAAATTAATCACCGCCTCACAATTTGATCCATATAAGCTCGCTTTGGAATTGTAACTCCGTCTAATGCATCATCAATCCTCAAGATATGCATACAATAAGCCGTTCTTCTGGTGAGTGATATATATTGCAGATTCATTGTGATATTTTTATTAACGAGCGTAGTGCATGCAGCAGGGATGGTTCTCGCATTGCCTGTTAATATCTGGGAACAATAGACGGATGTATCGCATCATATTACCTTCAAAGAGTCGCATTAATGCATTAAGCTCGTTTGACAGACGATCTGCATTCAGGATGAACCAATTTTAATAGCTAGCTATTACCGCTGTCATGAAAATTCAATTACAAAGTCGTATTAGATACTTGTAAGTTTTTGCTTCGAGCAGAATTAAAAATGTCGATGTGACATCAAAATATTTAAGTAAAATATTTTTTCTACAAACATGTTAAAAATGCAATTTTTAACACCCCTTGTAGCATTAGAAATATTGCTTTAAGGCACCAGTGTCTTCAAATGATCACTTTAAAGCATTGGTGCCTTAAAGTAAATGTCAAATTGTGACAGAAAATTTGCAATACATTTAACCACTATCAACTGGAACGACCGCATTTCTATTTGACGTTTGAGCAGAATCCGCTGATATTGATGACACTGAAAGCAGTTTTCGGGCAATCGAATTTTTACTTTCAAACAAACCTTCGATGTATCCCTCGGTGTCTGTTGAAGATTTCCATCCCCCATGCCGCTTGTCGTTAAATTTGCTCCAATATCCGCTAGTAAGCTTGCCAACGAACACCGAAAACAATGTCCAGTATAGAGGTTAGAATTTGGAAGTTGCAGAAATTTAGCAATAGCAGCAGAAAATTTTCCAAACGTATTTATTTCCACAGGGTTTTTCGTACACTTGCCTTTCACATACTTTAGGAAAAGCCTCCGATGTCCCACATTTGCTGGACGAAGAGCCATGTATCTCCGGTAAAAATCCAAATAAAATTCTTCAACGATAGTGAAATTTTGTGGAACCTTGGTTTTGGTATCTGATATCTTAACCAATATTGAACTGGAAGTGCCCACAATTTCCAAGTTGGCGAGAGTCAACTGGCAAAGCTCCGCTCTACGACAGGCACCAAATATTCCTAAAATTGTAGCTACTTTCATCATATATAATATACTCGTCATCCGGTGCGCACTTCAAAAACTGTTCAATTTAGTTTGCTGATATCTACGTCGCTATTTATTCGTAACATAGCTAGAATCATAGAATAATTAGACAATAGAGATGGAGATTTCCAAACCTTCGACTTCTCCACAAAATAGTCCAAGCATACATTTTCAGTATATTTTCCAGAAACGCCTTTTTCTTCACACCACTTCACAAACATATTGTATGCAATTTCATATTTTGTTGGTTATAATGTTTTTGGGTTCGGTTATTAAAAGATTATTAAATTTAGTTAACACTTTATTACATTAAACGTAAACTAAGACAATTCCTGTCTATAGCGTCTTGGAATTTATGGATAAGAAATTTTAAACTTTATTGATTGTTCATCTTATGGCTTTTATTGTGTGTTGTTACTATTGTTCATGTGTATGTGTTTGCAAATTGTGTAAAAAAAATTGTACTCTAGCTAATACTATCCTAATCCTATATCATTTTTGTATGATCTAGAAAGATGAATATATTATTATTATTATTAGTACAGTGCCTTCATAAATGATTACAAGCCACGTGACCAGGACTGTGATTCTCGAAGAACAACTCGTTTGCAAATTTCTTGTCTCTCTCAATTGCCGTAGTGAGGAAAAGGATATTCGCATATGAATTGCTCTGCGATTGATTTGAGAATTTCGACCCTGATCACGTGGTTTGTAATCATTTTGAAGGCACTGTATTACTATTATTTAAAAATGTAAAAGTTTGTTTTCTGTAGAACGTAACAACCTTACACATAGCCATTAAAGCCAGATTTGTTTTTTAAATCGTTTGAAATGTGTATTCTTTGCAGTAGCTTAAAATAGACTGATCGAATAACATTTAAATGTTTGCCAAGAGCAGGTCGTAATCTGGTTGAGTGTGGGTGGAATTGCTCTTTAACGTACTGCAGAATCTTCTCCGGGAGATAAAAACCCCACAAATTTCGCACTGACACGACTTAATCTCCGGGGCAAATATATTTACCGGAGGATTGCGTTCGGGTGGGCTCATTAATTTTAATAATTAATCACTTATAGAAGTCCCAAAGTTTCCCATTCACCGAGCGGTCCCGAATTTACAGTTTATTTAATAAAGTTTTAAGGAGGCGGACTTTTAATGAAACTGTAAGCAATTAAGGTACTACATTAGCAATTTTAAAGTACGCCGTCTGGTGAAACATGGCCCCGGGTTATTTTCCACCGCCAGCGATTCTTAGGGAAAATAGACGGATGGCGTGCAAGGTTAATGCGAAAATGTTGATACAGATTCGTTCGTGGCAAATTGTTCGCAGCGGAAACTGAAATATTACGAAGCGGAAAACTGTTTTCGCAAAATCGTTGCGTAGTAATGACATTTCGATTGTCATGTCAGTATCGAAATGACAGTCGTTCAGGCGCATGCCCTAAAACAATCTGTTAAAATGAATTATTTATTATAAATATTAATAACACAGTCATTCACATCACAGACACTTCAACGTTGTCGAACGTTACAGTCCGTTACGGTTTTAACGATTTTCTCGGAAACTTAAATTGTTTACTTCATTAATACAGATCCAAAAATCAAATTACGAACAAATTTTACAGGAGTTTTTACTTAACCTTAATTGCACCTTAGTTTGTACTTTCGTAACATAGTTTTGCATATTGTTGGAGTTGTATTTTTATTTTTGGAATGTGTAGAAAAATTATTCGTTTTAGACATTTCTTTCATAAGAGTTTTCTATTGTTTTCAATATACGAGTACGGCACTCATATTCCGGACACCCTGTATATTTAAAAAAGAACCGTGTATATTTATTTTAAGTGAATATATTTTACTAGAACCATAGTATCGCAATATAGCATTTTTTAGCAACATAATTTGTAGGAATGCTTCAACCGATATTCATGAAATGGAGAAACATTTACAGATACATCACAGAGTGTATTTCTGTCGCGATTGCCCGGCGGCATATTTCGGTGTGATTGATTCGGTTAAAAACAGCCAACTTCTCCACTTTAGTAAATGACATTTTAACAGGTCCGCAATACATAACATCTTACGGTTCAGTGCATCTTTTTCGAACAAAGTTCCACCTAACTGTAAAAGTTTATTCGGCACAGAAAGTCATCGATAAATCACTGCGAAGCACCGCCAACTCGATATTCAAACTGCAGAGGGAAAAATAAGGAAATAAGAAATAAACTGCACTTTTTTTGACAAATGAAATGAACACTATTCACGCTTTTTGACTTAATGAATAATAACAGTTGTTTTTTTAAGTAGCGAGGTATTTTAGAAGTTCTATCTGTTTTAATAATTGAATATTTTGTTTGTTTTTTCTTGTTTTATTGTTTATTAATTTGTGTTGTTTTTTTTTATTTTGTAACATTCTTAATTTACACTTAAAAACATTCCAATATTTGTCCGAACTTTAACAATAGATCTCTACAACTTGTACAATTTTTATCCACCATTGTTATTATAGGTTAAGATCAAACCATAATATCTAATTGTAAATTCGAATTCACTCGTAACTTTGTATTTTCTGAAATGGTTCACATTGTAAAATTTATTTGTAGCATAATTTTTATTGTTCTTTCAACTTACTTGTGTTTACTTTGTGATGACTACTGTATATGTATGAAACGACCACCACGATTATTCAAATATACAGTGTAGATGCGTTTTACCATTATATGTAAATAATATTAAAATTATTGGAAAATAATTTTAGAGTATATTAACTGTATGATAATTTCTTTGGAAAAGAAAATTATTTTGGTCCAATAATTTTTAGATTTATTCTTTTATATAGAGCTTTTGACAGAGTTCCCAAACGTAGACTTCTATAAGTTAAATCATCTAGGTATTCGTGGTAACCTGAATAGATGGATAGCTGACTTCCTCGACGACAGATTTTTAAGGTTAGAGTTGGTCAAGATTATTCTGAGGTAAGACCAGTTACAAGTGGAGTCCCACAAGGCTCCGTTCTTGGCCCGCTATTATTTGTTATTTATGCAAGTGACATTCAATATCTTTCCACAAGCTCGTTATCGTTCTACGCTGATGACACTAAAATATACGCTGATCCCACGACCGATTACCAAAACCTTCAAAATGACATCGATACGTTGCAGATTTGGTGTACTGACTGGCTTATTCCTTTGAACGTAGATAAGTGTGTTGTACTGCATGTTGGTAGAAACAATCCAAATTTTCCGTACTTTATTAATGACCGTCTACTCAAAGGTGTGTCATCACATAACGACCTCGGTGTAATAATAAATACTAGTCTTACGTGGAGTGATCATATCGCCACTGTGTGTAAACGTGCGAACACTAAACTGTTTTTATTTCGAAAAGCTTTTTCAAATTTATCTTTTGATACGTGCTGCAGACTCTACAAAAGCTATGTGCGTCCCATACTTGAATACGCGGGACCAGTGTGGTGTCCTGATCTCATCAGGGACCAAGATATGTTGGAAAAAGTTCAACGTGGAGCTACTAGATTATCCCTTGGTCCTGTTCGGCCGTCCTATCACGATAGATTAATATCTGCAGATCTCACGACATTTCATCAACGACGTCTTCGTGGTGATTTAATATTAACTTACCGTATTTTAAAATTCAATTTTGGCAACTTAGGCACAGCTTTTCCACTCAATACAGACACTCGTCTTCGTGGACATTCTTTAAAACTTAAGAAGGAGAACTTCAAAACGCGTACCAGACAACATTTTCTGAGCAACAGAGTCTTCGACACTTGGAATTCATTACCTCAGGACATAGTAGATTCGCCAACAGTGTACTTATTCAAGAATAGAATTGACAGTTATCTATTTAACAATTAGGTTAGTTTCTGTGGATGCAAAATTTATTTATGTTATTTTTCTTTTCTTTTTCTTATTGTACTTTAAAACTTTTGTTATTCTTTTTGTACTTATATTAGGATAATATGTGTAACTTCATCTATTTTCTTCTTTGTGAGCACAATAGGACAGTAGTCCTCTGCTCTTCTATAATTTGTAATAATAATAATAATAATAATAATAATAATAATAATAATAATAATAATAATAATAATAATAATAATAATAATAATAATAATAATAATAATTTTGACTATTAAGGAAAATTTAAATCACAGATAATTTATGTTTTATTTATTTGGATTATTTATTCTTCTGAATATTTAAGTAAATATGTATCATTTAAATACTTAATGTTGCTAAAAAGAGAGAGTGTGTAGATTCTACTTCCATTTGGTAAAATTACACCGTGGAGGTGAGAAACGTGAAGTGAAACTACTAGATCTACAGTCAGCTTTCTCACTGACATATCCAGTCAGCTTCACTGATTCATGTCATCTTTACCATCAGGTTTATAATGAGAAATAAATATGTGAATTTTATTTTGTTATTATCTTTATTTAATTGCTCCATTCTCAACCTACAGAGAACAGAGGTACTGAAGGAGCTAGTAACTTCTTGTTTTTGTATAGGTTGGCGCTCCAAATTGGAGCTGGACTGGATTCTTTCGATTGCTTAAATCGCAAACCGACAACCCCGACCTAATGCCTCCGACATGGTGGCTGCCGTTCGCCTGTTACCAAACTGTTTACAACAAAGAAAATAATTTATTGACAATTGTATTCTCTTTTATATTTTTTCTTTGGTTTGTTTCTTGTTTCGTTTGTTTATGACACAATACTTATACTTTTAACCTTATAGAATAGATTTCGTGGTAAAGCGTTTGACGCAGTGACTAGAATATACGAACGACTTCAAGATATATATTTTGCACGATTCTCATATATTTTCCTGCGAAATTCTGGTACGAAATGTCCATACAAAAACGGAAAATTACTACAACACATGTATTTCTTTGAAGGAACATCGCGACTCGGACGATTTATTACAGCTCGGTTATCAAAGAGCTCACAAGGGTTATATGGAGTTTATGAGCAGCAAATTCAACTTCGGGTCAGGTCTCTTCTTGCCGTGTTTTTTGTTGTGACGTTTTGTGTGTCTCGGGTAAATTAAATATAAAACATCAGATGGCTTAAAGGAACGGCAAAGATCAGTTTTGGTTTATTTAATCAAAGCTGCTTTGACCTGGTATGAAAATTAGTAACCTAACAGTTCTATGTATAGAGTTGTCCAGAAATTACTCTGCAATGTTTTATGAGCGCATTTGATAGGTTGGGTGCCACATCATCGCTTTACGTTTCCTCACATTTTGAGAAAAATTGCTCTCTTTTACAGGACTGAAAGTGAAGGTTAAGTCCTTTGATCTTATGATTGGCTTGTGATGTTCCGATATTTAATTTTTAGGGAATAATCATTTTCAAAATTCAGGTTGTTCTAAGCTTTCACTTCTGTTGAAATTATTTTGATTTTTGTCTACACATCCAATATCAGCATGGATAGGCAAGCTACCGTACAATTAGCAAGTATAACCATAGGCGCCAACCAAATTGGCAGGATATACACAGTAGACAATCCCTACTAGCGTAATCATAAGATAATATGGCCAATAACATCTATGCTGGGTCAAGAGACATGAGTGGTGCAATAGCAACATAGAAGCTGATACGCTAGTCAAGAGTGCATTGGGTACCGATATCTTTGAACCTGGTCTCTCTAGTCCTGTCATTATTTATTGAAATAATCGAAATAATTGAAGGAAGGTGCCCATAGAGAGTTCAGGAAATGATGGGATAAAATAACTAGTTGTCATTCACCAAGGAGTTACTAGAATAATCGCATAAGCAAAAAAGTACCTGGATATGTCAAGGACAAGTCTTTGTCTGGTTATTGATATTCAAACTGGACAGTGTTGGCTAAGGAAGTGCACCTATTATATGAGGAATTGCGAAACAACTCGCTGTAAAGGTTGCGAATAGAAAGACGAGACAGTATTTTATTTACTGCCATCTCGTCAATAAGAAAATCCGTGCTCTATGGCTTATACTAGAGAGGTCCCCCTGAACAACGTCGTCGTCCTTTTCTATCTAATAGGCTAGTTAACGCCTCAGGAAAGTTGATCTTCCAATGGTAGGAAGTACAAAGAGCCCAATTAGGCTCTTAAGTGTTGTAGCTCTTTAAGCTACCTTCCAACAACTGAAGAATCCAGACCCCAATCAAGACCACAATATTTTCTTTGTTATCATCTTGATTTTATTTTGAATTCTTTTTGTTCTGTAACTGCTGTTGTTTTCTCACTGTTGTTAGCACCGAGAATTTAAAGCATATGGCTCTTGCAGTTTATCTTAGAAAATACCCTCATATCTTCCAAATGTTCTGGCTTAGAAATCGTCCATACTCTATATATACAGGTGTTCACCAAACTCTGATTCTAGGTCGGAGGCATGATTGTCTGTGTGAGTAGAGTTTTTGTAGACACTGTATTCTAATATTTCTCATCTGGTTTTATCTTTGCAAGGACATCTAGAGACGGGAGGAGACCTTTGTAATATCTGAGTGTATTCTGTTATTGTGGTATTGTATGTTGCTATACCAATGACGTCATATGATGAATGTATTAACACCTCTAAAGCAACCATTTGGCTTTAGAGCTGCTGACTTTAAGATCTGCTTCTTATTTTCATGCTCCGTTTGTTTCTCCATAGAACTTATCCATGAATGAGAAGGTCGTTGAACATGTTGTTATGCCAATGACGTCATATGATGAATGTATTAACACCACTAAAACATCCCTTCGGTTTTAGAACTGATGGTGACTTTAATTAAGATCTGCGTTTCGAAAGTTTCCTTGCTACGTTCATAACTGAGAAGAAGGTTGATCTGGATTCACACTTTCGCGAAGTCTACAAGATTCTTTTGCTCTAAACCTTCTCCTAACATTTGTCTCTACAGATATGGCATAAAAATCTAATTAAAATATTTTCAGCCTAGATGAGGCTTTAGCTAAAATATGGACATGGTTCATAAGTAAAAATCAAGAAGCAGAATGTCATAGACTAGTGCACGCCATGGGATAATTTCGAGTTGCTTCTGAGGAAGAGAGCGAAATTACTTGAAACGTTAAAAACCCTAAAACTGACACAACTAATCCATCCTTTTCAACCTTTTAAACTGCTATGGAAGCCTGCAAATAATGCAGTGAAATTTCGATCTGTTCAAGTAAACCTTTCTTTTTCCTCGTATTTGTAGTCACAGAATAAGCTGCCGACATGCTTGTGGCTAATTTAGGAACACCCTACACTAAGAGCTTATTTCAGATCGATCGATCACTTCAATAATACATCCTGTAGATTCGACAAATCCTCTCATCGCAATAAACACCGCAACCTCTAAGCACAAGTAATCGCTTCTGTGAACGGCGGCGGGAGACTTCCTACCCGAAACTCTATCAATTCTTTATTGGGGAACGGCCCCCGAGGGAGCATGTGCAGCGTGCATTGCCGCCGAGACCCAGTGACCCAGTGGACTAGTGCCCTGCAACCCATTTACCAGGCATGAATACGTTCCCATCAGCATAAAATATAATCCCGGATTGTTATATTGCGGCTAGGTATTACTCGCAATCTGGAATTTTGTCCTTTTCATCGCAGATTAAACAGGCACTCTTGTGTTCGAGGAATCCATTAGATTTATACCGGTTCCTGGCGATTCCATCGCTGTTGCTTATTTTTATCAAGACCAAACGTTATAACCGCGATCGATAGGGGATCTTCTCAGTAGTTTATACCTGTGCAGCAATAATAGTATAATTAAATCATATGGATAGTAAAAGCCATGTTGTGAAGATGCAAAAAATTTAAAAAATGGCCTCTAAACTGACTCTAATCTTTGCCGATGTGTATTATTGCTAATATACTCCAACATGGATTCAGGACATGAGGAAACAGGATTTTGCATGAGCGTATGTCATTAAATTCCTTGCAGTTACGGTATATAAATCTATAAGATTGGAATGCACTTGTACAATAATACCTAGTTCGTTGTATAATTCCGCATAGATATTTGTAATTAATAGAAATCTTAAATAATAAAATAAACTTTACGAGAGAAAGACATTGCCATACGGTTGATTATTGAGAGACAAACGATTATGGAAACATGGAAACAATCAGACAGATAATATAACTTGAAATCATCAGCAAACACTAATCACATGAAATAGCATCGGAGATGTCATTAATGAAAAACAAGTCAAAATGGCCCTAGGATAGAGCCTTGTGGCACACCAGAATAAGGGGAAAATTATCTGATTTTGATGGTTCTGTTTGTTGAGTACGATACAAGGAGCTTAATCGAGAGCAATTCAATATAAGATATTTAATTTTATTTGCTATTATTGTTTTGTTTCTTCTGGTGTACCACACGGCTCTAAACTAGGACCACTTTTGCTTTTGCTCTTCATTAATGCTCTCCCTGTTGATGTATTCTGTAAAATAAAGTCGATGGATCTTATCTTTGAACTTTTAAAACCTTTTCACCTTTGTTTTTGCAGTGGTACTGTGAGATACAAAATTTTAGTAAACTTTAGACCATGAAAATAATATACAATACTTATTTATAGATGTTGGTATTGGAAGTTATACGAAAGTAACCGTCTTTTTAAAGACAAAATCAGATAGTTATATTGTCAATATGTACAATCAACAAGATATAATTACATATTTAATTAAAACTCTAGATGAAATATGCTTAATGACAAAGGTAATCAATATATACAGGGTGATTTAAAAATTGTAAATTTGGGAATAGAAAAATGGAATCAATATAGTAAAAAAATATCTGTAAAATCATTATAGTTTCCGAGAAAAAAAAGGAAATTATAGTATTTTCAACCTTTACACCGCTGGGCTGCTGTAGTCTCTAGCCAGGCGATTTCAAATATCTGATTACTTATCGTATTAACTTTTTTGTGATGCAAGTATTTACATTAGTTTTTCAAATATCAAGTATAGCACCTCCCAGTTGATGGACATCGGCCACGACGTATTGCAGCAGTGTGGCGTATCATACACGAGGCTTAATTATATCCGTACAATATACAGCGTGTCCAAGCATTAATACCAAGGGATTGGACGAGGAGGACCGGTACCATGGCCGCCTCGGTCTCCTGACTTTAAATCATTTGGAGTTAATTTTGTGGGGATATTTAAAAAATGAGGTACCTATATTGCATCGAAGTGGACAATATTGATGACCAAGGGATTGGGCGAGGAGGCCCGGTACCATGGCCGCCTCGATCTCCCGACTTTAAATCATTTGGAGTTAATTTTGTGTGGATATTTAAATAATGAGGTATGGAGTGGACACTATTGATGAGTTACGTAAATGTATCATAGCTGTCGATAACTTACAAGTTCAACACAAATTTTAAACAGTTTTTATATAGTGTGTCCTACATACCAAAATGTATAATTATGCGTTAAATCGTTTTGTAAATATTTGGAAAAACATGGTCTTTTTCACCAGACACAGCCCCCTTAGGAATCATTTAAAAAATATATTGTAACAATTTGAAATATGCACATAGAAAATCAAATGAAAATAACACCTGACCGAACTTAAAGTTGAATAAAATTAATAATTATTAGTGTAAATTTATAAAAAATTACAAAGATTTGTTAATATGGATATCTTGGATATAAAGTTACTAAGAATAAATAATATTACATAGCATAAAAATAACAATTTAATAACTTTATTATCAAGTATAAAATAAATTTCATAAATTTGCATGACGCTGACAATTGTTATCACTCAGCACATAAAGAAAAGGAATTTAAACTCAGAGCACCATATATTGAATGAAAGGTGAAAGTCTATAGATTAATCTGATATACATATTGTAGGCAGACGAGTAACATTATGAAAGATATTTCCATTAAAAATAAATCATATCCTGAAAAATAAATTTAAATGTCAAATTATTAGAATTAATTCCAGAACTGTTAACATTAAAGGTGACTTTGCAAGAATGCCTTGTAAATGACCTAAAACACCAAATAAAGACTATTTTTATTAATAAATAATTAAAATTGTACAATAAAAACAAAAGGACATTTATAAAATGTAATTAGTTATAAGTAATGTTTTGATAATGTGAATAAAACGACATCCAAAGACTGTGGAAAAATCATGTGTAAGGACCTTTTAACATGGCAATCTACAGAAAGGATAAAAAACAAAGAAGTTTTTGTTAGTTACGGCTTGGGTTTAGAACAAGGTAGAAGATCGCAAGAGAGCTCCTGAAAATCTACATAATTTATTAGAACAAACAAGTATAAATTAAGAAAATATCGACTCACCAGCTACATTTACCAGTCTCCATCTTCCAGTAAAGTTTTTTTTTGCCACTACAGAAAATATCAACCGTATCCAGGGAAATTTGCAGTTCCATAGAATCCTACAGGATAGTTTCCAGTTTCCAGGCAGTTTCCAGTTTCCAGGAAGGAAAATAATAAATTTCCAACCTCAGGTACCTTAAAAAAATTAAGTGCACTCTAAATTTCTATAGCTATAGTAAATTCAAACAGATTTCAACTATTTCAATCTTTGCAAAGTATTAAGAATAAACTACAGGACTTACCTGTATAAAATAAGTCTAATCCAAGCAATTTAACGACCATAGTCACAAATTTCACTGGAACTAATAATATCTCTCATGCATGAACAGCCATTATTTTAGAATATATTAGGACTCTGTATTATCATATTACACTCTGTAGGAATGCAACCAACATTACAAGTTAAAGAATATTTATTAGCATAAGTTATAAAATTTCAATTGAATTCAATAACAAAGTTTTAACTTATGTTTGGTAAAATTATCATCAGAGAAGTAATATTAAAAAGAAAATATTCTTTACTGTTTTCAAATTGATTCTAGAACCAAAAACTGTTAATGTTTCAAGTGTGTTACTATTTGTTATAAAATAAAAACCCTGCATATTTTGAAACGACTCCTGAGTTAAGTTTCTTTTGCTCTTTTAATTTGTGAAACTGTGTCTAGCAAGGGATAAACAAAAATTGTATAAATAAGGTAAGATAAAAAGAAAAAAATAATAATATAAAAGGTTTGTATTGAACAAAATATAGCTTAAACACAACATACACTCATAAAACATAATACATAAAAGGATCAAGCCGCCCAACAAAAATTAATATTCAAACTTTGACATTAAATACGTAATAAAATATTTAGAATTAAAATAAATAATAAAAATAAATAAATTTAATTAAATAAAACATACACCCATATATAAATATAACAATATATATTATTTTTGATCGTAAAATCTACTGCTGAAGTATTGCACAATAATTATTTGACACCCTGTATACTTATTCTGCCAAGCTCTTTGCTTTATCAGCGATATACAGTTCTGTGCACCTTAAATTAGCATTATTATTGGAGTTTAACATTAATGCGTGAATAAAATGTCATGGAGGAAGGGGAAAGGTGTGTTTTTTACTGTGTAGAATATTTGACACCTAAAGCTACTCCTACCCCATTTATGCGATTTAATTGCTTAATAGGGGTAAATATATGGAATTCCATCCATCCACTCGCATTCCCTCTTGCTCTGCCGAAGTAGTGTGGGCCGAGGACCACTCATAACATTAACATTATTTCCATTGTGCCTCGCTTTGGGGTGCGAATTCAGCATACAGTCCAGCAATTACAGCCAGGTGTCTGGAATATTTTCTGCTCTGAAATTTTTCGGGTTCGCGCGTCGCGCGATTCTGTTATTTCCGCAATAACAGTCCAAATGACGCCGGAGAAGGTTGGGACTAAATTATTGTGGCGAATTTTAGCAACAGCGACAGGGTTTATTGCAGGAGAGATAATGGGTATATGTGGGGCTTCATTTTGTTTCATTTTGATGAGAAAGTTTGATAAAATATAATTTAAAAAAAAAACACGAAAAATAAGTATTTTTTGCAGCTGAAAGTTATGCATCTGAAACATTTTTTTCAAATAATAACAATCTCACACAACAACATTCGTATATATTTGTTTGTGACAAACTACAAAGGTCACACGGTCGGCTATGATTTCCTACATACAGGGTGTAAACAAATTCGTGCGAAAGAAATCAGAGTGATTATCTATGGAAAAATAAGATGCCAAAAAAGTAGTTTTTATTTTTTCCTATTGCATCAGAGAAATAGCAGATGTTAAATTAAGTAAACATTTTCTGTTATCGAGAAGGCTCTCAGTAAACAATTTGTTGATTTTCCCTTACGTTTGCAAGGGGTAGAAAAGACCACCACAATGACTTGATTTATATCGGTCAGTGGTCGCACGGTTTAAGGCGTTAGTACTTGAATCGAGGTGACTAGACGGAGTTGGTTCGAGCCCAGCTGCCGGTAGACCGTATATAAGCTATATTCGTGGAGAGGATTGGCACCCTCTCTGTGGGTATGGTAGGGTGGAATAATGTTAGCTTGGGTCAATGTGAGAGATTGATGCCGGTTGATATTTGACCACCCCCCCTAATTAATGAGGTTTTCCAGGTTTTCCTCATTCCTGCACTGAATAGTGGTTAGGGCCTACCAACGTAAGTCGTTCCTGGGCGCAAATGCGGCCTGCTTAATAATAATATGCCGCCCCCTCTCCCGCACAAGTCTCCGACTTCTGGGCTAATCCCTGTGATTAGAATGAGGGGTAGAGATATTATTATTATTATATGTAACTTTGTTTCTTATTGCTACGTTATCATATAAAAATTCATTTTAGATTTCAGAGCTTGATTCATAATAAACAAAAAGAGGGTCACTTGTATTTTTTTGTAAAATTAACGATTTCTGAGTAAAAAAATATTTAAAATTAGTTACACGGCATGATTGGCATAGGGTAGAAATTTAATTTAACTTTAATTTATCAAGTAGGCGGGTGTCACGTTGACATTTTGTAATAACGATTTAATAACAATTTTTTCTTCTCAGAAATTATTCATTTTACGAAAAAATTTCGCGAAACTCATTTTTTTTTTAATGAATCAGCTTAGGGGTGGCCTTTCTCCGCCTTAACAACCGTAAGAAAATCAACAAATTGTTTACTGAGCTCGATAGCAGAAAATATCTACTTAATTGCTACTCTGTCACTTTTTTTGGTATCAGAAGAAAAATAAAAACTATTTTTTTGACACCATCTGTAAGGGGTTGTATCTGCATAGAGGATGTTCAAATGAGATATTTTTATATGAAGGACCTACCTAATTTTTGCACAGGGAATTGCCCCCTGAATTTTTTGCCCTTATTTATTTAAACCTTCCTATTTGCACTATGTAAGATTTCGCGATTTACCCTTTTTGAGCAAATTCAACATTTTTTATGGGTGAAATTTTGTGATTTTGTTGTTATTTAGTTTTTATGCAATACTTTTTCTAACTTGTTTTTTTATTTTCTTTCAAATGCGATGTACGCATTTATTAAATATTTCATTAGGTTAATTCTGGGTGGCTTAAATTATGGATAAACTGCTCATTTTGAAAAGTTTTCAGCGTATATTTCAGGACCTATATAAGTCATATTTCTTTTTAGAAAATTCAGACATTCATATAAGCAAAATTTTCTCAATTTAAGCCACACTGTGTAAAAGAAACCTGACTAGGTCCTAAACCTAACCATTTTCGAGAAAAAAATTGGGTTAATGAAGGGTTCTCACCACAATTTTTTGTATTAAATGACCACAAAATGTTTACTCCTTTTTTATTTATGTTTTATTTATATTTTCGGTAATCAATAAAATTCGACAAAGTCGATACCGCGGAATGTGGCAACAGCGCGAGAACTGTAGTGACTACAGATCTGTTGATATAAACTGAGAAGTGTCTGTCGCTTGTCGCAAATTCTTTTGCGTACCACTGTTTCCTTTATATTTCTTTGTTTATTGAAATGTTTGAGTATCACGATATATTATTACTTTATGGAGAAGCTCGCCACAATTCTGCAAGAACACGACGTATTTATTTAGTGGCTGTTTAGTAGAGACATTTGTTGAAGTATCTTAACGTCTTCTTGATATTGGTTGTGTCCAAGAATTTTATGGATACAAGATTCTTAGGTAGTATCGTGCATGTGTGAAAAATAACGGTGGATATTTTGAACATATGTTGTAATTATTATGTGTTATGTTACTTGGGTATTTTAAAATGGCATTATACTTTGATTTTTGGTAATTACTTAAATTATTATTTTTTTTGCATAAGTTATGATTATTTCTGCGATGTGACTCTTTTTAGAACTTACTTATTTTTCAAATTCCTATTTGGTTTACGTTATGTTATTGTTTTAAGCATTTCAACAAAATTTTTAAAAAATCACTAATTCTACCATTCTCTGTTCAAAACTAAAATTATTGCAAAACAGTTGTCTAAACTAAATTTTATTATTTTCACCTTAATTGTTTATCTTTGCATTCTTTGTCATAACTAAAAAACAAGCTGGCACGTGGTAGGCAACCTACAAACCGCTCGCGTAGCACAACGTGTATTCGCACTGTTGCCACGTTGTGATAAAATTCTTTGATATAATAACTCGACTTATTTTAAGAACAGTTTGAATTATGCCCTTATACTATTCAACTTTTTTGTTCATTTATAATTTATCTATCTTCCACTTTATATAAAATTTAAATGTAAGGATTTAATAAATGGTTATTAATAGAGGGATACGTTTCTGCCGGATTGCCAAACAACATATGACCGCAAATTGCATTTTAATTTAAAAAAAAAACAGATGGACTTAGTAATGACAATGAATGGATCTTGGACTATAAGACGAGAATATAAAATTTACAATAATGTACCTAGTTTTATAATGGCAACTATTTATTTGCAATCATTATTCGAATAACTTTCGCTCATGTTTGTAATTGGGTGTATACATTTCTGTCGTTGAGACTATAGCCGGTGGAAAACGGAGGTAAATTAGAACAGGCTTCGCTCAAACAGCCAAATTTGTCATAATCCAAATTTAATCTGCGTGTAAACCAAATGGGGCTGACGCGAAATTATGCAGAAAATTAATCAGAGTTCGCTACAAAGATACAACCCTTCAGAGGGACGAATCGCGAACTACCTATTCGTGGCGGGAGGAAATGATAAATGTGCCACGGCTATCGATTTTCGCACTGAATGCATAATGGTACGTTTTTACACACCCACCCACGCGATTAAAAGTGTGAGCGTCATACGTGGACGCGATTGTGACTTATGACCTTTTGCTTGGAAGCAGAAGGGAAAAAAACTATCCGGGAATTTCGCAGACACTTGTTAGATTCGCCGCGATCGATAGTTTAATCTAAAATAGGACATAAAAGGATCTCTAAGGATACGCCGTGTGAAATTTTAGTTGTCCAGTTTTTCCTTGAAGTGGTGACGACATCTGATGTTTTCTAGAGATACTTATTTCAAGTCATAACTTTAAACCGACATCCCCAGAACTCATTCATAATGTGCAAGAAGAATTTCTTCACAGACTTACGCATTGTCAAGAAGTTGGTGGATGGCAATTCGAACATTTAATTTAAGTATAAAATTTAATCAGTTGTATTTTATTTTACATACCTCAGAATTGTTACTTGTTTATGGATAAAATTTACGTTTTCTAACATTCAATCGTCATTTACTCGAAAACTTTCCTATGTAAGAGGGCAAAATTTTAGTACTGTCTGATAGAGAATTAAACGATCTTTCAGAATCAAGGAAAAAAATATGGTGTTGCCAGTTAAAAAAAAATCGATGACGTCATTACTCGAAAACAAATGACATTTGAAAATCGCATTTTACGCTAAAATATGTATTTTTTAAATTAAAAATCGACCTGTTCGAGGATTTTTTCCAAAAAATAATTGTTTCGTTTTTATTGAATTTATTCCATACTTTTGGCGCATACTGTATATCGATGTCTTGGATTTATATGGCTAAAGGATTCAGAGAAAACAGATGGAAGGAACAACGAAGCAACTGTGGACAACCTTGTTTCTGGGTTTTTGCACTTCATCAGCGCAGTGCAAGATGGAACAAGAAGGAAGGGCAAAAGACGCGAACACGAAGAGAAGTGTGACACGAAACCGCAAATAGAGATAGGCTTTCTACTTGTCATTCTCTTGTGTTCGTGTCTTTTGCCCTTCCTTCTTGTTCCATCTTGTTTTCAAAATGCAGTAAATATTATAAAGAATTCAATATTGTGTTAGCCCTTTCACTGACGTACAGTTTAATTCATCACGAGCTGCACGTAGTACTAAACGTAAAATCCTACAAGCACAACCTGAAAAGAGAAAATCCAGTGCATTAGCTCTTACTAAATGTCAAATATTTGCAGTGGCAACATTATATGACGAAAATGAACCGGAAGGACTTCAAAAGAAATTACATTTTGGCGTTTCAATTAGCATGGTACAGAAGAGAAGCAGCTTACTGCAAAACCACGTATTTCGTATCTGAAATTGGAAATAATATGATATATTGCTAATATCCTTAAAAGTGCGTTTATGAAGGAATAGTCGGAAAACAGGACAATATAGTTAATGGTCTAGATTTTCTGGTCTATTTTTTCGGTATATTGGACAGACAAAACAAAATATCAAACATAGAATGAGCTCTCATAAATCGTCATGTAACTCTTAATATATTAACAAAAAAGAACATGCAGCATTGGCTCTTCATCATTTCAGACATAACCATAATTTTAGTTTTAATAATGATTCAATTAAAATTTTTGATAAGGAATATAATTACCAAAAAAGACTTATTAGCGAGACGCTGTGTATACAATCACAAAATAATACCATTAACAAGAAGTCTGATACAGAAAATTTAAGCGTAATCTATGAAATGAGAATATAATATGAACATTCAGTACATTATTCCTTTCTTTTGTTGTCAACGTCTTATTTTTATTGCTTTTTCTTACTGGGTTTTTTACATTTCCATTAATTAGTGTCACGATGTCTGATATTTGTATATTTGATGTAGAAGACTATTAGAAACATTGCAGTTTACTACTATAAATTTATATCATTGAGTAAAAGCATTTCTTATTTGAGTTATTCATTGTATAATGAATAATAATTTTGTCTTTTTGACTGGTTTTGTCTCACTAGGTAAGATTGCTACTAATTTTTAAATAAATTTTTTAATCTAATGTTTTTGTCTTGTTTTGTTGTTTAATTAATCGCATTCTAATATGTTTTTTTTAAATTGTGAATATTGTTTCTTATTATTCTTATCTCTTGTTTCCCTGTTTTCTAATTATTCCTTCCTAATTGAAAATAATGGAAAAGAAACTGGACGTATCGAGAGTAATCCTCTATTTTCGAATACGGGTCAATAAATTATGTGACAGCAAATGGATTACGTCTAATATTTTAGGGGAAGCTATTTGCTCACTACGCTTATTTAAAAAGTTGATGGAAAAACGAGGTACTTCTATAACATTGGACATAGTATTTCTTACACGAAATTCTTTTTGACAGAAGAAAAGTTCTAAAGGTTGGTATAAAAATGTGCCGATTGGAATTAATGAAATTTCCAAATAGACTAAATGCTCAGCACAACGCATTGATATAGATGTCAAACGTGTCAAAATTATAAATCACTCATATCGGGCGGCAGCAGTTAGCGAATTAAGTAAAAGCGTAATTGAATAACAAGTTAATATAAATAACGAGACACAGCAATTCATCATAAATAAAACCATACTTACAAAATAGTTAGACTATATTTGATAAATTAGTTTTGCAGTTGTCACACGTCATTTACCTGCAATAATTTTTACAGGATAATTTTTTAGCCAACTTTAAAGATATTTCATTATCACTCTGTTTGGTAAGTATATGGCATACTCTCGGAGGTGTATAGGGGAGGCCAAAATTACCGTAGTTTGTCATAAAAAATAATTCCTAAAGTGCACCTTAACGAAGATATAGAGCCCCTAAGGGGTACCCAGCGATTTACCTTTTCGGCTCTAACTTTTGAACCGACGTGTATAATTTAATGAAATTTTAATGTTTACCGCACCGAACTCTTTTGAAAGAGTTGATCGTAGCTTACGGGAAAAACATAAAATGTCAAGTTTTATTTAAAAAATGGTAAAAGTATCTAATCTTCTGCTAATCCATTTTTCTTTCTTTTCAATAGCAAAACTTGACATTTGCTATTGAAAGTCATCATGGACATTTTTTCCTTCAATGTTTTTATGATCTAGCATTCAATGAAACTTGAGTGTATAGGGCATCTGCACGTGACGTCACAATTTTCAAGGTCGTTGTTTGGAGGATAAACAAAAGTATAACCTTATATTTATTCCAATTTATTATTAAATATTTGAGTATTATTTGTATTATAAAATGCCTAATTATTGTATGGTACTAAACTGTGGCAGTAATTCTGCAAGGGACAATGTTAGTTTCTTCAGAATTCATTCTGAATTCGACAGACATAAACAATTTAACCAGTTAGCATCTGAGAGGCGAAAGGCTTGAATGAATAGTTTAAAAGAGCTGACCTTACAGAGTCCAAAATTAAATTTGGAAGAAAATATTCAAAACATAAAAGAGCAAAAATTAGGTATACATTTATTATACTATAGGGAAACTTGCAAATTTGCACGAGCAAAAGAATCCGGATTGGATCCCCACTGTGAATATGAGTTATACATCTGGTACTTCATCAAAAGAATCAAGAAGAGATAGATATGAGGCGAAAAATATTAAATGAAGAAAAAGAGGTTTGAACAAATAAATCATATCAATTTTTCGTGGCTGTGCAAACGCCACAGCAGCATATGTATTGATTGTATTTAGTGGCAACCTATTTCAGGACTAAATTTTTATTTATTCTTATTCTGTGGATACCTACTTTTGGAAAACTTTGTTTAAAACTGGCACATATTTCTGCTATTTACGAATTCAAATGTTTTCAGTAATATTTTTTTTGTGAAAAGTTAATATTTTATATAAAATCTTGTAGAATGAATACCATATCGGAGTACCATTTTTTAGTTATAAATAAATATTTCTTTTGTAGGTAATTTAGATTATTTGAAATGAAACTGTTTTAGCATGTTGTATATGCATACCTATATACATAATATGCGTACATTTTCCGTGAGAAAAATTACTTATTTTCTAAGCCTTTAATATGCTTTAAGGGCGCCGTATTCTTGAAATAGTGTTTACAAATACAAGTAATTTATTTAAGAACTGAATAATATAGAATTTAGCAAATAACAAGAATGTTATCTCATGCCACCTGCGAATATTTAAATGTACCGAAGTAAAATCAATACATAACGTCAGAAAACGATCTATCCAGCAAATTTTTAGGTACCTACTGAAATCTTTCAAAACACGTATTTTTTTAAAAATAAATGTAAGTAACATAAACTTACATAGTTCTGCATATAAGATTGTTCACGTTTGTTGATAAGTATCTGAAAATAATTGTTAAAATGTGGGGTTAGAATAGCGAAATTATGTGTATCATACAAATGCTTTTAAAAGTTATTATATTATTTGAGGAGAGTTTAAACAGTAAATGTGGATAAATAAAACATCAGTAATTTTATTTTTGATATTACTTTTGCTCTACTTGTTTTATTTTTCGAGATTTCAGTAAGTACCTAAAAACCACAAATTTGATGTATGTGTATAAGCACTTTTATTATATAACAAATAATTTACAGTATTTGGATATAAAGTTTTAGGAAAATCTTCTTCATTATCAGATTGAATGTGTATGGATCTATTCCAATTTCACTTATTTTATGTCTATATCCATCAGCACTTTCAGCATCTATGACTTTCAGTGTATAATAATATTCACTATACATGATTATATAAATGAAGGAATATTGTAGCCACAAAAACGAAAAATAATAACAACAATAAACTATAACCAGAACACAACCACTTAAGGTAACGTGAAAACATATAATAAATAAATAGTAATAAATACGTTTGAGGTTATGATCGCTGTTTGTTTATCCTCCAAGCCAGTAGCCACGCCTATTTTGATCACGTGCCGCAGATGCTCTATTGGTGTTAAGTTCATCAGGTAATCACTGACTCTTTTGACTTTTGCCACTTAGCCATAAACCATATCCCTCTCTGGGGGTTAAAAATAATATTTTTGATGATCTGACATTCAAGAAAACTGGACTGTATTGGTGTTTGCCTCCAAATAAGTCTTGACTTTGAGGCTTTTGTAGCAACATAATTATCAGAAAGTAAATTTATAAGTGCGGATTCTTCCTTAAATAAAGTTGTAGCAAAAAATGTCTGTTTGGGAAACTAACAGGAAGGCTCTTAGGTTCCTTTAAGGCTTGGTTCAACTATGTTTTTTACGAGCTATCTTTAAACCACTTTACTTGATTTCCTCATAGTGTTGCAGATCTATTTTTTTATAATCGTAGAAATATTACTTACTATTTTTTCTTTAGGTATTTTAAAAGATACAAACAAGTAATTATTTCTTGCATTATCCATTACAACCACAGCACCAGATTCCATATGTGGCAGACCAGTGTCACACGTTTGTTTTCGTATGGCCTTTATGTTTCGTCAGTGTAATAGGTATATTCTTTGATTCACTATCACTATTTCGTTTTTTTTTATCAACATACTCTACGCTTAATTTGCTAAAAATACCCTCGAAAACACCCCTCTAGATGTTCTAAGCAAAGTTTCATTCTGTGAGATAGTAACCTGAATTTTTATTGTTTAAATACTATTTTATATAAAAAATAAACGAGCAGCATGTATTTCTTTTTGTATTGACTGCTATAAATGCTGAGCGGATTTATAACATGAATTACACTCTACTATTTTAAAACCAGACTATAAAAAAATTGAAAAGACAAGAGTATTAGTTCGAAAATATCCAAGCGAGAAATGAACACTGGAAACCAGATGTAAATTTTATATTGCCTATCGATTCTGAAAGCTTTTTACGTAAACCGTATTGTTCTGTCGAAGTTAAATTAGATTCCTGACCAATTTATTACGAATAATTTACAACACATACATTTTATACACACAGATCAGTTCTCGATGCAAAGTAATGCATTTTACTGTGAATTTTGTGTCGTAACATTTATCATGTATGTTGCTTTTAACACCTAGTTTTAAGATTTTCCGGATGAAATATGAAACTGCATTGATATTCAACTCATGCAAATACAAGTTTTGTTATTTTTATTTAAAAAGGCCGGGTTATGAAAAATTCATAAATGTAAAACATTTAATTTTCAATATTCAACGTTTTGCTGGGTATTTTGTGAAAATACCACGAGGGAGGAAGGTTGGAAGGAAGTAGAATTCACTCAGCGTGCAGAAGGGTTACGAACAGTACTCTCTACGGTTTTAAATGAAATTTGGAATAATATTTACACATTATTCGTCTTATGTCTATCAATTTTTAGGAAGAAGGAAGGAAGGAAGTTCCATTAAAATCAGCAAGGGAAATAACAAATCATTTTGATTAACATCCATTGGATGCTTTCATTTTATTACTAAATATTAAATCAGTTTTTCTTTAAAGAAAATGTACTGTTTCTGTTCAACTTTTACCTCGATTTGACAAATTCGACTACAATTTGTGTTTCATTTGTTTCCTTGTGCATGATTTTAAGCATAGCTTGTTTAGATGTGATTTTTAATTTGTATACCTATTTTTAATTTTTTTGTGTTGTGATTGGGATCTTCCATATATTTATTTATCATCGCTGCATATTTGAGATTCAACGTGTAAGCGCTGTGAATTAATTTCCATAAATACATGGATAAAGTCTATGAATAATTTATAATATAACACAATGTGAAATGTGTGTAGTTGTGTAAAAGATTGATTTGCAAAAAATCGGTGTTTCCAATATATCCATCGATAGACGACGGACGAGGAGCGTTTGGTGTAAATTGAAACATGATAGGAAATTTCTTGTTAACGCTGACTTTGGAGAACTTGAATAAGCTGTAATCCACTTTTCTTATATTCTTCAATAGGACAGCAATTGCGATTGATTTTTTAACTGCAGGCCTATTTAATAATTGTCTATGATGTCCTTGTGTTAGAATTTTAGATAAAAGTTAAATAATTAATTTCGAAAATTACTCGACTTGTTTTTTTTTTCAGTTATAATATCTTCATTAAAGTTCAGTACTGAAGTGATATTTTTTTCTAATGACAAACTTCTGTTTTTTTTATTTATTGGTGTCAATATACAATAATGTTTTTACACAGGTCAAATAAGGAGAAACACAAAATAAAAATTACAAACTACAGTAAAATAGACTAACTTTAAGAACACTAACCACTAAAACTAGTTAAAACTATAAAGTAGTTATTTATGTATCAAGGGAATTATAAGGGCCTTAATTACCGATGGCAAAGTTTGCGTCCCGAGGGCCTCCGGCCCGAGGGACAGCAATTGCCTGAGGTTATTAAGGCTCATTAATTCCCGTGGTACATAGATAATTTTATTTCTGACCGATTTCAATAAAATATTGTTTATTTTAAAACGGAAAAATTCCCAGTATATTTGAATCAGTTACCATTGATTATAAGAGTTTTGTTGTTGCTAGGTTATTGCTATGTTACGTATATGTATATTAGGGTAGAGGGAATTATAGAATCTATAATGTCCCAAGGGAGTTATGACTCTCTTTATTGATAGCGTAACTATGACGATATAAGCTTATAATATCCCGGTCAGAAATAAAATATATAACATGTCTCGTAAAATGTAATAGCACGAAAACACGTATAGTTAAAACTCAAGTTAAAATTGAAATAAATATTACAGGATGTTAAAAATAGCATAAGTTCTAACATGGACAAGGCACTGGTTAGAAATTCCTCAGAGGTATAAAAAGCATTATTCAGTGAAAACGTTTTTATTCTGTAAAAGTTCTATTATTCAAGTCAGTGACTGTGTTAGGTGTCTCCTCTAGTAAGAGGTACCATTTCGAGTTTTTGAGAGTCTGATGAGCATTTTGTAAATTGTCTCTATTTCTTGTGAAGTGGGAATGAGTGTCATTCCTGGACGTATAACTACCTATATTGTTTTTTATATGCATAAGGCATTGTAGAATATATGTATTAAATTATACTTTTAATATACTAAGTTCAACTTTGAGTCTACAGTCATCTCTATATTTAAGTCCGCCAATTAAGCTTATAGCTCTTCTTTGTAAAGCAAATACATCAGAGACTGAAGTAGAGTGACCCCAAACTAAAATTGCATATGATATTACATAATGAACAAGACAGTGGTAAGCTGTTTTCAAGGTTTGTTGAGATACTTGATGGTTTATGCTACGAAGAAGGTACAAGTTTCTTGATATTTTGTTACATATATAATCAGTGTGACAATTCCATGACAATTTTGAATCCAGGTGAACTCCCAGAAATTTCACAGAATCGGAATTTAAAATATCTGTGGTTTCTCTAAGGCTAAATATTAATCTTTCTGTTTTAGTGGAATTAAGATTGAATTTATTAGATAAAAACCAGTTTTGAATTGTTAATTCAGTTTGACGAGCCTTTTCAATCAAATTATCAATTATAGGACGGAATATTAATATCATCGGCAAATTGAATGGTCAAAACAGAGTCATGCACTTAACAAGGTAAATCATTTACATATATTAAAAAGATAACCGGACCAAGAATAGATCCTTGTGGTACACCGGCATCAATACCGAGATGTGATGATGTTGAATTACTTGTATGTAACCTATTACTGAGGTATGAGTATTGTCACGGAATTTGCCCCACTCACTCCCAAACCGACGACTGTGGCACCGCGAATTGCCTAAGATTGCCCCGATCGCCCCTACGCCATTCTGGTAAACAAACAACATGCGTGATCGAGATCGGCCTGGAAAAATCGGGAATCGACGAGAAGCGTTCCAGTCGTACGAGAAAAGGGATCTAGAGATACTGGAATATACCTGGAATATTCGTTGGGTCTATAAAAGAAGAATAAACGGCCGAGTTAGTTAGTCTTGTATAAGTCTTGTATTACAGTCTGAATTAAAGTGTTTAGTTGGAGATATCAAAGTGATTTAGATAGCGATTAATTAAATAAGTGTTTAGTTGACCTGTAATTAGTAGTGTGCAGTAGTTAATAAAGAAGTAATTAATTAACGGATTGTTTTTCTGGAAGAAAGAAAAGACGGATTGGGAAATCCGTGACAGTATATTAGACGAACACTGTGGGTTGTGAACTCACAGTAAGAAAGTTTGTCAGTAAGGATTTAATGTAACACACAGTCAAATGCTTTGATAAAGTCGAGGAACTAGGAACATATAAATTCTTTTTGCTCAAAACCCATGTTGATCTCAGACACCAATTTATCTATGGCTAAAGTTGTAGAGTGTTTATTTCTAAAACCGTATTGGTTAGAGTTAAAAAAATATGTCTTTCTCAAGATAAGTTATTATTTGAGTTTTTAAAACGTCTTCAAAAGTTTTAGCAAAAGTTGGTATCATAGATATAGGTCTGTAGTTTGAAAAATTGTTAGTATCGCTTTTTTTGTGATGTATTTTAAAGATTATTGAATTTCTAAAGTAGTTATTAAACGTTCTGACAGAAAATTCACTAATCCGCGAAAAATACAAGGATAGGAACGAGGTTGGATAAAACATACCTATTTTATGTTTTTGAAGCAGAATCAATACAAATCGCATTAAGAATATGAGTTTTACCATTTCCACGTTTTTATTTTTATTTTTTCACTTAAGTGCATAAGAATTAGATCTCTTATTCCCGTTTCCATCCAGCTTTTCGCGTTGTGATCAGTAGCGAATATCATACATGGAAAATATGGGGACGACCACACTTTTCACTATTAGTTATTTTTATTTAGGTAAATAGGAAATTTAATTAATAATTGACACAAACGAAAAAAAAAACAAACACGTGATGCACCATTCTACGTGAACATGGTAATTGATGGGAGAATTAGAAGGGACTGATTGAAGGGCGGGACCATACTGCTTCAGATGCAGTTTGACGGTTAGCATATTGAACGAGTTCGGCGTATTCCATCGAGAACATATTAAACGGGAATTTGAACTGCCAACTTTTTAGCTGTGCCGATTGCAGCTGACAGCAGATGTCAGCGCGTGATTACTGTGGTTGACCATTTATTATGGGACTAATGATTGATCAGTTAAATAGTAAATACTTATGATTTCATATACATTCGGTTATATAAATGCGAATTTAATTGTTTGATTGCATTATTATTTGACAGTTCTGCAGCGCTTGTAGGCATTGCAAACGAGGTTATTGACCTGAATACGGTAGGTCAATATTCGGATTTCCGGATTGTTTATCGCTGAATATGTCTCGAACTTTTTCTTGTTGATAGCACGAAGGTTATTTGTATTACTATCAGTATTTAAACAGAAACAAATTGTCTCTTAATAATTTACATATAGTGGGTTTTATCTCACTATTTATGTAAAGTAATGTAAATGGTTTATTATTTAATATTAAATATTTTCTAAACTGAATATGTTAATTGCATAATTTAAGAAAATAATTAATTACATTTATTACATATTTTAACAATACAATAAATAGGCACAAAGAAAATATTTTAATTTGGCACCTTCAGCTCGTTCTGTATTTTGTAATTTCCAGACGAGTGCTATAAAATACATCATAAGGCACTTATAATATAAATAGCTACAAATCATAATTTTAGAGAAAAATATAGGGATAGCCCCTACTATTGGCGCACACTCTATCCCTTATCAAAATCATGCACGAAAAGACGCTGTATATTTAAAAAAATATACCTTTTGTAATGAGGAAAACAAATGTAATAAACACATTTTCTCATACCTTAGAAACTTTCTTCACTATTTCAATTTAATATATTTGATAGAGATCTACTCTCGCCGATAGATTCCTTCGGAAAAGCCGACGTATCAACTTTATCCGAGAAATTTCAGATTAAAATGATCGAATCCTCTTTAGCGACATCAGATGATTCCGGGGCGATAACAGGATTTTATTTCTACGGTAAGGTTAGAAGGTTGCCCTGAAAATTCCATACGGATTGCCTCCCTCATCTCGTAACGTAAGGGTCACTGCGCATTTTTACCCTAAAGGGGAAACTGAATAAACCGATCTTTACGTAACGTGCGATCTCTTTTAGTTACAGGGTAGTTATGCAATGCTGTTCGAAGGAAAAGTGTGATTTAATAAATTTACAAAAATTTCAAATAATTTGCTTTTCCTATAATTCCATTCGTTTTATTTTTGATAAACTTGTAAAGTATTTAACAAATTAAAACAATTTATTTATTCACAATCACCTTATAATCGGATTTTTATCCACACATATGAAGCTATACTTTATCCACTAGTGGAATAAAGTATCTCTAACTATTGGAATACTGAAAAAAGTAATTAATCTATTATAAATTGTGGCGGCTCACATATTGCTTTCTGTATATATTCACTTCACATGTTCATTAGTTCTGTACTCACATATTTCTGTACACACGTATAAACTAAGATATTTCTTTCTCTATATAAATGCTCTCTTATCTTTTCGTTAGTTCTGTGCTAAAATTTGTACGTCTGATCTTAAATGCCAAATGTAGATATCATGTTTTGTAAATATTATATAAGAAGATAGACGACTGGCGTTCTCATAAATCTTAGGGTTCTGAATTTTGAAAAGTAACAGACCCTTCTAACAACTACCTAGATTACAGGGACGACGGAGTCACAAATTTGTAACCAGTCATTAAACATCGACTCATCGTATAACACTGTAGGTGCTAAAACAGCAAGCAATAATAAATATTAGTACACAATACACTGTCCTTGTTGAAATCACAGTACCCCACAAAATCAAATTTAATTTACTTACTTATTAACATTTACGTTTATAGTAATATACATTTCGTTTTTGTTTTATCACATGCAACTTCCTTTGAGTAACAACCCTTCTAGCTTTGTTGCCATCATTTTCGGAACGCATAAGATCTGCTGAAGTTTGTGAAGAATTTGCACAAGTTTGGAATTTGTTAGATATGGGATCCTCAACATAAGTTTCTGCTACAGAGAAGCTGTTCCATCCACCATGCCGTTTAATGGTTATAAAATCAGCACCTTTATTGGCCAATAAAGTTGTTGAGGTGCGTCTCTTACAATGGCCAGTATAGACTTCCAGATTTGCGATATTCAGGAATGAAGTCACTTTGAGGGTATCTTTGCCAATATGTTGATTTCAACAGGCAGACAAGTACATTTTTGATTGATAATAATAATAATATCTCTACCCCTCATTCTAATCACGAGGATTAGCCCAGAAGTCGAAGACTTGTGCGAGAGAGGGGGCGGCATATTATTATTAAGCAGGCCGCATTTGCGCCCAGGAATGAACCACCATTCAGAGCAGGAATGAGGGAAACCTGGAAAACCTCATTAATTAGGGGGGTAGTCAAATATCAACCGGTATCAATCTCTCACATTGACCCAAGCCAACATTTTTCCACCCTACCATATTCCGCAGAAAGGGTGCCAATATCTCTACGAATATAGCTTATATACGGTCTACCGGCTGCGGGGTCGAACCCACAGCGATCCAGTCACCTCGATTCAAGTACTGACGCCTTAAACCGCGCGACCACTGACCGATCCTGATGATGATGTATCTTAAAAAGAATCTGTCTTGTATTAAGCGAACATGTTTATATTTTCCAATATCTATAGAAAAAATACGATAGCATGACACTTTTTTGTAATGGTTCTTAGATATCGCCGGCAATAAATGAAAGTAACTAGCTTCTTGAGCTTCTTCGAAAACAACCATAGGAACACAATTGCTTTCTTGCGTTTTTACCAAATTCAAATAGAACAAAACCTACCACGTTTCATTGAGTATAAGAAATATCAAGTCGTGCGATTATTTTTTTATTAAATTCCAATAATTCTGACTCCACAAATGTGATTGTGATGTCATTATGGATAAGACGTTGTATTGCATTCGTGTTTTAATTACCTTTTATCTACTTAAGAATATTCTTACGTCGATAAAATGCTACTTAAAACACTTATGCAATAAATAACTATTATTTATTAAAATTATTTATCCAACAGTGACATTCTCACTTCAGCACTTACAAATTGTGTGTGATTTGTATTAAAATAGTCGATCATAATTAAATCTACGATCGGTAGATTAGACGAATATGCTATTAAATAGCATATTGTGAATTTTAAAAGTAGTTAGCATTTGCTGATTTATTTTAATTTAATACAGAAAGGCCCTTGTCCGAGTTCTAAGTGGGTGAGTACCGAAAATCTGTAGGAGGCAATGACGTCGCCCGTCGCGAACGTTTTATTCCAATTTAACCTCGTATATTTCGAGAATTACGTATCAGATCGACTTCATATTTTCTGAATTGACCATACATCATAAATGCTTCAGAAACAGTAGACAAATAGTGTAATTTGAGGTTTGGCCTATTCAAGCTTGATTTTATTCTAAATCAGTTCTCTATAATTATGGTGATATGAACTGTTCCATGTTGTTGATATCAAAGGGATGAAGAAAAGAAGAAGTCTTTCCATGAACAAGGTTGCAGTCAGCGGCATTAGTCTGTAATAATATTAGTTGTTTCCTACAAAATTATCAGTAGATAGAAGTTATATATTTTTTTAAAACGAATTTGAATGTTTTTTGTAAAAAATTTCTGTCTTTGTTTCAGGTAAGAAAATAAGAGCATCCTTCCATACACACTAATAAATATTGTAAGTATAATTTTTTTTAACACATTTTAGTAACAAAATGTATTGAGAATTTAATTTTAACTATCAGACATCTTTTTACATAGTTAGACACGATTGCCTAAAAACTGGTGTTGACATCTTGTCTTGCTTTTTCTTGATCTTGACTGGGTCTCGCAAGAGATAAAGGCAATACTTGACAGCTCAAATTGCTAGACAAGACAAGATTTAAAAAAAGTCTTGCTAGACAGGAAGTCTTGCTAATATAAAAAGAGGTAAAATTTAAGTGAATATTAGCTGAAAAAAAATGCATATACAGTTATTTTTTACCCACGACGGAACGGAGACGGTATATGCGTTTGGGGTGAGAGAATGTGTGTGGAAACCAATGTTGCTATTTATCTCCAAAACTACTGGTCCGATTTTGTTGCGCTTTCAGTGATGGGTTTGGATTTGTTGGCGCATGTTCTTATATATGTGTTATGATGAAAGCTCACCAGGGGGCGCTGCAGTAAACATTTGTTTGTGCAAAACCAAAACTACTAGTCCGTTTTGGATGCGGTTTTCAATAATGGGTTTGTGGTTGATTAGTGAGGATTATTAAATAGGTGTTACGGTAGTAACTCACTAGGTGGCGCTGCAGTAATATCTAGTCCGATTTTGATGCGGTATTGTGCATATTTATGGACATATTTTTAATATTTCCACTTACATATTTCAGAATCCCTAGTCGTCTCTTTTTTCTCAATTTCCACTTTGCTAATAGCCTTTAGCATATTTGTGAAATAGATATTTCTTGTTTTATGTTCGGATGAGAGTTCCTATTCAGTTGTTCCAAGTTTATAAAGGATGTATCTAGGATTTGCTAATAGTTTGCACACCAAAGCATGACCCACTTTGATTAGGATGTTTGCCAAGTGCTTAATCATAAACCTATCAAGTCTTGTTCAGTAATACCAAACACATTTGCACAATTGTTTGGGCCCAATGAAGATGCGTTATGAATTAATATAGAATTACGATTAGAATTCCATCGCCTGTGTTTTGTTACGTTAGTTGCATAACTTGATTTAAAACTATCTATTTATAAATATAATTTAAATGCAACAAATTAAAATAATGTTATAAATTTTATAATAAAACGTACAAATGCGTCACAGTTTTCTATCATATATTGAATTAAAACAGTTCGTGTACACAATATACAAAGTCAAGCTTACAAACAACAATATGTGCTATTTTTTAATACAACCAATTGTTAAAACACTAGATAACAATATTTTAACATAAAAATACGATTCTGTATTTATAATGAAGAAGTTCTATTTGATTTTGAGGAATACAAAGATAATGCTTTGACTTGAAATAGTTCGAGAAACAGACGATTTAAGTTTTTGAGATTCGGCGGGAATTAAATTAGGAAATTAGAGAGTTTAAGATATCAAAACTGAATTAACAAAAAGGCAAACACTACAACAACTGAAAATTTTATTATGCATATCTTAATAAATTATTAATCATAAAAGATTCTCGAAGTGACCATCAGCGACTCCAATGCACTTTCTTAGCCTCTCATTTAAATTTTGTCTGACGTTTAATAAAGTTCTATATTACTTGATAATATTAATCGATTTTTGAGTCTTTTCCCACAGTTATTCTTCACTATTAATAATGTAAACTAAAAATTTAATATAGCTCCAGAATATCCAGCGGATTTAAATCAGGGCTACGTGTAGGCCAAGGAAAATATATTATAAGATATTCTCTTACTCGTTGGAGGTAATGTGCAGGTGCACCATCATGCAAAAACCAGAAGTACTTTCGTAAATTTAAGGGAATATCTTCAAGAAGCAGTGGCAATAGTATATGATCGGGTTGTCTGTTATCTCGATATAAACCTCGATGCTGCACAGCGACCACAAACATTTTCTTGGGTATATACACATATCATGTTTTTCATTTCAATGTTCGTAAAATTACCATGACGGGGTATTTTAAATATAAAAAACAACAATAAAAACACTACTGCCTAATCTGTAAATTCAGTGGCATTGACAGAAACAATATGGTATTGTAGTGACAGCTGTCTACTTATTATTTTCTACTAAAATCGACTGTTTTCGAAAACGGTTGAGTTTATCGATTTGTAACAAGTATAATACCTTTTCTATTTAGAATTGAAAGTAGTTCAATAGTTTCTTATTCAAATATTCAAAAGTGTAAAATACAAAAAGTTAGACATGCATAGTTTTATATCAACAGTACAGTATAACTAGCGCCCCCTAGTCGTGAGATCAACACTGTTTGCATATTAGTAATTGCCACTTCAAAAAACGTAAGACTACAAATTTTCAAAACAATCGGTAAGACGTTCTTAAATTATAGCAAAAAATCTAAAACATTATTTCAACTTTAACATCCTGTAGAATGGAAAGGAGCAACAATTGAATAAGGCATGTTGGGCTCAATCGCTTTATTTTGACGTTAACAATCTGCCCTTAAGCTATGTACCCTTATTAATGACTTACCCTGTATATTTATAAATCTATGTTTAAGTTAATTTTATAGAAAAAACATGTTGATTTAATTTAGAATTAATTAAAAATTATTTTTAATATTAATACTTACATTCATAACTTTACTATAAATTTATATTTAATTAAATTTATATATTTATTCTGCTAATATAATTTTTATAAATATTTTAGTAGCCACATAAAATTTAAAATAAGTAAACAGAAAAAGTAAATAATAAGTACCTAAACGGTAAAACATATATACAAATTGAATAATGTGCCTTTAAAATATTTTTTTGCAAAACATTGACTTAATGTACAATAAAAAAAAGTATGTCAGAAGTGGGATTCGAACCCACGCCCACAGAGTGGACCAGAACGCTCGAAACCTACTAAGTAGGCAAGGAAACCTTGAGTCTGGCGCCTTAGACCGCTCGGCCATCCTGACATATCGGTATAACTTCCTATGTCCGTATATTAGTTATATTTTGTACTTTGAAAATATACAATGTATACTTAAGTATATTTTTATATATATATACAATATTTTAATAATCTTTCTATATATGTAATAATTTAATATATACTTTTATATATTCAAGTGCTCACAAATGATTGGTGCAGGCTAACTAATGGTTTGAAGACAATTCAAGCTATCTATTGTGATTGCCATGTTTATCTACTTATTTATAGCTTCTTTATTTGTGTTTATACCTATTAAATTTATGAAATAGTCATAAAATTATTTAAGAAAACTTATTTAGTATGTTGTGTACTGCGGTCTATTTATAACATGCTTATCAAGCTAGACAGGCGGGCGGTAGGCTATCGTGTTTAGATTGGTTAAATTAAAAATAAAGTACGTAACTTGTTATTTCATTATCGTAACTTTATCTTTACATGACGAATGCTGTATTAATAACATCATTTGTTGGGTTAAAAAAAGCAGTCTCGATCAATTACATCACATCTTCAGATGAGATTATATATGGAAAGATAGCATAGTGATTACAGCAATTTTGCTATTTATATTACGAGCATAAGTGCCATATGAACTATTTTACACCACCATCTGAAATTCAGAAGTCAGGTAAACAGACAAAGATATTATCTACGCTCAACTTTTTTACATAAAAAATTACTAATTAATCAACATGATTTATTCTCAACACACATCTAGGTCCAAGTGCTAATTAATTGACACTATCATTATGAATATTAATTACACAATTTTGACAGGTTAACTCCAGATTGGGAAGAGATTGCCTTTATATTAACGGTAGTATAAACATCCAATTTGTTTTGTCGTCCTGATGAACTATTCTCGCCGAATATTTTAATTCCAGTTTCCTTTTTATTTTCTTCTGAGGTTTCAATGTACCCCTCTCCAATTGTGTTACTCTCCAATCTACCATGCCTTTTTATCGTTAAAAGTCATGGTAGTATTCGCTAATGTTGACGTTGAAGAACGCTGAAACAGTGTCCAGTATATTGCCTAGAGTTGCATAGTTTAAAAAAATTGGCAAGTTTATAGGTTACTGCCCCAATTGTGTTTGTACTAATCGGTGTATTAACACACTTATTTCTATATGTTACGAAAACGATTATGTGTACAGTTTGGAAGTCTCATTTCAGCATATTTTTAATAGTAGCTATCCATTAAATCGGCACATAATATGTCTCCTATCACTTTTTGTGTTGGTATCCCTAACTCGACTTTGAAGCATCTTCTTTTAACATGTTTATCAATTCTGCTCTTCTACAGGCTATTCTAAAAATCAGTAAAACCTTAAAAATCAAATATTTTGTTGGAAAAGTAAAAAGAATATAGAAAGTCGCCTTTAAATCCAAATATATTTCATTGTCGGCTGTTTGTAAAAATGTTGTTATATGTTCCTTGGTTAAAATTTCATATTTTTTTCGGCTTACATTCCTCCGATTTTCTTTTGATTATGGCAGTAGCATATGTTTTATGTCTACGTTTTTTCTTATTGATGGTTCATGCACATGCACTTTCTTCGATATTTGCAGGCAAATCTTCGTCGGAAAAACTAATTTTTACATAATTTACTTTGATTTTCTGAACTAATTGTAAGTTAATAACAATAACTGTTTGTTGATATATCCTTCGCAGCTGATGATGTCGGTCGGTTGATCGACCAGCCAACTATGCCGTGGAGTGTTACGTTATGAGTAGGCCTGGGCAAAAAATCGATATATCGATGCGAATCGATTTATCGATTCGCCGACACAATCGAGTCGGAATATCGAATCGGATCCAGATATCGCGTCGAATCGAAATATCGAATGTGATCGAGATATCACATCGAATAGAAACGTGAAATCGAATAGGTAGTAAGCCTGAAAATCGGTATATCGATTAAAATCCATTTATCGAAAAAGTCGAATTGGAACATCAATCTAAATCAAATCTGAACATTTATGTGTGGTTTTACATTCTTCGATTTTTTATTTACTTTATCGCGGTCAACTTTATTACATTACATTACAAAATTATTACATATAATAAAATTTTAGTGTTAGGTCAGGCTCATTTATACAAACATACCCGTACTCAGTCTCTTGGAATCTCGAAACACGATACAGTGTCTCACATAATGGTCTACCACCTAGACCTACCTGCCTTGACTGTGTTAAGAATTAATAAATAAATAATTTCTGTATAATAAGGTATAAACAGCAATTATTACAAATAAATTTTCTTCATCTTAGTTATTTTATTATCGGTCAGTGGTTGCGCGGTTTAAGGCGTTAGTACTTGAATCGAGGTGACTAGACGGAGTTGGTTCGAGCCCAGCTGCCGGTAGACCGTATATAAGCTATATTCGAGGAGGGATTGGCACCCTCTCTGTGGGTATGGTAGGGTGGAATAATGTTAGCTTGGGTCAATGTGAGAGATTGATGCCGGTTGATATTTGACCGCCCACCTAATTAATGAGGTTTTCCAGGTTTCCCTCATTTATGCTCTGAATAGTGGTTAGGGCCTACCAACAAAAGTCGTTCCTGGGCGCAAATGCGGCCTGCTTAATAATAATATGCCGCCCCCTCTTCCGCACAAGTCTCCGACTTCTGGGCTAATCCTGTGATTAGAATGAGGGTAGAAATATTATTATTATTATTATTACCTACGCATATAAATAACAAAAAGACATATCGAATCTATATACAATTTTTTTCCACGTCTAACTGTTGATTCAAATAAACTTGACTCGACAATTAAATGTACTGATTTAATTTAGTTAGTTTTTTTACAATATAAGGGAAATATTTTATGGAAGTCTAATTAGTTTGCTTGCAAAGTCAAAAATGTGTGGATTAAGTTTTATTGAAGCATACAACTGCGTGCTTTTTTTATAAAATGCGTGCAATAAATATATATCGCAACGAAATTATGGTATTGAAATGAATGTCATATATTATTTAGATATAGTTGTCATATACCTGTACATAGTAAATTTTAAATATTAGTACAATGTGTACTAAATTCAAGTATTCAGTAAATCAAATAAGATTCATATAAATAAACATTGAAAGAAGAAAATTTACAAAGAAACACTATACTTTAAACTATAACGTCCTTTTCATGGACATTTTCTTCGGCACTTTTCGTATATAAACTTTCCCTTCTTAAAATTGACTGCGGACTACTACCCTTAAATATTTAAACGCGTTTCACCCCCTAGTCCGTATACAGTCGACTTCATCCTACGTTGCGAATAAAAAGATATGCCAACTCTTTTGAAGGTAATCGCATTGGGGGAGACATCTAGCGCCCGATAAGATGTACTCCAGAAAAGTTTCTCGATTTTAAATTGACTCTGGCGTCGCATACGGAGGTATATCTCGTGTGTTTTTCCCACGATATGAAGTGGGACGGTTTTGCTTTGGTAATGCTACTTTGGTAGAGGAAATTTGCCCTTACCGAATAGATATAAATACAGTGTGCGCCAGTGTAAGCGTATAAATTATTTACCTGGTTATAGATTCGACCAAAATGGTACTCTAATGATTTTTTTTATAACACACGTTTGCTGGGATGCAGAGTGTAATACCTGTTTTTCGCCATGTTTTCAAAGTCCTTCAAGGAACCGAATCGATTTTTGTCTGTGTATTACTCTACTTAAAAATGACATAGATATATGCTCCAAAGACTTGGAGATCATAATGTACAAGAAGAAATGCAAATTGTTCAATATTTGTCACATTTATGTTCAATGACCACAATTATGCAATTTTAAATGTAACACCCTGTACAATAGTGATGGTTTAAAGTGCGTCTGCACTTGGTTGAAAATATTTTAGCCCACTTGATGGATTAGACTTTATTTCTGTCACTCCTCTTTATTTTTAACTTTATTGAAACTTTTGTAGCATTTTCTTAACGACTGAAAGATAATCTAAAAATGTGGTACTCTTATTGTAAAACTAAAACACTTATTTAATGACATACAATCACTTTTTTACGCATTCTTATTTATTCGAATCAAGACATCAGTCATCATTTTAAAGATTTTGTTTGAATTAAAACCATTTAGATTAAAAAGGTACATTTTTTAGTAACAGAAATGTAATTTATTCGTTTGAATCTAATTATTAATTATTTCTTATAATTGATCCACTTTCTTTTTGAGGGTGTTATAAAACCACTGATATACACAGTAAACAAATTAATACACCCAAGCAGATTAACACAATAGTGTAAATCTCAGTATAGATATTGTCACGGATTTCCCAATCCGTCTTTTTCTTACTTCCAGAAAAACAATCCGTTAATTAATCACTTCTTTATTAACTGCTCAGTACACTACTGACTACTAATTACAGGTCAACTAAACACTTATTTAATTAATCGCTATCTAAATCGCTTTGATCTCTCTAACTAAACACTTCACTTCAACACTGTAATACAAGACTAACTAACTCGGCCGTTTATTCTTCTTTTATAGACCCAACGAATATTCCAGGTATATTCCAGTATCTCTAGATCCATTTTCTCGTACGACTCGAATGCTTCTCGTCGATTCCCGATTTTTCCAGTCCCATCTCGATCAGCGGCATTCTGTTTGTTTAACAGAATCGTGTAGGGGCGATCGGGGCAATCTTAGCATTTCGCGATACCACCGTCGTCGGTTTGTGAGTGAGTGGGGCAAGTTCCGTAACAATATGTTAAATTCTGATATAAATCAATTACTATAAGTGTAGATTTTCAAAGTATCTATAGGTCTAAATCACTGCACCGTCTGATGTTAATTCGAGAAAAGTGTGTTTATGATATACCTACCATCCTGTTGAATTAACATACTGTACAAATTCATAAGGCTCTGTGTATACTAGGACTGTTAAATCAGTGACATTATCATCTCTAAATTTTAGTTGGTAAGAGTGGTAATGACTATTAAAAATTATTGTTTTCCAGCACTTTGTAATAACAAGAAATAAACCATCTATTCAAGCAATGTCGAAAATTTCGTGGAAATTAGGAACATTTTTAAATACATATATTAATATAAATAAATAAGTTATTTCTATAAAGATAGCCACATTTAATCCAACTAGCATTTTCGAGAACTACATCATCAAGGACAACAGCATGTATCAAATAAAACATATAAACATTTTATACCACATTTTTTTACTGTTTTTAAAATAGTAGCGTGTGAAGTCGATTTCTTGCTTTGGACCCGCACTTAAAATTAATTGAATACGTATGGATTGCTATTATCTCCATGAATACCATAGAAATTTAAAAGAGCTCCACTGTCCTATTTCAAAGTATATCAATATCTTCTCTTACCACAAGATATTTAAAATTTAGTTTTCTAACTGTCGTTCATTTATCATAGTATTTTCTTTTCGATGCACTTTATGACAGAATCTAATGATTTAAAACTTAAATTATATTGCTTTGATTTTAAAGTACAAGAAACAACTATAAAAGTACATGTTTAACATTGGCGCCTTCCCCAAATTCTATAATTAAAAGAAAAATAAATAGTACAAATTTTAGTTTATTTCAAATAAGTACACTGTAATCAAGTTAAAATCTACGTTTGTTTTTACTTTAATGATTAAACCCGTATTTTTATGAAAGCAATTTTTTATTTTATAATATACCGAATTAAAGAGATTAGTTATTTGGTCTTTAAGGACGAAAATTCCATAATTTTTAACTATTGATTTTATTTTGTTAAATTAATCATTTGGACTGAGAATGTTAACTCATTAAATTATTATCATTTGGTCTTTAAAAGACTGTTGTAATACTACTCTAAACTGCAAAATGGGGTACTCTATCATCTGTTTTCTTTGTATGTAGGAAATATCAGGGAATCTGTTCCAAACCGAATATTTATGTTGTCGTCCAACTTTCATCCATAAATTTTCCTGTGGTTCAATCAGCGATTTACATACGGTAACGATATTTACAACGAGTAAACTTTCATGATTCCGTATTATAACTTTAAAATATACTTGGCAGAAGATTTCCGGTATACTAAACGTGTATCGCTCTAATTGACTAATAAAAAACACATTTTTTACATAACCATTCAATTTTACCGTTCGATCAATTAATACTGTACACATAATTTGTATTTTGGTGTATTATGTGGAAATTTTCTTCTGAAATGATCAATGGGTATCTATTACTCAGAGATTATTTAGAAATGCATTGAATCTTTAACGGTACTAACCAATGTTATTATTTTATTCTAGGTTGTTTAGGTTGTAAATGTATGGAACGGATACACTATTCTTTTTCAGTACCACCAACAATAAGTCTATTGTGAATCTCTGTGATTTAGTACACTACGGTATACGAGGCGCACACAATGATCTTATAAAATCGTATTTAAGAAACATATAATTTGTTAATTTTCTTGCATCATATTCCAATGTTTTAGTTATTATTCCTGGTATTCCTCAAGGGAGCGATTTGGGTCCTCTCTTATTTACATTATGTACAAATGATAAGAAATAGTTACAGCTACCGAGATTTATATTTTTAAAGTCTTTATCATACAGGCATTAAGTTGTAAGGCTAAGCCGGCCACTGGTAAACTAAAAAGCCAAATATGTTTCAAGGACACTATTTTAAGAGGTCCTTACTAGTGTCCATCACATTACATTTTTATTAAACTATAGATATTAAGTACTTTAAAAGTTATTCAAGAAAAACGATTTCCAGCGGCGACCTTCAAGGACACATATCTCCGAAGGGAGGACCTGTAAGAAAAAATGTTGTAGGAACTTATCGCCTTATTTTTTCATGTTCTATCTGCACCCGAGAGATTTTCCATATTCTTCACGATCAGGAATTCTGTAGTATTTCAAAAAATTATTAGGTAATAAATGCCTTCTCAAATCAGTCCTCATTAAATCACAAAACATGCGTTTTAGATCAGCTCTAATTAGCCAGATAAACTTCGTTTTTGCGTTTGAGTGGCGTGTAGAATTATTCTACACTGCATTAAATCGCGAAGTGCTTTGTGTAAATAATAATGTTTGTTAATCGTGTAATGAAATGCGCATTTTAAATGGGACGTGTATTATTGACTGATTAATATCGGCACATTTACGTATTTTATTCCGTATAATGTGTACGGGAACTGCCAACGTTTATGATTATTAACATTTGATTTTGTTGAGGTCATAATTATTCATGATTTTCTTTTTGGAACTGATAATTTCGGTTCGTTTCTCTACCGTTTATGATTTTAGAGATACCTAAACACATTAATTATTTGCTAAAGTATTGATAAATTTCTTTTTGTAAGTACTCAAACAAATATGAAAATTATATTGGTGTATGTTTTATTTATTTGTAAGTACGATCGGTACCATTATTTATGAAGAAAGATAAGAGTAGCAAAATTTATTCACATTTTAGTGCCGTATATTTTTTTATATAGAATGGGCCGCACTACCCAGTTCCAAGCAACATACAATTACACATACATACGTTTACCTACTTTCAATCTAGTAGGGCGGTTCCGATTTTATTAAAATTTTGTCAAGGGTTCGTGAGATACCGCTGTCTTAATATTGTAAGGTTCTATGTTATGTATTTGGCACTATATGTCTGTAATTTCACATAACTTTACGGTGGCAAGTTTGAACCGCGTAACATACAAATTTTGTGAATGAAGTAAGTACACTCTGTATTATTAAAGAAATAAACTTGGATATAATTCCATATTATATTATATAACAAATTTACAACTATCGTGGTAAATTTCCCACACTATAATTCGTATTGACTTACATTATCAGTATAAAAACATAAATAATTAACAATATGCACATGTTAAGAAAAATGTGTATAGGTACCAAAGAGAAGAAGAGAAGAAGAATTCAAATATTCTTATTTTGCTTAATCTATTTTTGTAGCTATATAGATGAATTTGAAAAGAAAGAAACTTTACTTTTAATGTCATGAAAAAGTTGCTCTGGTTAAAAATTCACCTTGGGTTAAAATATACGAAAATACAGGTTTAGTTATGTTAACATATGCAGGATGATTGGAGGGGAACATCTCTAGCATTATCCGAGATTCTTTTACCTGCCCTGATTGTTTTCGGGCTAAGCTCTGTGGGGACAGACTCCCTATCGGTGTCTCTGGGCCCGCCCATATACTGCTTTCGGTTCATATTTTTGGTATTACGACTGCTACGATCGGAACCGTTCCTCGGACCATGGTGGTCCTCCGAGGCGTTCCATAGCCGCCGCTGTAACAGGTTGCATGCGACTGGTAGCTACCAGTTACCGAGGTCAAGGCACAACAAACCGGAAAATCACCATGTATCAAATTACAGCACTGGCCGCGAAAGTCTAAGAACCACTATAAAAAGCCTAATAAACATATGATCGAATATCAACGGTATTAAGTTTTTGTTCACTTTTGTCCTCTAAACACCCCTTTCGAATGTTGGGGTTCCCCTCAATCACCCTGTATATATGAATTATTATAAATTTAAATTGGCAGCAGCTGCAAGTGCACACAAACATAATCTGATATTCTCTTTTCGAATATTCCACATTCCTCCTTCCTTCTCCTTATTAATGAAGTGTACATGTTTGTATAACACACCTTAACACAATTAAAACGCATTAGGTTAGAATATTGATGTGCGTCTGTGCATGTGCACAGTTCGGTTACAAGAAACATATAATAAATGATGTAAAATTTCAAAATAAATTGAGTAAAACTAAATAGTTCCAAAGTAGTACATTGTTTTACTACATTAGTAAAATTATCATAGACCTTATAAATCATGGACGCGCCCATAACCGTTTTCTGCCTATACAAATCGTTGATGCTCAGATGTGTGCGACGGAGATAGAGCTAGTCCGGGCAAAAACCCACAGGTCATTGGCCGAAAAAAAAAAACGAAAACCGTAAATGACAGAAGTATGACAGACCGAATTATATTGGATATTTACTCATTTATTCAGAAATTTAATTTATAATTACATTTTGATAATAACAATTTGTAAGGAAGGTTTTCATTATTTAGGAAAGGTTTTGTCAGGTTATGTTTATATATTTTTCTGTCATAGAACATCTGTTCTTGCCACTAAATAACATAAAACATGGAAATTTCCACCCATTTTTATCATCGTTAAGTTGTAATGTAATTAGACACTCGCCCGCTTTGAAAGGTGTATATAAATAAATAAATTATCGAAAAGGATGTTCTACAAATACAATTAACACCATTCCTTCGCACAAACCGACAGAGGAGCTCATCCCCTTAAGACCTACGGCAAACCCCTAGACGCGCCACCCTTAAACTTTATCCAAAACTTTCTTACTCGTCGGAGCGCGGCCTCGTTGCGTGTCTTGCCTGGGTGGGTCACCTGTACTCTCTTCGGAGAGTGCCATTATTTCTTTTGCCCGGCCACTTGGGCCCAGGACATAACTTTGTCGCGTACAAGAACTCACAATTCAATTTGGGGAACAATAATATTTAATTCGACGAGCAAAGGAGGTTTTTCGTCCCTTTTGACTAGTGTTTTTTCTTTTTTCTATTATTTTTTCGTGCGAACTCTGCTGGGATTTAATGCAGAACAAAAGGTAAAATCCAATTGTGTTAACTTATAACTTACGTCTGATTCTTTGTCGGAAACCATTCAGAAATAAATCGTCAATTTGGAGTGTTTTTGTGAACCGTATGAGCGGTCCCCAATAGCTATTTTTTATTTCAAATTGTGAAATCTTGCTTTTTTATTTGAAAATTGATGTAAAAATATATATGGATCAAATTTTAACATGCTGTAGGCATCGTCCAGAGATATTCTATTATGTTGGGTCACTCTTTGATATGCCGTCGTTTTTTGCAGCAGGTCGTAAATTACCTAAGCAGGTGAGTTACCAGCTGAATACTAAACAAGATAACTCTTCTATGAGGATTAGTTATAGTATGCAGGGTAAACCTGAAATAAGTACAAATATTTTAACTGCAGGTATAGTTCGTCCTATAGATGAGTCTAGTGAAAGTCATTTTTAAAATGACTCACTCACTCACATTTTGAGGACCCCTGACGAGATAGAACGCTGACGAACGTAATAAACCATATGATATGCTGAAAGAAAAATTGACATATCCCCTTTACTTTCACGTAAATTATGTATTTAAGATCGTTTCTAATTGTTCTAGTATTTGTTTTAAGTGATAAGTAGAGTCAAATAACGTAGGTAGGTAGCTACGCAGTAATATTAACCCAAATTTTATCTCACCTTACTATCGTAAACCATTAAAAAAATCTTTAATTTCTGTAAGTTCAATATTACCAAATGAGCTATTTAGAAAATTACTTTGTTCAATGATTCCAAAACTACTTGCCGTACTTGTTGAAAAACCAAGTATTTAAAGAGTTATCTACATTTCAAAGGTTAATACCATTCTACCACTGTTGGATAGAGACAGAGATTATTCCCTTTTGTTTTATGAAGAATAACAAACAACTATAATTTTCACACACCACTTTATTTTTAATTTTCTGCTACAATTATTTTTTCTCTTCGATCCCGTCACATAACTTCAAACAATTTAGGAAGTTGCACATTTTTTATTATTTTATTAAATTCATCACATTGTAAAAATTCAATTGCCACATAAATTTTATATTTTTTACTAATAGTTTTTCTGTATAAGATACAGAAATTCAAAATAATTTTCTCGGCACTACAACGCAATCGTAAACAAAGACGTCACGATCCGGTCACAGATTATTCAAGATTATGTGTAAGGTTGTGGTGTCATAAGCACAGGTGTTACGGGCCGGGTGGTGGTAAGTAGGCATAATGTCCCGTACGGATAGCGGTGCAGGAACTGCATGTTAAGGTACAAGTGAAAATTAAATATGTAATATTTGTGGTAAGGCAATGCCTAACATATAAATCGTATTTAAATCGTTTTATTATTTGCACGGACAGCCAGCGAGGTCGACAAAGAGGTTATGTTGATACCGGTGCAGGGACTACAAGGCAAAGTACAAGTGAAAATAAAACATGTATTTAAATCGTTTCATTATTTTCGCAGTCTTTTTCTTGTAAGTATCATGTGTATTTAATTAATATTTTTGGTGAAATACATACTTAAACAGTGAAATGGTTGGCATGGAGTGCAGTGGTGATGATAACCATAGAATTATGATAAATCGTTTGGAGTGTAGTAAAAATAGATAATGATCAAATTCTGGATAACTGTACTCGTCATCAGGCACACTACAGCATCATCCTCATATTCTAACGCTCCAATGCAGGACAGTGTACTTCCACTAGTAGAGAATCTGTTTTATGTGCTCAATTCAGTTTCATGTACTTACATACACTGAAAAACCATTATCACTGCTCAATATCAACTTCAACTATATGAAGATTTTTTGTTGTTATTAGTATTTGAATCTATATTGACATAAAATAAATTTCTTTAATCAGTTTAGACATTTAATAGACTACTGAGGTTATAATTATTAAAATGGATTTTACAATATTACTTTATATTCTCAGAAATTTTGTAACCTGCCAAGGTTTTTTTAAACGTGTGTATCATTGTTGAAATTTCCCTTTGGACCAATGAGTGGGAATAAAATTGCAAAGCTAGGCTATTACCGCAGTTTTCTCCTACAACTTTTATCTAAATCCGCAGCCTTAATGTAGAAACTTTTTCATTAAAAGTCCAAATTGTATAAAGTACCTTTTATATTATACTGGATGTCTAGGGAAGTTGGACAAAACTGTGTCGAATAATACCTAATAATTTATAAATAGCTGATGGTATACAGGGTCCATTTATAAGACTCTGCTAGTTCATAAATACCACAAATAAAACATTTTTGGAAGATCGAAAGCATGTATGATAATAATATAGAGTACGTTGTATCGCCCTGTATAATGTTAAAATTTATGACATTCTTAAATGTGTATTTTAATTTCAAAATGTCATAAACTTTAACATTATGCAGGGCGATACAACTTTCTTTCTAAATTAAAGATACGAACGTCATGAATAAATATAGGTCTACACAACTCCTGGGAACAACATTGAATATACAATATATAATATCTTACAATTTTCTTCTACCCTAGAGTTACCCCACAACACATTATATAGTTATTTATGCAACAAGTACAAAAGTAAGTGTTGTCATGATGACAAAACGCTCTGTAGTAGAATGACAAATGACTGCAATAAACATTTTATTGCACTAGTGCAATAAAGAACCACTGAATATAGTTCAATAAAGTTTTGTTTTTGTATGAACGTAGAAAAATTAATTAATTGACGATTATAAACTAGAACATACGTTAAGAAGTGTGTTTAATGGCATCGAGTGCTTAATTTTATGTGTCTTGTAACTTTTTTCGTTAGTGCTAGTTTTAGAGTAGCCCCTTTTACATTTTCCTAATTAACCCCTTTCTGTGCAAACTTTTTGCTTTCAGAATCTCGTCCGACATCTTGCAACCACTCGTGTAAAACTTTGCCCTCGCAACTTTCGGTGCGCTGAAACGTGCAGGTCCAGATTACATTACACTAAAAAGTCCCTTTCACATTATACCGATTTAATACACTAGGTTGGGTATTAAAGATAACGTCGCGCGCCATCATTTATCACTATATATCATTTAGCCTTTCCATGGGTAACTTGATTAGCCCCATAATCCGCAGCCTTCCAGAAACTTATTAGGGGTGTCTAGCTAAATGCGGACCTTAATCAAACACGGGGCCTAGAGCGTGCTACAGGGAAACCATTTCCAAATAATGGTTGTCCGACCACCGCTGAGTGGGATTGCCAGCCGCTTGAGAGCCTACGTTTGAGAATGAACTTTAATCTTCATAAGATAGACGGTATAAGCGTTAAAACCTGCACCTTTCCCCAGATGGATTCCGAAAAGTGGTCTAGTTAATTTAGTAAGTACAGGGTGACTTCTTAACATATACGCATAAACTTGTGAAGTTATAGATAATGACAAATATTGAAAGAAACGTATCAGGTGAATGTTTGGTATTTGTAGCAGTAAAGGGAATATAAAAAATGGCATAAGAAATAACTGCCATAAATACATCGTCAGTTTGGAACAAGACTGTCATAACTCAAAAAATGTAAATTTTCAGGAGAGCTCGATAAAGTTTTATAAATAATCTTACTCTAAATATTGGAATGTTAAAATGTTTGTGTGGATAGTTCTTAATATTTTTAATAAAATTTTTTGTTTACTTTGGTTTTTGGCACATTGTTATTGTTATTTTTGTTAAATAATTCCGAGTTGTGACTCTCTTTCACATATTTTTTAACAAGTTTTTCAACATGAGTTTAGGTAATAAAATGAAATACATGTATAATAAACTAAATTATTTTATTAAAGTAGACTAAAACAATACAATTTTAAAGATTATTATAAAAATATTTATAATACTGCGTAAAATATTACGGTGTATTGTATGAAATGGGAACAAAAAGGGACTTAGCTTATGAGAATGACTGGTCTATTTGAAGATGTGAAAGTTTTGCATATAAATACACATAAAGAAACTAGTTTCTTATTGATATTATTTCGACTTGTGACACTCTTTTCCAAAATTTGCTCATCTCATCTCATTAAACGTCACAGCGCGACTAATTGTGACAGTTTTGTCTAAAGCACAAAACCAATGTTAGAGATGTGATATTACAACGCAGCGCCATTCGACGGTTATTAAGCAAAGTTCACTTGTAACTCTTTTACACATAAAAAATATGCAAAATTTGGAGTTGATACAACACTAAATTTCGAATAATGAAAATTTTGAGTTAGGACTGTCTTATTCCAAACTGACGACATTAAAGGCTTCCAAGTGTGCGAATTCGAGAATCGTAATGCACGATGCGTGGTTTGTGAGGAATTCGTAGAGAAAACACCACATTTCCACATAAAGGTTTTTTAATAACAACAAAAAAACGAGATAAATAAAATGTTTAACAAAAAATGAAGAAAACAATTATTACAATAAATATTAAATGAACCACTTTATGAACCTTCAATTGACACGCGATGCACTAAAATACTGGGAGTAGCCTTAAGAACCGGATTTTTGAATTTACTCTAATTCTCAGCAATTACTATTTATTTACCCCGGTATGTGTGCCATCTGGACGCAAAAACTGAACGGAACATTGGCTAATTGCTATATTTTAGGGTCTCGTCCCTGGCTCCATACAAATTTAAGACATTTTACACTATCTACCTTTGTTTTCCAGAATTCGTACGCCTCTTATCGAATATTATCTTGTACCAAAAGGGCAGCATATGGCCCAGAGAGGTTTTTAGTTCTATTTCTCTGTAAACCGAAGTTACTTTGACGCAAACAATAAATTAACCGTTTGAGTGACCTTTTGACGACAAACTGACCTCTTAAATTGTCAACTTTTACTTACATATTTCAACTCTTACAAATTATGACTAGAAAGTCTGGTTCTCTTGTTAAACCGATAAGCCGCTTTGGCTGTATTACAATAGTGTGTAGGGTCTTGTTCGTTTAAAATACATTCATTAAAACCCTACATATTATACACGAATTCCATACAAATCGCACATCACGAATCGCAAATTCACGCATAGTATGTTGCAAGCATTAGATACTAGTATTCGCTCAATCTCGCCAATAATAATTCAAAAATAAGTATTAATGTAAATGTGACTGTTTGGAAAGAAATACAGACGCTAGATACATATTTTGATTAAATGTTGGGATGTTATTATGTAATTTCAAATTATTATTTCTCAGCAAAGACCACGAGGAGGTAGGATCGTTCTCTGCTAGAATGGTGGGATTAGGATTGGGTAGGGTAAGGGTACATAACGGAAAGAAACTAATCACTAATAAGTTACAATATATCTCTCTAAAACGAAAAAAAAATAACATAAAACAATTATATAACTAACACAAATGTTTCTGCATCTTGTCCGTTTTGAACTCGTAAATTATTGGCAGCAACTATGATACGTTTCCGTAAATTATCAATAGTATGTATCAACTTCTGTGCGAAACGCTTTATTTTTAAAATATCTCCACAAAAAGAAGTCCAAATGAATGAAAGTCGGGAGATCGTGGCGGCCATGGTACCGGTCCTCCTTGGTTTTAATGCTCGGACACGCTGTACATGGTACGGATACAATTGAGCCTCTAGCATGATACGAGTTGGTAGACGAGAGACAGCCAAGTTTGTTACTTACCATTCATAAAAGCTAGGTCATGGTTAGGTGTAAATTTTTATTTACGTATATTTACAAATATCAAGCAAGCACTAGATACACAAACGTATTAGCGCACTATCTACAATACTAAGAATAATATTACTTTTTGGGTTAACAGCAGCAGCTGATCGATTGCCATGTTGTCGTGCGTTAAAGTTTTAAGGATTTTGGGAAACAATTTTTTACTTAATTAGGTAATACCGGTATAAAAAACAAATTACGTTACAAGAGCTTTTATTTATCTAACCTTAGTTGTACATTAGCTTGTAATTTCGTTGCAGTTGTAATTTTATTTTTGAAATTTATTTGTAGATAAGCTATTAATTTTAGACATTTTTTCATAATAGTTTCTTGTTGTGTTTGGTCGGATCTACAAGCTTCATTAGTATGTGCCTTTCGTCTGCGTCATACTTGTATTTAATGCAAGCATTACTTAAAGTAATGGCGTCTAGACGTTCGCACCGTAATTTAATAGAAACCAAGTCGTTAATTCAAATACACGTTTAATATCCACCAACTACTTAAGATAACCACATTAATTATGTAGTTTCATATGTATTAAACTTGGTTTCGTCTGAAATTATGGTTTATTACTGCCACAGGATTCCATTAAGGCACGAGTTAAGTAGTTTTGTGAAACAGGTAAGACATTTGTACGCGAAGCTGAGTAGAGGGTAACAAACCATGAACAAAATTGGGACTAGCTTGTTAGTAATAGCATAAATCTTCTTCTATTTTTCATCATTTACATCAAAATGTAAATTTATTAGTTACAGCTTGGCCTGAGCAACAAACTTTTACTTTACTTGCATTTTTTTTCTTAGAAACTAAACTAAAGTTTGTCGTGTAGTGCACAACATCGCCTAGTTCTCTTCTAGAATTCCAATTTGAAAGTGACGGAATTAACTAGTTTCCTAACTATATGCTCAACCCGTCCCATCTACCCAATCATCGAACGTTTTGCATAACTACGTTTTGTAGAATATTGTTAGAATGTCCTATAATATAGAGAATTTCAAACATGTTCTCCATGTAAATACTTAACTGGTTTTATTCATTTATTTTATTTTTCTAAACCTTAAATCATCAAACGAATCCAGACGGGTTCCAAACTGTCAAAAACGTTCGTCTAACTACATGCTTAGTGCATGATGTCAAAAGTGAACTTAAAGATATATAGAAGGTTTTCATTAAACCAGATTAGTAAATTTGGCTAGATTAATTTTTTTTATATAATTATTGAATACAGCTTTGTATGTGGAATTGTTCATTAGCACACCTAGATGTTTGGTATCAGAGCGCATTCATTGATAGGAATTGTAGGAGATTTGATTTATATTAGCGTAAAATACCTTTCTAATACAGTAAAAAAAGTTACAAAAGCTATTAATAAAGAATATGTGGGTAGATATTGTGTGTGTAAATCAACGCTAGTCGGGGCTAGTAGTTTAGTAGTTAGTTTCACACGATATTGTTAACACCTAAAAAATATATAAAAAAGATATTATTACACTAATAATATGTAATATATTAATTTGAGGGTAAAGTTTGTGAAATTATCATACCAAAATTTGTTAACAGAAGAAGAGAATGCGGTAGTATACGTGAGTAGATATTTTTTGCGTAAATACCTTATAAAACATCTGTAATATCTGTAATGTACCTAATTCGAAGCACTACATTATTTTCTAAACTAAAATCTTGAAAGCCGTAAAAGGTCATTTAGTGGTGTAACAGTGCCTCCGAAACATTATTTATATCTCAATCTATATTTGCCGTGGCGTTGGTAGATGCATGTTATTTTCATATGTAGTACCCATGCCCATGCTTGGTGAATTATCCTTCTCCATGTGTCAATTTGTAGTTACTGTAGGTATTTCTCCACCTCTGCTTTCCATCTTGACTTCGGTTGCCCTCTCCTTTTCTTATCCCCAATTGTTCATGTCATTACCATTTTTGATGTCCTTATATTTAGCATCCTCTCAATATGCACTAGTCATCTTAACCTCTATGTTTTTACCCCGCTTACTATGCTCGCCTCTTTGTATAAACATTTATGTCCTCATTCGTTCTCTTTTCTTCACAAATTTTCTTCAATATTTTCTTCTCCCACACTTCCAGTCTTGTTTGTTCTGCTTTATTCAACGTCCATGTTTCACTGATATACGTCACTACTGGTCTTACCACTGTCATATGGTCTTATCTTTGTTTACTAGAAATATTTTTGTTCCTCATTATTATGTACACATTTATTTCCTGACATTATTCTGGCTTCAATTTTTTCTCCTATTTTCGGTTGGCTGCCAAACATATTTCCTAAATATGTGACCTATTCTACTTCTTCGAACCTGCATATTTTTCCTTGATTTGTGTCTGTTTTCAAAAACTTTTTGATATTCTTCTTCCGTCCATTCCATGTACTTAGTTTTTTTCTCGTTAATATACAGCCCTCTTTTAACTGACTGTTCATCTATTCTCTTTATTACCTCTTTTAGTTCTGTTCTATTTCTTGCTAGCTCTACGAGACCATCTGCAAATGCATTTTATAGTATATAATGCCTGATCTATTGGCTACTGCATCTCTTATGATTTTTTCTAGTCTAAGTTGAATAACACTGATGATAATGGATCTCCTTACGTTTCTTTCTTTAAAGTCCGTGGTTCTATTATTTACTTTTACTTTATTCTCAGCCTTTTTCAGTGTTAGGTATATCGTGTTTCTTATTTTCCTTCTGACATCCAATTGTTCTAAAACCTTATATAATTAATTTCTGTTTATTTTGTCATAGGCTTATTTATAATCTACAAATAAACCATATTCGATGCCTTCAGTCTGAATTTCGCGCAGCGTGAAACCCTGATCTACTGTCCTTCTTTCTTGTCTAAAGCCACCTCTGCTACCAATCTGTTTGTTTTTTATATAGGTACGTGCTATTCCCCTGTAGTTCTCCATTCCCCTCTATCTTGTAGGACAAATTACCGCTGCCATTCAATCCTCTGGCAATTTTTCCTTTTCCCAAACCATTTCGAATAGTTTCTGCAATTGATCTATTAGTTACTCCATATTTAAATAGTTCAGCTGTGACTTCTTGAGCTCTTATTTTTCAGTTTTGAAATTATTTCTTTAATTTCTTCTTTACTTGGCGTTGGTGCAGTATTACCTTCTGTATTGCTATTGCCTTCTTCCGTTTTATTGATTTCGTCACCATTTAATAACTCAAAATTTGCAATGTTAAAATCAGCAAATATCACTAAAAGTAAGCGATCTATACTTCAAATCCTTAATTAGTAATAAAAACTCCAGTCGAAAAAATGTCCTCTCAAATTTTCTTTTGCTGAACTCTGCATTAATTTATATATCCATCGCAGGCGATTTTGCGAGATGCGTATCAAGCTTGTTCTAATTAAAAGTTTAACAAACTCGGAACAGATTATTAATTAGTCCTACTGAAATTGCACTTTTGAAAAATATGGATGGAGCAAAGTTTGTTTAATTTAGCTTTTATTGCCATTAATAATGAATTATGGAAGACTCCATCATGCAGAGAACTAATCCCGCTCTGAAAGAGGTACTGTTACAGTTTGTTTGTAATAAGCGAATGACATCTGCACTTTATTGATGTCGTATATCAAATTGTGGGAGTTAGCCTTAATTGTCGTTTTACAAGTGCATAATTTTATTTAAAAAGAGGTTACAGCTGGTTTTACAATCTCTGTTGACTTTTTTAGTTAAATAATCGTTACCCAAAAACTAGCCTTTAAATGAAATGAAGTCAAATGTTTCATAATGTCAATTTTGTGCCTCAGTAATGCAGTTAAATTTTAGTGTTTCATTTTGCCATGATCAGGTTTGAGTTAGGTCGCATTTCTTGTGGATTTCACAAACAAGTTTTATGAAGTATAGGGGGCTTTTGTAAAGTACTTCTACATTTTTTGTTCGTAATATTGAGGAATAATTTGCCTGCCATATGTCCTGGTACTGTCGTGCTTATAATAACATGATCGATCGATCAATAGGGTATTTGTCAAGCAGAGGTCAAAAATCCAAGGCTGTGTTATGTGGCCAAAAATAAAGGTTTTTGTGTTCTAATATAAATGTGGGGACAGCCATTGTCTTGCTATAGCATATCAAAAATTAGAAGCAATTTTTAATGGTTAATTTCTAAACCGCTTGACAGTTTAACCAAATTTGTTGTGCATATTTAGTACGACAATCGATTATTATTTGCCAAAAAAATATATATCACCCTGTATAATATTACAAATGAAATAGGACATAACATGCGCCATTGTATTATCTTCTATTTCTTTACACTTTTCTCTTATCTTATGCGGTTTATAAAATAAAACCCTACGTTTATAACAAGAAACCCTTAATTTTGGCTATAGCCAGGAAGTTTAACCCTTACTTAAGAAACACCCTGTATATTTGTTTAGTAAATGGCAGATAAAATAAATTATTTCCGAAAAAATCCCCGTTTCATAAAAATAGAGTATCATAGAGCAAGTTTTAATAGAAACAAAGAAAGGGAGACCGTGTATAGAAAAGATGTATACATGAAACCGGAATATACTCTCAATCCTCCAGATTTTCCAGAAAATTCTAAGGGAAACCAAATTATTACGAAACATATCGTACACACGCCCGTCCTCTTTATACCCTCCGAGTTTCAGTTAAATGCCGTTACTCTTCAGACACAAGCAACCAGATATCGTCCCCGAACTCGACTCCAATGCACGTTAACTTGCTGATGTATGCAGATGAGGCTAATACACGCTCGGTTTCCTCCCTTAGGGCTGTTTTTAGAGCGTCGCATGGATGGCTGTATAAACATTTTTGTACGTCTCGGTCCCCGCATACATAATAAATCAGGCGCCGGTTTGTGCCGGCTAGTAATTTTCCTAATTTGTTTGTTGATTGAGATAGTTTGCCGATGATACTGTCCGTGCTGTGACAAAAGTTAGTTGCTCTTACAGGGTGTCCGGAAATTATGCGTCAAGACTTCCTCACAAGAAAAAAATTCTTTTGACGCCCTGTATCTCCGTTGATATTGAGTTTTCGAAAAATTGTTTTAGGACTTTGTGATTCTATTTTTTTTGTCAGGAATCACCTCCTGAAATCTTGACGCATAATTTCCGGACACACTGTATAAACAACGCAGCGAAATGCACGGCTTGACCAGAATCATCTAAAACACTGGGTGATTCTTAACCCATTACGCATTTACTTGGGAAATTATTCGCGAAATTCACAAACCATTAGATGGCTCTGTAAAATATAAAATGCCGGAAATAAGGGTGTTCAACAATTTGTTTACAAATACCACTAAAGATTATAAAGCTTTTAGTTGCCATGGATGGTGTAATTTTTAGAAGAATGTGTATTTTAGGGTTTATTAAAAGGATTATTAAGTATTTCTGGGTGATTCCACGGCATTCGTCGACGATTATTTGACGCTAATCTTGCAGCGACGCAGCCTGTGTTTTATAAATTTTACTTTTTAGGTATCCCCACAAAAAAAATCAAGGGCGATAAATCCGGTGATCGTGGAGACCACTTAATGCTGCCTCTTCTCCCAATCCAATTCCATGGAAAATGTTGGTCCAAATACCGACGGACAATTAACGCATAATGCGGAGGAGCGCCGTCCTCTTGACAGATCAAATGATCCTCATCATACTCTGGAACATTTTCAATAATATCAGTCAAGGCGGGGTCAATAGCGTCTTCCAGTAATTGCAAATACATTTGACCAGTCAAATTACCAGGTAGAAAAAAAGACCCACCAGTCGGTCACCGAAAATTCCAGCCTAAACATTTTTCCGGTTGCTGTGTATGCACCTCGTGAAAAACTCTTGGGTTTGAATCTGACCAATAGCGGCAATTGTGACGATTTACCGTCCCGTTCAAGAAAAAACTGCATTCATCAGAAAAACAGATGTTAAAAAGGAACTGTGGATCGTTCCCTGCTCGCTCACTCATTATTTCGCAAAATTGCAAACGGCGGTCATAATCATCCTCATGAAGAATACGAATATCTAAACACCGCCAGGTAAAAGTATTCAATATTTGAGCACTGATACCGTACTCATGAATATAACATATTCGAGTAATACCCAGCTCTGTTCATTAAATTATGTATTCTACTCAGAAAAACGTTATAATAGCTGTATGACCAAGTCCACCCCACAAAACCCACTCAATGTTGGCACAGAAGATTCTCCGCAAATTTGTTTAGTAAGTAAATACATCCAAAGGCGGCCTTTGAGCCCATTCATTACCCAATCCGTTGCGAGGGCTGTCTGTTTTATACGGCGTACAGCCACTAATAGCTTTTATAAATTAGGGAAAGGTTAGTTTACGGCCGCCTCGGTTTTTGTGATTTCCTGGCTAGAACGCTGCTCATTTAGGCCGCGAGTTTCCTTGAAATCCGCTCGTCCGGATGTCTCTACCTGTACGTATGGTTTATATCATCTATATGAGGCACGTAAGAGACTGCCATAAAAACATCAAAGGCTACAGCGTGCAGCCGGTGAACCGTACACAGGACCGTATTTACGATAGATACTAGCATTGGCTCAATTTGGCCAAAAATAATTTAAAATAAAATTAAGTATATGTTAATGAATGTAAGTGTGACTGTTTGGAAAAGAAAGACAAATGCTAAATACTTACATATTCTGATTAAATGTTGTTAAGTAATTTTAAATTATTACTTTCTAGCAAGGGCCACGATGAGGCAGGAGCGTTCTCTGCCAGGAGAGTGGGATTAAGTTTGGGTAGGATAAGGGTACATAACAGAGATAAACAAAAATAATAACAGAAAACAATTATACAGAAATATTTCTTAGATGTATTTATATCCTAGCGATATTTATATACACAATATACAGGGTGTTAAAAAAGAGTGTAAAATATTTAAGGAGGTAATAGTATGAACCAAAATAAGCAGAAAAGTCTTAATAAATATTAGTCCGCAAAGTAACGGTTGCGGAGATATGGACCACTATTCGTTTTTCAAACATTTTATTTTATTAGGAACAAACCGACAAAGGAAGCTTTTAACAAACAAAAAACAAAGTTACAGAAGATGTTCAAAGTGCCCTCCGTCCATTTCCAAGCAGGCACGACACCTTCGTCTCAACGATATTCGAACTCTTTCGAAAACACCCTCCTTGGTTTGGATTTCTTGACACTTTTGATTAATCCGCAGCTGCCGCGCTTACAGGCTATTTACAGGAGTACCACTAATGTCTTCAAATATCCCCAAACAAAGAAATCTAGAGGGCCCTTCCTACCCAACTATGTGGAAAAGTTTGGTGTAAATGCTCTCTAACGGCCATGGAAAAATGAGCTGGAGCACCATAATGCTGGAACCACATTTGTTGCCTCTAATTCAAAGGAATGTCTTCCAAAGACTCATACAGTGTGTTCTGCAGAAAGTTGAGATAAGCAGCGCATGTTAATCGGTTTGGTAAAACAACAGGACCTAGAAACCTGTCACCTACAATACCCTTCCAAATGTTTAATGAAAAACGTGCCTGATGTCCAGATTCTATTAGAGCGCAAGGATTTTCGTCGGCCCAAATATGCGTATTGTGAAAATTAAACACTCCATTTCTTGTGAACCCGGCTTCATCAGTAAAAATAATGTTTGCAAGAAAACGAGGGTCTTCAGCATCATGACGTAAAAACCAGCGGCAAAAAACCAAACGTGCTTGATGATCATTTATTGGATTTAAGGCCTGTACTCGTTGCACATGGTATGGATAAAGCAGTTACTCGTGAAGGATTCTCCAAACAAGAGGACCACTAATTCCTACCTCGGCTGATATTCTCCGCACACTCGTACCTGGATTCTGCTCTACCAGTGCTAGAATTTCTTTTTCTGCTCTAGGAGTGGATACCGACCTTGGTCTTCCGGATAAGTGGCACTGTTTGCTCAAGGAATCGGTATCACGCAATCTTTGGTAAATTCTTCCAGACATGCGTTGTGAAGCAATCTGGCGATTTGGATAAGCGTCAACATAAAGACGTCGCGCTTGGATGGCGTTCCCATTAGCACGACCATACATGAAATGCATGTCTGTTAGTTCTGCGTTAGAGTAACCAGCCATAGCAAAAGAAAACTTGTGCACCGAGAACTATTGTCAAATACGTACTGTTTATTTCACTAAACATCAACCAACTATTATAAGAAAATACACAACGTTTTTGCAAAATAAAAAAAGGGCTAAAAAACATAAAACATTCCATATCTCCGCAACCGTTATTTTGCGGACCCACGTTTATTGAGACTTTTCTGCTTATTTTGGTTCATACTATTACCTCCTTAAATATTTTACTCTCTTTTTTTAACACCCTGTATAACAAGATTAATATATTTCCCATATATTTCATATACTACATAACATTTTTACCATTTTTATTTAGCCCAATCAATTGGTGCAGCTTTATACAGTCTCCTTCAATTTTTATGACATGTTTGATGAATTTTTGACGTTCTTCCGAGAAATTCTTCCAAGGTCTAAATATGCTCTCTGTATCTTATTAGATATGCAGTATCTGATACCATAATATTTTTAAGGCGAAAAAACGAATATATACTATAGAGGCACTATATACTAGATACAAACACTTATCACAACACTTAAGTATTCCCAATAGTGTTTAAACAATTATATATTCACAACACTAATTTATAATCAGTCAACGGTAAGAGTAATTAAAAAACACCTATTATATCAGGAAACCCAAAATTATAACAACAAGCTCGAGTCTGCGAAATCACCTAGCACTGAAAAGTACGTACCTTCACTGCCAGCAAAGAAAACAAGTAATAATCTAAGTTTCGTTTGTATTCCTTACGGTGTTCGGTGTAGACGAGAGTCTGCATAATTGCCAAATTTGTTACCTATGACTTATAAAATTAAACGACTTTTTAAAAACGTTATTACGAATTTTCGAAATGCTAATAATTCTAAATGTCATATACACCTGTTAAAAGACTAGATTTTATAAAGACAAGAACCCATTTCCGTGATGTATAGAAAGCGGTTACCTTGTTTTGTGACGTTACAACGTTACATTCAAATAACGACTTGTAGCCGCCGTTCCGGTATAAGTTTCTATATTAGAGCAGTGGGTTCGGTCAGGGTAAAATAATAGTGATTTGACGATGAGATATAAAATATTTTCTTAATAACCCCACTTTGAATAATATCGAGTTAGATGATTATAATAGACATCTATAGAATTATCATAATACATTATGCATACATCCACAGATTATAAAGATTTTTCTGTCACATGCTTGAAATGATATTGCACCACTCTATCCCACGACTTGCTTCGACGTCTTTTAATTTTTTTTAATATTCTAACGCGCTTAGAAAGAAGTTAATATCGGTAAAATCTAAGAGAAAGCTTTATTCTTTGAACAATTTCCAGGCTGATTGCCTCATCGTTGGTTTAGGTGTTTTGACAGACATGTCGCTGTCTTCTTCAGAAGTAACTTTGAAACTCCAGTTTTTTTTGTTAATCTATTTAGAAAGCAACAAATAGAAGAGAAATTCAAAACTAACTCGGCTTGTCCGTATCTCCCATACTTTCCGAGATATTTTGAAGAAAAAAAGACGAATGGAGCTAAAAATCGGTAAAAAAAAACATTTTTCTGCGATGTCGATTGTTAACAGCTGTGAATTGAACAGCAGTAAATCGTGTACGACAAACTTAAAAATGACAATCCGGTTTGTACTTGCGACATATTAAACAGAAAAAGACAAATACGGAATTCCAGGAAACAACTACTCTTCAAGGTAATTACACCTGGAAAATCTGTAGCAAACAGCTAAAGTCACTCGTCAGCTGTCCACTAGATATATACCGGTTTTGAGCTGATTACTGACGAGAGCTAATAAACTCGAAACCAGAATATGTTTGGAGAGCTGCTGACGAGTGAATTTACCTGTTTGCTATAAGTTTTCCCGCCCGCAGAGTAGTTGATTCCTGGAATTTCGTGTTTTCAACATATCGTTATCGCCGATTTGTGATAGAGGCCGCTAGCTTTCAATAGTTTCTACTGCGATGTACAACACTTCGTATCTGTGGCCTGTTAGTCCGGCATGGAGTAGCGAATAGCCGCTAGATGTAGCTTTGCTGCTTCGCGTTAGAAAAATAACAAATTGGCCTAAAAGTCAGCAAAGGGTTTTTTTTGCAAAGTTGGTTTAACATTTTTTTAAAACGGTGAAATAGGTTTTCTCAATTCGTATACTTTGAGATTTTCACAAAAATTCGTCGGAAACACGTTTTCGTTTTTTTTTTCTTAAGCACGATAGTGTTTTATAAAATGTATAGAAAAGTTGTTTAACAAAATTACTTATTGGGGATGTTTTACTAATTTGTTGAAATGAATTCTAGTTTAACCTGGGGCATAGATTTTGGAACATCCTGTAATTTGATTTATTAAGTTTCTTTTTGTTCTCTTTACAGAACTCAAACAAGTTTCCGATTAAAAGCAATTGGACCACGAGGACAGTGAAATTAGTTTCGTGACCTTTAGAAGACAATGCCAATAAGGAAGTTAGAGATGAAATAAAGTGGCGCCTATAATCAAACTTATGAGTCATGTTTTCGTAGTGTAATCATAAAAAATATATATTCATATTTATTTGTAATACAATTATATTATGTTAATACATTTTTTAAATTTCACTTCTGTGTTCTATTTAAAAAATAAAGTACGTACATGCTTCAATACTTAGTACAAAAAAATAAGAATTTCATTCCGAATCGAGGAATTTTTTTGTTAAATATAAACAAAAAATGGAGCAAAAAATTTCCTTTGTTCTCCGCCGACAACAAAAGATGGGCAAAAAATGGAACAAAAAATTTGACAAAAAGAATCGCCAAATTCTGCTTAAAATTTTCGTTAAAATTTTTTGTTAAAAATCGACAAAAAATAGAGCAAAAAATTTCCTTTGTTCTCCGCCGACAACAAAAAATGAGCAAAAAATGGGACAAAAAATTGGACAAAAAAATAGACAGATTTTGCTTAAAATTTTGTTAAAATTTCCGACAAAATTTTTTGTTAAAAATCGACAAAAAATGGAGCAAAAAATCGTACAAAAAATCTGCCCGATTTTACGTAAAATTTTGTTAAAATTTCCGTTAAAATTTTTGTTCAAATCGACAAAAATGGAGCAAAAAATTTCCTTTGTTCTCCGCCGACAACAAAAAATGGGCAAAAAATGGGACAAAAAATTGGACAAAAAAATTTATAGATTTTGCTTAAAATTTTGTTAAAATTTCCGATAAAATTTTTTGTTAAAAATCGACAAAAAATGGAGCAAAAAATCGAACAAAAAATCTGCCCGATTTTACGTAAAACTTTGTTAAAATTTCCGATAAAATTTTTTGTTCAAATTCGACAAAAAATGGAGCAAAAATCTGCCCGATTTTACGTAAAATTTTGTTAAAATTTCCGATAAAATTTTTTGTTCAAATTCGACAAAAATGGGCAAAAAATGGAGCAAAAAATTGGACAAAAAAATTGACAGATTTTGCTTAAAATTTTGTTAAAATTTCCGATAAAATTTTTTGTTAAAAATCAACAAAAAATGGAGCAAAAAATTTCCTTTGTTCTCCGCCGACAACAAAAAATGGGCAAAAAATGGGACAAAAAATTGGACAAAAAAATTTATAGATTTTGCTTAAAATTTTGTTAAAATTTCCGATAAAATTTTTTGTTAAAAATCGACAAAAAATGGAGCAAAAAATCGAACAAAAAATCTGCCCGATTTTACGTAAAACTTTGTTAAAATTTCCGATAAAATTTTTTGTTCAAATTCGACAAAAAATGGAGCAAAAAATTCCCTTTGTTCTTCGCCGACAACAAAAAATGGGCAAAAAATGGAGCAAAAAATTGGACAAAAAAATTGACATTTTGCTTAAAATTTTGTTAAAATTTCCGATAAAATTTTTTGTTAAAAATCGACAAAAAATGGAGCAAAAAATCTGCCCGATTTTACGTAAAATTTTGTTAAAATTTCCGTTAAAATTTTTTGTTAAAAATCGACAAAAAATGGAGCAAAAAATTTCCTTTGTTCTCCGCCGACAACAAAAAATGGGCAAAAAATGGCACAAAAAATTGGACAAAAAAATTTATAGATTTTGCTTAAAATTTTGTTAAAATTTCCGATAAAATTTTTTGTTAAAAATCGACAATAAATGGAGCAAAAAATCGAACAAAAATCTGCCCGATTTTACGTAAAATTTTGTTAAAATTTCCGATAAAATTTTTGTTCAAATTCGACAAAAATGGAGCAAAAATTCCCTTTGTTCTTCGCCGACAACAAAAATGGGCAAAAAATGGAGCAAAAAATTGGACAAAAAAATTGACAGATTTTGCTTAAAATTTTGTTAAAATTTCCGATAAAATTTTTTGTTAAAAATCGACAAAAAATGGAGCAAAAAATCGAACAAAAAATCTGCCCGATTTTACGTAAAATTTTGTTAAAATTTCCGATAAAATTTTTTGTTCAAATTCGACAAAAAATGGAGCAAAAAATTCCCTTTGTTCTTCGCCGACAACAAAAAATGGGCAAAAAATGGAGCAAAAAATTGGACAAAAAAATTGACAGATTTTGCTTAAAATTTTGTTAAAATTTCCGATAAAATTTTTTGTTAAAAATCGACAAAAAATGGAGCAAAAAATCGTACAAAAAATCTGCCCGATTTTACGTAAAATTTTGTTAAAATTTCCGATAAAATTTTTTGTTAAAAATCGACAAAAAATGGAGCAAAAAATTTCCTTTGTTCTCCGCCGACAACAAAAAATGGGCAAAAAATGGGACAAAAAATTGGACAAAAAAATTTATAGATTTTGCTTAAAATTTTGTTAAAATTTCCGATAAAATTTTTTGTTAAAAATCGACAAAAAATTGAGCAAAAAATCGAACAAAAAATCTGCCCGATTTTACGTAAAATTTTGTTAAAATTTCCGATAAAATTTTTTGTTAAAAATCGACAAAAAATGGAGCAAAAAATTCCCTTTGTTCTTCGCCGACAACAAAAAATGGGCAAAAAATGGAGCAAAAAATACATTTTCACAAGGAGCGTAAAAAAACATGATTAAATTTTACAACTTCATTCCTCTACACGAATTCATGGGTAGCGTTTTTCTGCAACTACGTTGATGTGAGCAACAACAAAAATACACTCCTAGCCCCAGACGATGTAATATAACGCCTGGGCACTAGGAACATATATCTTCGAATGTTGCTTTTGCAGAACAGCTTCCACCAAAGGATATCTGAAAAAGAAAAGGAATATTTTAACAATATGTTAATATGTGTGTGTCTAATCAGCAGTAAGAATGCATACGTACATACGTTGCTCCTATGGTACAACCTTAAGTTGAAGAGTCTCTGAAAGACAAATTTTAAGAACACAAGGTGTTATCCGAGTCTTAACAACATTAAGAAGGAACTCCTCTTCCCAGACGATTTAACATAACGTCTTGTACTAAGAATATACCAATGTTCCAATGTTACTCCAACAGAACAGCTTCCACTAGAGGCATTCTGAAAAAGAACAAAGACGTTTTAAGAAGTGATGGTGTTTTCTAAGTCCAAGAAAAATACGAATTCGCTTCTAGTCCTAAACGATTTAATATAACGTCTTTGTACTAGAAACATACATACGTTCTTTCTCTGCACAGCTTGCGCAAAATGATACCCTGAATAATAAAAATAAAATATTAACAAGAGACTGTTTTCTAAATTCAGGCAACAATTATAATGACCTACTAGCCCCAGGCGACTTAATATAACGCCTGGAAAGAAGGAACATACCAATATTGCTCCGTCAGAAGAGCTTTCACTATAGGATTTTTTAAAAAGGACAGAGACATTTTAAGAATACATACAGCCATATGTGTTTTCTAAGTCCAACAGTAAGGACGCGCTACTAATCTCCGATGATATAATATAACGCCTAGGTAGGTACCCACATGCTCCAGTTTTGCTTCTTCTGAACAGCTACCATTAAAAGATTTCTGGAAAAGAAAATAGAAATTTTAACAATATCTCGTGTTTTCTAAGTCTAAGCAATAATAGAAACGTGCTCCTAAACCCAGATGATTTAGTATGACGTCTAAGTTCTGGAAACAAATATCATTTATTTAAAGTTGCTCCTGTGGAGCAGCTTCTACAGATGCCTAAAGGAGGAAAGGGAAATTCTACTGGTATAAGCAGAAATGGTACATGGTACATCACACTATGGACAAAAAGCATTATACCCTATTCGCTTTTGCTGTAGACTGTCAGCTATTTAGTATATTTAGCAGAAATGACACAAGTCCTGCACATAAGCTGTTTTTGTGAAATAATAAATTTAAGCATGGGCATGTTTTCAAATTCAGCAGCTTCTTGCATGCTAAATATGTTTAAGAAATTCTGATTTCTGATTAGTTATATGGAATCTATTACACCAAACTGCTAATTTTAAAAACAGTCCCCATGGTGTGCATTCCTGCCAACCAAAGAGATTTTCAAATTGGTGGAACAATTACTATCCTGGCAAAATCTTGATAATGTGTTTCATTTAAATATTATTCTATGTGGTGGTTTGTGTGACAGGTACAAAGTGGAAACTATAATATTGCTTTGGCGGTAATTTTAAAGCTTATATGCATATAAAATGGACATTTAACTAAGTTATTCTAACTCTGGTCGTTGAGTGATATATACTTATCACTCAACGCTCTGGTAGAACAATTTCCAGACTGGTGGCCGTGTCGTCGGTTTAACTTCCTTAAGTTTTCAGAGACATATAATAAGGTTAAAGTAAAGTTTGAAGTATACTATAGTATACTGTGCTTCTGAGGAAGATGACGATATGTCAAACGTCAAAGAAGCTAAACCGACGACGTGGCGACCAATCCAAATCCAAATATTGTTCTTCCAAGGTTAGAATAAATTAGTTAGATTAGTTAAAGCAATACGACAGATATCATTCTATAGTTGTAGGCATTAGCAGCAGCAACATTAAAATGACACAATAGTCGCTAACGCATATTTTTAATTCTTTATTTTTTAATATAAACCGCTTTAATCAGCTACGACTAGCCTGTCAAATTGTTTATAACTCAAAGGCATTTTATGTTCTGTACATACACAGAAGTGTTTATATTTTTTTAACTCTACAAATAAACTGTTTCAGTTATGTATTTTGCCTCCAGTAATTTGTCAAAGGATTTCATACCATTTTTACTTGTTTCATTCGCGTAAATCTATTAAAATATTTTAGTTTTCCACATGCTGGATATGAAACATGACATGATAATGAATGTTTCGAAAAACTGTAGGTAGCATCGTCTGGTTGTTAGATGCAATTTATATAAATTATTATTTAAATAAACAATTTAAACTGATAAATTTGCTTTCATAAAAAAGCTGTCGACAATTTATTGATGCATTGTAAGCTTTCCATCCATTTTTATCTGCCATGGAATATTTCATTTAAAAAGTAATGCTCGTTCGAGCGTTATTCAAATAATTTGGCATTGTTTAGTGATGTATTTTGAAATATAATCGAAGAGGACAAACCATTACATAAATAAAACATTTGACTCATAGTTATTTTTGTATTTGTAAAAAAGCGCTACATCCCCACTATAGTGTCACAAGTATACGTTCTAAAAAAATAAGTCCTAGTTGATCTTTCTAAGCAGGAACTTTTTTTCTTTTCATGTTATTTATACAGTGTGTACTTATGAATATCTGCAATAGCCACTGAAACAAAAAAATTATGGCAGATTTCTTTTCGATTGTAAGTAACTGGCCTCTAGCGATAACTAATAAAACTTTTTATAATTTGTACAATAGAGCTTAATCTAAATAGCACATGTGCTGAATATGAGGCTTGTATTTATTAAATGAGTTGTTTAAAAATGTTACATGAAAAAATTGATTTTGACAAGCTGTAACTTGAAAACAATTGACATTTCGAAGAACTGTCTTACTACTTATTTAATCATGCTGAATCACCGCCTTTTTATAAGATGGTTAAGAGCACCCTATGTTGTAAATGCAGCAGTCTGCGGCCAATCATGTCTCAGACATGTTCAATAGGGAACAGATCCGGCGATTGTGGTGGCCAGGGTAAATGGTTGATCCATAAGAGCTATTGATTGTCATGACCATCACTAGGAGGCTTTATGGTATAGAGCCCTATTGCGTATGGCAGCAGATCATCGCCAGTTTTCGTTAGGGCAATATGACAGTCCAACGCAACATCCAGCAAGTGATTTACCATATGTCATTCCATATTTTCTTCACGCTCTGTGGTTTTTCTACAATAGCCAATGCCTCTCGCTCTATGTCCACAGCTTTCCTGAGTCAACGCTTGGTAACATCGTACTATGGTACGTAAAGATCTGTGAGTCCTTCTAGAAATTTCTTTCACCAACAAATCTGGTATTAAGTTTAAATTAAACATTTTCGTATTTTGTACATAAGAGATCAACATATTTATTTTGACCCGGAAAATTTGAAGGCACTTTATTTGGTTCTTTCTGACTTTCCGTTTTGCCGTTTGCTTGTGCACAGCTTCCTTGGTGAGTTTGTTGCCTTATTTAATAAATACAATCCAGCTGTCACTCTCTTTATTTCTTGCGAAATATGCAGAATGCCGATATGCGTAAATCAAACGCATTTCTTTTATTTCCAACCATTGGTAATGCCTGTATTTCAGTTAAGTGTAGACTATAACATATTTTCCCCATATTTATGACAAGGAATACATCAAATGCCAGATTTTGTTATTAAAGGCCTCTTTAGGTATCTTGGAACTAGTTTCAAAATAACTCTCGTAATAATGATCCGATTTTGATGCAACTTTCACCAGGTTTCTTAGAAAAAAATCTAGTTTCTTGGATGCCCGAAATCATATTTTTTAACACAAGTAAACTAGGATTTAAAACGTAAAAAGAGAACAAACTAATAACTGTAAATTTGGAACGTTCAAATAGTATTTTCTGTACAACCATTCTATTTCCGATTGTTTGCCATCTTAGTTTTGGAACAGTATGTTATATTTACTGGTTGCCAAGCAAAAACGCGTCGGTAAGTAATAACTTACTATTCTGGTTTTGACAGGACTTAACGGTAAGTAAATTATATTATTTTTGGTTTCTTTGCACAAAATATGCCAACAAGAATTTCTCATTCCATAATTCCCTTTAAAGCACTTTTTGAAATTATTTTATGTTTCTTTATAACGTTCTTTAGATTTTTCAGGAATCACTGAAGAACATCCTATACCTCTTCAATATCTGAATTATTTTTGTTTTCTGATTCACTCATGCTCATACTCACTCGTTTGATAAATATATTACACACGTATTTAGTTTGGTGGATATACGAGACACGAGACAAAAATAATTTTAATATTTTCGAGATATTTTGTTAGTTACTACCTTTATATTCATATAATGGTCGTACAAAAATAGTATAAGCATCTGGAACACTAACGAGTTTACCAATCTCCTCCAATATTGTCGTCGATCGGTAAACTCTCCGTACTGTTCTTGATACTTAATGTACTATAGACGATAAGATATGAGGCAGGCACAGAGAGAAGATGTAAGACATTTAGCGTGGCTCCTTAAGCAAAAGTTTGTTTTGTAAAAGCCCAGATCTTTCTAAAGTAACAGCAAGAAATAAAGAGTCGTATTTAAGTTGCGGCATGCATTGTTGTCAAATTTCAATATTTAACAGAAAGGTGGGGAATTCTACTATTAGGAAGCAAAATATCGCTTCATTCGTAAGAAGTTAAAACGCATATATTTATTTAATTTAAAAAAATAATTTCAGGCTAGCATTCTGAAGAACACGTACAATTACAGCCTGCAGTTGCGGACTCGAATGAAACCTTATAATTGTACGGAAACGGAAGATTTATCCCTATCTCTACTTGTTTTACGCTCATTTCTTTGCTCTTGTCTCGTAGCTTTTTATCAGGCCTATGATTGAACATTCAGGTTAGCGTAACCGATGACAGTTAAGTTACGATAACTGGGTGGGCATAACTGAGCTCTTAACCGAAATGGAAAGATCGCTATGATGGAACAAGCAGTTATCTGTGCCTGTTATTATGGCCAGATAACCCTGTCATAACACAATTAAAATTTAAATCATAGGTACTTAACAGTGGGTACAAGTGGCAAGAAGATTAGAGCACACGACCCAACGCCAATATGAAGAAATGCTAATTTTCATTAAATGTAAGAAAATATTGTTGGGAAGCAAAGTAAACACAACGCATGTTAATATAATAAGTAGGTACTTTGGCAAAATTTTGAAGTACATATAAATTCTTTAGTGTCTGGACCGCAAACAAATCCGCAACAGTGGTGATAGGTAGATGAAATATTTCATCTTAACTTATTGATACAATTATTTAAATTGTTTTAGATTCATGCAGAGTGGAAGCAGAATGTAAAAGGAGCAGAAAACTTCATCAGGATCAAAAACTAGTAAAACCTGGATGCACATATTCAATATTTATACACAGTTTACGTAGGTAATCAAAAATGTACCTGTAGGCATGTGATCTGTGCTACTGTGCTAATTACAATTTACTACGCCTTGGTGGAGTCCATGTTGCAATATATTATAATTATAGAAGGATAGTATAGGATGCAGCATATCAGTGTTACTGTAATCCATTAGAAATTATTGTCAAAAACACATAACTATCCAATAAAAATAAAATATAAAAAATAAAATGTATTATTTATACCTACTCTTTATAGAATCTAAATTATTACCAATACCAATAATTAAAAACTAGGTACCTAGCTTTTGTCATTGTGCTTTTCTTCTATTCATAAATGAATAATTAATAATATTAGGTAATAATATATATTTCCTTTTGTTTGTTAATATTCATCACTATCATACTCAGAATAGCAATCTTAATTGTATAAAATTGTAATCCCACTTAGAACAAGCTTTAGTTTTTTTAGGTTGTATTTACTGTCAAACAATTACTAATTATGTAAAACTATGATATGGCAATAAATTGATACTGAATTGTGCTATAGACAAATAATAATAAAATTATACATTATATTAATATGCCAAATGTCATACGTCAATTACCAGAAATAAAATTAAAATTTCTGACCAATAAAAAGCTCCAGTTACATTTAACGGCAGGTTATTTCAAGCTGTTTCATAACTGGGTCACGTGATCATTCTCAAGTTAAGTAACTGGGAAAAATAAACTTGACAGGTGTGTCAATCATACGAATTTCTGATTAACCTACCAGTTACTGCTAACAGGCCTGTTAATGCTAACTGGATGTGTTCGATCATAGGCCCGTATGTCAGTTGGAATCTTGGAGCTGTTCCGCTTTCTGAAAGCTGTATACTTCAGAACGTCTAGCTTTGAATTTTATAAAATTTATCGTACCTCGACGACACTCCGACAATTTCAGACAATTACGCTACATACTTCTCGCTTTTCGTCGAGCATTCCCAGGCCCATTGTCCCAGCCTTGGCGGAGACAGGTCCTGGGTTCGCGCCTCTGCCTTGAAATAAAAACGGGCCGGCATTTCGTGTTATTCCTTGTGAATGGGCGACGTTAGCAGTGTTGCCAGGTAGGTGACGGAAAATGTCGCACGTTAGAACCTCAAGAGTGTTATTTTGCTTCATGTAACCTGTAATGATCCATGTACAGTACAAGTATGATGTCATAAGAGTGTGCAGTCTACAAGAGTAAGCATTATAGTTATTTACGCAGTAAATGGAATATTGACAGTACCAACTTACGCATGCGAAGTTTGTGCGATGAAGCTGTGGCTTGGTCGCTATGAACAAAGATATTTAATATAACTAACGAGAAAGGATTCTTAGTATATTTCAACGAACTAATCAAAACACAGAAACCTTCATCAACGGCCAAACCATCAGAATTTACACAGATAGTAGACAATCACTACTGATCTTACGTAATCATAAGATAGCAACTAGATAAGCATGGGAATGCCATCAGGCACTTGTAGTGACCTGAACCGACAACAGCATATTTGTATGTTGCGCGAAGCGACACTGGCGGTGCAATGGCAATACAGTAGCTGGCAAGCTAGCCAGGAGTGCATCGGGTCTCAATAGTTTTGGACCTGGTATCTCTAGTATGCTGCTGCTGTCGTCAGCTTTTGTTTGAATTATCAAAGAGAACACCCACAAAGAATTTAGGAAACGGTGGGATGAAACAAATAGCTGTCAATTTGCTAAGGAGTTCCTAGAGTACCCCTGCAAGGATACACCGAAAAAGTACCTGACCATATCTAGGACGAATCTTCATCTGGTGACAGGTATTCAAACTGGACAGTGTTAGCTAAGAAAGCACCTTTATTATATGAGAAAGTGTGAAACACCTCTTTGTAGAGGTTGCGAACAGGCATTCTGTGAGTGCACTGCCATTTCGTCAGTAAGAGAAGCCGTGTTGGGAGAACGATGGCGTTCTATGGACCACATTAGAGAAATCCCCCTGGCAACTCACCACGTTCTTCTTTTTATTAGGTTGGTTAGCGGCACAGGTGGATTGATCTTCTGATGGGATGAAGTACAATGGACCTAAGTGCTGTAGCCTCTTAAGCTACCCTCCCCACAATTCGAGATATATCTATTTAGTATTTCAACTAACTGACATAAATAAGGAGAGAACCCAACTGGCATTTAAAATACAATTAAATGACAACGGGTTAAAATTTAATAATTTCATTTTGCAATATAGCCATCATATTTGCAGTAGCATCAACATAAAACGAATAAAGTATCCAGTTTTTATACCACGCAGCACCTGTCACGTGACCTATATCACGGAACGGCGCCGTCTATATTTTTTCTGACTTTCATACTCCTATATGTAAACAATGTACAGTGCCTTCATAGATGTCCAAGTCCTACGTGACCGCGACTATTAGGCAACCAAACTTAAACAATAAATTGCTACTATTAAATTGTACAAACGATCGGCATAACACACGAAAAACTACAAACGCCTCAGGAAGGACATTCCATCTAGGGTCAATTTTTCCTTGGTAATTTCTGAAACATAATCTTAAGAAAATCAAATTTACTGAGCGCCAAAGCAAATTTGGTCACGTGGGACTCGGATGTACTTTCAATTTGTTGTTCACCTTTTCAGCAGTTTTTCGCCAATACTACTCATAAGTTCTAGATACAAATAGCGCCTAAACGTGATTTTCCCGCACACCCGGCAACGCTGGCGAACACTCGAGATGCGGGCCAAACGGAACGTCGCCAAGCAACGAGGGACGCGCGCGCCGCCCGCCGTCGGCCGCGTCGTCCGCGGCGTCGGCAGTGTGGTGGTGTACCCCTTCTAGTCCGGTGGTCGCCAGCAGCCCTAGCCGCAAGACGTGTGCCGTTGCCGCGCTGCTATTGACCGACGGAGGTTAGCGTCGCGGGTGCCAGCAGCCGAGGTTCAAGGTGCGTGCGTCCTGGATCCCTACGGGGCCGGCGGATGGGCCCCTCAACCGCACTCGCTCTACGGAGCGGCGGGGGGGCCTCCGCACTGGTGCGAGCGGCCCGGCCGCTCCTCGGACCCCGTCACCCCCGTGGGGGGCCCGCTGAGGCAGGCCGCCGACAGCCCTTTCCACGCCACCTGTCCCGTGCACAGCCCCTTCCGGTTCCGCTTCGTCAACGGAGGCCCGGACTTCCACTTGCACCATCAGCACCAGGTGATCTTGGCATGCCGTCGTATTTATTTTTTTCCTCTTCGGGGAAGGCGGCGGGATACGCAGCTCGGGCCGTATGAATGGGTGGTCGCAGTTGGCGTGTCGTGCGATGGAATTGGGCGGGAGCCGCGCGCAAGTAGGTCAAGGTCAAGGTCGACGTTTAGCGCCGAGTTTACATGTAGCGACGCGATGCTGATTGAATATAGTAGATGAATGACGATTGCTCTACGAAGCGTTAAAACTGATTCTGATACAGTCTTGTAATGATGTTAAGGTTAACGTTGTTACTCACAGTGAAATTGGGTCTCTAGGTGCCCAAATCTTGAAAAATAAAACATGTAGAACAAAGATGCGCAAAAATAAAATAAATACTTCAATTATGTATCCCATTTTGGTCATAATATTTACGTAATTTAAGGTTGAATGCTATATTTTATCAGTTTGCTAAAGGGAACAGTTTAGATTTTAAACAACACAAATTTACCCAGTATCAATACAAACATCAAGTGTAATTCGGGAGGACAATTTAATGAATAATAAATTTAGAAACATTCCAATGCAAACTTTATTTATGAAACACTAAAAATAAATACATTTTTATTTGAGCGTACAATTATTAAACTCGCAGTTATTGAACTTCATACGAGGAATACTAATGTCGCTACAGCTAATCGTTTCTGTAGTGGATGTTGAAGTTTGTTCTCTTTCCAAATGAATCGATTGAATAATGCGCGAATGATGTCAACTTGTAAGTATGGTTTTCTTGATGGTGCATTGCTGTGTTCCCAGGATTTATTCGATACGTCCAGTTTATTTTCCATTATTTTCAATTTCAGATACGAAATAAGTGGTTTTGCAGTAAGTTGCTTCTCCTCCGCGCCAAGCCAATTGGAACGCCAAAATGTGGTATAATTTCTTTTGAAGTCCTTCAGGTTTATTTTTGTTATTTAATCTAGCCATTGCAAATATTTCACATTTACTACGAATTGATGCACTGGATTTTCTTTTCGAGTAGTGCTTGTAGGACTTTACGTCGTTTAGCATTACGTGCGTGTTAAATACAATATTGAATTCTTTATAATATTTACTTTGTAGCATTTTAGCGGTGGTGTTCCAAATTCTTTCAACTACCGCTTCTTTGTAGACTTTTCCGTCACATTTTCGCATATTAAAAGCCCAATCTTGCAATATTACATTCAATTTCTCGATGGAAGTATCTCTATCCTTTCACATCGCAAAAAGTGGAAAATTGTCACCAGATTGATGATTGAGTCGCAACTGTTGTTGTAGACTCACCGACTCACCATTGTTAGTGTATAATTCTTCAATAAGTTGTTGACAAAAATGTCAAATAATTATTTTTTGGCAACGGACCCCGCTATAATTGATTAAAAAATGAAGAAGTGAAACAACCACTAGTGCATTTGTCGTTCTAAAAGTTGCAGGTAATTTTTGTCGCTGTCAAAATGACAATTACATTGTGGCATGTATTTTTTATATATGAATTAAAATGTCACCTTAAATTTTTGTAGTATGTATCTGTTAAGAAATAACGACGATGTTATTTCTTACACGTTATGCATAATTTTAACAGTTTCTTTAAGACAATTAATTAGGTGTCGCTATAGTTTAACATATGTGTTATTTGATTTGTAAAAATGGACGGTTTATTTAATTTACATTTAATTCGCGGTTTTATAAATGCACATCGAAAGTAAGTTGTAGATTTTAAATCAAAACATCCAACGAAGAAGGATAAAAAAAATGCCGTCTAAGCAACACATTTTTAGGTGCAGCAATCTTCCCAAATACGTATCTTTAAATTTAACTGTAGATGTAATTATTGTTAGATATAACATAAACTTACATAGTTCTGCGGATAAGAATTTAACAATTAATTTCAAATATTTATAAACAAATGTGAGGTTAAAATGACAAAATAATGTGTCTTACAATCGCTTTTTAAAAGTTATTACTTTATTTGAGGAGACTTTAAATAGTAAAAATGGATTAAAAAAATACCAATAACTTTATTTTTGATATTCCTTTTGTTCTGCACCTTTCACTTTTCAAGATTTCCTTACCTAAATACACTGCAAATTTGATAATTTTACGCCAAGAAATACGGAGACCTTAGAGAATACGAGGTTGCATATAACTCGCGACAAGAATTCAGACGACTTACGTCATACGAACAAATGAATAATTATTCATCAAAATATTTAAGAAACTTCAACTGATAGTAATAAAACTATATACTACACTAAAAGTATGCATTATATATTGCACTAAATTCCAAAAAATGATTGTTGTTAATGCGACCAAATATCGAAAATTACGTTGACAATAAAAACAAACGTGTAACGTCAGCCGTGACGTAAGACGTCTGAATTCTTGATGCGAGTATATCTGGTCACCATTTGTCAATAACCTTGTATAATATATACATTGTTTGTCTCTTTCTTCAAGTATAATGATGTGATGCAGTGATTATTCAGTTGTGATTAATGATTAATCACATTTTTGTACTAGAATTCAAATGCTTCAATGTGACAGTATCGGGAACGTACTAACAAAACAAACATTTTCCGGTGTTAGCAGGTCAACCCCAACATTTTTACAAATGATGGTAGAAGTTTACTAATTAAAGTTTTATTTGCTTTTTTAAATTTATCAAATGAACGACGAATGTCAATTCTGAAAGTAAGGTGTAGTTTTGAATTTTATGTTATGTCATATTCATTTTATGAATGTCAAAATATTATATAAGTTTTTGATAAAATGTTGTTAATGCATTATGAAACTGATTTTTTTGTCAATACTTAGAAACAATGGTTTTTCAGGCAGGTACTCTGTACAAATGGTTTTATTTCAACATTATTTAGTTTGTCCACGAAAAATTTACTCTTAAAACTCAAGCTGTGGCAATTGTAAGAAATATATTTCTCCAAAGAGAAATCGCAGTGTCAGTTACACTGTACTTTTCGCTATAAGTCTTCTACAGTAAACCGGAATCGTATACTTTATGCTGGAATTATTGTGGATGCTGAGGTCAGGCGAACTCTTGTACGGGATTTAAGTTTGTGGAAGTCTGGATCCAAGTTAAATTAAAAAAATGCTTTCGGTAACTTTGCTAAGAAACCCTCGGGGATATAAATCCCCCCTTTCTAATATCAAAAGGTAAAAAAACGTCTGCTTTAGTTACGTACACAAAAATATGAAATTATTCTGATGATGCTTTTTAACTGATATTCATACAGAGCGTTATCAAAACTAGTGTTCGTTTTAGTATATGTATTGTTGGAAAATGACAATATTCGAAAAATATAAATAAATAGCGAAAAATTCTAATACAACCGTCCTGTCATTTACAAAATTGCCAATATTTATTGTGGCGCAGGGCGACATGCAAAAATGTTTCTGCAGTGTTTTGCTGGCAGTCACCGTAGATTATCAACATCAACAACCTCAATAATATACGTATATTAATCTTAGTCTTATTATCTTAGTCTAATCAATTTTGTATTCAAAAACCAAGATAGAGAAGTTGTTTCCAAGTTATTTATATTTATAACTACTTTAAAACCATTTATGAAGAAGAAAACAACAAAGTGCCCTTGAAACGTTTACTTAAAAAGCTACAACATTATGGAATAAATGGTTCTCTTCTTGCATGGTTATCAGACTTTTTTAGCAACCGTAAATTTAGAGTAAAAGTGGGCGACAGTCTTTCCAATTTCAGAAATGTTAAAAGTGGTGTTCCTCAAGGCTCTGTTTTAGGGCCTTTACTATACCTAATTTATACATCTGACGTACCTGCTTTGTTAATTTCCAAATGTTCGCTTTATGCCGATGACACCAAAATCTATGGTAATCCTTTTACAGCGACTACCATCAGGTGCATCTTGACCTTTCACGAATTTCCCTATGCAGTGAAGACTGGTTGATTCTTATTAATTTCAATAAATGTTTTGTTTTACATGTTGGAAATAATAACCCTCGCTTCAGTTATTCTATTGGCCAAGCTTGCTGAAGTCGAAGTTTACAAAGACTTGGGCATATACATCTCTGATCTCTGTGGTCTCATCACATATCGCAGTGCGTCAACAAATCTAAACGTACTCTTTTTTTTATGGTATAAAGTATTTTCTAAACCAAGTATTAATACTTCTGCCTGCTTATATAAGACATATCCGTCCTGTATTAGAATACGGATTTGCAGTATGGTATCCCAAGTTGGTGCGCGATTGTAATCTTATTGGGTCGGTTCAACGTGCGGCTACTACACTTCCGTATGGTGCTATCAGACCTTCATATGAAGAAATACTGTGCATTATTAAACTTTTGCCTGAAGTGTCTAGACTCAAACGCGACGATTTCATAAACATTTATCCTGCGTTACATAACTTATATTCTGTTGACCTAAATAATATTTACAATTTAAACAATGACTTCGTGGTCACACTTACAAATTGTCTCATGAATTTTTCATTGTCTTGCTAGAGATAATTTTTGTGCAACAGTGTTTCACTTATGGAACTCATTACCAAACTATGTTGTATGTTCTGCCTCTGACAATAATTTTTAAAAAAATTTGGATCGTTTATTGCCTGACATTTTGTGATATTTATGTTACGTAATGCGTGTACTTTTACTATTTATTTTATTTTGAGTTATATAGGTTTAATAATAATAAATAACAAAAACTTAAAAGTCCCCCCACCTTTTTTGACGTATGCCTATTTACAATTGTTTATATCATGATGTAAAATTTTATGTAGAATATTTTATTACTCTTGATAATTTTTCGTAAAACTCTTCAATTAAAAAAAAGCAAAACATTTATTTATGTCAAAATGGCACATATACAGGGTGAGTCAGTCATAATGTCATTAATTTTAAGAGGAGATAGGGAATAATGAGTATAATGCTAATACGTGATTAAAAAAAAATCTAAATGCATATTTACGCCGAAACAAAATATTTTCAAATCATTATTTAAACCGTCTTTTCAGACTGTCACTGACCGCTGACAGCCTTGGTCGTTTACAGCTCACAGTTCAATTCGATGTCGACCTGATGCAATGTTGTCAAGTTGTAATATTTTTCTATATAGTACCTACCCACCTAGGTTTTAGACATCACAAATAAACGGTTGTACTGACTATTTTAGAATATCATTTTTTCTTGCTCAGTTCAACTTCAGCCAATAATAATTTAAAATGTTAATATAATAAAATTAAATAATAATAATCAAATAATTCTATTAAAAATTGCAAGTAACGCGGTCCACTCAGGTGTTCCGGTAGAAAATACGGCCCAATCAAACGATACCCGTACACTCGCGTGTCGATTTTCTCTGAGCAAATGTACCTGTTATGACTGCAACAACACTCCAACATGTCTAATAATAAACCGAGTAATAAACCAGTTACGTACATTACATAAAAACCTATACCCAATGGGTAAATTATTAAGAGAAGCTGAAAAGTGTTTCGTGTTTAAATACTAAGTAATAAAAACCATCGTGTTGTCGACAGAAAACTGTCCAATACCGAAATGATACGCCGCTTATCTGTACCTATCCTATTATTAGGTCAAGTAACCTAGTTACCTAGTTTTTGTATTGTTATTTAACGACAAGGAGTAAAACAATTTTTCTTTAATCTAGATACATGAATGAATTTTCCTTAAATATTGATTTATTTGTTAATAAAAACAAATGTTTTCGAATGTTAGGTTATTACAGTTTAATAATTTTGATATTACGTTTTCACTACGTTTTACAAATAAATATGAATTTTTAGTATTACTCGTAAGTACAATTAATTATTCAGTTTGTAGTCCTAGAAATTTATTGTTTTTTAACACTAACCTGTTTACAGCTCACAGTTCAAGTAAAACTGCATTTATCCGTCCATAGCACTTTATTAATAAAATTAGGGTCAGTCGCATTTCGTAAACATTCTCCGTATAACACTACCATTTCCACATATTCGGAACTCGTAAAATTATGCGTTGTGAATTTACGCCAAATACGTGAGGTGAGACCGAAATAAACAAACTACTGCTTACTGCTTGTATTCTCTCCATCCCCCCTCCAAATGTGTGGCATGATCTACAAATTTGGGGGGAAAGAAATGCGGGAAATGCAGAGTGCTAAATGGAGGTAAATTTGAATAACACGCTGTGTTAGACGATATTATGTATGTAAACGTGGCATTGATGGTTTGATACGGTATTCGATTCTCGTATGGGTGCGTCATCAGAAAGTTCGTAGCGCACCAGGAGCGTCGTGTTACTGATTTTTATAGGGTGATTTGTTTATTTTTTTAAAGGTCGAGTAAAATTTTGTATTCGATTTTCTGCCTTTATTAGGCCTCCTGAATACGTGGTTAAAATTAATGACATTATGACTGACTCACCCTGTATAACTAACTAACTCTATGTCCAGAGACAATCTGTATGAAATAAGTTAGAACGTTACAAATTATTTCTTCGCAATTTAAAAGCGATACTGATTTAGCTGCGAATATCTCTAACGTTGCATATTGAAATATCAATTTATTTCGAAAATGAAGAGCTTTACAGAAACATTATCAGAAGCAATAAAATATTTAAATAAAATTTTACATTATGACATTTTAAAAAGTGGGGGAAGATAAAATAAACTTATTGTAAAAGTTCAAAGATGGTGTATTTTCAAGTATTGTAAGAAAACAATCTACAAAAAAATGCAGCCGTTACACGACGCTACCCCTTAAGTTATTATAAGTTTCTTACATGTTTTTAGCTCTAAAAGATTGCTTTACTAATTTAAGATTAAAATAAATGTTAACTTACCAATAAATCAGTTGGTATATAACTCCAGCGGAACATACTGACAAAATGACCTGCACTTACGAACTATAGCACTTCTGAAACAAAAATATTCATCTGTAAGAAAGTACATATTTTTTGCACCAAAGTATTTACAGTCGTAAAAGTATAGAAACCTTTGTAATTCCCTTACGGAAGAAAACAATTTTGTAGATATGGACACACAAAAATGTTTTATTGCTTAATATTTTTATAAGGATCCAACTTTATTTCAGAGAATGACTACATTTTATTTGACATACTTGCCAATCCCAAATTCGAGCAATGTCTATATCTGTAGCTTTTACAATTCCACTCAATTTTATATGCTGATTGAACGTATTAGTTTTTTTGGAATTTATTGGCGTGCTGATACTTTTACTTCTTCTTGTGGACCGTAAATTCGGTGTCGCCAATTGAGTTTAAAACATACATAACTTTGGTGCCCTATTTGGCGCTGTGTCAATAAGTTGTTACTGCCAAATTTATGTCTTTATTATCTAATACTTCTATGTTGTAACTGGACTTTATATGAATAGAGAAAAGGAAAGAAATGAGGTAATTGTAGAAACAGACTCAACACTTTAACACATATTCATTTAAGTTTTTATGTCATAGAAGAAGTGTCCTTTTTAGGTAAAAACTCAAAGAAATATATTAATAAAATACAAAGTACAATTATAATACAATCAAAACAACGCCCTGCAACGCACTGATCTTGAAACGCGACCCAGTTACTGCATTGTTATCAGTTGAATAAGCGGAGCGTGCAGGACATATTCTAGTTTTGAGAGACTGCATGCTTTGAACGGTTAGGATATATGAGTCAAATAGTTTTGATTTGCAAATTAAACTAAAACTTTTGTAGATTCTGTAGACAGTGCTTTGTTATTAATATATTCTATAAAATTCAGATCAACTGTCAAAAACCAATCTTGAAATCTTTAAAACTACAATTTTTCCTTATTGTATCATATTGAATGATGAAATTAAATCCAATTGGATTTCAGGAGGCCAAGGAGTAGAATTTTTTTCTTTCACTAATCTAAAATATAGGTTGATAAATTTCAGATCATCTTGTAGTTTAGAATGAAGACAATGTCCTTGAGGAACTCCAGAAGTGGTATTATCATACACGGTGGTGCAAAAGTTATCTAAAAAAATTTGGGAATAGCAAAAAATATATTGTAAAAATTTTTTTCGTAAAATCCTTATAGTTTGCTGTATAAAATAGGTGTTATAAAATGTTATTTATTTCTTTCTTTGGTAATGTCTTTCAATTTTTTTGTGCGGTCGGCGGTTGCATGCTTTGCCTTGTCAGGTTTTACAGTGGACCATTTTTCGGTGCCGTACAGAAGTGTATTTTTAAAACATTTTTGCACTGTTCTTTTCGATTTTTTCTTTATAAAATTGTACCTATTTGTAAGAGTTCTGAATCACCTTATATATTAATTTAAATTATTAATAATTGACAACCACAATACTCCATTGGTAACTTTCTTTGTTATATATTAGAGGAAATCAGAAAAAATAAATAGTTAAATCTAATACCATTGTCCAATGGATACAAAATAGAGGAATTTGTATCAATGAGCATATGGATTTTCATTGATGCTCTAAAAGTTATTCACAAAATTATATCCTTAGCCGAAAATTCTGAGAAAAAGAGTCTCAGAGAGTGCACCCTACGACATAATAGGAAACAAATTCAGTTTGCTGGAAGGATTATCTTTTATGGTGTGCATGATATTTTATTCAGCTTGTATGTACGTATGTACACCTTCAAGTCTTGGTTGTAATTCTTCTCTGTGAAGACGAAACCTAACAGGAAAATATAGTGCATACATACCAGCATAACACAGACCGCAATAAATAAAATATAAAACAATAAACTTGAAACTGTTCAACTAATCAATGTCTCAACGCCTCAATGGTCCGCCATCTGTCGTGGCTAGAAGAAAAACGTACGAAAAATGTTTCTCTGAACCATTTCTTTAATGGGTCATGAAAATTGTGTGGCACACTGTATATTTGTTTTATATTGTTGGTTAGATTGATTTCGTTTGTAGATTTCTTTGTGACAATTGTCATATACTATTTGTAATATTTTTCTGATATTCTCAGAAGCTATTTATTATTTAATTGGGTTTTGCCACACTTATGAAAAAAATGAAGATTAATTAAATAACTACTCTATGGACTAAAGCCCCAACCAGCGTTGAATTACACCCACAATATCTACCCATATATTCTTTATTATTATAGCTTTTGTAACATTTTCTACTGTATTAGAAAGGTTATTTAAGCTACTATATAACTAATAATAATAATAATCTCCTACAATTCCTATCAATGAATGAAGTTAGATATTTATAGTGTTTTCATTAAACCAGGTTAGTAAATTTAGCTAGATTAATTTCCTTAGATAATTATTGAATAGAGCTTTGTTTGTGGAATTGTTCATTAGCATACCTAGATGTTTGGTATCAGAGAGCATATGACTTCATTGATAGGAATTGTAGGAGATTTGATTTATATTAGTTTGAAATACCTACCTTTCTAATACAGTAAAAAATGATAAATGTTTACTGAACAATTTAACACTTATCTTCATTCCACAAAATAACCGTGGTCTCTAATTTTCCTTTTGTTACATTATCCTCCTTTTCAAATTTTTGATTTTTCAGATTCCCATCTTTTTATATAAAATAACGTCTCGACCTATGAATGTTAGAGACGAGGAACATAAAAATTTTATAAAAAGACGGAAATTTGAAAAACCAAAAATTTGCGAACATGATTGGGAAAACAGTCATTTGAAATTTTTTTGTTATTTTTTACTTATCTGCTTTTTCAGTATGAGATTTTTTGGGTAGATAAACTTAGTTTCAAAAATAACCCTTGACCTTTTGATGCCAGGGCTTATTTAATGAGTCTATATTTTTTCTGATTATGACTGATATAACAAGATTTCGTAAATTTTAGAAGACGATTATAATGGGACGATAATTTTGAACGCCACTTTTAAAATTTTTCTGCAGCGGAGCTGATACTACGTGACAAATTCGTAGCACAGAGAACCTTTCTAAAAATATTCTCGTGTGTTATTCCGGGAAGAAATTAATCCGGGGAAAACTCGACTACCCGTTCACTTCTCCGGGTAATCAGCCGCCTAACCCTATCGATTTATATAATATTATCTAAGCCTCAGATTCCTGGCAGGGCACCTTCGACATGTGGCGGTCCATTTTCGGTTTCAATTTAGTCGCGGTGGCGGCGCGGCGCCACCCCCGTCGTCGGCACCTGGTGATTTATTATGCCGGTTTTCAATTCTCGGGCGGATCATTTGTATGCCTGCCCCGCTAATGTATATATAAAGCGGGCAGCGCGCCCCAGGCCGGGGATGATTTATGCAGATCAAGGTCGCGTGAGGGATGCGAAGAAGAAACTGTACATCACAACCCTTATTGGAATGCGCTCACTTGATGGTGATCGAGGGGTAACGATTGATAAAATGGGGGAGATGCTGCAGGGCCACCTGAATGTTGCAACTGCGCAAAGCATATTTCAAATGTCGAATCGTGGAATTCGAAAGATAAGTAAATACAGGGTGAACCTTAAATAAGTACAAATATTTTAACCAGCAGTACAGTCCACTGTGTAGAACACATAATAATTTTTTTTACAAAAGAATCAGGAATAAAAAAAAGTCAAATTTTAAATAAATTTCGTGATTTTTCAATAGAAAACTTGTTGAGGACCGCTGATTTGGTAGTCATGGTGGATGTGAATTCCACAGCGTTGCTATACTCACGTCAAGAATTCAGACGTCTTACGTCACGGCTGACGTTACACATTTGTTTCTATTGTCAACGTAATTTTCGATATTTGGTCCTGTTAAAAACAATAATTGTTTGCAATTTAGTGCAATATATAATGCAAACTTTTAGTGTAGTATATAGTTTTATTACTATCAGTTGCAGTTTCTTAAATATTTTGATAAAAATATAATGAATTATTCATTTGTTCGAATGACGTAAGTCGTCTGAATTCTTGTCGCGAGTATAGTGTTACACTAAAACATCTTCGTATAGGCTCCAACACAGTTTACTAGAATTTTTAGACATGTCAAAGAATGATATGATATATTTATTTATGAAAATATTAATGACCAACTCCTCCTCCCCATTGCTATTCCTGTACCTCACCGATAAATTGAAAATATAAGCCAGATTTTCTACTCACATTCATACTTATCCAGATTTTGTTCGTTATCCATTTTTACTACACTAACTGATTTATCACTATCACTGATTATCACTACTTGACAAATGTGCTTTTTTAACATGTCAACCTTTTCGCTCTTTGAATAATGCGCCATATTTCATTTAATCACACTGTATTTCACGAAAAATATTAATTAAATACAGAACACCGGCCGTGAAATTAGTAAGACGATTTAAATACGTTTTATATGTTAGTGCCGCAACTCTTAAAACAGATGCGTCAAGCAGTGTATTACTTCAACAAATCATTAGTTTAGTTCGATTTCAGAAGATGAAAGAGTATTTCATATTAACTTTCAATTTACGTGTATTGAAATTATCAAATCCCTTTCCACAAATATTACATGTTTTGTTTCCATTTCTAACTTGCCATAGTTTATTCCTTTGCGCTGGACCATACTTATGCACCGATATTAACATAACCTCGACCTGTCGACCTCGACTATCAATCCTAGAAAGTGGAATTGTCATGTCAACTGCTCGTGACGTCTACCTGTTATCTGTGCCTACGGCACAACTTTCTTTTTTGCATGCAATTGACACTAAATATTTTACTTTGCCCTTTCTTGATATTGAACCATATATATACACAGATTTGGAAAGTGAGGATCTTGATGGTGAATTGTATTTTGCCGCTTGCGTGTATTTGTGTCATGCTACACGCATACTTCGACCACAGCGTGTTGGCATCAAGCAGTGTTACCAGGTGGGAAAAATTCAGTGCATGAGAATAATTTCAAAGAAGTATGAGGTTTGGAGAAAAAAGCATGAGATGGCTTAATTTATCAAAAATCACCTCTTGACACAGCTTAATTTTTATTTAAAAAAAGCATTATGTTCTGCTATTTTATCATAATATTACATTGTAAGTAGGTAGTTACAGGTACTTACTTAAAAGTTATTAACCACGTAACCTTTCTAATTTATTTTATTGTTAGGCCGGGCGAACGTTGAGGCGCAGTTGACGTGACGCAGGGTGACTCACGGGTCGTAAAATCTGTTGATTCCAGAAAATGTAGGTTGCAATACAGCATGAATACAGCACACACACCGCATATCCGTACTAATATACCCGTTTATGTATTCATTGCTAATTATTAAGAGAGCAGTCTACAATAAAGGACATTTCAAGTACCCAAATATTGTAGATACCTACCTCTATCTATTCAATTTTGCCCTCGATTTTGCCTTTATTTCTCGTTAGGTCTTTGTTTTGGTAGATTTCAAAGAGTAATTTTAATAATTTTATTATTTTCTTTTGTGTCTATTAAAAAGCATGAGATTTTGTAATCAAAATATGAGAACATGAGATTTCCTCGGAATGCATGAGATCTGACAACACTGGCATCAGTTGACCGGACAGTTGGCGTTGGCGATACGGAGCCGATTACTGTAGTAGTGGGGAATGCTAGACCAATGCACGTCGCCGCCCCTCTTAAAGTTCGTACCTTCCCTGCGATGAAGCGGCAATTTCTACTTTCTCTGTAAAGATCCGCAATTTCCGAATCTGTATATTAGTAAAATCTGCTTATGAACGCATAAATCAAGGTAGCTTATTTGTTATTCCATGTTTTGTGTTTATTTTTAAAATCTGTTTCAACCACTACGAATGGTTAGCACTGAAACGTTGTTTGAGGCTATGTGGCGAAAATTAACTCTAAGGTGTTGTTTGAAAATCATAGTTTTTTTTTATTTTTCTTAAACGAATTTAAGGGTATAATTAGTGATAACAGTGTACAATGGTACTAAATTCTGAAATATGGAAACTGTTTAAATAGTTGGTTTATTCAGTAAGTACCTGAGCACGTTTATGGATAATTTTTGGAATCATTGAACAAATATTAACTTCCTAAATACTTTAATTCATAGTATCGAACATGCGCATATTCATATTTTAATCGTTTATAATCATTTTACTTATTATTAAAAACAAGCATTTTTAAATTAGAAAGAAAATTTGATTTACGTTAAACAATTATTTATCTTCCAGACGATATGGCAACCTCGCCTCAGTAAATCATATGGTTTATTTTATTAGGTTAGGGTCAGCGGTCCTCAAAATGTGGGTATTTAAAAAATATATCTTCGTAAATATTTGAAATTTTAAAAAATGACTTTCACTAACTAGACTTATCTATTTGACGACCTACACCTGCAGTTGAAATATTTGTACTTATTTAAGGTTCACCCTGTACTTTAGCCACGGTTAAGTTCGATATTTACGAAAACATATCGAGATATATATGAGAATACAGGGAGCTCGAAAACATTTATACACAAGATGTTCAGAAACTAGTTGTCAAATGTGATAAGCCATACAAGCAGAGTCAAAATAATATCTATATTTCAAATACATTTTTGTCCTATGAGGTTTCCGTTCGGATATACAGAGCTTCCAAGTAAGAAGTTAAATATTGGATTTCAGTCATAATTTCTAAACTGTTACCATGACAACCTCGAAATTTGGATGATAGTAGTAACACATAGTAATATATAAATGATACTGTAGGTGACAACTACTCCGCGGACTAATGTCCCGACCGGCATTGAATTACACCTACAGTATCTGTGTGAACAATCAAGAACCGTTGTCGGCCACACCACCAGACATAGACCGGTTTCGGGTTTGTTAACCTTCATCAGTATGCCATAGGTGAGATGACCGACACTTGAACCGGCTGCTCCTTCATATGTATATTCACATATACACCAAGTAAAGGTGCGATATGAGTCGTTTGTTACTTCTCGCTCGACCTAAGCGGCTCGACGTGCAGGAAGCGACCTGCATTACAGTTGAAAGTGAGATATAAGTGGTCTGCTACTTCCTGCCTATATATCTCCATAGTAATATAACTGTCACTATTTAAATTTGAATTCAACAAGCTTTACTACACAGATACAGTCAATACTTTAGAATTTATTCAATTTGGATTTGCATTGAATTCCTTTATCAATTTGCTGCAAAAAGTTATGCCTTACTTTATTCGATATATTTTACTATTTTCGAGATAAACGATGTACGAAAAATACGTAACAAAAAAAGGTCAACAGCCATTAAATATAATTTTATTTTAATAATTTTTTGTGTCTATTTTTTTGGAATTTGCATACGCCGTACTTTGACGTATCGCTCTTTTTTAAAAATTTCTGCTTACATTTGTATTGTAGGCTTGTTGGAAACGATATTTTCCTAGAGTACGTAGATTTGGACAGATTTTCCAGGTTAGTGACTTTGAAAGTATACGAAGCAGGTTTGTTGCTGTGAGAAATTTCTAGAAGGACTAACAAATCCTTACGTACAATAGTACGGTGTTACCAGGCGTGGACTAAGGAAGGCCGTGGACCCAGCGCGAGAGACACCGGCCATCGTAAAGGAACTACAGGCCACGAAAATCGTCGATTGCTACATGCTGCTGCTGCTTATAACAGAATGCTACGTTATCAAAGTATGACCTATGACAACTCCAAAAAGAGTTAACTGATAAGCTTGAAGTAATACTTATTTTCCTACAAAAATTCTTACTTTTTACTGCAAAATATATAGACAATTTTAAGTATGTATTACACTAGAACTATATATCTAACTATAAATATTTATTAAAACAAATTTTCTTTTAATAAAAGCATAAATCAATTATAATATTCTGCATTGAGAAATGCTCCAAGAGTTTTCGTTTTTACCATCTAATACAGTAGCTAAGACTGAAACACTCTGTCCCGCGCGTATAAATTCTGCAACTACATAGAAAATGGAATTTCAACAAGTTGTAACTTCTAAATGAATATTCCATCATTAAATTTCAACTGTTTTTATTGTATTGCCGTACCATTTAATATAGAAAAATAATGCGAATATACCCCGCCTTTTTTATTATAGTTTTGAATAAAAATCTCTCATATTATCATTTGTTCCGGGTTATGGAAATGTGCATCTTTGAAAATAATTTATTCAATCTCTGCTTTCGCACGTTTTAACATACGCTTCCGGTATATGTGGCATATCGATTTATGCTGAACGTATGGATTTTCCAATGGGGTTTATCACGCCTAGAATCAGAGTAAGCACGGAGCTTCTTGCTGATACATTTGATATATGTTGTCATAAATTGCGGGTATTAACTGCGGCCCATTTCGCGGGAATCCATTGCGAGAATGGAAAACAAATTGAAATATTTATTATTTCCTTGTGACTCATACGGTGCCAGCGAATTTGAAAGTAGTCGACAATATATAAAGGAATATATTTCGGCAATGTGAGGATCAAAAGTGGAATTTGCTTTTTTATAGAGTAAAATAGGAACCTCATAATATAGAGCTTAAAGGCCAGCTAACATATGTGGATAAAGTATCTAAAATTTGCAAAATATTTATAAATATGAACAAGTATTCAGTGTAATAAAGAGCCGCAACTATATTTCTTGTCTTGTCTTGACCACGAAAAAGTAAGACAAGATTGGCAATACTAGTTTTGTTTTATCCTGTTTATACAGGGCGATTCTTATCTAAAACAAATTTTTTGATAAGACAGGGGACAAATATAATGTTGTAAAAATAAAATCATAAAGAGCAATTAAAAAATTATTTAAATATACATTTCCGCACGGTACTGTAAACTGGTCAACTGTAAAATCTGATTATACGCCTTATCGGACAAAAATTTAGAAGAAATTCCGAAGGAAAGAAATAAATTACATTTTACAACACCAATTTCTATATACCAAATTAATTCGACTGGTTTTGCCGCTTTTGTTATTAATTATAAATAGTTTGACATACCTGATGTTAAAACAAAATTTTGGGCCGTCTTACCCAGTTTCCACAAACTATGTAACACATATGTTTCGCCGTCTTTTCCGTTTGAACTTGTAAGTTATTGGCAGCAGGTATGATACGTTTGCGTTTGATGATTTTATCAGTAGCATTCACTTCGGCGCGATATTCTTCTTTTTTAAATATCCCCACAAAATTATGTCCAAATGATTTAAAGTCAGGAGATCGTGACGGCGATGGTACCGATCTTCCTCGTCCAGTTCCTTGGTATTAATGCTTGTACACGCTGTACATGTTACGAATATAATTGAGACTCGTGTATGATATGCCACACTACTGTAATACGCCCTGGACACCCATTTTCCATGACGCATCTCTTCCCAAAATTTTTAGATAAGTTCACCCTGTAGACTGCTTTGTTTTATTGCCATTGTATTTTGAAAGTCGACCATGATTTGAACATTTTTAACAAAACTACATTAACTGGAGCTATCGTCCCATATACAGCGTAGAACATTAAGGATTAGGACACTATTCTAAAAAAAAAATTTGAACACGCGATTTTAATTATTTTTCTGTATATATCGGCCTTCTAGATGTATTTGTTGAACCTATTACGATGATCCAGCAGCTAATCCACCGTTTACTACGATTTCTTTGCAATTGTTTTTTTCGAAAAATACGTTTCATCAATTTGTATTGAAAAATATATTTTTTATAGAGCTTAAAAGTTTTAAGTTTATGTGTCCATTAACAAATCTAAAAGGTGTTGTCTGAAAATTATTATTAAGTAATGTAAAATATTGTTCCCCTATTTACTTCACAAATTAAAATGTTAACGTAAAAACAATACTGTTGCAATAACTAATAAAATTTATTTTAAGAAGTTGCATCAAAAACGGTAATTAAAGAAAGGAATTCAAATTTTGAAATATTTGAAAATAAACAAATAAAAACAACAATATTAATAAACGGAACGAAATATCGAATATTTAAGTTGTTTTTATTTGTTTAGTTTTGAATATATCAAAATTCACAACACTGTTGTAGATTAACAATATTTTTTAAATATCTCCAACGCCTTCTATATTTTTAAATGGAAACACAAATTCAATAAACTTAAAACATCTAAGACTATAAAAACACACGCCCCAAAATTTTTTTATAAGGGTGTCCTAATCCTTGTCCACTGTATCAAGTTAAAATTCCTCTTAAGGGTGCCGTTTTCTACAAATACAAATAATTTTAGACATTTAATAATTTAATAATATAGAGCTTATCAAATAACAGGAATGCTATCTCACGCTACCTGCGATTATTCAAAGATACCAAAGTAAAACGAACAGAAAGCGGTCTCACCAACAAATTTTTAGGTACAGATATCTTTGAAAATACGTATTTTTTTAATTTAACTGTAGATGTAATTATTGTTATAACATAACCTTACTTATTTTTTACTGTTTAAGAAAGGTATTTTAAGCTAATATGTATCAAATCTCCTACAATTCCTATCAATGAAGTCATATGTATGTTCTCTGATACCAAACATCTAGGTATGCTAATGAACATCCACAGACAAAACTCTATTCAATAATTATCTAAAAAATTTAATATATTTACTAACCTCTGGAGTGGGAACTCGAAATTCAACCACAATAATTGAGATCTCACTTATTTCTACGTTTTATTAGGATCGTTTCATCAGGTGGCCTCCTTTAACTTAAGTCAAATATCTAACTATAAAGATGATTATACCAATAAATTAAAATTATTTGAAATTGAATGTCAAAATGAAATATCGACAACGTCAAACTGATTAACTGTCAATGAATATCATAACAACCTACTAAAATAAATAAAAATTAATAAAAAAATTTACCTTTTATGCATAGTTTTTTCATATATTTTTAGGTATTAACAATATTGTGTGAAACTAACTTACTTAGTTCTGCATATTAAGTTTTTCACATTTGTTCATCAATATGTGAAATTAATTGTGAAAATGTTAGAATGGGTTTGGAATAGGAAAATAATGTCTGTATTACAAACACTTTGTAAAAGTTATTTTATTTGAGGTGATCTGAAATAGTAAAAGTAGATAAAAAAAACATCGAGAATATTATTTTTGATATTACTTTTGTATATTCTCTATATTGTCTATTTATAGTAGAGACACCACTAATTTGATAATTTTATAGCGAGACATACGGCATTAGGCCTATTCGTTGGTCTTGAACATGCAGACCTACAAATTGATATCATCGCTAAGATATAAAAAAAAAACAACAAATAACGGAGATATAGTCGTAGTCGTATATAAATATGTACGGAAAATGTTAATGTTCAACATTTTTCATCGAAAATGAACTATCCAAGTACGTATAAGGATTTTTTTTTCAAAGTCAACAGCGCAATGTAAAATAAATATATGGTTTTTTGCTTCGCTTTCTAATTTTCTCTGGAAAAGATCTTGTTTTCCAGATAATATTGTATGACGAACTCTATCAGAAGCCTTCATAAAGACAATATACTCGTAAATGTCATCTACTTAACTCCAAAGAAACAATATTATTTTGATATAGATATTTGGTTGCAAGAAGTATGTTGAAAATTAATTAAAAGTAACGTTATTCAAATTTACTATACTATAAAATCTTGCTTGCTCAATAATTAGAAACTTTTGTTTACGGATCTGGGAAAAGGAAAAATACCGAGAATTGCTGAATGAAGTAAAACGAATAACGTATAACGTTGTACACTTTAGAACTTGTACATTTTCGATATTTAAGCACGAAATTAAAAAAGTTGAAACTTCATTTTATCACTAAATTCCAACTCATAAACCTTTTCCCAAATATTTGTAAGGATTATAACATTTAAGACCAATTTTAACTTTGTCATTTTGTACCATTACTTTTCTACGTAATTAATCAATTATTTATTATTATAAATATAGTAAGTAAAATATAGAGTAGTAGTAATAATATATTTAAATAACAGTAACTAAATGAAAATTTATTTGTTTATCTATAGCTTTATGTTATAAATCCTAACAGAAATGACATGAGGCAATAGAATGACACGAAATATACAAAAATTTTAATATATTAATAACAATGTACTTTATTCTCTTCATTTCTTTAATATACAAGGTGTACCAGTAGTAAGTATTCAAAACTTGTGAGCTTGTAAAACAAGTCGAAAAATTACGAAAACCTTAGTACAACTTTTGTCAGTGGCGGCTCCTAAGGGAGATACGCTCACTTAAAGAGGTAACCTCAGCAACAGTTTTTAATGCGTAACATCAAATCGGTTCAACATTAAGTCTCGAAATTTTGATGAGATATTAACCTAGACGTGTTTAATAAGTCTCATGAAATAGATTTCAAAATTTTCTACAGGGGCGTGAAAAAATGCAAGACTCAGGGACAAATTTAATGATATCTTTTTAGTAGTTCATTTTTTCTAGTTTCTGACTCGAAAATATTGAAATTTGAAGTATTTAACATAAAAACAGTACTCTTGTTAAATTTCAATAGGATGTACTGTTTCTCAGTAAAATCGATTTAAATCATTCTTAACGTGTCCCACATTCAACATCCATAGCCAAATAAATTAATAAATTGCAGTGCGCCATGAAGAAAACAACTAATGTGACAGTTAACAAAAATGTCAAGTATTTATAACACTCTTAACAGTAACAATTAAAAACGATAGTACAAATAAAAATACCATAATATAAATAACATAAAAACAACGTCTTTCGGTGCAAAGAAATATTTTATAATTGGGTACATTTCTATTGGGGAACTTTATACCATATCGGTGTGAGGCTGCTCTTGCGCTCCCATGACACTCCACCTAACGTCAAAAGCATATCTACATACTCAGAATATGTATACGGGTGCATTTTTAAATAATTTTTATCTATTTTTGTTCACTATAAAATGGCACTGTGTAGACTCAAATAATACAATTTTCAAACTAAAAATACTTTTATTTCTGTTAATTATCAGACTAGTTGTTTTTTCCATGGCACACTGCAATTAATTTTTTTGGCTATGTATTGAATTTTAAATGTGGGTCACGTTAGGAATGATTGTAATCAAATTTACTGAAAACGGTACATCCTATTGAAATTTAAAAAGAGTACAGTTTTTATGTTAAATAATTAATAATTCAATATTTTTGAGTAAGAAAAAAGAAAAATTTAAATAAAAAAAAGATATGATTAAATTTGTACCAAAGCCTTGCATTTTCTTACGCCCTGTAGAAAATTTTGAAATGTAGTTAATAAGACTTATCAAGCACGTCAAGGTTAATATCTCACCAAAATTTCGTGACTTAATGTTGAACTGTTTAGATGTTACGCATTAAAAACTGTTTCTGAGGTTACCCCTTTAAGTGAGCGTATCTCCCTTAGGAGCCGCCACTGACAAAAGTTATACTAAGGTTTCCATAATTTTTCGACATGTTTTACAAGCTCACAAGTTTTGAATACTTACTACTGTTACACCTTGTATAGGCTTCATCTTTATTAGAGTACCTAATCCGTAATCATGGACATATCAACTTCTGGTAGATTGTCAGAATCATCTTACTAAATTCAACTTCAATTGAACTTATTATACTAAAATAGTTATGACACGGTAACGAAGCAACGTAGCACATTTTAATCTCATGGTTTATTAACGTGTTACCGGTAGATATTCTCGTTTAGAGTTGCGTGTAGTGACGTCACAAGCAGGCACACCGTTTTTTAGACTAGCAACAATTTCAACCTCTTGTACCTCGAAAACTCAAAAAATAAATCATTCGAAATTTTAAAAGCACTCATAAAATCCATACAAAAGATATTTGACGGAACAAACCTATTGCGTATCTATTTAAATTAGGTGTTACATTAATTTCCCGGTCCCAAACTAATGTAGGTTTACTACGCTGTTTAGAAAGAAATCTCTCCCAACATCTAGACCTTCATTCTTTCACTAATACATTTTGTATGATTTCATGCAGTGCCGAGTACATGGAGACGGTATTACCACCTCTTAAATCCCGAAAGAAGAACAGATAAATGCACCACCTGCAAAATCGTGCCGGAATTCCCGCGCTGTAAGCATCCTCACGGATTTATAAGCAACAACATACCTGGGACACAAACGCGAAATATCTAGAGAGCTATCCCTGTGAAATGTGGACATGTCTCACATGCTTTCCATATCGATCCCGGTACATGAATGTGCCGTCTCATCCCCCCACCGCATAGAACAAATATACCAGATAGAGGCGACTTTCATCACCGAGTTTTGTTCTCCGTGGAGCTTTTCGCCCGCCGCCGGCTTAAATTTTCATCAAGTGAGATATTAGGGCACCTTTGCAATGGTAATTTGTTCTGCCGCGGCCCCGGAGTTTTACCGGATTTTATTACGAACGCTGAAACATGTAACGGGATCGACTTTCGGGGAATGATATCCCTATACGTCGTTATCGTCGTTGTGTTTGCCCTTTACAAGTTTATATGGTGCATGACATATAAAAGTTGCTTGATAAATCAGAGGATATTGTATTCGCCAAATTCACTAGCTAGATGGCTGTGTGATTGCACAACTGTTGTACGCCAACCGCCTTGATTGAGTCGGCGAAATGAGGGACCCAACGATACTTGTGATGAGTGGACTGTATTTGTGGTTTTATTGACTGGTTCCCTTTTCTTTTTAGTGTTGAAATAAACTGAACAAGCTTGAATATGTACAATTTATTTACACTATGTACATGAATGTATGAATTGAGTACAATGGCAATGATGAGAAAATAATGCGTTCTGTGCGCATCTAAGTTCTTCACTGTACTCTTGAGGCCCTAACCACTATTCAGTGCAGGAATGAGGGAAACCTGGAAAACCTCATTAATTAGGGGGGTAGTCAAATATCAACCCGTATCAATCTCTCACATTGACCCAAGCTAACATTATTCCACCCTACCATACCCGCAGAGAGGGTGCCAATCCTCTCCACGAATATAGCTTATATACGGTCTACCGGCAGCTGGGCGCGAACCAACTCCGATCTAGTCACCTCGATTCAAGTACTGACGCCTTAAACCGCGTGACCACTGACCGACTAATGTAAGACAAATTCCTAGAGTGGATATATATCGTGAATTCCTTGTATGTTCCACGTTTGTAACCTCAACCTTTCATATTCAAATATAATGATTCGGTTCGAGATATCTATAACAGATATCATTTTGGACTACTTAGGGGATCGTGTGCGACTTCTAAAAGTAAGTGAGACGAGGCACATAGTTTTGTCTAGGGTAGAACGTCAAAAATCTGTGTTTACAGACGTCTGCTTTAGTTCAGCCACCCAATGAAATATTTATTTTATTAAATGCAGAAAATTGCCAGTGTAATGTGTAATACGGATTTAAAAACATCATTGATTCATTCACAACATAACCTTGTTATGCTTCCATTCTCAATTTAATTTTCCACTGCTTACACAGTTTTGGGTCTACGTAAAATGCATGCAGGGAAATAGAAGTACGAGGGGAGTTTAAAGTATTCTCGGTATCACTATGAACTGCTACCAATGTGAGTAATTTTATTATTGCATTAATTAATATCGCCATCTGGGAGTATGTATATAAAATTTCAACTAATTGTGACCATTATCGAATTATCAGTATGGTTTTAGAGAGGGACGATCGACTGATGATGGGATTCATCAATTAACATCATACATTTATGAGGCATTAGATATAAAACTCCTACAATTAGCATATTTCTCGACCTCTCTAAGGCCTTTGACACTGTGTCGTGGTAAGTCATATAAAATCCTTTAAAGGTATTTATCACACAGAGAACAGCTGGTCCAACTGGATGATGTCCGGAGTGATTTGCGGGCGGTTACCGTTGGTGTTCCTCAAGAGACGATATTGGGACCCCTGCTTTTCAGTATTTACATAGACAGTTTATTAAACCTTAAGACATGTGGCAAGATTATTAGCTTTGGTGATGATACAGCTGTTGTGTATAAGTCATCTTCCTGGTCAAACCTAAAAAGAGAAATAGGAAATTAGTTTCCAAAGATTGTTGAATGGTTATAACAAGTTGACCTTAAATTATGCAAAAACAATGTACTTACCATGTGCGTCTTATACCACAGGTCTTCCTGATTTGGATCCTTTGAATGTGGGTCTTAATATGCAAGTTTTGGAGTCTTCTTTGGTAAAATACCTAGGTGTTTATATTGATAGACATATGAGGTGGGAAGTACAATTAAAACAGCTTGTAAAAAAGATCTGGTCTGATACCTACATTTAAATACTTGCGAGACTTTCTCAATGTACAGCAGTTGAAACTTATGTATTTTTCTTTAGTACAATCATTGTTAACATGTGGTATCTTAGGATGGGGAGGTGTGTATGACTGTTTAGATAACAGTCATACACACCTCCATGTTCATGTTGTACAAAAGTGGGTTTTGAGAGTGATGCATTGGAGAAATCAATTATATTCTAGTAATTCATTGTATGAACAATTAATGTATTGGATTTAAGTCAACTGTATTTTGTGAAAATGATGCTTTCTTTGAAGCGAGGCAAGATTGGTTTAGTTCCCTATAAACATCCTCATAATACTATATTATACCCTCGTTCTGATAAAACAATGGGTCAAAGATATACTAATTATCTGGTATCTAAATTGTAACTTATTATCCCTAGAGAAATATGAGATATACGCTCTTATAATATTTACAAAAAAAATTGAAAATATGGATAAACCAACAAGACAAGTTGTTATTTAGTAATATAATTAATCAACGCATATTAACATAGTAAATTGTAAATATGATATATATGGTTAATATTGTAATGTTTAATAGCTTTTGTTGTAGTTATCAAAAAAAATTACTCTAATCACGATTCTGACTATTCCCTAGTTTGCTTTATTACCTTGGCTGCGACTTTTTTTTCATGTTGAAACATAAATTTAAGTATCTTATAAATGTCCATTGATGTGTTGAGTTTTATTAATTATATAATTATTTTTATCAAGCAAACTGAAGTACAATTAAGAGCATTGTAAAGTATACTTTATGTTATTAATGTTTGATTTTAGTGTAGTATATCACGTACAAGTATCAATTCATACTTCTGTGATTAGCTTTGTTTATTCCTATGCATACTCGTGTATTATTATTATTTGTTTGCTAGTTACAGTGTTGAAGAAAATCGAACACCGCATTGTGATTACGTTTCGTACACAGTACGTGACTGTGGTTTTGAAGAATTTAACTATCCACTCTATAGTTCCGGTTTAGCTCCTATGTACTATTACCTGTTATCAAGTTTATAAAATATCTTCGTGGAAAGTGATTTCCAGATGATGAAGAGGTCAAATCGGTAATTAACGCACATTTTTCAGACAATAAATTTGTGAATTTTTACCGGGAATTGAAAAGTTTATTTTGTAGATGTAATAGACGTATTGGGAGATTATTCTAAAAATAAAATTATTTTAAGTTGTCATTTTGTTTCCTTTCTGCTGATACCGAGTGCTTTGAACGTCCCTTGTAGGTGTAGTAAGAGAATAACTGGGTAACAGCACCGAGATTTTGTGCAAATATTGTTGCGTATGTTTTGCATTGTTGTACAGTTTTTATAAGTAAATATCGTATGATCTCAATAAAGATTGCAAAATTACTAAAAATAGAGAGATTTTCTACTACGCACACAAAACCGACGTGTTGGATTGTTGTTAACCCCACACTTGACTTATACAAATTGTCTTATGCAGATTCTGCATTTTTCTTCATTCAAGATAAAATTATTCTGTTTTCAAACTGTTCAGGTACTATTTATGCAGAAAAAAATATAGGAAAATATTAATAAACACACAAACTTCAGATTTCTATTATTCAAGTAATTTGTTGTTCACCCTTACAACAGTTCCGAAATCTAGCAACAGATGTCAGCAACTTCGTGATTTTCGCCCATAGTAGACTTTTATCGATATAATATGTCATTGTATTTTCATTAAATAAGATTAAATTACTTTCAAAATTCAGTTTTTCTTAAAAAACCGATATTGCTACGTTAGATATACGCAAAATGCGGCGTATTAATGCAGAATATCAAAAACCTAGATCCCTGACAGCAAATGAAGTAAAATAATATAGATGATCATAGGTCGATTATCAAATTTGAATACATATTAAACATATTTAATAAAAACTTACAAAAACTTATCGCGATAGATGCACCTGTGGAGTGGAGTGTAGTGAGACTACGAGAATAATTTCTTCACATTGAAGAATTTTGACCTAAAATTTGACACCTGTGAAGAAAAGATTTGTTTAAATCACTAGAATGTGAAAAATGTTCAATTTTTTGTTTTCTATACATTTTTATTCAATTTATAATTATAGTAGTCTGAATTACAAATTTTCTTCCACTGTAGAGTGTAAATAATAAAATTTTACTAGAACTATTTACTGTAGAATAGATTCGTTATCGTTAAATTCGACATTATTTTGAATAATACGCTTTAGTATAATATCTACTCACTTTATGGGCATTTATATCCAACCTACTTTTAATAACCATTCCAATTGTTTTTGTTCTTCCAGGGAGGTTTTTGGTCATTTGAAGTCAAGTTCTGTGAAAAAGATCGATGAATTACGTTATTGTATTTATGGACTTGCACTTCGTTGTGTTTGTTTTGCTTTTTTGATTTGATTAACAGAAGATATACTAGCAGTGTACAAATTAGGTGACTAGGTGACCCGGCAAACGTTGTTTTGCCATATGAATTATTTCTAGTGAATATTTTGGTAGTCGGCTTCGTTCTCATCCCTACTCCGTGCTGTTTACTGGGTGAGAAGCACCCACCTGGAAAAAATATAGACTGCGCCAGTGTCATATTGTCGGCGACCGCTAATTCATGACTGCCCTAAAAGGTCCAGAATCACTAAAACTTGATTTTTATGCCAATTTACGTTGGTTGCATTGTAGCGTAGGTAAATCTCATTTGTTTACTGTGATTGGTCACATTCATCTCACAATCTTTAATGACATTTAAAATGACAGCAAGTTAGTTAATTTCATATTGCAATGCAGCCATCATATTTGCACAAGCGCCAACATAAAGCACCTGTCACGTGACCTATATCATGAAGCGACGCTGTCTATATTTTTTCTAGGTTTGTAGTGAGAAGTGACACCGGTAGACGCTTGGCGGGGATAACTGATCTAGTGATAATCGATCAGTTATAAGGTTAAAAATGATTAAATTACTAAAATGGCTATTAAAAAATAGGGGTTTGTCATAGAAGGGTGAAAATTAAGGGTTGCATGTATTTTTTAATGCCACATCATAAAAAATATATATTTGGGGTGGACCACCCTTATCACTTAGGGGTGTGAAAAATAGATTACGACCGAATCTCAGACCTACCGAATATACATATAAAACTTCATAAAAATTGGTCAAGCCGTTTCCGAGGAGTAGGGCGTCTAAAACTGTGACACGAGAATTTTATATATTAGATTACATACAAAATATAGGGTCGATCAATTGATTTGTTGTAACTAGGTTGTGAGTATTAGCACATATTTTAAATAGATTGTTTCTCTCCGTGTCTGGTTTGTTCATTTCCCTTTGTCTCCTTATAAATCTCTTGAAATGAAAAAGCGACAAAAGGTTTTACATTTTCTGGATAATTCCCCTTCCTCTTAAATTCCAAGATACCCTAACACGTCTTTAGGGCACAGGGGTGTATATAGAGAGAATATGACGAATGTTTGGGGGAGCTTGAGTTCTACTTTTACATCTGGTATTCTTTGTCGTAAAAATGTTTTCGTGATTCAATCCGAAGCATATTTGCATAGAATATTCTCCTATTACTTTCCCCCATTACATCTAAATACATACGATTAGTGGCTTAAAAGAGTTTTTCTTAATTAATTTAAATGTCTTCATTACAGAAATGTAAGTAATTATCCTATTCACATCACTATTAATTCTACTTCGAACTAACCGAAACTTTGTTAAAGTTTTTCTTAATTTTACACCTTGTTATTCTAACTCCAAACTGAAGCCTATATTAATTTTGTATTAGAGTTGTTATTTTATTAAACACGCGTTTTTATCACAAGTTAATTTCACTCCAGACCGTACGTTTCAGAAATTTTACATGCGAATATAATTCGCAGACGATAAGACAACAAAGCCTGTTGTCTCTTCAACTATGACATTTATCTTGAAAACGGTTCTAGATCCACACCAAATATAGACTTCCAAACTAAATTTCTGATCGACTGCCCAATTTTTTATAGGGATACGCTAAATTTAAACAAGTCATTGTTCAAATAAGTGATATAAATAGGACAAACTTGAGGTATTTCGAATTTGAAATTCACAGGTCTGGTAAATTCACAAGGGAAATAAATAATCTATATTTATCTCAATAATCATGCTTGGAAAAATATTCATCACCATTTTTTTCAATTTTCGATTAGTTTTATATTATCAAATGCAGCAAGTCTTAAAATTTTTAGTAGATTTAGTAGATAACAACAATAATCGAATATGAACCTTAATAATAATTTTCATTTGTGAATATGTTTTTTGTATTAATTTTGTGAATTGATTGTAGCAATAACCGACAGAGTTCATTGGTAATATTTGGTAGCAACAGTAACAACCAGTTTAGCAGACAGTGCTCTGTCGCCTCTCGGATCCAGCATGGAATCACTAATGTCATGTAGATGTAGCATTGCTACATTGACTTGGTTATTATAAATGGTAGCACAAAAAGAAGAACAGTATTCCAATTTGAATCGAACAAACACATACAATAGTGAGTGCAAGGCAGCATTATCTCGATATTTACGACCTTGGCTTATTACAAAACCCAGTGTTCTAAGTGTTGAGGAAACCGAACGTGACCTGAGAAAGAAAATTGTAATTATAAATTAAATTTCTGAATAAATGAGTAAATATCCAATATAATTCGGTCTGTCACACGTCTGTCATACGTCTACACATCATTTACGGTTTTTGTTTTTTTCGGCCAATGATCTGTGGGTTTTTGCCCGAACTAGCTCTGTCGCACACATCTGAGCATCAACGATTTGTATAGGTAGAAAACGGTTTAGGGCGCGTCCATGATTTATAAGGCCTATGGTTCCAACAGCCGTCGAGAACTGGTTCAGAACCGTGAAAAATGTTTGACCAACATCGTCGTACGTCGCATTCGCCGAGAGTACAACTGAACTGACTAACTAGTTCTGGACGGTTCGGAATCGATTCTTGCTGTGTTGCAACAAACCCATGATTTACTCTGTGTACATAAAATTACTGTAGGCTTAAGAAGTTGGGGAATTTTTCTGCTGCAAGTTGGCGACATGCAAAAACTCAAGATTCTTGACCTTCAGATGAAGAGGTTATGTTTTTGTCAACTACGTTTCTATCTACGGAAATTGTTGGTTTTTATCATTTGCCGAATAGTAATTAAAATGTTTGATTAAATGATGCCCTACTAATTTCAGCAAGTCATCAAACATCGCCACTGTCTTTCGGGTGTAATGAAAAAATAATCGGCATCCTCATTTCGCATTTCTTTATATAAATAGTTATAAAAATTACCTTGCATGTGCTTTCTGCGGTTAATAGGTTGCACCCACCACTCCGAGTTCTTCTTTTCATTTTTTTTTGCATATATAGTTTTTATACATATTGACGAACAAGAGCAGCAAAAGTAACTGTTTCTTAACCAAACAATCCTCTTTATCCATTTTTTAAAAACAAATCAATTCTTTCTTAACCAAACAATCCTCTTTATCCATTTTTTAAAAACAAATCAATTCTAAACTAAATATCTAAATTAGAATCTAATTTAAAAACAACCTGCAAAAATGTGAATTACTGTCAAAAAGCTATTTTCTGATTGGTCCTTGTATGATTGTTGGAAAAGGAATGGTAAAAGCTAAAATGCTTTTAGCTTCTGCCATACCAACTGCAGTACAAAGGCGTAACTGTGAAGTTTATCTGAACGTTACAAAACTCACCCGTATTTCTCGCCGTTTTACTTCAGTATCTTTGAATATTTGCCGGTGGGATGAGTTAACATTCCTATTATTTGCTAAGCCCTAGATTATTCAGTTATTAAAAGTCTAAAATTATTTGTATTTCTAGAAAACACTATTTCAAGAATACGGCGCTCTTTTTATAACTTTTCTGCAGTACCAATGCAACCGCACTAATTTTATGTGAATGAAGCTTTAAACACATCAGATTTCTGGCAATTGTTTTCTTTTTTATAAAATCATGTTGGTCTGGCGATAAAATGCCTTTGAAATCACTGAATATTCTGATTAAAAAAGTCCCCATTGCGACTAAGTACATCTAAAAGAAACTGCGGTTAGTCGCGTATACTGGCCGGACGTCTCTGCCCTTATTTATAATTCTCTTTATAATTAATTTTCTCGGCACAAATAAACAACTCCTTAGAATAATTATAAGAGCGAGATTCCCTAACGATCTGGCCGGGTTTACATTAAGAATTATTTTAGAGAGCTCTCGGCTGGAGCGAAGAGAAAATTAGTTAACATCAATCTCGAACTTGTTATTTTTTTGTCGGTTCGCAGTGAATGAGTTGCTCTTATCGACACCGAAAAGGCCTTTGTTGGCGTACAAGCGTTGTAATAGTATGCTGCTTTGTTGTCAAAATTGTACCGTTTATTCAGCAGTCAATCAAGCAAGCTGCATCAGGTGTGAAGGGGGATAGATATTTATCGCTGTGATAGGTTTTTTCACAACAGATTTTTAATTAATATTTGCAGTATTTGCAGAAATTATTTATTTGTACCATATTTTATAATATCTTGTTTCAACAACTGTCACCTCAAAGGAAGATGTATTTTTATTTCAAAATTAATTAACTTATACATTTGATTAGGTTTCATAACTTTCTGCCCATTATGTCTATAAAGGAAAGCATATGATCCTGTTAGGAAGGAATAAACTAAGTAAAATACTGCATACTAAAAGCAAAGTATGAATAAAAGGTGAATGTTTGGAAGGTTTTACTATTGACACAGGACTGCGACAAGGAGATCAACTCTCAACGATTCTTTTTAATTTAGTACTAGAAAAGGTCATAAAAGATAGCCAATTAAACAACACATATTGTTTAAAAGTCACCAAATAGTAAGTTATGGCGTGGCCATGATAGCAAGAGATAGTAGGGAATTAGAAAAAGTAACGAGAAAACTTGCGAAAGAAGCACATAATGTGCTTGTAGATAAATCAAGAGAAAAGTAAGCTTTTGATACCAATTTCAAATATAACTCGCGACAAGAATTCAGATGACTTACGTCATACGAACAAATGAATATGTCGCGTGTAGAGACCACATGAACTACCCGTCCATACAGCTTCCACACAGGTTCTTTTTCTCTCGAAAAGTAAATACAGCACGTATCAATAGATTTTTATTGCACACAAGTGACTTTTTGACATTATATTTTCTGACAAAACCAAAACTCCTAAAAACAAAATTGACATGTATATAAACTTAAAAGTAACGTAGGAAACGACAAGTAACAATAGATATCTTAACAGATGTCTCCAACAGAATAATTCATTATATTTTCATCAAAAAATTTAAGAAACAGCAACTGATAGTAATAAAACTATATACTACACTAAACGTTTGCATTATATATTGCACTAAATTGCAAAAAATGATTGTTTTCAACGCGACCAAATATCGAAAATTACGTTGACAATAAAAACAAATGTGTAACGTCAGTCGTGACGCAACATGTCTGAATTCTTGACGCGAGTATAATTGAGAACACATCACGAGGTTTGAAGAAGTTCAAGAATATGTGTATTTGAAGACACTGATACCAACTACGTGCGATGAGGAGCAAGAAATTAATAGGAAAATAATAAAAGCAAATAGAAGTTTGGTAGCAGCCAACAAATCAATGAAATCAAAAAATTTGTCCAGAGGAGTAAAATCTAGAATGTACAACACAATTCTGAGGCGACAGCGCTATATGGAACTGATACAAAACCTGTTATGGTGGGAAGGGAAGATCTTAAGAAGATATCTAGGAGGAAAGAAAACGAAGGAGAAATAATGAGGAAATACCAGGCACCAAAAATAGACGAAGTTGTAAAAGCCAGAAGAATGCAGTGGCCGGGGCATCTAGAACGTATGGAAGATGAAAGTACAATTTAAAAAAATGTAGAGAGTAAATCTAACTAAATTAAAAAAAAGCGAGAGCGAGGAAGCGATGGAGAGAGAGACAGTGGTAATATATCTAAGGGAGAAAAATGTATTGGAAAATAAAGATGAAGAGCAGAAAGGAGTGTATATACATAAAGGATTACCACCCAGATTGGGTGGCAAGTTTTCGTCAATTTTTAAAATTTAAGGAGTAAAAATATCATAACATCAATATTAGTTAAACATCTCGAATTATTTAAAATATTTTGACTTGATACAGGGTGATTCTAAAATATTGTAGCCAAACTTATGTGGCTAGAAGTCAAAACAAATTATTTGCATCAAAATGTAACCCCAACAAGGGACCTACAGTCTTTAAAGTAATACTAATCATATCAGAAAATTTAAAAACTAAAAACAAAGGCTGGCACCTCCACATTACCTACACCATCATACCATCAATGGATTTTATTGATGTTCACGACAGAACATGGCTATTTATTACCTTTATCAAGACAAGATGCTAACACCATTTCTAATATACAAACTTCTATATTAGACATCCTGAATACTTTAAAACTCAGGAGTCAGTACGCCAGACAATGAGAGTTTCCTTGATGTTTAATATTTTAACACAGAACCGGCGTTCATATTTTAGCCCTTTATTCGAAATGTGGTATTTAATTTACATGAATCTAACTTTTTCATACAATACATTTCATTTCAAATATTGTTGAGAACCTATGTACCATGCCCTGTATTTTCTAATCACCCTACAGAAAACACCCTCCCACGGAATTGCGCCCTTAAACTCATTGAAAACAACAAACTCGCTGCCGCTTTGCCTTCCATATTGGAAAGATCCTGCTTGGAATAAACCCCGGACCCGAAATAAGCGGTCCCCTAGCTCTCAGATACGTAAAAATCCACCGCCACGTGGCCGCTTACGTTATTGATTAGGCCGTCCCGCTGCCGCCGCCGGCGTCACGAATCCAGCAGCAACAGCGTTCCGCGTATTTTTACTCCCGAGCATCTATCGACGCCGAAATCTTCGCATCCGCTATAAAACAGGTTCCCGCCCCAAATTACCGCTGGAATTTTAAATTAAGCCGGTGTCCATCCGAGCGTTAAACTATTGGGTAATGCGCCGCCCAAATAGCGGTAATTAACGACTTTTTCTAAACTTGGGGTAGGGGCGGCGCGATTCATATTTTGGAGTTGGCAGATGAGGAAGGGGTGAAGGCGATGAAGAGATTTTTACTGCAGTTTCGAATATCATATCCAATTTGTGAGAGTTAAAACAGGATAGAAGTTTTCAGCCATAATATCCCTAGGATATAAAACTTCTTTTTTTAATGTATACAGGGTTAACTATGACTAAGTACAAACATGTTAACCACTTGCTCAAGGTGGTCTAGAAGACAATAACAAATTTATTTCGCAATTCTAGTTCAATGTGTAAAAAATGGGCCAAAACCCTTTTTTCCTACGGAAACTCGGCGCCTTTGACAATCAACCATCGTCTGAGATGGCTAGATATGTCAACTACCGTGCGGTCGTTTTTTTCCAGCATTGTCAAGTGTAGTAACGACAAAAATAAACATTTTTATTAATAATAATAGTAATGCCTGATAGACAACAGTCAATCCCGTTACCTGCAGTATCTTGTATTCGTTCTTCCTTCTTTCATTGCACACTGCCAAAACTACAATTTCACTCATTGTAGATTCGTCATAATTATCCACTAACATATCCGACATAAAATAATTTATTTAATTACTATAAAACATTTAAAATTAGTCACTAAATATTCTTAAATAACATAACCTAGAATACTGCATTGCTAGTTGCATACTTTCCAAATCTCAAAGAACATGTGATGCTTAGTTATATCTGAAGGTCTAAGAAATATTTTTACAGAACACTGTAAACATCTTGAGATGTTATAGTTTAAAATATTACTAATTATTGTATGCAAACATCGTCGATTATTGTGAATATTGTTGCTATTATGAGTATTAACAGAAGTTAATTCCCAACAACACAAGAAGTTTAAAAATGTATCGCCGTGAAGTGCACCTTGCATTAGTGGCCTACAGATGTCAAAAAATATTGCATACGGTTACGTTACTCTGATTAGTTTGAAGTAATTTTTCAGTACTTGCTTTTCGCGATTTTTTTAGCGTAATTACAAACATGTATTCAAATGCCTAGATGGCGGATATGGTGCTGGTTTATGGGGAAGTGCATATTATCGTGTGGCAGCGTAATAGCAAAGACGTTTTTCGAGTAAACAAAATATTATGCTGAATACTTTTTGAACCACAATGTCAAGGGGATATTCGGCCAGAATTTTTTTTAACAAAACAATCAAATAAGTTGCAACAGAACAAAACAACAATTTATTTTATTAAAAGTGGATTTGGTAAACGTACAGTTATTAAAATTTAACGCAACATTAGATTGGCAATTTTTTTCTACCATTAAAGATCTATACCACGAATTGTGCTTATGATCTTATTTTGGTGTTCTTGGTCGATGTTGAGGTATGGTTTTATAGAATTTGGATTCAACAATAATTGTTGTTCTTGCATACCGTTTTTTACTAATGCGCTGACAGCAGTTGACCTGTTCGAATGAGCTGTTATGTTTTGGTCCTTTACATTCATGCTAATGGCTCTAGCAGACGATTTAGACCATCCATTAATAATATTTTTTCCAATAAGGACATTATCGTACCAATTATCGGTTTCCATTTTCCAGTATAGATTAGGTTTTAAGAATAATGGGTGAGGTAATATGTTTGCCTCGTTTTGATATTAGTTTATGAAAAAGGCGAACAGGGCAGTTTTGACTTTTACTATTGGCAATCAACCATTTACTATTTGTACAGCTTTTTGAATCACATTGGCAAGATTTACTGAACACCGGATTATATTGAATGCGATTTGGTGGAGACCCATCGTTATTTTCATCGTTTTGAAAAAAAATCCAAGAGACAGGCATCTGCTTCGCCTTCGCTCCACGAGAATTCTACGGCAGAAATATGGATAGAATTTACGCATAAGACCTTTAGGGGTATTTTCATCCCAAAACAATTCATCTACATAGTCTGTTGCTTCTTTAAATTCTTTTTTTCTTTCTTTATTGGCCGCCCAATCTTTTAGTATTAGTGGAAAATTATTTAATATCACTGTATAATATTACAAATAAAATAAGTTCGTTCATATGCGCCACTTTTTGTTTCTTTACACTTTTTTATATTTCAAACCGTTTAACAACAAAATTGGTTTATTTGATCAAGTGCATTGCTTTACTATGATTTATTATAACAAATGTAGGAAATGGCGACCTTCAGCCAAAATACATGCTTCAGATCTTCTTGAAATTGCACGTGCAAAAATTCCAGGACATCACAACCAGCTATAATTTTTGACGTAAGTTCTCAGATTCAATGTGAACCTTGTAAAATAATGTCTTGCAATGCCCCCAAACAAAAAAATCAATAGAGTCCGTATCGGGAGATGTGGGTGGCCAAGGTTGACCTGATTTTTGAGTGTCTGCTCGTCCAATCACGTTATTACCGAATCTTTCATTTATAACTTCACGAGCAGACAAACTAAAATGTGGGTGAGTTCCGTCGTGCATTAACCGCATTCTTTTTTTTAGCGCATAGGGTACATCGCCAAGTGGTCAGGTAAAACTTTTTCAAGAAAATGTCTCTAAGATGCACCGGTTAAAGTTCTTGGTAAAATGTAAGGTCGAGCAAGAAAATTTCCAATAATGCCCACCCATACATTCAAAGTCAACTGATGTTGAAAAGATTCCTTTATGGCATTAGGGTTTTCATCAAACCAAACGTGTTCATTATGGAAGTTAATTATAACATTTATGGATAAATTAGCTTCGTCGGTCAACAATATGCCAACGGTAAAGTTAATATTTTGTTAAATTTTTTGCAAATTCCAGTGGCAAAATTGTAGGCGACCGGAATAGTCTTGCGGCAGTAAGGCTTGAATCCTTTGTATGTGATACCGGTATAACTGTTGATGGTTCAGAACCGACCAAACTAATTTGTGATTCACATTAAGATTTGTACGATCTTCCTAGTACTAACACCTTCTTCAATTTCGTGTAGAATATCTTCTTCCCACTCAGACGTTCTAACACTCAAAGGTCGTCCAGGAATTGAACATTCCTGAAATGTGCCTGACTCCGAAAGACTCTGAAAAACAGTTCTGGGTATTCTTGGATTTAGATGATTTGGAAATCATTCCACATAAATTCGCCTAGCCTCATTACCATTTCCATCTGCAAGGCCACAAATGTAAACCATATTGGCGATTTCAGCATTTGAATACGCACAAGCCATTATTAAAACCAAATCTTTTTAAAAGATAAGCTTAATTTGACGATACACAATATTAAATAAGATGACAGCTCATTATTATTGTTTTGCATGACCTCCCTAAGATATGTTTAAATATCTTAAGTAACTGTGTAAAAATGCATTTGATCAATTTTGTTGTTAATCGGTCTGGAATACAAAGTGAAAAGGAAGATAATACAATGACGCACGTGATGACCTATTTATTTATTAAAATAGTGTTCTGACATCTGTTCTGGGAATTTAGCTAGATATATGTACAGGGTGTTCCCAGAATGATGGTCAAATATTTTACCAGTGTGTTCCACAAGCCATTTCAGGAGGGGGTCTTCATATAAAATGTTTCAATTTGGGTCCTCCCTGTTGTGATATTCGAGTCTCAAAAAGGCGGAAAAAATAGTTTTTTTATTTTTCCTTAAAAACGGTTGCACTTAGAAATTTCAATTTTGGTACTCATTGTCAGCTAGTCAGAGGCTATTTTGTGGTGGTTTCTATTCCTTAGCTTATTTTTCTGGAGAGCGAGAATAAGCAACCCCTAGATTTATTTCTTACAGAACTTTTTCCTGCAACGACCGATTTCAACAAAAGCTTTTTATTTAAATACTATACCTAATTCTACTACTTTTTTCCCTCTTGTAAATTTTTCATAGAACCAACAGTTTGCACGGAAAAAATAAAAATACTTTTCCTGACTCTAAACATCTTTTCGTCACCGGTTACTGATAACCGCAGTAGGCGGTTGCTATGTTGATGTTTCTCTGTTGTCTTGTCAAACAAATGGCTATTAGGTCTATAATTGACAGTTTTTGCAAATATTTCTAAACAAAAGTATTCCTATAACTGTTGCCAATCCTGCCGTATGCATATTCCATCAATTTGTTCGCTAATATTTGTACAGAAGAGTCAGTTGTTTACAAATATTTGCAAAAACTGTCAAGACTGATTTGTTTCATAAGACAACAGAGAAACATCATCATAGCAACCTACTGCGGTTATTAGTAACCGGTGACGAAACGATGTTTAGAGTAAGGAAAATTATTTTTATTTTTTTCCGCGCAAACTGTTGGTTGTATGAAACAATTACAAGAGGGAAAAATGTAGTAAAATTAGGTGAAGTATTTAAAAAAAACCTTTTGTTGAAATTGGCCAATGCAGGAAAAAGTTCTGAAAGAAATAAATCTAGAAGTTGCTTATTCCCGCCCTCCAGAAACATAAGCTAAGGAATAGACACCACCACAAAATAGCCTTTGGCTAGCTGATAATGTGTACCAAAATTGAAATTTCTAAGTGCAACCCTTTTTAAGGAAAAATAAATAAAACTATTTTTTTCCGCCATTTTGAGACTCGAATATCTCAACAGGGAGGGCCCAAATTGAAAAATTTGATATGAAGATCCCCCCCTGAAATAGCTTGTGGAACACACTGGTAAAATATTTGACCATCATTCTGGAACACCCTGTATAACTCATAAACCACTGAGTTTTGTTAACATTTCATACCGCTAATAGTTTTAATTCCTTTTACCTAAACCAATAAACGGCTTCTAAAGGTTAAATAATCAAATTATTATTGTTTTTAATTCACTTGTGACTACTGAAAATGACAGAATTAATTAACCTTCCACTAACTTTTTCTTAATTGCCGTTATAAATTACTGGCCATACACTTTCCTGGCCCAGATCCGTGCATGAATTTCACAGAAACGCAATATCGGTTACACAAAGAACGACGAGTCGTTTATTGCAGTTAACATCGCTGTCCATAAACCTTTTACAGTTATGGCCGTAAGGCACACAATGATACAATGGTCGGCGGCCGATCGATCCCGCATCCCTCGTTTTCGCTTCGCATTATTTCGCGATTTATTACGGCTGGATGTAGCATCTCGTTTGGGTGCGGGAGAAATATAGGCACTGTCCTGTTTTTACGGAACTGGGACAGCTTTTTAAACTCCATTGTTTGGGAACAGAAAAAAAGATAAGTTATTCATTTCACATAGCTTTAAAAGGGTCCCAATAAGTGCTCGATATTTTAATATATTTTGCAATATAAAATAGGAGAAGTGCTTGACTACTAATGATAAATGCAGTATAAGAATGCTCGGTATTTAAATAGCATTTGCATAATAAAAATACTAAATGCTCGATAAGTTTTAAAAGCATGTTTCGATACTTTATTTATTTTGCCCGATACACATTTTAAAAGTGTTCATTACTTTATGCACGATATTTAATGTTGGTTTGCAGATTTGAATCTAAAAGCGCGCGTGCGCAATAGAATGATTTGCAAACACTGAAATGAACAAACTACTGTCCCGGGCTAATTTCAATATTTAACCTAACCTAATCTAACCTAACCTACAGTCAATTTTTCAAACTTATGAATTTATTTTCTCAAAATAATTTTGTATAACTGTGCATTTACACTTTCTAGAGAGTAATTATTGTTTTTTACTGCATATATATATTTAACGGTTCATTTTAATATTCTCATTAAATATTTAATAGTTTTACCGAGTATTTAATATTCTTACCGAGTTTTTAATATTCTTATCCGGCGATGAATAGTTTTATTGAGCAATTAATATTTTTACCGAGCATTTATTATTTTTAACTAGCAAGTATTATTTGTGATGAACACATTTATATGTTTAGAGAGCATTTGTTGTTTTTATCGAACATGTATTTTTTCCCTCGTGCAACTATTATTTCCAGTTTGTGAATACATTTTTTACTGAGAATTTATAATTTTAACCGAACAGTTATTATGTTTACCAAACATTTCTTAATGTATCGTGCATTCAAATAAAATATCCTATTTCTATATTATTTTATACGGAAAATGTATCGTGCAGTTAAATAATTTAACGAGCGTTTAATTTGTTCCCGCTTTAAAAGTACGAAGTGCAGCTTGACAGTTGCGATACAGTTTAAGGAACTGATTCTTGTTTTCAAATAAAAGTAGCGTATGTACGATTTTTGAAAGATTATACAGGGTGAGTCATTAATAATGGTACATAATTTAAGGGCAGATTGTTAACGTCAAAATAAAGCGATTGAGCATGCCTTATTCAATTGTTGCTCCTTTTCATTCTACAGGGCGTTAATGATGAAAAAATGTTTTCAATTGTTTGCTTAATTTTAAGAACGTATGGACCGATTGGTTTGAAAATGTGTAGTTTTATGTTTTTGAGGTGGCAATTACGAATATGCAAACAGTGTTGAGGTCACGACTAGGGGGCGTTAGTTATACTGTACTGTCGATGTAAAAATATGTCTAACTTTTTGTATTTTACATTTTTGAATTTTTTAATAAGAAACTATTGAATTACTTTCAATTCTACAAATTGATACTCAACCATTTTCGAGAAACAGACGATTTAAGTTTTTGAAATTCGGCGGGAATTAAATTAGAAAATTAGGGAGTCTTAAGATATCAAAACTGAATTAACAATAAGACGAATACTACAACAACTGAACATTTTATTATCTTAACAAATTATTAATCATAAAAGATTCTCGAAGCGACTTCAATGCACTTTCTTAGCCTCTTATTTAAATTTTCGTTGAATAAAATTCGATGTCGCTTGATAATATTAACCGATTCTTGAAACTTTTCCCACAGTTTTTCCTATTAATAATGTCTGTAAACTAAAAATTTAATATAGCCCCAGAAGTAAAAATCTAGCGGATTTAAATCAGGGCTATGTGCAGGCCAAGAAACTTCGCTACCTCGTCCAATACAACGGCGTGGAAATTTTTTTATTAAAATATTGTCTTGCTCGTCGGGGTAATGTGCAGGTGCCAGAAGTTCTGCCGTCAATTTAAGGGAATATCTTCAAGAAACAGTGACAAATGATTAATTAGAAAATTTAAACAGAGATAATTCCACACCAAATATTGATATAGCTCTTACTAAAAATGTACTTCTCTTGGCAGATGAGGATTTTCTAGTTTCCAAAGAATGACTATTTCTCCAATTAAAAATACCTCGTCGGGTAAATGTGGCTTCGTCCGTAAAAAAATATTTTATTATACAATGTTGGGTTATCATTTTATTGTTGACGAAGAAACTATGCAAACCATAACCTAGCTAGAGGGTCTTGTGGGGGTAAATGCTCAACTGGAGTAAAATGATGAGAATCCAATTTTTCTTTGTGGAGTTTTCTGATGCCAGTAGTTGCCGAAATATAACGTGTGTTTTCAACAATTCGCACTAAAATATCATCTTCTTAAAGCATCAGGACTTGAATCAAGGTGGCAAGGCCGCCATGTGATTGAATCCTGCGGCCGGTAGAGCGTAGATTAGCTATATTCTAGGACAGGATTGGCACCCTCTTTGCGAGTACGGTAGGGTAGAAAAATGTTGGCTTGGGTCAGTGTGAGAGATTGATACCGGTATGCATTTGACCTATCCCCTAATTAATGAGGTTTTCCAGGTTTCCCTCATTCTTGCACTGAATGGTGGTTAGGGCCTACCAACATAAGTTGTTCCTGAGCGCAAATGCGGCCTGCTAAATAATAATATGCCGCCCCGTCTCCCGCACAAGTATCTGGCTTCTGGGCTAATCTTAGTGATTAGAATGGTGTATCATGTTTCTTTCAACAAGCTTTGCGTTTTTTATACATCATCCATTATGTCAAATCGTTCATTTAGAGATAATCCATGTGACTCCAATTTCCTTATTGCACTAAGAAGCCATAGTATCTGTTAATGTAACTTGGGGTGCTCTAGTTTGTTTAATAGAATGTTGCTTGTAAGAAAGACGTCTGTAAAAATACAGAATCGTCAGCGTTGCACGATGCATGGTTCTTCAAATGTCTTGCCACTTTAGTTTTGTCATAATGCGTTCACGCGCAATACAAAACAGGTCGTTTTAATATGTATGTCTATAATCTTCGAAATCACTGTCGAATCTCATTTGAAATAATTCCTGTCTATTTCTACTCTCCTTTGGTATGTTACTCCATTTCTCCCCTCAACTAGTAGTTGTTAATGTAAATTATGTTACTGTTTATAAATAGTTACCTAAATACTTACAGCAGACGTAAAAAAGGAACGTATCGACGCGACACCGACTATTACAGCGTTCTGTAAATAACTACAAATAGCGCACTTCTAAATGCGAGTGAAAGCCAACGACATGCGCGTTCGATCCTGTTAAACTGCGCGCTGGCTCTAACTATAGCGATCATTTGCCTATTACACATATATCTATTGACTTACCTACTGTGTTTCTCTTACGTAGAAGTAATGAAAAGACATGAACTTTACATGAACAGTAGCTTCTCTCCTTCCATTTTTGAAATGCTTGGTTTAAAAATTTATCCAGGCATTGCATCAAAACGGAGAAAAGTGAGGTTTAACAGGCTTTAACTGACAAAAAATTAAATATCGAAGAGTAGCATCGTATCTGTGGTTATCTAGCTACAATTGAATGTTTAATGCGTAACTTGGCTGCGGTTATAAATTAAAAATACGATACCACTAAATTTATAGCGGCGTACAGTATTTGAATAAAATGTTTTACGTTAATGCTATAACCCAATGGCTGTGGAAATTGTAACATTTGAAAACTGTATAAATTTTTAATGGGGCATTTAATTGAAATTATATATTGCAATAAATTGGCATTTATAACAATACAATTAATGTCACAAAGCGAGCAGAATATCAATCATTTAATGTATGATTCCTACATAATTATTTAATATAATTTCAACGTGAAATTTAAATACAAATGAAAAATATTCGCATATGCGAAATTACCTATTTCAAAATAATTAATATAAAACAGTTATAAACAAATGCATATACCCATACGTACAAAGGTGGAATAAAAAGAATAGAAAACATCCTTCAGTTTTAGATGCAGTATTAATTATAATCAAAATATTAAATACACAAATTATAGTGATTGTTTTCCATTCAAGTTTCAAGTAACAAACACACAAATAAAAAATAGGAAAATGACTTAAAACCCCTTTTTTAAGTTTTATAACCATTTTATTCGTGCAGAACTGGCATAATTTGTTGGTAGATGCTGGCATAATCAGCCCAAGTCAGCCCATTTGGCTCATAATAACATTATTTCAAGGTTAAATATTATATTTCATCACCTTAAATTTTTGTAGTATGTATCCACTGTAACTACTAAGAAATAACGGCTATGTTGTTTTTAATACTTTATGTAGAATTTTAAAGAAAAGGAATTATATGTCGCTATAGTTTAACGTACGTGTTATTTGATTTGTAAAAATAGACAGCTTATTAAATTTACATTTAATTCACGGTTTTATTAATATTTTTTATTTTATTATAATTAAAAAATTTAAATCAAAACATCCAACAAAGAAATATACAAAATGTAAGTAGTCCATTTGATTTTTCTGATGAAGAATTAAAAAAATATGTTTAGATTTAGTAAAGGTTCAATACAGCTACTTATTAACGCCAAAAAATATTCCGGCAGAGCTAAAGGTAACATTTCTGCTTTCTAATTGTATTTTTTATGAAGGTTCAGTTGTCATTGTTAAAGTGCTGATACCAAAATACATATTAGTCGAATTTTCACAATCACTGACAAGGCCAATGAAAAAGTCCCTTTTTTGACTATTTTGCGAATATATACAGGCTTAAGACCTAAGGAGACTAACTCTCGTCGATTTTTCTACTCAGTTCGTCGGGGAAAATGTGTAAATCAACTTGTATGTATAAATACATTGGGACAAATACCACAAAAAATTGCCGAATATTTAGAACTGCAAGATCCAAAATCCTATACTGGACATGCTTTTAGAAGGTCGTCGGCGACTTTGTTATCAAATGCTAGAGTTGATGTTATGGCACTCAAACGTCATGGGGGCTGGAGGTTTTAGTGATAACATTAATGTATTATTTGACTAACAGAAAATGTAATTTTAGGTCTTCTGGTGTCGCTGAAGGATATGTTACAGAGTCTTTAACAAAGAAAATATAGTTTGCTGATAAGATTTTACATACCAATAGCGGCAGTGACAATGAATTTGACTCCATTCCAGTATTTGAAGACAGAACTACTGAAGTTTATTCTAATCCAAACATATCTAACTCAATAAGTAATACAGAAAATTCAATTACTGTAAAAACAATAGATAACGAGGGAAAATCTATTACGTTTAATAATTGTACAAATTGTACCTTTAATTTTTACAATAAATGAGCCCAGCATTTGTTGAAAAGAATTACTGATTTTTACTTACCGCATTAATGCTGTTATGAACTCAAACAACACTATTATTTTTTTGATTTCTATGGAAACAAGCCACAGTGTTGTATATTCAACTTACAGAATTTGTCAACAATGACAGTAAATGCATATTTGCGAAAAAATTATTATGACCAAAATGGGATACATACTTGAGCTGAATAACGTACATTGTTGTTGTTCAAAATTTCGCATCATAAAACAGTTGTTTGCCTGAAAATATTATAAAAAAATACACGGGCTAATCGAGGATATATTCTTCATTGATTCCTAAATTTCTCTATTCTACGACGGAAAAAAATCCCCTGAAAAATTCACAAAACCAATTTTGGAAGACATTTTTTAAAGATACATTTGCAAAATGTTTGCATAAATTTACATGATAAACAATAGTCTGATATTAAAACAACTTTGACATATATCTATATCCATCTAATCGCGTAAATTGTTATTTGGCGGACATGCAAACTTTTATGTGAAAGAGTTAAGATATACTGATTAAGTTATTTCAGTAAACTCCCAATAAAAACTTTTCCGACTGGAAAAGCAATCGAAGGCTTGAGCTCTCACTTTGCGTGTAACTGCGAATTGAGAGATATATTAAGAGCAGCGGGAGCGAAAGTAAACAGAGAAGATATATTCACCTACTTAAACCTGAGCAATTTTCCTTATAGAATTTACCTAACTTGTCATGAACATTCTGTAAAATATATGACAATATAAATTTTGGTCACAGCATCTTTATCACGGCAACGTCGTTATATGTGTATAACAAATTTTAGGTTGATAAGAGAATAGATTGCTTGGTTACCAATAATGGATAACATACAAGGTGAACAAAATTGCGAGACAAAGTTTTTTCGGAAAGATGTAACGAATGAACGCCTGTATATTTAACTTATAAATCAATTAGATATTTATTTTTATCACACAAAAGTAACTTAACTTCCAAAAATATTGCAATGTAACCAAACATATCAATTTATAAAGTTGCACACAGGCGGAGTTACAAGCCTCCAAAGTGGGATCAAATATTTCTAAAAAAATGAATATCTGAATTAGGTATCTTAACTTGAAATAACTAAATTTGGTAGATGATTTAGGTTTATTATTGATTTTCTTTGAAAATGAATTCAACTAAATACTACACTAACACAAAGAATACTACAAGATGTTCAATGCAGGTGGGTCACTAATTATACCATTTTTTTTCCATTGGTCAAATTTAAAAATAATGATTATATCCCGCGCAGAAGTTACTTGAAAACACTTTTTACTCTTGTTAAATTTTAAAAACCTTAAAGGTTAAGAAAAAATGTATTAATTAAAACAAGATTTTAATAGTGTTTATTAGAATAAATCAAAGTCAGTAGTAGGCTTTGTCCTTAAAATTTTACAGTAAGTAATAAAACTCTTTCATTTATGCTACTGTTTGTTGTTGAAAATGGCTGGAGAATTTATATTCAGCTAATAAGTTGACGTGTTACTTGTGCTACGTGTTTGCTAAGGAAACTGTAGAAGAAGTGTGTAAGAATATAATAGGAGATTTCCAAAGAGTGATTTCCCATAGAGAAAAATTTTCTGTTAAAAGACAGGCACGAGAGACTAAGTACGAAATAAGTACTAAACGTTTATCTCGAGAATCTGAATTATCAAGAACTTCTCTAAACCGAATTCTTAAATGTAATCTACTACATCCATATCACATTCAAAAAGTGCAAGAGTTATTGCTTCAAGATGTGGATCGACGAGTGATCTTTTGCGAGTTTATCTTCTTTATCACAAGAAAATTCGTTTCACTCATGAGGTTTGTTTCACTCAGAGAGAAATTACAAATGTTCACAACTTCAGTATTCTATGTATGTATGTAAACCCCTATGCAATAACTTCTAGACATTTTCAACGCGAGTTTAAGACAATAAATGTTTGGGCCGGTATTATTGATCGTTATTTGATTGGACCATTGGATTATTTTGCCAAGTCGATTAAATGGCGAAAGTTATTTGGAATTTCTGCAAAATACTTTCCTAGATTTAATCGGAGATTTACCGTTGCAACTTAGACTAGAGATTTGGTTTATGCATGATGTGGCACCGTCTCATTTTATTGCTACTGTTAGAGACTTTAAAGTTGCCAAATAAATAGTTAGGACGAGGAAATAATTGTCCTCAAAATTGGACATCACGATCTCCAGACCTCAACAAACGTGGTTATTTGGCGACCATTGAAGGATTTGATTTATTCCTCTCCAATTGAATCCCTAGAAGATTTGTGGAATCGTATAATTCGAATAAATGTAACGTTAACGATCATCATTTATTAGACAGAGTAAATTTTTATTAATAAGTGTCATATTTTAAAGACAAAGCTTGCTACTGATTTCTTGATTTTTCTAATAAACACTATTAAAATTTTGTTAATTTTTTCAAGGAAGCTAGTACGGTCCATTCTTTACTGAACACCCTGTTTATAAACTTACGATATTTTTACATTTGTTCAAATCTTTGCAAATTTACTGTAATGGCCCATTTACCGGACTACAATCATGTAGCACACATCTGTGTTCGATTCCTCTTCATGCATGTTTTCAATTACAGTAAGAAAAAGTCTACCGAAATTCGGATAGGGGCCGTTATCGAAGCTCGTTCTGTATTTCTATTCGCCGTTTTTTCACATTCCGCTAGGAATCGCAAAGGCGGAAAGTTTTGAATTCTGTTTATCAGCGAGTTTGATGTTTCGAATAGAATGCTGCTATGCACCGACATTCTATACCTACATTCGTCTGTGAAATGATTCTCCAAGGACGAATCCGATGAATCGAAAAGGAAATGTGGGATCTGCCGTTATTTTCTTTAGGCTGCGCGTTTGATTTCAGCTTCTCAAAGTGAAAAATCTTATGGATTTTACCTACTATCAATATGTAATCTCAAACACATCACAATATTCAGTAGCAATACCACTAGTGATTTAATTTTCGCGATAATTTTGTCGAGCAGTTGATTTTAGAAATAAATCGACAAACTTATAAAACAACTTCAATCACAAGTGGTATTTTATTAGACTATTTCACGATGGTCTAAATATTTTAAATTCAGCAGAATGAGAGGAAGAAATTTATAAGTAATAAATTTAATAACATGGAAAATATTGCATTATTACTTCTCCAAGCTAATTCTACTGCAGCTATGTGAAAAAAACTTCTTTTGGAGTCCCTCTGGAGTGTCTTCGTCCCATTGTAAGCACATATTTCTATATCATAGCGACAGAACTCATTTTCCTTTTTCGGGTACAACGTGCAAAAATTTTCTCTTAATTATATCTTTGAAGGGATCAATATGTCTGATACTCACAAAAATATTTTTCTTGTACTAATTTTGCAGTAGTGTTCCATATGGCTTTAATAACACTCTCCCTGTAATCACTACCATCAACTTTTCGCATATTGAATACCCAGTCTTATTGAAAGGCCCCAATCTCTATCGCGTTTCGGCGTTAACGATATTTACAAAACGAAATTCCAGGAACCAGGTACTCTGCATATGAATACTCCGACCAACATTGAATTACACATGTTTATAATGCAACTGTTTGATGTTCTCATCTCGCTTTCTTTAAATTGCGTCAATCCTCATATCGTCTATACTCAACTTCGTACCTATCTCGAAATTTGACAGGTACCAGTAACTATATGTATGACACGATGTCCTAGGATGCATAATGGAACGAAAAGAAACCTTGGAAAGTGTCTAGTGTGCCTCATGCATTATAAGAAATTGCTTTCAGTACTTAAGTACACCCTTACCCCTACAACCTGATGTTGTTTTTGATCCTGTTGAACCAATTTTGCAATATGACACTTTCTCAGTTTTTTATTGTTATCTTCTGACACGAAACATATCTAAACTTACATTCCTTGGCTATGTTTTGAATAGTTCATTAACGATTTGACCGTAAAACTATCAGTATTTTACTTCAATTTATAACAGTCACGTCTACAAAACAAAAGAACATTTTTTTTGCCATACTTCCAAATTCTCAACATTCCGCCTCTTTAGTTCCTAGTGGAAAAACACGCACGGAAATTCAGTTCCGATAGCCGCCCCTATCCGAATTTTCGGCAGGCTCTTCTTTATTATAATTGAAAACATGGGGACGCCGACAAGATTTTATCTACCAGCCAATCGTTTCGTTTCTGTATTATTACAACAATGGGGGAGATGGAGTCCCACGAGCCGAGCCGTTTTGTGTGTGTGTATCGACTACTAGAATTCTGCGGAGGACACGGGAAAAACTTGTCGGATAAAAACGTTATTGATAAGGGTTCCCATTTCCACAAAAATACACGACCTGGAGCAAATATTTCTGGATATCAGATATACAAAAAATACTGCGGAACCTGCGAGATCAGTGTGGAGTTCGTAATAGTGAATTTCGCATTCAGTGCGGAAAGAGATACGAGGGAACGTTATTAGGAGTGCTTATACAGCGTGTCTCACTTTTAAATAGCAGAAATACAAGCATCTTTAGAAGACCTCGTGCTAAAGCTATAAATGTCTATTTTCTCATAATGCGTTTCTGCTTTTATCTTGTATGAACAAAGCATATAAGGTTTGATATTACCGTCAAAACGACATGAGAACAACAATTGTCCATTTTCTCGCAAACGGTTGTTTCTTTTTTACTTCAAACAATAGTATCAAATTTGTATACAAACTTTCATTCTGTAAAGGAATGCCATCAAAATCTTTATAAAATTAGACAAAAAAGTTATGATAATTTCTTCACATAGCAGTGCCTTTTCTGTCCTTTAGAGTCCTGCAATTTTAGAAATATTTTATCTGAAATTGCGTATCACCGACTAGTATTACCACCTAAATTTTCTGTGAGGAGTTTCCGAACATCCTGTATACAAGATGTGTGAGATGTGCAATAAACGCTTACTTTTTGCACTTGTTGCATAAATAAATATTTGTTGTTGAAATTTACGTTTACTTTATGACGTTTATTAGACTGATGTAAAAAAATGTATTATAAACGTTTATATTTTATGATATTTAAGTGCAACATTCAGAAAACGTAGAATTAAATGTTTTAAATACTTATACGGATTTAATATATTAAACGTGCTATCCAAATGTTAATAACACTATTGTTTAGTACTAGCTACGTGAGAAAAATGGACTGTATGCGGGGAGCGCCTTATTAAAATAAATATTAACCGAAAAAATACAATTTGAAAATAAATTACCAATGAGAAAATATAAAATGCGACTCACCGTGATCCTTCCTGGTTTCCTATTTAGAGAGGCGCCTCTCGGAGTACGGAGCACTAAAATGTAGCCTGGTTTCTTGCACTAAATTTGCACTAAAGTCTAAAATTAATAATCTAAAAGTTTATAGAGTTATTATTTGCCCTTTGGAAATTTGCGAAGGTATATAGTATCGATATGTAGCGAATGCGGCGACCTATTCACACCCAATTGTGCGAATCGAATCTGTTCTTCGTCGGTGAGTAGGTCGCAAAAACAATTTCATTGGTTACAAAAAAATTAGAAAATAAAAACTATGCGAATTTCAGTATTTTAGTAAGGCAAAAATTGTAATTTAAGAAAAAATATTATATAGTATGACTATGAAAATGACTAATATTTATAAAAACTAAATGAAAACGGAACAACTATACACAATGTAGTAACTTTAAAATAAAGCGCATAAAATACGTTGATACTACACACGTTTTCTATATTTTCGCCTTCTTCACGATGTCTATAACAGTGTTAATATAATATGTCCAAATCGGCAAAATATAATCTAATAACCATTAGATGTAGAGACTTCTCGCACACTATGCCTTTCTATACTTGTGTCGGGCTAGATATAAAATCACGTTTATCGCCGGCCTAACGAGCTAACAATCCCGAAACAAGTATGTTGGAACATCAGTCCGCAGAGTAGTTGTTGTCATTGTTTCTTAAAATTCCGCTTTTTATGTATCGTATTTTATATATCGTCATTGAATTATTTTATTACCATAATTTGAAAAGAAAATGGTACCATAATATAGTTTAATGTTGAAGGACACGTCATATAAAACGATATCAAAATTTGACATGAAAGGTTATATAAACGTTAATGCAACAAAAAAAATAAAACGTTTTCCATAGACGTTTACTAACTGTTTAATTTCTATGTTATTTAAACGTAGCTGATAATGTGTGAAAAACGCTTCTTTTTAGTTGAAAATAATAATAAATGAAACCTTTGCTTTTCAACCACTTTTAAATGTTTTTTAAATGTGTGCCTATTAGGAATTCTCTTGCTCACATGTATGGCTGATACTCATAATAAACTCCTAACACATATGTTATATGCTAACTCCAATGTATATGCAAACGACAGTAATCTCTCCGGAAACAAAAATAATGCTCAAGCTGACCTTTACATCTCTAGTAAATCAAGAACTCCTTTCCAATATACCCCTATAACTAAAACTAGCGTCTAACTTTGTTCACGGGTAAATAATAAATGATATCTCTGCGCCTCTTAGTCCCTTTCGGATGGAAAAAGGTAGGCCTCCTGAAATCTGGGTCTTGATTACCAATGGAATGAAATCCTGGGAGAGGATTATTACCCCAGGGAGGAACAATAAGATGCGAAAAACGGATGTCAGAGCATACGGGTTCGATACAAAGTTTGTTTCTATTTTATTCAGAGATCTTCGCGAAGTTGGAATACTCTTTTATTTCCAGCAAGAAAAGTTTTTGGTTTTTGTGAAATACCGTATTTGTTACAACTTAGGAAAACAAAATCTTTAAATGTTACAAGGTCAGAATACTAAAACACAAAAACAGTCCTTCTACTGAGTTGTTAAGTGTTTGGTTTTTGTGAAATACCGTATTTGTTACAGCTTAGATGAATAAAATTTTTAAATATTACAAGGTCAGAAAACTAAAACAGAAAAACAGTCCTTCTACTGAGTTGTGCGGCTATGACTGAACGGTAAAAACAATCAAATGATTATAAATGATGGTGTAAAATAGTGTATCAGACGTCAAAAGGCTGACCATAATAAGAAGTTTTTATCTAGACAGATTATCAATATTTTTGACATTGTCGTTTCAAAATTAAAATTTTCAAATAATGTTAATTTATATTTTTCGCCGTAAAATGATCAAATTTGTGGTGTTTTTTAGGTACTGAAATCTCGAAAAATAAAACACGTAGAGCAAAAGTAATATATCAAAAATAAAATTATTGATGTTTTGTTTATCCACTTTTACTATTTAAACGTTCCTCATATAATGTAATACCTTTTAAAATGCATTTGTATGCCACACATTATTTCGCTATTCTAACCCCACATTTTAACAATTATTTTCACATACTTATAAACAAAAGTGAACAATCTTATATGGAGAACTATGTAAGTTTATGTTATAACAATGTTTACATCTATAGTTGAATTTTAAAAAATACGTATTTTGAAAGATTTCAGTACCTAAAAATTTATTGGATAGATCGCGTTCTGATGTTATATATTGATTTTACTTCGGTACCTTTGAATATTTGCAGGTGGCATGAAATAACATTCTTGTTATTTGCTAAACTCTATATTATTCAGTTCTTAAATGTCTTAAATTATTTATATTTGTAGAAAACACTATTTCAAGAATACGGCGACAAAACCAGGTTCAAAAGAAGGCAGCTAATATCAGTCATCAGCAACGAATATTAAAATCATGTGTCCATAAACTGTCAGTGATAAATTCGACAATTGGTCTTACTTGCCAGATAAGATTAAAATGAGTGCAGAAATGCAGTGCACTTTTAAGTCGTACTAATATTTGGAATCACAGAAGCATGTTGTAGATGCGATGAACCGGTTCAATTAAAAGTTAATGATATGAAAGATTTAGGAGACAATCTTAGTAAATATTCCTAACACTAAAAAACATCGTTCGTCTACTATAATCGGAGATTTTTATTTGAATATATACAGAAAAATATAAGTCTTCGACCAAAAGACATAACTTTTGATTTTTCATTAAAAATTATGGTCATTGTTGTAATGGGCATATAAAAAATCGAAAAAGAGCGCACCAACACACCTCCTCGCATCCAGTGCTGTGTGGATATAGCTGAAAAGCGCTATAGATGCTCTCGCCGTCAACTTTCCAGGCGAAAAAAAAACATTCTGATGCTCAGATATAATATTGTATTGTTCAAAGATAACATCTGACTATAAATGCACTTTTCAATTATTTTACATGGAATACTGAATCGTTGTTGGGCAATAATTATCTATGATGGTTACCCTTAAAAACAGGCGTTACTCTTTCCATAATATCTCCCAGAACAACCTACCGCTACACTCGATTTTGTATTTCGTGTGCTTTCAGCAAATTCATAATAAATTTTTGTGACAAACACGCATCCATTAATTTAAACAGGACGTGTGAATAGAGTTGCTTTCAAAGTAGTTGATATTTCACCCCAAATATTTGTTCTGCGTTTGTGAATAGGGGTCGCTGAAACAGCGGTCACCGACAAACGGTCTTTATCTCGACCTCCACATCGTTGTACGTATGACATAAACATTTAAAACGGATAGTTAATGCTTGTTCTGCGTTAGTGGACGAGGGATTAACTACTTGCAAACGTGTTTTTAGGGTGATTATGAGGGATGTAATAAGTAGAGTACATTTACTAACAGTGTTACGAAGTGTGTCGCACAAGAGGGATAACTCGGTAAAAATTTGTATAATAAGACCAAAAACAGAATGATTTTCCTCCCAATTGCAGGGCTCAAAATTACAATTTTTTTTAACCAATCTCAAGCCATCTTAAGGCTGGGAATCCCTAAACTGAGCAGGTTGCCTAAAAATTTTAGTCCAATAGAATTGCAGTATTTCTGAGACTATGGATTATGTCATCGGTATTATAATTTGAGTTTCTGTCGTTCCTAGGCATTACTATTACAATATTATTAACATCATAGAATATATAAAAGAGAATTACAAAAACACGGTTTAGTCTATAATTTATAATTAAGTATGTAGTTAGATAAACAAAGTATTTTCGATGGTACTTCACAATAATGAGGTTTCGATTCAGATGCGCGACTTCTGATATAAGCAAGTTATTCTTACTAAGGCAGCACCATATAGGTACGAGAAGCAGCATGTTTATATAAGTAATACGATTTCATCATGTGTACACAAAATTGCACATTTAGCACTTTCAATGATGTATAATGTATGTAATATGTGTAACTATGTATACCTGTATACAAGTAGTATTATACATCTATCTGATAGATAACTAAATAGATCCAGTAACATACCATATACATACATTTATCTTCTAAGCGACAAAATACAATAAATTCTGTACTTTCTTGCGAATTTCAATAGCACTATCCCGCTAATATTGTTTTTGTCTAAATTAAACATTTAATGATGTTACATCATCAAAAATCTAATCTCATGCTCGTGCTCGATCCACATGCACGGCGCGAATGGCGGCAAAAGAACGCGAACGTGGACGTGGATAGAATCGCGTGGTCTTCGCGGCATCTACGTGACTTCGCGCGTCGTTCCCCGTTCTGAGTCTGTAAATGTCCACGCGACAAAGGATTTGGTCCACTTCCATCTGCAAATGTAGTAACGTACCGCACAGTATCATAGCAGCTGCTACTTCACGGTCTACCTCTTTAGGATGAGATAAATAAACTGTGAACATTGGAGAAACATTTTAAAGCTTAAAAACCTTGTACTCTCTCATAGAAATTGATGTATGCATCTACATTATACAAAATTTAAGAGTTGAAAAGTTTTGAAAGAGCATTTAGATGTAAACATATGCAATAGTTAGAACTATAATCGTTCCTAATCCTAATATATTCATCAGTTTCCATTTTTAATGTGAATTTCTTTTAGCTAAATTGCAGTTTGCAACATCTAGACGCCAAACACGTCAAGAAAACAGTTTTTACTGCTTTTCTTGCCACTCTAATGCTTTGATTAAATCTCCAATAATGTGCAACCTTTTCAATAAAATTTCACAGTTATGTGATATTAATTTCAATAATTTGAGTCACATTGTTGAAACATATGAAAAGATCTATCATAGTTAAGCTGTATGTAAAATAGTAAATATTATTTTATCTTTTTACTGGATTAGAAAGGTAAAGCTAATATAAATTAAATCTCCTACAATTCCTCTCAATGCAGTCATATGTATGTTCTCTGATACCAAACATCTAGGTATGCTAATGAACAATTCCACAGACAAAGCTCTATTCAATAATTATCTAAAGAAATTAATCTATCTAAATTTACTAACCTGCTTTAATGAAAACACTAAATATCTAACTTCACTTTTGGCAGTGGGAACACGATAATTCAACCACAATAGATGAGATCTGACCTATTTCTGCATTTTTAGGATTGCTTCTTCAGGTGGCCTCCTTTAAGTTGAGTCAAATATCTAACTATAAAAATTATTATATAAATTAAAATTATTTGAAATTAAATATCGACAATGACAATAGTCTCTCAATGAATTAAATATGACATATCTACTTGAATAATGTTTACCCTTTATGTAAAAGTTTTTATATATTTTTAGGTATTAATAATATTGTGTGAAACTAACTACTCTGTGGACAAAAGCCCCAACCAGCGTTGAATTACACCCACAATATCTACCCATATATTCCTTATTATTAGCTTTTGTAACATTTTTTACATACAGGGTAAACATTATTCAAGTAGATATGTCATATTTAATTCATTGACAGACTAATGTCACTTTTGTCATTGTCGATATTTAATTTCAAATAATTTAATTTATATAATAATTTTCATAGTTAGGGCAACCTGAAGAAGCAATCCTAAAAATGCAGAAATAGGTCATATCTCATCTATTGTGGTTGAATTATCGTGTTCCCACTGCCAAAAGTCAAGTTAGATATTTATAGAGTGTTTTCATTAAAGCAGGTTAGTAAATTTAGAGAGATTAATTTCTTTAGATAATTAGTGAATACAGCTTTGTCTCTGGAATTGTTCATTAGCATGCCTAGATGTTTGGTATCAGAGAACATACATATGACTGCATTGAGAGGAATTGTAGGAGATTTGATTTATATTAGCTTAAAATACCTTTCTAATCTAGAAAAGAATGTTACAAAAGCTAACAATAAGGTTAGTTATTGTGGGTGTAATTCAACGCTGGTAGGGGCTTTTGTCCACAGAGTAGTTAGTTTCACACAATATTATTAATACCTAAAAGTATATAAAAACTTTTATTTTATCTTATTCTATATTTCCTAGTATTATTTTGTTGTTTATGTTTTTTTGTTATAATAATAACTGATCTCTGATACATATGTATGTATAATCATGTATGATTTGTGATGTTCCTGTAATTGGAAGAGCCCGTTGAAATAAAATTACTGTTACTATTATTATTATTATAAATCTTAAACTGAACTCGGCGAAAGGAATATTGATCATTTAACAAACAACTTTCAGAAGATGAGAACATCTTGGTTCTTGTACCAAACTCTTAGTTATATTCTCATCTTCATAACTTATAGGCGAAGCTTATTGTATTCGCCCCTAACATCGATTTCCCTTCCAAAATAATCGGCGCTCCGTGCACACCGAAACGCTTTGTCTATACCAATTATCGCCTCCAGCCCTCGCCCCAGTTTCAACCCTTTCGGGGCCCTGCTCCGCAGACGATTTTTAGAATCCGTTTCCGGTCCCCGCCCGGGAGTTTCCAGTTTGTTGCGAAAGTGAACTACACGCACGCGGGTTCAGATGCGGGCCGTGACTTGCGCGATTTCTGAATGCGAAACGTACCCGCACGAAAAATACTTTACATGTAACGTAAGCGATCGCGCCGTTGTACGGGGCCTACCGCTGGAAAAAATTAATGAAAACCCGTCACGGTGATGAATAACCCGCAGCCAAGGGCGGCGCGGAGTACGCAGGATTGATTAATAGAGTTTTACACCTCATTATGCTTATTTAAGTTAGATTAGGTGGTGCTTTTGAGAAAGCCGATTGTCCCAGGAGCAAAAACTGGCTTGGGATTCAGTGCAGTAAGTAAATATGGGCCCTTGGATTAGAAACCCGTTTACAATAAAGTTAGGGAGCTACAATTTGAGATGCTATTTTAACGAGTTTTGACGTCACGCCATTCTTCACAAGAGTGCAAATCAAAGAAGTTTGGGAGAACACCATTGAAGACTTAAAGCAGAAATCCTGGGAAACAATGTATTGATTCAGATGTTAACGACACATTCATCATATGGCCTCATAGTTCTGGAATTTCTGGACCAAATCCAGTCATCAGCTTCACTATCCATTCTGAGACGTCCTCATGTAAAGAAAACCAGTAGGATAGTCTACAGAAAGCATCCTCACACTGATGAGTATTTCAATACTCAGTATTGCTACTATGAGAACACTTGGAATAAGTACTAAAAGAAATGGATATATCAACAGAAAGATTGAGCAAAAATCAAGGTAAATAAAGAATAACTGGCAACAACTTATCTACCCTATGTAAGATACAAGCATGCACTGGTAAGATTGGCCGCTTCTATACACAATACGCAAACCGTCTTCTATTATAGCTCCAGGAAGACGTTGTCTAAGATTAGCACCTCCACCAAAGCCTTAGTGTACGCAGCATCTCATTTAAAAAAAAAACGATAGTGATAAGTCAACATTTGGCAAGTATAGGACACACACAGGATATTAAATAGACCAAAGTAAATCAAGAGTCGTCTGGTGCGAGAGAAAACATATTCTGATTAATACTCTGCAGAGGCAATAGAAATCGAAATAATTTATCAGTTCAATGAACCAAGGTCCAGAATTTGGAAATAGTTTACATATGAAAATCAAGAACTGGAGGATCACAGGCCAGTGACTTGAAATATTGGTTCGTACTTAGACCAAATACAGATTCGGAAAATTCATGTCTTCCAATTGCTTATGAGGAACAAGGAAACTGAGACATCTGTACGATAGACAATGACGATTATATTTGGAAAGCTTCCGAATTTAAATAATACTGTGTAAAATAAAATCGTAATCGAAGAATCTCAAATCCTTATTTCACACTCGAACTGACCCAACGAATCGCCGGCCATCGATACTGAGTTAATAGACAGAAAGAAAGAAGTCAGCAGAAGGGGAAGTAGTGGACTAATTTGTAATATCATTGGAGGGGGTCGTATACACTCCCACTTGCATTCTAATGCTAAATCTATTTTATGTTTCATTTCTGTTTATGTGAACAACGGAAATGAAAGGAACAACATAATATCAAGCAAAAAGACTTTTCCGTAGTCTAGCAAGGTTGGATGTATTTTTGTCTTTGTCTGTTTTGCCACAAGAGTTTCTTTCTTTCATATTACAGACTACGCGACTAAGCGTTTGAACTTTCGGAATCTGTAAATCCCTACTACTCTATACCATATCAAGAATTACTTCCGACGAACAGATTTAGCAAATATATGAATATGAATATTGCATAGTACAGATACAGATTGATTATGGAAGTATTAGTAATAATTGTTGTTAAAGAAACAAGATAATAAAAATAATGACGATAACAATGATGATATGGTATTGATAATAATGACAGTAATGATAAATAGTAGTTATAGTAATATGGTAGTAGTAATAAAACAGTAATAGTTTTAAAATCATTTTATTATTTTTACTTTGTAAGTTTACTAATTAAAGGTTTATTTGCTTTTTTAAAATTATCAAGTGAACGACAAATGTCAAACTTGGAAATAAGGTGTTTATATAACGGCTGAAATTCACTCAGGAGACTTACAACACTCGCCTTTCACCCTCGTGAATTACAGCCATCATTATATGCTCATTGACTAATATACTATTGAACTGACGCCTAAAACATTTATGAGCACGCAAATAAAAGTACCGACCCTAGAATCCAAACAGAGCTTATTCTAGCTAATGTATTCTCTAACCTAAGCGGAACACATTCAAACGATTATCAAATTAGGCGCCTAATTGCAGCTAAACTAAGTTATCGAATTTTTATTTATCTTAAGCGGCGGCGGCCGTATTGGCACGGCGACAAAGTACTTTTGTAATTACGTCCTCTGACCCGGATTCCAAATAAGCGCAATTAGAGATTCGCCAGATGGGGCGGTCGTATGCTAGGCGAACCGGCCTAGATAAATAGTTTTCTCGGTGATAAATGAGACCCAAATGTGGAATTGGTTTTTCCTAATGGGTTAGGATTATTCGTGTTCCATTCCGGGCGATGGAATAGTAAAACGATGAATGAAAGTGGTATTAAAATGTGTACAGAATTCTTGAAAATAGTTTAAAATGACGAAAAATCATTCTAAAGGAAAAATTTTCAATTGAAATTAAGCTGATTAAAATTTTATACAAGGTGAGGAAAAAGTAGCGCAGTATGACTACAACTTGTTAGCTATTAATTTGTCAAAAAAATGTGCCACAGAAAAGTTGCTAGGCAACAAATTCGTCAGATTTCTATGATTTTTTATTACGTCATCACGTGCCTGCACGAGAATACAAAACTTGCTGCTGGTATAAAATATTATGTAGGTTGCATAACTAAAGTTTTGAGAAAAATTAAAATTTAGTTTATATGACAAAATTAATTATTTGAATATGATGTAGTGATGTCCATTAATCATTAAAGAGTGACCCAACCTACCTTTAAATTTATTTATAATGTTTTCAAGCTTACTAGGTGTGATGTTTTGTATTTTTGCTGGTGTTATAGCAGCCTTTAGATCCTCTAATATATTTGGGCGATTTTTGAAGACCACACTTTTAAGATGACCCCAGTAGATACATAATGAGAGCCCCAAAATGATCTAGGTCATTGACTCCGGACATTAAGCTCGAGTGACGGGTCAATGACCTGAAATAAAAAAATCCGAATATTTGCTTACATTTTGGAAATCGAAATTGTTTTTGTTGCCAATTTTAACGTCACTCTTAAAGGGGGCTCTTATGGCAAATCATGCTTCCTTTAAATGGCAAAACTGTTTTGCGGCTTAGTGTACCATCTGACTATTGAAACAATCGATTCTCCTAACTTTTTTACCTAAATGGTATACCTACGTGCTTTGATGATACCGTTGTGAATATAACCTTTTCAATTAGAAAGCATTTTGCTGTATTTTCATCGGAAAAGACACTTTACCTGAAACTACTGGGTACACTGGATATTTCAAATATGAAGAATTATTTCGAAAACGGTTTCTCCTAACAACTTCAACAAGGTATACATTTTTATCTTTCAGATAAAAAAGGTAGGAGAATCGATTATTTCAATAGTCAGATGGATACACTATGCAGCAAAAATGGTCTGTCATTTTAAAGAAGCAGGATGTACCATAAGTGGTGGCCTCTACTAGTGACGTCAAAATTAGAAACAAATTTGAATTTCTCGGTCCAAAAACCCTGGATTTCGATTTTTAAAAAGTTATTTACAAATATCTACAAATTTAAGAACATTTGGATAAGGCATATTTAGATTAAACGCTATATATTTTATACAGTATGCGCCAAAAGTATGGAATAAATTTAATAAAAACGAAACAATTATTTTTTGGGAAAAATCCTCGAACAGGTCGATTTTTAATTTAAAAATACATATTTTAGCGTAAAATGCGATTTTCAAATGTCATTTGTTTTCGAGTAATGACGTCATCGATTTTTTTTTAAATGGCAACACCATATTTTTTTCCTTGATTCTGAAAGATCGTTTAATTCTCTATCAGACAGTACTAAAATTTTGCCCTCTTACATAGGAAAGTTTTCGAGTAAATGACGATTGAATGTTAGAAAACGTAAATTTTATCCATAAAAAAGTAACAATTTTGAGGTATGTAAAATAAAATACAATTGATTAAATTTTATACTTAAATTAAATGTTCGAATTGCCATCCACCAACTTCTTGACAATGCGCAAGTCTGTGAAGAAATTCTTCTTGCACATTATGAATGATTTCTGGGGTAACTCTGCGTATTTCGTCCCGAATGCGATTTTGAAGTTCTTCTAAATTACGTGGTTTATTAATGTACACTTTTGACTTCAAGTATTCCCATAAAAAATAGTCAAGAGGTGTATGATCTGGCGATCTTGCAGGCCATTCTATCGGTCCGCGTCTGCCGATCCACCTTTAAAGAAGAAAGGCCCTACTATTCTGTCGTCAACTATTCCAGCCCACACATTTAATTTCTGAGGGTGTTGGGTATGTGCCTCTGCCATCCAATGAGGATTTTCCCGACTCCAATATCTGCAAGTTGGAGGGTTTACTGTACCATTCAGACAAAATGTGGCCTCATCTGAAAAAAGTATTTGCCGGTGTAAATTTCTATTTCCTTGACATAAATCCATTAGAATTTCGCAAAAGTGTAAGCGGCGATCGGGATCATCTTCATTGAGTTCCTGCACAAGTTGAATTTTGTAGGAATGATATTTTTCCTTCCTCAAGATACGTAGCACCTCTAATGTTCTGTTTCTGATTTTCATTAATGCTTGGACATCCAGGTTTTGGAATATTTACAACATTGCCAGTTTCTCTAAATTTAGACTCTACCTTACTGACTGTTGATTGGCTGATAGGGCGATCTGGATATTTTTCATTAAATAAATCGCAAACTTCCTGCTGAGTTCTAGTCATATTCCCGCATCCGATAAGAATTAAAATTTCAATTCTTTGAGTAACAGTTAAATGTGCCATAATACTTTAAACTGAATAATAATTTCTATGTCGCTTACAATACTTATTAGAAAGTCGGTGTGACAATGACTCTTTGCAAAGATTTTCACCTACGTGATCCATAAAAGAACTATGGAATTCGAAAAACTAAACTTGATAACGTTTTTGCTTTATTTTAATTGATTTACGTTTTCTAACATTCAATCGTCATTTACTCGAAAACTTTTCTATGTAAGAGGGCAAAATTTTAGTACTGTCTGATAGAGAATTAAACGATCTCAGAATCAAGGAAAAAAATATGGTGTTGCCATTTAAAAAAAAAATCGATGGCGTCATTACTAGAAAACAAATGACATTTGAAAATCGCATTTTACGCTAAAATATGTATTTTTTAAATTAAAAATCGACCTGTTCCAGGATTTTTCCCAAAAAATAATTGTTTCGTTTTTATTGAATTTATTACATACTTTTGGCGCATACTGTATACATTTTGAAGTCGGCATCCTGCCCTTAAGCTCTAATAATTTGGTTATTTATGAAGTTAATCTAGCAAAAACATTCTAAACTCATAACAATTTAGAAAATACCCTAAAGCCCAATTAAATTTATGCGTGCTACGTCAAAGCAAATACAACGACAAAGCAAAAGCAGGTTGTTTAACTAAAAGTTGTATTAAATAATAGTTGGATTAAACCGCGCTTCGTGTAACATCATCAGCTTTTGATTTATACCCGATTTATTAATAGATCAAAAGCAGAATTTGGTTAGTGTACTACGCCATCCATCGCTAAAATAAATTTCCATGCTCCAACGCGAATACAACATTTCGCAGATAAATTTACTACAATTTTGATTTAGAGGCTGATGCCGAGTGCTGAACAAAGTTACACTTTTTATTGCAACGTAATGGCATGATGTTGTTTGTAAATTTGTCGTTCTCTTGATTTTTGTCTATCAATTTAACTTTTGTCTGTTTAAAGTATGTGAAGGACGTATTTATTTAATTATTTATTGTATAAGGAAAACAACATGAATATAAAAAACACAATAAATACGAATAATTTAAACAAAATTACAGAAACATGTTTTGAGGGTCTTATCTGAAGAATACGTTGAGACAGTTATATTTTGAAAGATGTTATTTACTACTAGATCAACAGCTGTTTAGGAATGAATTCAAATAATAATTGGTGTAATGTTCACAATGGCGCTATTTCTAATTGCATATGATGAAACTATGAAGTTTATCAAATTATTAATTTCAGATGAATCAATTAAATTATTAATCATTTTATAAATAAATTTAATATCAGTTATTCGTCTCCTATCCTCGAGAGATTAATTTTAATTTTTTATTATAGAACTATTTACAAAACCAGGATAAAGTTTATGATTTACATATCTCATAAATTTATTTTAATTTTTTCAAGCTGATGAATATATAAGATATATTGCGGATTCCAAATTACTAAGCCACAGCTTACTGTACAATTAACATAAGCCATATATAAATTACGGAAAGTATCTGGATTTTGAAAATTAACACAGTTACTGCATAAGAAACCGAACATTCTATTAGCTTTTGCAGAAATGTAATTAATATGACGATCAAATATCATCCTGCTATCAAAAATAATACCCAGATCTGAAATTTGTGTAACTTTCTGCAATTTATAATTTGACAAGAAAAAGCTTATTACAATCTGACTTTCGTTTCTACTGGATATAACATTTTTTAAAGTGTATATATAAGCTGTTTCATCGCATTATTTTTTAAAAGTATTTAATTATTTTTGTATTAATTTAACACCGTAACTATTACTTAGAGGGTGAAAGACTTTAAGATTATCTGCATACATTAAAAATTTAGAAAACTTAAAACACTTAACTACATCATTAATATATATGTTAAATAACAGAGGTCCTAAGTGCGACCCTTAGGGGACACCCGAGGTTACTAATGAAAAATCTGAAATATGTTGACCAATGTGTTCATCTAAAGAATATTCGTCTAAATAAAGGAGTTTCTTACAATGAACATGCAGGCTATTTATTTTTTTTTCATAAACACCCTCCTGAAGATTGTTGATTACAACAATTTAAATTATAATAATCTTTAAAGGAAAAATAATAACTCTCTGTGTCTGAATTCACACACTCCAACTGAAATCTTTAATTTATTGAAAACGAAAATTAAAAAAATAAAAGATGAAATAGGTCAGGTAAAATTGCGTTATAATACATCTATTTGTAATATGTTTTCAGTTACGTCTCTTTTCAATATCTCCATGGAGTGTGCATATCCAAACGTTTGACAACGAAAGAACAAAATATATAATTTTATTGAGCTCTATTGGAATTTTTGCGATCTTATAAGACATTTGGTTGCGACAATCATCAAAACTAAAGTTAAATATCTTATGAAATAAAAGATTTGCTTCTTAACTAATTACAATAAGTCTTTAGGAATAGAACTCAGTATTTTGTTATAAAAAGTAGCTACTCTGTACCAGAAGGTTCAGTTTTGACCCCATTGCTCTTCTTGATGTATATAAATGATCTGAATTCACTACTACGCTGATAACACTTCCTTACCTAGAGTAGAAATATAGTGGAAGCAGGTTATCTGCTTACTGGTAGCCCGCGCCGACAAGCGTTTATATTTCAAAATTATTACATACTTTTAAATGGACACGTACACAGTTAAAGCAGGTCCGCATTGCACAGATTGCGCCAGCTTTTATCAACGAAAATGTACTTCTTTATTTGTGATTAAATTTTATTTTTTTAACTGGATAACTAAAGAATCTAAAATAATCAGATATGATGACATTTTACACGTTCTTCTTACTTTTACTCTGTGCTTCCACTGTCTTTCTACCCTTACTTCGAGTACTAGTGATGGGATTTTAGAGACAAATTTCAGTTTTTTAACTAGACCTAACAAAATGCTTTATTGAAAATCATTTATATTTTAATACCAACAAAATACATTTTTTTAATAACAACTGCTTATGTTTTAAATTTAAATGCGTTATTATCCTGTTTAGATATTTTTGCCTATTATCTTTTTCTTTTAGTTAATAGGTTATTGTTATACATATCAAAGACAAACCCAATAAAAGGATGCTTTGTAAACTCGAGCATTATCTGAATGACTGTTGATGCCGCAAGATAATTTAGAGTCAGATTATGAAAGAGCAGATATAAATTTAATTAAACTTTTATGTTCTGCAACTTCTCAACGAATTCATATAAATGAAATATTTCTATAATTAAAGTAATTGAGATTATTTATGCTTATACGAATTAGGGTTTTATCAAAAGTAATTAAAACTATTATAACTATAGTACTGTGACTGCAAAAACTAAAATTCTTACACTTATGCTTTGTAGAAAATTTTACAAAATATACTCAAATGCTTTAAATATCTGAGGATTACAACACGAACAACGAAACGTTCTAAACTTCAATATGAAGCAACTACATTTCACTTAAGATGTGTCTAGATTTATACAATATTTTTAAATTAACAATTGGCCTTCTTACACAGTTTGATATATGTTTATTAAACCTAAGTTCCTTATCAATAGTTAAGCCCAAGACTTTAACCTCATCTTTTACTTCTAACTGTACATTATCAATACATATCTTAACCTCGGGTAACAGTTGTGTATATTTCATACGATTGGCAAAAAACATAGTAACACACTTTGTGAGATTTAAACGCAGACTATGCTCTAGTGAAATTCGACGGAGTGTTTCAAGTTCACTATTTATTATATTACAACTGTTTTTTATATCACTGGAATGAAACGTGTAAAACAATTGAGTATCATCCGCATACATTTGAATGTTACAGTGATTTAAAAATGTAGGGAATGATGATGTATATAATGAAAACAACGTAGGTCCCAGCACGGATCCTTGAGGCACTCCACAATCAGTATTAATATAAGTCGAAAAATAGTTTTTAAGCACTACCCTTTGCTGCCTACCTATTAAATAATTAGAAATAAATTCTACTGCAGATATATCAAAACCAACAAAGACTAACATTTTTTTCAAAATATCATGACTGATAGTGTCAAAGGCTTTCGAGTAATCAAGTAATACCAGAACTGAACATAATCCCGAATCCATAGCCCTAAAAATATGGTCTGTTATATTAACAATGCAGTTGAACAACTGTGTCCTTCTCGAAACCCAGATTGTTCACTTGGTAGTATGTGCATGAGGATAAACTGAATACTCTAAGCAATAATTTATTATACCACAAATATATTCTAAATAAATTGAGGCCGCCTTTATATACGCAAGTTTCAACGAATTTATAGCTGTGTTTAGACGTAGTCTGAAAGAAATACTAACAAGACGAAATCCCTTTACTGTGCTAATTATGTAAGTTTGCCATGTCCTCTAATCCACGTTTCCTTCAAAAGTTAAAGACAATTATTCACTTTCAGTAATGTAGTTTAGTTTTGCTATAGTAAGAACAGCCACCTTCTCAAATTCAATAGTATGAGCTATTCTTTGTCGATAGAACGTCAGCCTTAAATATTCCTTATAAGTCATATCCAAATAAGAAAATTCAGTGGATAGATTAGCGTATAATAATGGAAAAAAAATGTATTTCTCGAGAACAAATGGCAATTCCAGACACAACTCGAAACTCTATAATGACTTCTTAATAAGATGAGGTGACTGTTTGCTTATCAAATGGTTATCGAGTTTCTCATCATGTCAATAATTAAAGCTCGAAAGGGATCCCATCCCTTAACGGTCACGAACATCTAGACTGATGTTGATAGTAATAATGCAGAGAAGATGATGTGTTTAATCATAGCATGAAGGAGGTGGACCCAACGATCTACGAAAGGCTTGACCTACCTAATGATGTGTTCTAAGGATTTGTTAAAGCCTGATCTGTAAAATCGATGATTTCAGACCTACCCCACATTATCATTTTGAGCATTGTTCTGCTATAAAGTGTAATCGAGATCACTATCTAACTTTTACAGATTAACAACAGAAGTTCCTATTTGTCAGAAAATACTTTATTTTATCATTCCATGGGATGGTTTATAAGTACCTATATGAACTTCAAAAAGTTATTCTTTGAATTAATTTGGTCCAAAGAGTCTAAATGAGTTAAAGTCTAAACCTACTAGTTTTCAAGATACAGGGTGTTGAAAATTAAAAAAAAAACATTCAAATATCTCTAAGATTATGACTAAGAATTCCGTGCGATACACTTCATTTTTTAAATATCTCCACAAAAAGAAGTCTAAAGGATTTAAAGTCAGGAAATCGTGGCGACCATGATACCGGTCCTCCTTGTCCAATCCCTTGATATTAATATTTGGACACGCTGTACATGATACGGATATAATTAGGTCTCATGTATGATATGCCACACTGCTGCAATACGCTGTGAAAGCCCTGGACTTGCATCTATTGACATTTTTCATGATGCATTTATTCCCGAATGTTTCTAGATAAGTTGCGATCACCCTGTATAAATAATTATAGAAATAAATTAACTGAATTGGCATATAATTTGTCAACCAATGGCAGAGTTATAAATATTTCAAATAAGCTTTCACACAATTTCTAAAACTATTCATTCCACATAAATTTAATCAATTTTTTGTTCTAAATGCAACTGAATTAGTGTAATTATAAATAAGAGAATACCCCCTTGCTATTTCTAAGATGACTACAAATTTATTCAGCAAGTATTTTCATAGTAAAAAAGAGCCAGTCGATTAAAAGAACCTGTACCAGAATCTAAGAAACAAAGTTTGTTTTTAGAAAGAGTAGGAAAATTGTGGTTATAAGGACATGTTGAACCAAATAAGGGATTTACAGAACAATGTGTAATAATTACAGCGACTTATTGTACCAAAAATAGTTCGATAATAGACCGTCGTAACAATAACTTACTGTTTTAATCTATAAGTGATACTGCCGGGAACAACTACTCCGCGGGCTAATACCCCGACCGGCATTGAATTACATCTGTGTGAACAGCCACGAACCCCTAATTCAATGCTGGTCGGGGTATTAGCCCGCGGAGTAGTTGTTTCAGTTATAGATTTAATGGCGCGGCGCTCAGCGCGAGAGGTCTGCGTTAAATACGTACTGCAATGTAAGTCGCTTCCTGCAAGTCGAGCCGCTTAGGCCGAGCAGGAAATAGTAGACTACTTATATCTCAACTTACTACTTTATTAATTTATCTGTTTTAGTAGCTAAAGCTTATTGAAATATTGGTAAACAATTTAGTGTTAATAAAAATATTATAATAGTGACACATTAAAACAAATTTGGCTATTTATTTATTTTTATTTTAAATGCGGACGTATTCATAATGAAAGCTACTTTCAACATTAGTTCTTAGTTGCTCTACTCGCTATTAGAAATCTAATGAAATTTCTACTCAGTAGCACAAAACTTATTTGAGGGAGTGTCATTATTATTGCAATAGATTGTACCTAAACTCCACAAGTAATTGCGAAATCAATATGTTTAACTTACCAATAGTTAAATTAAACCAGCTAGGCCACAGAAACTGAAAATAAAGAAAAATAAAATGATAATATTAAGGTCGCTATATTTCTTATCAATAGATGATAAAAATTTTGGTCAGGTGTCGAAATATTGAAAAAAACACGCAGAACAAAAGTAAGCACACAAATAAAATCATTGATTCTTTTATTTACTGATCTTTATCCCACAAAAGACCTCAACTTGGATGACTAATTAGGGAAAAAGGTATCATCCTTGGTGCTCCATAAATATTATATTAAAAAAAGTGAGACACAGAAAACCGATTTTAATTGTCCAAGCGTTAATTTCGTAAGCGGCACAACGTTTACGGTTTAGCTGCAAGCTGACACGGTATCACTGCGTATTCCACTAATAAAAAATTCGATTTCTTTCGAATGAAAACAAATTTCACCACCTGGCGTCATCTGTACAGAACGCGATAGCAACGTTATTGCGCCCGATGACACATGCACTCTAATAGACAGATTGAGTTTTAATTATTCACAGAGCCGGCGTGCATTCTAGGAATTCTGGATGGCCGGCCAACTGCGACGACCTATCTCGCATCACCAATTGCATTTTTCAGGGCCCGCTGAAAGCGAGATGCTCCGACGGGGCGGATTTTTTAATGATCAATGGGAACGTTACGAATTCCATTCGGGCTGTATGAAACAGTGTGGGGCATGTGCCTTTTTAATTACGGTTGTGTTGTTTGTTATAGCGTTTGTTTGTTCGCGAATGTAATTTAATGAGTTCAATGCTGCATATTTAACGGTGGAATTGCACAATAATCAGAATGAAACTAATTTGTATTACACACCTGCGCTGGATGACACTGAAAATACATTGCGCATTGGTTGGGTCATATAGGTAATGTCTCACTACAAACCTGCAATCACTCTATTCGCCAAGATTTAGCAACTCGGTCAGTGAACTAGATCTCCTACGGCAACCTTACATTAGGGTTCATCTGCATTAAATCATTTAAAAATTAAAGGATATGGATAAATATTTAGAAAAACACGACAAAAATAGGGACAATGGAGACCTCGGACAAAGGACCATCTCGCCACCAAAAAAAGCAAAGCGCCTCTGCACCTATCGACCAACGTGGCAGACTGAGTATATTTGGCTAATAAAGGGTTCAAACAATTTTTCTGCAAGATGTCTAGTATGCAAACAGGATTTTTCAATTAGTCACGGTGGCCTTAGTGATGTCAAACAGCACTCTAATACAAAAGAGCATAGAAGACGCGAAAATGTCGAAATCTTCTCAAGTTTTAACAAAATTTTTTGGAAACAGAAAATATTCAAAAAACTATCATTGTTACTGCAGCAGAGCTTGGGCAAATCTACCACTGCGTTAAGCATAGTCAATCTTACAATTCGTTAGATTCTGGTCTCAAACTTTTACCAAAAATTATAAAAGATTCTGAACTACCAAAAAAAAAAATATTGTCACAGAATTTGCCCCGCTCGCACCCAATTCGACGACTGTGGTATTGCAAAACGCTAGATTGCCCCGATCGCCCCTACGCGATTAGACTTATTTTAAGCAGTTTGACCTTGAAAATTTCAAAACCTAACGCGCTAACCTCCCTCCCCTCTTCAACTGATATAATAAAAAAATAATGTGTCCCGTATCTTAAAATTCAAAAGGTGGCAACCCTGCCTGCAACTAAGTTCTAATTTTATTTTTGTCATTTTTGTAATAAATATTGTTCGTACCTGTTTATTATTTACATGTTTATGATGAGATTTTTTTATTTACTTTTTATTGTTTCAATTTATTAAAAATTATTTATTTTTGTTATTAAAAAAATCTAATCTGAAATACTTTGTTCACTGAACCCCCCCCCATGTCAAATCTCTGGCTACGCCACTGGGCAAGCTCCATATTCAATCGAAAGTATTGTCTTTGGAATTTGACAGAAACGACTAATGACGTCATCAATTTTTTTTCCAGAAACATACCCAAATTGTTTTCCTGTTAAAAAGCTCTCTTTTTTCTAATAGAGAAATTTGTCTGTATGACTTCCCGTTTAAAGATTCAAGTAGTCGTTGGAAAATAACTGAATGTTCGTTGTTTAATAATTATTATTAAATTAATAATAATTTATAGCACTCATCTCTGATCGATTTAACATGATGTATTCCACAACCCATGAAAAATCTATCGAAGGGCTGCCGATATTGAAGGAAAAAAGGCAGATGTCTTGTACCGTGTGATTAGAAGCTGTCAAAGGAAAAGAAATGGACGATAAACCGTCATTTAAAAAGTCTAAGAAGGGAATAAAAATGTCGAGAATACTTCGAACAATGAAAGACGAAAACTTGGAAAGCTTTTATTCCACCAATAATTTTTCTGTTAGTAAGAAACTTGATTAATGTGTGGGGACTGAGGGAAATGAAGAGGTTTCCTATATAACTTCAGCCGATATTTGAACCTTTTTTTTCAGATTAATTCTAGTACTTACTCATTTAATTGACTTTTTCCGCAAATGAAATTAATTATTCAAATTATAATTAAGCAAAATATTTTAATTCATTCATTCAATCATTATTCACTTTTTTATGCAATAATTAATGTTTTTTTTTCTTTTGCAGGTAAGACAACCTCAAAGCAATATGTGGTAAGTTCAGTCTTCAGATTTTAAATGTTTTGATTTGTTATGTCAACATTTTTATAAATGTCGACAGAAATAGTTTTGAAAGAAGTATTCCAAAATAAAAGTCTAAATAAAACTTTTAATATACCTACCCTAGATATTTACATTACATACAAGAAGTTATGAGTCATCTACAATAGCTTGCATACATGAGCCTCAAATACAACACAATATTGCCTTATGTAACTCACAGTTAGAAACTGAGTTTAATGAAATATATAAGTGCTGTAAAAACTTTCATAGTGATCAAATAAACTGTGTTAGCACGTTACATAATTTCTACGAAAATGCACACAGTTAATGTTAATATTGTTGCTGTTAGTATTAACAGTATTCAATTCCCCAATAATAAGAATTTTATCGGCGTGGAGTACACCTTGCGCTAGTGGCATACAGATGACGACTGCATCATTCTCTGTCAAAGACAAAGCGGCGTTTAGTTAGTGTTCTGTGGTTTAGTTTGAAATAGTTGTTCAGTACTTGCTCTTCGCATATTAAATACAAAATGTTACACCTGGTCATGGTCGTCGGACCGAGCACCCCGCTTTAAACAAGAAGAACGGTTGAGAGAAAGAAAGGTCCCCAGCAAGTACAAAACCCTTTAGCTTAATGCGGAATATAACCTCATGGCTGGGATACTTAGGGGTTTAATATGATTTAAAAAAAAACTAATCTTTATGAATAAGTTTGGAAATATTAATTCTTATTTTTCTCTATCCTCTCTTAAAATATTTGTACTTAGTTATCGTTAACCCTGTATTCTATAAAGCTTACTTATAGTATCTTAATACTCCTTCAAACAATATAACTTAAAACGTGTACCAACTGAAGAGGTACAAAAATATTGACGTAGGCAGAGGCATTGTAGGAAATGTATGGGAAGAAAGTTGTAGAAACCGGAACTGAGCGCCCTTAAGTTATGAGACATTACAGTTCGACGGAGGTCTTAGGCGGAAATTGCGTGAAATTTACAGTGGAGAAAATTAATGCTCTCCCACCTACATCCACGGTTTAATCCACTAATGACTCTTCTAGACTTTCATTTTTGGACTGAATTATTAATCGACCCCCCACGTAAGCTTCTACAAGTAGTTTCTTGAAGTTCGCATCGTCAGACGGCAACTACCGCTCCCAGGGAGTGACTAACACCTAGTTTCTGATGTACGCGGAGACAAATTACTTTCGGAGATTGTTGGACAAGGACAAATAGTGCGAAAATGCAGTTTGTTTTCATAAAACGGAAATCCGTGGAAAGCCACAAGTTGGTTTTGTACGTAGACAGTTGGATAAAGTTTATAAGTAATGATGATAGTCTTAAATGCAGTGTCATTCAATTTTGACTTTGTTTACTTTAACGATCTAAGTCTTGGTTCGATTTAAAAGTTTGTGTATCCTCCTAAAATGTTGTATATCCATGTGCATTCATAATTCAGAAAAATTATATAATAAAGGACAAAGTTCGAGCAACGTGGATAGGACCAGATACATGTCTATAACTTCCAGGTCTATTTTCTTAATTTATGGATATGCTTGAGAGCAAAGCATAGAAGATGGATCTTCCAGCGATTACTGGGATTAAAGGAGAACTGATATTATTTATTATGCAAATAACATATGCCAATGAGCAGAAACATTGTCGTTCTTCACTCATTCACCACTGCGTCTAACTTCTCTTGCTTCAAACACGCCCATTCGTGATCTCTAAACCCAACCTAATAAAAGTCATTGATTGTTTCACCTACAAGGATTAATAATGAGCAACTCCCTTGTAATCAAAGAACAGTCAACATAGCTTAATATTCGGCCCAGGGAAGGTATATAATTTGACCTTAAAGAACTTCCATGAAGCTGTTTTTCGTCCTAGGCGGAGTTAGGTTAGTTGCATAATTATCATCAGCACACGACGTAACCTAACCTTGTAAAATGATTATGATTTGTGAGTTTATGAGAGTACGCTGCCAATTTACGAAGAAATCCGTGAAATTTAGGCTTAGCAGTTCGTATGTATGCACAGCGTTTTCCTACCAGGCTTCATCCTCATAGAGAATCCTTCAAAGGGTACGTGGTACAAAGAGCTTAAAACAGGGGACAATTACAATCAAAACGTGGAAGAGCTCGTCGTATTGTACAATTGGAAGAAAACATCACGCACACCAAAAAGGAAAATCCTTCTGCATCTATCCGTTCAATAACAAATCAAGAAAATGTTTCCTGTTATGTTGCATTTCTCCGCGGATTTTCACCGAAAAGTACAATTTTGGGAATGTCATTTGAAACAGCTAGCTTTCGATGAAATCTTTACTCACCATATTCTTGTGACAGATGAAGTTGCTGATACGGATTGTACTCTACCACGTGGATTGGGTGTAATGGACTCATTCCATGGCCTCTCACAAATCTGAATTTAAATTACTTGAATTTCTATTTGTATAGATAGGGGTATATGAAGTTATTAGTGTATACTAGTTAACACGATTTTTACAGTGAATTGGGAATGCAGAAATTAAACAATAACGGCTTAAAAGCTTGTACTATTTTAATTTTCACACAGATATGTGTTGATTACATTTTCATTAAATTTTCAGTAGACAAAGTGAGTCTTTTTTCATTTAACTACGAAATACTTTTATGTTTTAGAATGCTAAAGTATTTTTCATTGTAGAACATAAAACAAATGTAAAAATGTTTTCGAAACTTATTTTTATAATGTTATTAATTAAACAATATGCATTTTAAGTAATATAACATTTCATTACAAAACAATAACTGTAATAAACAGGACGGTTATAATTTATTTTGCACTACATGTAAATTGAAAGTACCCATATTGCATTGAGCTAAATTTATGCCAGATCCAGTGCTGTCAGTTCTCGCAGCTTTTAGTACTGGGTATTCAAGGTTGCTGCTGGTTTATTCCGCACTTTGTATTATTGGCAAGTTCCGTAGGCTCTGTTGAAGATGGTAACAATTTATATGCGATTTAAATTTTATTTTGTATAGAATCTTCTATATATGTCTTCGCCACGATACTAGAACGCCACCCCCACATTGTGCTAATATTGGCCCCTGCATCTGCTAACAGAGTGGCGGAAGAACGTCTAAAGCCTGTATACGTTTCTGGCTGAGGCAGCAAATTGAGATAAGTTGGCACATTCCTTATTTTATTGACACCGACCACTTGGTTAATACATTTTCCTTTGATATACTTCACAAACAAAATTTCGACTTGGTCTGGACTTGAAAAACGTAGAAAAATAACTTATCGTATGCCGTAAGTAAAAAGTAGCACAGTGCATCAGCCATAAATAACTTGAAAATATCAAAACACACTTTCAAGAAACGACCCTTCCGGTGTCACCGCCGCCTTTAAAACGTCACATAAATTATTAAATATAACACATATCCACCCTTAACGACGATATAGCGAGGAATTCCACATAAACCTGTCACCGGGAGCATATCCCACCACCATATGACCATAAAAATACATATAATTGAAAGAACTTATCCCGGCTTTTAGACCTCGGGATTTATCGCGTCGTCAAAGAAATCGCCAACCCAACTATAAAATTTTCGACCAACACGGGAAGTTTATGCCCCGAGAATAGCTTCTGGCTATAGCCAGACCAGGGAATATTTTATTGCACTGTTTAGAAATATATTTCGCTAGACTTTTAGCGGTCTGGAAGATATAGTTCAAAGTGTGCAACGTGTACTTGAGTAACATTGTTATCAGCAGAACTACTTTCCAGGGGGAAATTTATGAAAACCTACAGTGAAGGCGTACAGTCTCGAGTTCGAAATTTACCAATTTGAGATGGAATTTGTTAGTATAAAAGGAAAGTGGGAAAGGTCAATCCAAATTCAATAGACGTGATATTTACATGATATGTGAAAACGTGATATATAAGTTCAGAGCTGGATATGAATACAGGAAAAATATCCAATCCGTGAATACTGAGTAGTCTGTTAAAAAAGTGTTCGTATTATTTCTTATGTGTTTTAAGTTTAAGTTAGATTAGGTACTACGAAATGGAGTGAAATTAAAAACCTGATATTTAGTAATTTAAGTTAAATACAGTGCACGAACTACAATCCTCATGATCCATAATTACTCAAATCATTGAATCCTCAGTAATCATGAGTACTTCGTGAATATCTTAGATTCATAAAATACTTTTACTACTCATGAATACTGTTTTCAAGTACTGAATCCTGAGTACGTATCTAAACATGATGTATACGAATACTGAATACCATCAGATCAATGCCTAAATTATCGTTTGAACATCAAATAAATAATATTTTAGAAGAAGTTGGGTGAAATTTGAAATTTATTCGAAATTACGTGATAGTATTTAGGTTAAAATTCATAGTTAGCATTTCACTTAAGTGTGACTTTTCATTTAAGGTATACCTAAATAAGACTTAACCTTAAGTGTGATCTATGAATTCCACCCTTAATCTATTATGGTTTTACGCGTAGTTATGGCATGACCTAGGTAAGTGGTCGTTGCCAGTCACATACTTTCCTATACTTAACTAGAAATCTTTGATCTGACCTTGGTCTCGGGCAAGGCTATATATGATATATATTTATTTCGCTTTCTACTATTGATACTACGGCTGTACGGTCTTACCCCACTGCTATTGCGATAGCAATTTCATTTCTGTTGTCTTTACTATGTAATTCTCTTATTTGTTTGTATAAGGTGTAGATAAAATACGTAGTTCAAAGCTTTCTTCTTCTCCAACAATACCATTATCACCATCAATGGAATACCATTTCAGTAAACCGAGAGAAGGCAGGCTCGTGGGTTAGCCGGACGCTGTGCAAACGATCCTCATCTGCATCGTGGGGCGCAATTTCCCGCGTAATTGCATACATTCATGCAACAGGGTACATCGTCGCGGGCTTTCATCGACTTGGCGCTCCATAATTGCATCTTGAAATTGATGGCCCGTTAATACGCAAAAACGGCAAAGTCATCTGTTTGATTTATGCGTCGGGCACGCCGGGGAAATTTGTAATCTTCCTCCTTTTTGGGCGGGACGAGTCGTAGACTAATAAGCCTCGTTTTTTTGAGGAACGCCGCTGCATTACGATGCATCAATGTCTACCATATCTGGGAAGGCCGTTATAGCGAGGCGCGAGATGGTGTCGCTTTTTTGCAGGACCAGAATGAGAATGTGAAGGGTGTTGAATAGCGTGGCGTGGTAGGCGTTCGTCACCTACTTACGTGACGTAAATTGATTCGAAAGATGAGTATAATTCAGGGTCATTTGCGATGACTTTAGAGTAAAGATATATATATGATTTTTTGCGAGTAACTGTTTTTATTAACCGTAGTATTTTAGTGTGAAAGCGGTTAGTGAGGGGAAGAGACGTTGACGTCACAACAATAACACCGGTTACTGAAATTAGAAACATATTCAGTGAGGTAGCCAAAAGCGGTTACAAATATTACGAAAATTGTGAGATTATAACAGAAATTCCTCTGCACTCTGTAGAGAACATTTCATTCAGTACATCTTAATAAAATGATTGATTGTTAAAAATAACATTGTTTTAAAGGAACTTTAAATAAATTAAAACGATCGATTTTTGATACTTCAAAAACTAATATAAAGACTGGCGTCACAGAAACTGCCTACAAATAGTAATCGGATTTCAATATTCTAAATTGCCTGTCTAGAAACTACAGTAGCCCAGCGATGTAAAGGTTCAAAATACTACAACTTTAATAATGTTTTACTCGGAAACTATAAGAATTTTACAAAAAATTGTTTACTAAATTGACTTCATTTTTCATTGCGCATTTATTCCCAAATTCATTTAGACAACCCTGCAATTTTTGGTATCATCAGAATAAATTAATTTTAACAGGATCAGATATGAAAATACCTATTTTAAACTAAATATAAATGGCATTGTGACCATTACATATGCAGGGTAGCGCATATAGCTTCTTGACAATATTTGAAATAAAAGTTATATCAACGAGTAATAATAGTACTAAAGTAACTGATAGATAACAGTTAATCCGATTAGTTGCTACTCGACATAAATGCCTCTATTCATTACTGTCAAACATACTCTCCAAACGTCAATGAACACTGGTCAAAGCTTAGAATATATTATAATAGTACTAATTATTTTATGCAAACTCTTCGATTATTGTTAACATTGTTGCTATTATTAGTATTAACAGCATTTAATTCCCTAACAATACAACAAGTTTAAACATTTATCGACGTGAGGTACACCTTGCACTAGTGGATACAGATGACGACTACATCTGATGCTGTCAAAAAATATCGTATAGGATACGGTGATTAGTTTAAAATAAATTTTCAGTATTTACAAATATGTATTCAAATCAGTGTTGCCACCGTCATTAGTATCGTAATAGATTTATTACTTTCGTCCATCATTTATCACCGTATTACTTACTGGTTGAAATGTATTACTCTGCGCAAAATGTAGAGTAGAAATTTCCTACCCCCCTATTTTGAGGGCACTGAACACGAATCTAAAATTTGTGCAAATTGTAGCCTCTATGTATACATTATATTAGGTAGATTATTTATTTTAACAATATGATATCATGAAAAGAAGATGGCAGATGTGTTATATTGCAACTTCAATCTATTGTAAAGTATACATAGAGGTTATAATTTTGATATTTTTTCTTCGAAGACTAGACTCAAGCGCACAAAACCAATTATAAATACATGTTAAGCACTTTTAAAAATGGGAGGTTGTATTTTTTAATATATATTCACTTTACTACCTAGATTATACTCAATACTTAATTTAAAAAATATATTTGATATGAGAAGTTTATTACTCAACCAAATGACAACCAAATTTATTACTCATTTCAAATTTTTTTAGGTGGCAACACAGAATCAAATGCCTAGATGACGGATGAGATGCTGATTTATGGAAGTGTGACAAGTGCATATTATCGTGTGGTAGCGTAATACCAAAGACGTTTTTCGAGTTCAAAATATTATATCGAATCCTCTTTGAACCACACTGAGCAATTACTGTAACGCGTTGGCGGTAATCGTGTGGCACTGCTTTTATGTATTTCTGTACATTTACGTTTTTTTTTTTTTGTAATTATTTGTGACTTGCTCAATGGAGAGGATCCACCTGGTCGTTGTCGTCGGGCCGAAAACTGAGAACGTGCTAAAATGTTGAACAAAAAGAATGGTCGAGGGAAAGAGATGTCCCCAACAAGTACAAAACCTTTGACTTATGCGGAATATAACCTCGCGACTGATGGACGGCCAGAGTCGTTGATAAATAAGGGTTGACTATGATTTTAAAAATAATTTTGTTTCGCTTTATGAATAAGTTAGGAAATATTTTTATGGACGATACCGTTAGTTCTTATTTTTCTCTATGCTCATTTAAAATATTTGTACTTAGTCATAGTTAACCAGGGTTAACTATTATAAACGCCATATCCTCTGTTTTTAAGGTTAAATTAAGTGAGGTACTCCTTGAAACAATAGAAGTTAAAACGTGTACCAACTGACGAGGTAGAAAATATTGATGTAAGCAGAGAGGCATTGTAGGAAATGTAGGGGAAGAAAGTTGTAGAAACCGGAACTGAGCGTCCTTACGTTATGAGAAATCCACCACCCACCACCCATCCACCCGTTCGTGGTCGTCGGGAGTACGTCAAAACAATAAAAAACACACAATATTAGTCTGTTGTTACGTAAGCTTAAATTTAGTTGGTTTACTGTTTCAGTTAAGAAAAATCACAAATTTAATATATCCACATAACGCTTTATGCATCTTTGATTTATGCTGGAAACACAATATTCCATACAACAACGAAATACGACAAACTCTGTGATTTCCCGCATGTGCCTGGTTATAATTCCACCAGATAGACCATTACCGTCCAAACGATGTAATTACTATAATATTAGAACAAACCTGAACACTATTGGCTTTACTTAACAAGTGCGTAGGGGCTTGCACTGACACGAGTGTTTAATTAAACCCGACTTGTTCCAGGGTATTCTGTTCTCCAGAGATACCGATTATATATAACGGATCAATATAATTGATGTCGTACGTTCAGTACATATTAATATGTTGTCTTTGCCTGTTACTAAATTAGAAATACAAAATCTGTACCGCCTTAGTGAAACAAAATTCTATTGTCGCTACATATTTTACAAAATAGCAATGTTACAATGAACAGCGTGGTTTCTGTGATTATACAGGGTGTTTTCGAACTTGAGTCATTTATTTTAACGGAATTTAAAATTCTTAGAACTAGGTTGATTAACTCCAAACTTTTGATCAAAATTATGACCAGTAAGATTTTAATAGTGTTTACTAGATGAAATTAAAAGGTTAGTTGTAGACTTTGTCTTTAAAATTTGACAGCAATGAAACTATTTCATTTCTGCTACTGTTTGTTGTTGTGGCTGGAAAATTTACATTCAGTGAACAAGTTGACATGTTACGCGGTGTAGAACTAACTACATCTATCGGCCGTTCGCTACTCCATGCCGGACTGAAAATGTCCAGGCACGAAGCGTTCTACATGCAGTAGACACCATTGAAAGCTGTGGACCTTTATCGCGATCGGCGAGAAACGATATTTTGCAAACACGGAATTCCAGGAAACAACTACTCTGCGGGCTAATGCCCCGACCAGCATTGAATTACACCTGGAAAACCTATAGCAACAGCTAGAGTCATTCGTCAGACGCCCACCAGACATATACCGGTTTGACTCGGCTCGAAACGTTTCCGTGAAGGTAACTGTAGAAGTGTGGAAGGATATCGTAGGAGATTTCCAAATCGAGTGATTCCCCATAGAGAAACGTTTTATAATGTTGAAAGACGGGCTCAAGAGACAGGAAGTTTTTCAATAATATCCGGGAACGTCCTAGTGTAATAAAGGTACAAGAAAAAATTTTGGAAACAGTTGAAAGATGAATCGAAAATAAGTACTAAACGTTTATCTGGAGAAACTGGATTACCAAGAACTTCTGTGCACCAATTCTTAAACGTAATCTACTACATCCTTATCACATTCAAAAAGTGCAAGAGCTGTTGTTTCAAGATTTGGATCGACCTTTTGCGTGTTTATATTGCATTAGGATATTAATTTTTACAAGAAAATTCTTTTCACTGATGAGGCTTGTTTCACTTGTAGAAGAATTACAAGTATTCACAACTTTCATGAATATTCCGATGCAAACCCCTAAGCAATAAATCCTAAACATTTTCAATGTGAGTTTAAGATAAATGTTTGGGTCGGTATTATTGATAATTATTTAATTGGATCAGTTATTTTTTTAAATCGATTAAATGACGTAAGTTATTTGGAATTTCTGAAAATACTCTTCCCGATTTAATCGAAGATTAAACTAGAGTTTTGGTTTATGCATGATTGGGCTCCACCTCATTATAGTGCTTTTGTTAATAACTCTTTGTATTTTAAGTTTCCAAATGAATGGTTAAGACGAAGAAATAAGCATTGTTCTTCAAATTTTCACAATACTAAATGTCTGTATTGTGAAAATTTGAAGGACAATGCTTATTTCTTCAGTACAGTTTAACTAAAATAAAATACTACAAATTACATTAACTATCAATACCTACAAATTAGAGTAATTGCTCAAGATGCCATCGTCAATAAAAGAATGACAGCTGTCAATAAACTGCAAAAAGAATCAATAGTCACGTATGTATCATTTACCATCAAACAATATTACTAATAATAATTAAGTTATTTATCGGCAAGGACAGTGAAATAACTGAAAAAAATCAAATTTACTATGTAACCGTGGCAGATACGAAAAAAATGTAAGATGGTGGTTCTGTTAGAAATTAAAATACACACTTAAAAATGTCATAAACTTTAACTTTATACAGGGCGGTTCAACTTTTTTCTAAATTAAAGATATGAACTGCCCATATCTCTGCCACTGGTTGTTCAAAGTGCCTGATATTATTATTATTATATGTATATATAATTCCACATTTTATGACACCTTAATTAACTACACTGTATACCAAGTATGACTTAAATACCTCCAGTATTTAGTAATTATACCAAAAATCAAACATTAACACCCTGTATCTTCCTTATAAAGCCCCAAAATAACTATTATATAATAAACTGCCATTATTTTTCAAAGTTCTACTTACCCTCGAAGTTTGTTCATTAAAAAACTGAGTCACCCTGTATAAATTCTAAATTATTACCTAACTAATGGACATAATCCATCTCTGGAATTCTGGAAGATGATGTTGATGTAGATTTATTTGTAACCTCAAGTCTCAAGACACCCTGTACATTTGACGAAATGTTTCTCATTAGTTACGATTTCTTCCTTTACACATTTGAACATTAATAATTTCGCTAATGTTAAGTTTTACTAATAACATAACATAAACGTCGGTTAAACGAAGACTTTAGAGCAATACAAATGTAATAAACACAGACAATATATCATGACTCAATTAAATTTGACAGCAGTCCTTTCGGCTCGGATATGCTTCGAATAATAAATGTTTATACACAGTTTTACCTCATTTAACTCCTAATGTATGTCCTCTGGAACTATTCGGCCATTTCTCAAACGGTTTAAGTAGACACCGCCTGACAAGGGAAATAAAAGCTAAACAAATAAAATGTAGCCAGTCCATATTAAACTTGGATTACTTTGTTTGTGCCTTTGTCGTGAGATATTTAAGTCAAATATTGCCTTTCCCACATTGACATACATTCTATTTAAGTGTTTGTTTAGTGTAGCCCCGCGATATAAAAATTAACGCAGCAGACTTTTTATTTATTTGATAGAAACTAACATTTATGAAGAGTGGAGAGTAAAATCGATATTCAATTATGTAGTTTCTTTAAGGTATAACTGAATTATATAAAAACTATAGCGCTTTTAATGGTACACACCAATTTTTGGTAACTTAAAGACTTTTTGAGAAAATTATTTTGAAAGTCGTCACCGGCACATTTCTGCATTCAAAACTTCAGTATGCGGAGAGCTACATTAATTATTGAAAACTGATATATGCGATGCGAAATGCTTAATTTCCAAGATAAAGGGTATCAAAAATATTTTAAAAACAAAAATTTTACTTAACCACCTTAATTCGTAAAGATAAAAATTTGAAAATTGTCTTTTACCTTAAGCTACTTTTAAAAAAATATATTTACAACCCTATAATTGGGGGATCGACCCATTTCTCCCCTCCGAATATTTGTCAACGTACGTCTATGATATGGAAACTGCGTTCATTTGATAGCAAATTTGATTTTCAAAGTTTTACCTCCTGACATTTTTTTATTTAAAGCTCAATTTTTTAAATATTTTGCATTTTATTAGTCAATGCCATGTATTATTTCTCCAATAAGTGATTTACATTAACTAAGAAAATGTAAAATATCTAAAAATTTGAACTTTAAAAAATGTCAAAATGTCAAATGATTTACAAATAATATATGTTAGGAAAATATATAATCATCGGAAATGCGATTTTAAAAAGTTCATCCTACTAAAAAAAATTGTAGAAATCCATTTTGAATGCCCAAATTGTCCCTCTTCTAGATGGTTAAGGTTTGATTCAGTTATAACTAAATAATTATTACTGAATTAATACACATACACTTAGGTGAAGTTTAAACTTTTGTAGTTATTAATTATTTAAAGCAATTAACAAGCTTTTAATCCATGAGAAGAATTGGACACTCGAGGTGCAGGTTTTATCCACAACCACAACCAAAACCGGTCAATTGGAAGAGTGAAAGCCGTGTGAGAGCAGGTAAAATTATGGTGTTGAAAACGTCATATTTGACAAATTTATTTTAATCAAGAATATTGAATGTTAGCTGGAATACTAAAAAATATTTAAATTGTTTCTATGACATGCGTTTGTTTATTTGTCAACAAGAGTGAAAAATTAGCAAAATCGGCACAAAAAATGAGTGAGAATACTGAAAATTTCTTAATTCCTGCTGAAATCCAGCAGGAAGCCCAAGAAGCAACATTACGTCTGTTACCAGCGAAAAGCAAAGGTGAGTACAAGAAGGAATTGGTGGAATTCAATAAGTGACGAAAAAAAGGGACATTTACAGAAGAGGTGATACTATTCTACTTTTTCAAGGTGGAGAAACGGTTTACTGCATCTTCGATCTTCCATGCTAAAATTAATGTTGAAAGTGCACACAGGTACTGATATTTCGAAGTATGGTAAACTTACTTCATATTTGGAAGTAGAGTCAAGAAATTATAAACCAAAGAAGGCAAAGATACTGGAGAGAAACCAAATCGAAGAATTTTTTAAGAAAGCACCGGATGAAGAATAGTTACAAGTTAAGGTAGAAAATGCACGATTTTAATATTTCAATTTATACATTGAACGCTTTATTTTCAACTCTTTACAGGTTACAACGATCATGGAAGTTGCAGGTATTTGTCGATGCAATAGATTAACCTTTAACGTACTCATTCCGGATACGAACTCAAATATTTCATGAAGTTTCACGATCATGGAAGAACCTTCTTCAGTCCATGCTGTAGAAATGTGTCGAAAATACATGAATCTGCGACCTAAAAATGCCGGAGGGAAATTTTTCTTATAATATGTGGCTGGAAAATGTACTACCCAACATGTAGGCATCAACACAATTTCGATAACGTTATTGAAAGTGGCTAGCTTTCTTGGGCTCCCTGATCCAGAAAGTTTTACCGGACATGGAATGAAGCGTTCTTCGGCAACATTACTGGTCAATGCGGGGGTGATATTACAACACAATTTTTACCACTATGAAGCGTCATGATGGTTGGATATCGACTACGGTAGGTACGAAGTTATATTGAAGATTCAGTGTCCAACAAGATTACTAGAAAAATCCAGGTCCTACCGGGCGATGTTGTCCTTCAGCAACTCCCTATCGAGTGAATTTAAATAATCCTGGTCAAAACGACAAGATCGTTCTTGTCGACAAATGTTAATGTTAATAATGATAATTCTAAGTAAAATGCTACAAAATTGAAGCATAATATTATGAAATCTAATCCACTTATGTGTTAAAAGGCCTTTAATCCACGGAAAACAGTAGTAAACCTTCTTAATACAGAGTGTTAATTAAGTATGTGTTCTTACTAAGAAAATATATCAAAAAAAATTTTTTTTCAAACTTTAACAACCTGTATCTGTAAAACAAAGCCATTGCGGGCCCATGTTTATATAAACTTTTTGTCTTAAAATCAATCATAAATTAACCCCTTAAAGTTTGTACACATACTTAATTAACACCCTGTATAGTTGTCGTGGATATAGAATATACTCGCGACAAGAATTCAGGCGACTTACGTCATATGAACAAATGAATAATTCATTACATTTTCATCAAAATATTTAAGAAACTGCAAGTGATAGTAATAAAACTATATACTACACTAAATGTTTGCATTATATACTGCAATAAATTGCAAAAAGTTATTGTTTTTAATGCGACCAAATATCGAAAATTACGTTGACAGTAAAAACAAATGTGACGTAAGACGTCTGAATTCTTGTCGCGAGTATATTAATATAGTTAAATACAGATAATATTCTTTTCTGTGTAAACAACTTATTGCACTGTCTGTCCAATCTGCAGTAAGTACAACTTGTCGTACAACAAGTCGCATAATGTGTGGACCGTTTAAACCTCTATTACGCCCCAACTTTTGTAACCTTTTTTTTTCTTAAACACCCTCTATAAGAATATCAATCTCGCGACATATTGTGGCGATAGTCGTGCGTCGACTACGACGTAGTACGAACGCCCGACATGTCGAAGCAAGGACGCAATTTCATAAATCTCCCCCAACAAGTGTCCCCGCGCCCCACTTTCTCCCCGAGTTCCGTTAATTCCACGGAACGACGCAAGGATCGATGCGAATAGGAACGCGCGGCCAACGTCGCGACGTATCGCGCGCCCTCCGAATGCGGCGGGGCGGCCTGCAGGCGCGCGCGTCGCCTTCAATTCGCGCGACAGGTGACGCCGCTGACAGATGCGTCGCGGGCGGATGGGAACGGGAAACGGCCAGGACAAATTGCCAGGGAAAGGATTATGCCGGAGTTTTTTATATTCTGGTCCTTCGCCGCGCATCTGAAGGTTGATTCATGGGTTGGGGGCGCCATCTGGCGTTTGATGAAAGTAAGAAAAATGACGGGAGTTATGGGAAATCGATGCCCGGCGTTATGAAAGCTAAAGGTGAAAGTAATTGTTCGATTTTCTTGGAGAGGGATGTACAGAGTGGCCTACTGTGAGGACACAAAAAATTCAAATAAAATTTGGGACACGTGGTGTTAAATGGGATGAGGTAAGATCCATTTTCAATCGAAAGTATTGTCTTTGGGATTTGACAGAAACGACTTCTGACCTCATCAATATTTTTTCCAGAAACATACCCACATTTTTTTCGGTTAAAAGCTCTATATTTTCTAATAAGATTTTATTAGAGAATTTTTTCTTAAGTCTCGAAAGAAATACCATCTAAAAATCACATCCGCAGTGGAAAGATCAAGTAGTCGTTGGAAAATAACTGAATGGTCTTAAACAACGAACAAAGTGCATAAATGTCACAAAATACTTGTCACTACTCAATACGAACGCCAAACATATAACTTTTGTGCTTACAAAATGTTTTCTCATTCAGAAAAAGTTGATATGTTGCTGATTTACGCCGAGTCAAAAAAAAAATCAAGAAGAGCTGTAGAGTTATATCGATAAAGGTATCCAGAGCGCCTCATTCTTTGTCATACCTTTACAAGGTTGGAGGTGACCGTACAATGACTCGAAGATGCCCTTTTTGATTTTTTTACGAAATTGTATTTGTAAGAGTCCTCTGTACATTCAAAAAAATTTTTTAGCTAAGATCTGAATCACCCTGGATATTAATCTTCAATACCATGTATCTTGAAAACCAGTGGCATTAGACTCATTAAGACTCTCTAAATGAAGATGCATTTTCTGTTCGGAAAAATCAAATAATTGACCGAAGGGTAAGAAACAATTTTAATAATACAGCTAGACTGTTACAGTATTTCGGACAAAATCCACGAAATTATATACGGCTGGCTAGCTGGTAATTGTATTGTACAGTGTGTCACATTTTCGATGGTTTTCATGGATGTTTTGGAAATTCTTCAAAATAGCTCGCAGTAGTTTACGCAATATGTATCTACTGCTTTTTCGAGAAACAATTGACTGTGTTGACAGAATCGCCACAGCAGTCTTCGTTTCTCACTTACAGGGTTAAATTGATATATGCGCATATTTAATTACCGCCATATCTCTATGGTTAACATTTTGGAAATCTCTAACTACTGCCACTGACATATATATCTTTCATATAGAATCCAGTATCACACAATTTTTCTGAAGGTAATATTTTAGTTAGGTTATAGACTAAAGTTATGTTTTTTTTTTCTAACGGAACATGCTATATAATTTCCCATAATCTATATCTACTTAAAATTCTCTTTCGAGTGATATACAATATGGGGTTATTTTTGTTATATCCTAAAATTAATATTTTTTTTAATAATAAATCTATATGCATATTTATATGGTAAGTGTCTTAGTCCCTCTTTTGATAATTATGTTTTATTCAGAGTTTGGCATTATTGCTTTCTTGTATTTAAATAATAGTCAAAGTCATAATTAACTTAGTTCAGTGCTTCAATATTAAAACATATTATATTCAACATGGCCCTTAACTATGAAATGTATTAGGTATGCATTTCTAAGAAATGCACACTGCATATTATTATTAATGACCTACGAAGACCGACCTATAGGGCTTTTGCTCCAATTCAAGGAAGACCAATTTCAGCATTTCAACAATGAATTCGCAATCACCTTGTTGCCTACCTACTGTTATCTTAATTTTACTTTTTTCATTTGCCTTCGTTGTTAGCTTGCTAATTGTTTATTATTTTGAGATTATAAAAAATACACTATTATATTAATATCTAAAATAAAATAAATCTGTTTCAATTTACTCTATATAACTCATCACAATTAAATGACAATTATTATGTTTACTAAATACAGGGTGTCCAGAAATAATGCTTCAATTTTCCGGGGGTGATTCTACATGAAAATTAATCCCACAAAATCCTATAACATTTTTTCGTAAACTCAAAACTATCGGGGTTACAGGGTGTCAAAAAAATGTTTTAAAGAAGTTCTTCTAATTTTTGCATAACTATTCATTCAGTAAAAGGGCTAGGGATTACCTTAATTTTTGGCTACTTTTATAAAATAATGTTAATTATCCTAATCCCAAAATAACTCCAAAATAATATTCTGATTATAATTGATTAACCCTAAGGAATATAGGATATTAACAAGTATTATTCATTATATGTATCCTAATATACTCCTAGTCATAAAAGGCTTTAGGTTTTGTTGTGTTGAGGTCCTTATCTCTGCTTCAGATCTTTAGTTTTTTCTTTAGTCTACTGCGCATGTTTTTTCTGTTAGGTTAGATTCTTTTTCCATATACCAAGTCGCTTATCTCTGCTACAGATCTTTACTTTTTTGTTTTTTCTGTTAGGTTAGGTCGCTGCTGCGCATGTTTTTTCTCTTAGGTTAGGTCGCCACTGCGCATGTTTTTTCTGTTAGGTTAGATTCTTTTTCCATATACCAAGTCGCTTATCTCTGCTACAGATCTTTACTTTTTTCTCTTAGGTTAGGTCGCTGCTGCGCATGTTTTTTCTCTTAGGTTAGGTAGATACTGCGCATGTTTTTTCTGTTAGGTTAGATTCTATTTCCATATGCCATGTCGCTTTATCTCTGCTACAGATCTTTAGTTTTTTCTATAGTCTACTGCGCATGTTTTTCCTCTTAGGTTTAGGTTAGGTCGCTTATCCCCGCACCCCGCACACTTCTTCTTGCACGAAGAACTCTTCAGCGATACCAATGACCACAAGTAATCGCTGCACGCTCGACGCGACGAACTCGAACGATGGACGCTGTCCATGTGACGTCACTTCCGGCGTAGAAGCGACTTCACTAATCTACTAAGTAGCTTTTACGAACTGATTCAATTAAACTCGTTTTTAATGATTTGAAGCTTTTTTAAGTCTAATTAGAATATACTACTTAGTATTGTCCCTTGTCCTCTCTCTCTCTTACTCTTACAAATACAATTTTGTAAAAAAGGGCAGTTCGAAAATGATTTAAAAATACACTCCTGCACGGCACTGGACACTGGTGCACTGTAAAAGCTGTCAAGGCAAAGCATGTAATCGGCGACCGGACAAAAAATTGCAAGAGATTCTTAAGGAAAGAAATAAATAACATTTTATGCCACCTATTTTATACAGCAAATTCAACTGCTCTTGTCGCTATTGTTATTAATTGTTAATAGAATTAATTTGTGGGTTTAATTAATAAAACAGTTTGACATATCTGATGTTACAACAACAAAATTTTAGGCCCCTCTTACCCAGTTTTTACAAACTAACACAAATCTTTCTGCTTCTTGTCCTTTTTGAACTCGTAAGTTATTGGCACTAGCTATGATACGTTTGCGTAAATTGTCAATAGTGTCATCTTTGCGATACACTTAATTTTTTCAATATCCTCACAAAAAGAAATCCAAAGGTTTTAGAGTCAGGATATCGTGGCGGATGATACCGGTCCTCTTCGTCCAATCTCTTGGTATTAATGCTTGGATGCGCTGTATTTAGGTACGGATATAATTCAGCCTCGTGTAAGACACGCCACACTGCTGCAATACGCCGTAGATGCCCTGAACCTCCATCTCTTCCACGATTCGGCTGCAAATTTCCCGTGTCACCACCGCGTTGCGCTTACACTTGCACTCACTGCACACCGCGGTGAAAGTAGCTGCATTTGACACATGTCAGAAATCTAACATTTCAATATTATTCATTAAGCCCGGCGCAAAATGAGACGCAGCTTGGTGAGGTGCGGCAGCGTGAGTCACGGGGAGTTTTAGGCGGGAAGAAACTACTAGCGATACGATTGCAGTTTTCACTTCACAGGCAAGCCATATTACTGAAAAGTGGCAACTGCTACTGCCCTCATTGATTCTCAATTTAGTTCTGAATCTGATTCAGAAGACGAGTTTGAGTCCGAAATGGCATCAAGTATCACCCAGATGGGTAGTAATAAAAAGTCAGTGAAAAGCTTGTACTTGAAAAAAAAAACAAAAACTCATGGAGATTTTGCCTTAACTAAAGAATTGAGTAACGATTTTGTTCTCATGTAGTCTACATGGCTTGTATCGTATAAAACTTGTCGAATTCGCACAGCCTCGATTAATTTTTCTTCCATGTTTTCAAACACGCGCCGTGATTTCTAAAGAAAACTGCGGCAACTACACTGCGTTCCGCAGGATCACGTTGAGCCAAAACTGCGTCACGTCACGCTGCGAAGAAATATGCGCAATAACTACGAGGGTTGTCCGTAAATTAAGGTCTCCAACAAGCTCCCCTAGCTTAAATCTGACAACAGCACCGGTGATTAGATTTCTGTGGTTTAAGGGGTCACCCCCTATTGAAATTCATCGTCAGTTGACCGATGTGTATGGAGAAAAGTGTATGGACATAAAAAATGTGGTGTAGAGAGTTCGCAGCCGGTCGTACAAACGTGCATGACGAGGCCGGCCGCGGGCGTCCATCAGTTTCGGACGAGTCAGTGACGAAAGTTGAGAAGCATTTGCTTGTGGAAGTTACAGACCATCCTCCTTACAGCCCTGATTTGGCCCCTAGTGACTACTATTTGTTTCCCAACCTGAAACAACACTTAGGAGGAATGAAATTCTCCAGCGACGAGCTGAAGGCAGCCGTCGATACCTTCCTGAGCGAGTCGACGGGAGAGTGGTACGACGCAGTTATGAAAAAGCTCCCAGAACGACTCCAAAAATGCATTAATCGTGACGGGGACTACGTTGAAAAATAGCTAAAAGTCCAAGCTTTCAAAGTATGTACTTAGTTTTGCAATAAAATGATGTTTACTATTTGAGAAAACATTGGAGACTTTAATTTACGGACAACCCTCGTATTATTACTTAGCTTTACAAAAACTCGCCTTGATTCACGCTGCGTCACCTCACCAAGCTGCGTCTCATTTTGCGCCGGGCCTTATAGGTGTCACACTCTAACCCATAAAACAGACTAACTTCATAGCCGATAACGCTCCGTCGTCTTCTATCTTAAGACCCATTTGAGGCATATTGGCTCTGGCGGAATTATCGACGCGCCACTGACTTTTTCGACTCGATTTGTGTGGACCGTTTAGGGCGGTCCCGGGCATCCATCCTTATTGTCGCAGATCGTATAATGGGGCATATCTTCTTATGTCTGGAAACACATTTCCCTTTATGTAGATAAATCGCCCGGCAAACCGTCCCTTACATCTTAATCCGGGCCCTTTTTTTTATATAAGTTTCCGACTTATCTCGCCGTTCCGTCTTATTATATTCTGTTCCGAGTGGGAAAGGAACGGTTTTAATTTCGCTTATTGTTTTTTTTTACGTAGTAGAACTACGTCGGTTCCGGTTAATAGGACAGAGGAGGTTTTTTGTGCGGTGATTTATCGACGCTTCTCTTCCATGCAGGCCGCATTATGGTCAGTGGCGGCACGTGGACTTAAATATAAGGTATATTCTCCAAAGCTGTAGACTTACGATGACGTCGTAAAATGGTTGTAAAAGTTCATTTAATAAGCTTTCTCATTTGGCATCGATTATAGTGGTATTACCAACAAAACACAAACGGGAACATGAAATAGGAGCATTTTGACAAATTCGGATATTCATAACATGCAAAGAACCAATTACACCGAGAGAATCGTACACAACCCGTTACCGTGTAGTAACGTAGTGGCCTACAACAGAGTAAGATTTTAAACTCTTAACAAATACTGCTATCTACTAATAACTGAACTATTTATGACTCAAAAAATACTTATAACTGTATATTATGTGATCTCACCATCTTTAAATATGACGATAATTAAAAAGCGTGCAAATCGACGTAGATAATTTAAAATTTACTTTCCTTTTCTACAAAACAGTTAACAATTTCTTTGAGCGCAGCAAAATACACAAAGGATTATCTTAGGAAAGGTTTGTGTTTATTTTTCTTACTTTTGCTTTTAAATACCCAAGTTTAACTATCTAGTACCCAATAATGTATAGTTCTTTTTAGTAACTTTTACTGGGTTTAAAATCCCTAACTTTACAGTTACAATATTCCACAAATATGGCCACCTTAATTTGTTCGATTTGTCAGCCGAAGAAAGCAGAAAATTAAACATACAATAGAAAACTATATTCCTAAACAAAATGTCTAAAACACAAAGTATTTTTATAACAAGCATCTAAAATTGTAATTCCTTGAAATTCCTTTTTTATAAGTTGCACAATCTATAATTACTAAAAAATCCTACATTAGCCTAAATAGAAAATAGAGTTTTATAAGTTATTATCCACGTATTAAATCTGCCCAAGCATTGCAATTAACACAATCTAATATACTAAACAATACTTGTTTTTTATATTTTATTGAAAAAACTTACTAAGCTGGTCCAAAATATTTGTACAGTAGTGGTAAACACAGTTGCTTCTGATGTGAAAACCAATAAAATAATAATATTATAAGAAAATCTGTATTTTGCATAAAAAAGTACATTCTGTTTATTATTTTTTGCAGTTGGCGTCTTTAAAACAGGTTCTACATCATCTTGAGCAACATGAAAATATTTAGGTACATTCTTTTAATTAAAATTGAAAAAACTGTAAAACTGTGTACAAAAGACAAGGGCAACATGTAGTATGTTGCATGACAGACGAAAAAACAGGCAATATTTTGTGGCCATAGCCTGCTTCAATAAAAAAAAATTATCCGCCTAGAGGGCGCAGCAAACCACATACGATATTTCAAAAATCTGTTTATATCAGGTGAAAGGTATCAATTTTGCAATCAAAATTTATTACCAATAAGTTTTCTCTATCTCTTAAAATAAAAAAGTTAGACAGCCTTAAAGTTTGGGTATTTTACAGGTTTTTTTATTATTACTCATAAAGTTGGCCATGGATCTCAAAAATGCAACAAAAAATATTTAAAGATTTTTGACGTGTCTCGCATATTAAGCGAGATAATAAGCATAATGCCAGTTACCAGTCACGGCAGACCGAGCGGACGCCTACGACTGCTTGGAGGAAAGCCGATATAATTCACTGGTTATCCGGAAAAAACATTTCTTTTGAAACAAATATGGTGAAGAAAAAAATTTTGACACTTGTCAATCTTAATAAAAATCAGAAAAAATATGTTATCGATGAAATGGCAACAAATCGCCAAATAACGGTACTACGGTTACCACCTTATCACTGTGAACTTAACACAATCGAATTAGTCTGGGCACAGGTAAAAGTAAAAAAGATGTAGCGCGAAATAATACGACGTTTAAATTAAGTGACGTGAAAATTTTGTTAAAAAATTCCTTGGAACGAGTAACTGCAGATAACTGGCAAAGATGTATACATCATGTACCAAAAGAAGAGAAGAAGATGTGAAAATTCGATAATTTAATTTACGTTACTGTGGAACCTATCGTTATCAATCTAGGAGACGAAGATAATTCATCAGAATATTCAGAGGATGAATTTTAATATTCCTACTTTTTTATTTTCTTTATTGTACCTGGCGAGCCGCTACTGATTCCGATTCATTTTGCCAGCACGGAGCTAATATGTCGTAACTTTTGGCTTGAAAAGTGCAGAGTCGTAAAGCAATCCAGCATTGTCCGGATGATATTTTAACGACGCTGGAGCGTGTATAGCATTACGGGTGAGGTTGGCACGTATGATGGTATTTCATTTGGAGCTTTATGTATCTCTGCCAATGTTTGGATGTTTTAAGTGAATATTCTGGCACTTCCGGAAAAATATAATGCTAATTATACCTCACTTTAATATTTTACCGAATTGTTCATTTGTATCAAAACGGTAAAAGCTATGCAAATAAATCAAGAGATCAGTTTTGTTTAAAATTACAATTCAGAAAGAATTATTTTATACAAAGTTTTATTTGTGGATTTGTTGTCCCGCATTCGGAGCGACGGTAGAGGCTGGATGAGTCGGGTAGTCACTGGAGATGAGACCTGGATATTTGACTATGACCCCGAGACCCGTAAACAAAGTCAGCAGTGGGTGGAGAGCGGCCAACGAAAGTAAGGATGTCCAAGTCACAACTGAAGACAATGGTGATCGTTTTTTTCGATATCTACGGCATCATTCATCGTGAATATGTTCCTGCCGGCCAGACAGTGATTGGACAGTTCTATGTTGGCATCCTGGATCGGCTGCGGGCCCACGTTTTCCGTGTGCGACCCGAACTCTTGCATCACGACAACGCGCCAGCCCATTCCTTGTTCATTGTGTAAGAGTTTTTGGCAAAAAAGGCATTCCAACGTTGCCGCACCCACCCTATTGCCCCTGCGATTTTTTTATTCCCCAAGATAAAGGCGCACCATGGTGGCGTACAGGAGGTCAAAGAAGCTGTAACCGTGGTGCTGAACGGGTTCACTGCGGAGGATTACCAAGGGTGCTTCCAATCGTGGGAGCAACGTTGGAATCGTTGTGTAGTTAGAGGGCGACTATTTGAAGGTCGATAATAAAATTTTGGCAAATTTAATGTTTGTTAATTTTCTTAATTTTGAGTTTTTTTTAACGGTAACATTTTTTTCAACACTTTGTATACGAAACAGTCTTTCGCACGTTCGACAACCGTTCCGAAGCGAAAAAAACGAAAATTTCCTCGAATTTTAAATTTTTTTTTGCCAATTTTTATTTTAACGCTGTCTATCAAGCCGTTTTGAATAACCCTATAAATTGAAGCGACACGGTAATGAAATGACTACCGCCATTTCGTCTAGCTCATTTTTACCACGTTTTCACTCGTATTTATGCAAAGTTCAATGTAAAAACGACCTCAAACCCCAGCGCTCGGGTACGGGAAACTTTCTAGAGACTTCAAATGTACAGTTTTTGGTCTTTGCCGGGCTCCAGACGGCCCATTTTTCCAAATTCACTACGTTTTATTCCGACATGTCACCGCCGGCGCATACGTTTGACGTTTCGGTGATTTTGGTCGGCGGTGCGCCTCGTAGTTGACTGAAACTTAAGCAATTTTCGTTATAAAATCGAATTTTAAACCCAAACCTAAGGCATGCTGGACATTTTAGGTTCAAATTTAAAGTTTCTATAAAAGCATTATTGTCTTTTCTTGACTTGTATATATAATTTTTGACAAAAAAAATCATGAAATATAGTAAAGAAATAAAAAAATTATTATTAAAAAAAAGTTGGTCTGTGCGGGAATCAAACCACCGTCCTCTGGACTGATAAATCAAATTGCTACCATTCGAGCTATCACAACCTTTGCACATGTTGTTGCCATATTATTTGAACGTTTATATTACCATATAATATGTAAACAAAAATATTTAAAGATACCAATTCAGATTTTGGGCTATAAAATCATCACCAAAGGACTCGGATATATATCACAACACAATAACAACTTCTCGTAGCTGAAAGGGTCCGAAAATTGTTTCAGAACACATAATCTGTTTTAATTCATTTTGACGTTTTGTTTGACGTTTGTTGAATTTCTACAAAGGGCGTAAACAACAACACATCAGTTTGACATTTCTGACGTTTATGCCGTGCAAAACGCATTTCGTCTGCCATTTGTCGAATGTCTAGAAAGGGGCGTAACCTACTCGCTCTATCCTCGTTCCACTCGAAAAAATCGCTATCTTCTATAAAGGGGCGTAACCGACTCAACTATCCTCGTTCCACTTCAAAAAATCCGCCGTTTTTGGCCGAGGAGCCTCGGGAAAATGGAAATTTAGCTAGGAAAACGCGAAAAAATCGGCAACAAAATACGCCGTAGGCAATCTTGAAAGTCGGCGAAAGGCGTAGCGTTTAGTCGTTCGGCAAATTCTTTGTGGATCGGTCAGTGGTCGCGCGCTTTAAGGCGTCAGTACTTGAATCGAGGTGACTGGATCGCTGTGGGTTCGACCCCTGCAGCCGGTAGACCGGATATAAGCTATATTCGTGGAGCGATTGGCACCCTCTCTGCGGGTATGGTAGGGTGGAAGAATGTTGACTTGGGTCAATGTGAGAGATTGATACCGGTTGGCATTTAACTACCCCCCTAATTAATGAGGTTTTCCAGGTTTCCCTCATTCCTGCACTGAATGGTGGTTAGGGCCTACCAACGTAAGTCGTTCCTGGGCGCAAATGCGGCCTGCTTAATAATAATATGCCGCCCCCTCTCCCGCACAAGTCTTCGACTTCTGGGCTAATCCTCGTGATTAGAATGAGGGGTAGAGATATTATTATAAAATGGGCAATTTTCGAGCCAAGTGTCCGAGCGAGAGTTACCTACAGCTTTTAATAGATAAGGATAATCCCTTGAAATGAAGCTACTGTTTTGGATACATCTCCCAATATTGCGCAATAAAACTTACACCCTCATTCAGCAACGAAACTTTCCGATGCGGAATCCTAAAACTTTTCCAATAACACGGATTTTCCTATTTAAATAACAAAAGTGACCAGTCATAACCGTAGAAACTCGGAGCGATAAATCTTCCCCTAATAGGTTTCCCATCACCCCTACCTCGTAACCTCTCATCATGTTTTCCTAAACAGTGGGATCGGTGTTGTTGATAGCTGCCCGTCGTATATTTTTTGTCGGACGCGGCAAATCCAAGTCGTTCCTTTATATAGCCGAGATATTTATTATAGTGTTCTATTTATTTATCGAATGAGATCTAGGATCTTTTATGTGCCTTTATTATTAATGGTACGTTGTCATTTCTGCGCCTGCAATTCCGAGATTTCGCAAAACAGATATTTTTATATACGACGCAAAGCGATAAAACAGTGATATTAGAGTTTTTAGGAGATAATAGAACAGAAAATAAATTACTTCTTTGTTAAACTCGCTCATATGTCTTGACCTGCAATATATCGATGGCAAATATTTCGGTATGTAACAAACTAGTGTGGTAAAAAAGTTATTAAACCAAATATTAAATGAACAAACTGTTTCTAATTCATAGATTTTTAGCATATAATAATGATAATATTTCATCTAACCCCTCATTGGAGACTTGTGAGGGAGAGGGGGTGGCATATTATTATTAGCCCGCATTTGCGTCCGAGAACGACTTTGTTGGTAGACCTTGACCACCATTCAGTGTATGAATGAAGAAAACCTAGAAAAATTCATTAATTTTGGAGATGATCAAACACCGATCAATCCCTCACATTGACTCAACGTTCTTTCACCCTACCATATCCGCAGAGAAGGTGCCAATTCCTTTCATAAGCATAACTGATTTACGGTCTACCGGCAGCGGGATTAGAACCCGGGTGGTTGGCAAGCACAATTCACATACTAACGTCTTAAACCACTCGGCCGATCACAAATGAATTTTACTGTAGTTGTAACGATTTGTTTTGAACATTTTTTTTTGCTTTTTGTCAGATATAGAAGCCTTTTCTTTATTGGTACTCATATTTCGGACACCCTGTAGAAATTACCAGAACTAATCAAGCAACATTTTCTCATTTGAATAAATATTTGTTTTGATGGTACATAAAAGTATGGACGCATGTAGAATAGTCTCACCTCGTTTCACGATATTTTTCTAAGTAGATTTTTTAAAAATAATAAGTACCGAATGCTTCTTGCTTGTCACTAATGTATTTTTAAATCAATCGAATATTTTCCCTAAATATGAAGTAAAGGAAGTTCCATATACAGAGTGTTTCATAACTAATAAGTCACAGTCCACTTAGAAATACTTTAAGCCAAAATATTAAGAATACACAAGAATAATATGTGTTAATATTATCGGAGATACAGGGTGTTGATTTACGAAAACTTGTGGTACGTTTTACAGTATTTAATTTTTAGACTGACAGATTTTATTTCTTACCTTTATCTCTGTTATGATACATTTTTATAGAATCATAATTTCTAGTGTTTATCGAAATCGCTCTATTAGCTTACTTGTCATTTAATGCTGATTTTTACAATCAAGCTATTTTGTAGGGGGTAGCCATTTTAACAGAATACTAAATATGGGGCAGATAACTATAACAATATCATGAATTTAGCCGGTTTCTTAATAATAAATAAGCCAAACGAAGACAATTATGAAAAGTTGTCATGATTTTAAAGCTTTTGACGCTAGTTTCAACATCTTTTTTTTAATTATCATATCATATATCAATATTGTTAATAATTACTAGATAAAATGAAAAATTCACCGTAATGAATATTACTTTCAGAAAGTGCTGCAAAACGATTAAAATAATAAGTTTGTACCTGCGCGTACCTATCAGTTGGAAACGGTTTAAAACTGCCAGAAATATTCGACCAGTAAAGTTGAGAACGAGTTACAAGTTAATTTAAAGCAAGAAGTAATTGGACGGACATTTCTGACAGTTTCAAACCGTTTCCAACCGCTGCTTAGGAACAAACCTAATATTGAGTAATACACCACATAATATTCCAATTGCAGACATTGTGTGAACTGTATTTACAATATAGTTAATAAATAATTTACTTTTCTTGATGGAGTTTATGCTACAAAAATGTATTATTGCTATTTAAGATAGATATGGTTGTTTAATTAATTCGTTGCTTTTACATAGTTATTTTTTAATTATTGTTTCAGGCTTTACAAAATCTTAGCGGCCAACAAAGTAATTTATAATATAGTGCCAATTTTGTTTCTTTCTTACATTGTTTTTGTTACTTTTATGCTGTTTTATAAGATAGGTATGTCTCGAAAATGTTTCTGTAGCTGTTATAAAATACCAAATACCCTTTGTCACGTTGAATTGATAAAAAATTGCATAGTAAAATAAAATATTTTCCTTCAACACCCTGTATCTCCGTAAATATTAACATTCACCCCACAGACCACCTAGTCTGAACTAAAGGCAAAGGTAGTGAAGCCTTCCATCGGCCTAACCTCGGCCCAGCCGGTCTCATGCTCTTAGTCAATGTTAGACTTTCGTTGTGGTAACATTGTGATTATTTTGTGAAATATGTATACGAGTTTTCTTTCTCTTCTGCGCAGAGCTTCTCTTCTTTTAATGCCAAGTAACACTATTTAAAGGGGATAAAGATTTTAATATAACTAGAATTTTATTTTAAACCCTGATTTAAAAATATTTTACGAAACTTCTCAAAATAATTAAATATTTTATGTTAGTTTATTAAAAATATATTCCTTCCTATTTCACATTACTTTTAAATAAAAATTATTACCTTTTTTAAAATTTCAATGAAATATTATAATAATATACATTTTACTGAACCAGACTCTATCAAATGAGGCGGACCCAAACTTCCGCACACACTCCACCGCTCTCCTGTCGAGGCTTCATTGGTATAGTTGTATTGAATAGCAGGGGTACAATCTAGATGGTCTGTGATTCACCCTAATACACTAAGTGTATCCTTAACATCTTGACCTAAACTATTACCAAGAGGTATGTGACCCATTACTTATGAAACACCCTGTATTTTGTTAGGAACGAAGCTGGCGTAATAAAAAAAAACATAAATATCATGCAAACAGTTGCAATTTGGATTAATTTTAGCTTCAGAGTGAGAGCTTCAAATCAAAAGGGTCTTGCAAAGCTGTCTATCGAAACTTCGAACACGATCGCGACTACAGGCTGACGTGAACACCAACATTAACCAATCTCCTGAGGCGATAATGTTTTTGCCAACGCATTTGCAAGTTATCAAACATATTAACTGGGAAAATAAACATTTGACGGCTCGTGTCAGGGGTACGTCAAGCGGTGTAAATACAATGGAGCGATGAAGGGGAATAGACAAGAAGTCATCCGGAAGACGACGTATAACATGTTAAAGCAAACTCTAAAATGTTTTCTTACATCAATAATTACTTATATATTATCATGATAATGTCAATTATTAATAAAACAATACATGATATCATTACAAATAAACTTTTATTTTATAACTTAACTGCACTGAGAAAACAAATTCATTTAATTCTTAACACATGATATTAATTTCTTTAAATTAAATAATAGAAGTATTTGGCCAATAAATACAATTATAAAAATGCCAGTTATGATAAAATAGGTTTTTTTAGAAACTAGTCAGATTGCAGTAAATTTAATACACCTGGGTTCTAAACTGCCCTCTTCTCTTTTCCGTGTGTATTAACGACTGTACTACCATCTTTAGACACCTGTCGTACACCCGCGGCAGCATAAAGGTTCAATATCATATTTTGTTTAAATTATGATGGTTTTCCTGCTTGTCCTGCTGAGATATGTGGCAAGAGTATAATTTATTGCATACTTGAAGTTAACACAATCTTTTACTACTAAGTAACAAAGAAAGGTAAACACGTCTATATATGTCATTAGATTTTAATCATTTTTTGTATACAAGTGCAAGGCCACATACTTATTGAATGGCATTTTCAGCAAGATCAGAGAACCCACTGTGTGTTGATAACCCACGATTCCTAATCGTCTAATCGTTTCTAATCTAAAATCTCATTCCAAGCTGTCTGAACTTTAAGAGCTGCTAAAGTCTGTGGGGGTGTTGTAAATGCAGCAGTCTTCAGCCAATCATATCCCAAACATGTTCAATAGGTGGCAGATCCAGCGATCTTGGTGGCCAGGGAAACGCTTGATCTGATGTTGATCCATAAAAGCTATTTGTTTGGCAACATAAAGTCTAGTATTGTCTTGCTGGCAAATGACGTTTCGGACAGTGTGAAGATATGGAATGAAATATGGCTCCACCACTTCCTGGATGGGCTCTCATATTTCCTGTAATGGAAACTAGTGGTGATCTGCTACCATACCCGATAGCACACCATGCCATAACGTCTACCGTGTGATAGACATGACACTGACGATATCAAATTGTGAATTGCGTCTTTTACCACATAGCCTTCTCACCCTTGCACGATCATTGTGCATCCTCAGACTGGAACGGAATGCGTTATTAAAGATCACCTGACTGGATTCTTGGTCCCATTGAATCCTCTCCCTACACCATTGTAAGCGGTTAGCTCAGTGTTGATGAGTAAGAGGCAGCACCCAATGTGAACGATAAGATAAAACTTCGTATTTGGCGTATACTGTATGTATACCAATCATCTCTCCATGTTCTTCAAACTACTGATTTACAATTGCCCGGCTGCTGCCTGCTAAATCGGTCTCTGACAGCTAAAAGTCGCAATATATGATCTTCACGCTCTGTGGTTCCTCTACGACGGTCGGTGCCCTTCGCTCTGTGTCCACGCCTGGTAACACCGTACTATAGTACGTAAGGATCTGTTAGTCCTTCTAGAAATTTCTCTTACCGATAAACCTGCTTCTCGCAACCCAACACTCCGCCCCTCACAGTCACTAAGCTGAGAAATCTGCCCAAATCTAGGCACTCTAGGCATAATCAGCTGTAAAAAAATGTCGTTTGCAATAAGATTCACAAGACTTGCAACACAAATGTGAGCAGAAATTTAAAAAAAAATAATGCTACGTTATCAAAGTACGAAAATAAAGATAAACCTGAAAATTTAATCATGTTTTACTTTCACCGAGAGAAGTAAACATGCAAAAAATTTCTTTGTCACGTAGTATAATTCCAAATGTATTGTAATTATATAGAATTAATCAGAAAACATTTACAATAAACGAGAAATGAATTTAGTGATTGAGTTCCAAAGACAAATGTCTGTTATATTGAGACCAAACCTTCTCTCAGTGTATAATTTTGATTATAACTACAAAGACATTGTATATCTTCTATCGGGAATGTCTAGAGAACTGAACATAACTCTAAACATCGATTTAACTACCAAAGGTTTACTCGCCCGTAAACAAGGGTAAGAGATTGATAGTACAATTTCAGAACTCTGTGGGTAGATACATGATTGCTTTATGCTGATATATTGCTAAGAGCATCCCAAAATAAAGCAAATTAATTAAAACTTGTCAATTTTTATTATCAACTGATTCAGGCACCTTCTTATAAAAATGTAGTTAGCCAATAACAGAAAATTGGGTCTACGTGTTGAAAAATTCAGATTGCGAACAGTCTTTCTCAGTACAAAGGTTTATGAAACTGTCAATTTGCAGTTAAAAGAACAACTTTAAGTTTCTGGCTGAGGTTTGAGCAAAAAATAAGAGCTGTATTTCAAAGCGACTTTTAGCTGAGAACGGTTCAGATTTCGATATTTCGATATTTGCATAAAGCCGCACAATATGGGGGAAATAAAATTGGAAATTCCAAACCGTATTCAGACATGTTATTTCAAGATAAAAGTCTTAATGTATAAAATGAAATATTTGTACGGGTATACGGTTTCATTTTGGTTATTAAACTACTTAAAATCTTGCAAACACGGAATTCCAGGAAACAACTACTCTGCGGGCTAATGCCCCGACCAGCATTGAATTACACCTGGAAAACCTATAGCAACAGCTAGAGTCATTCGTCAGACGCCCACCAGACATATACCGGTTTCGAGCTTATTAGCTCTCATCAGTATGCCATAGGTGAGGTATCCGACGAATAATCCTAGCTGCTTTCGTCTGTCTAACCCGACAGAAGGGACCATGAGTACGCGGTGTAGAACTAACTACATCTATCGGCCGTTCGCTACTCCATGCCGCTTTCCCATGCCCATGCAGCTTTCAATGGTGTCTACTGCATGTAGAACGCTTCGTGCCCGGACATTTTCAGTCCGGCATGGAGTAAGCGAACGGCCGATAGATGTAGTTAGTTCTACACCGCGTACTCATGGTCCCAAAATTATTACATATAAACAGTATTTCAGTTTTACTAAAATTACGAAAATTGAGGAGGCAATTGCCCCCTTTGTCCCATAAATACGCCACTATTATCAAGATGCTGTTCTTCGAGACAACAATAATTATGCACTGATAAAGATGGGTGGAAATTTCCATAGTTATACACTTACATATACATAATATTTTTAATTTACATTATATATTAACGAAAAATCAAGGATATGTGTTATTACCAACGTAATAAAGTTAGGAAACTTGAAGAATAATTAATACTTTTACTCAATTTAATATAAACTTTTACAGAATTAGATATTCATGTGATTTTTGTTGCACATGCGAATAGGCACAACAATCTAACCTCTAACCTAATGCGGTTTAGTTGTGTTAAGGTGTGGTAAACAATCATGTAAGGTTCAATAATAGGGACTTTTTGTGAGATATTCGTAAAAGTAGTAGAGTATATTATTACAAGTGCACTTACAGCTTATGCCAATTTAAAATGTTACGATTTATTAGTATGACAGAAACTGAAATGGTACGTTGTTTAAATACTTGCCTCAAACCTGCGTCAGCCATTACCTGTATCTCTAAACCATATAACAACAGTCACTTCAAATAACATATTTATGTTTGTCACATAAAAGAGATATTAGATATAGTTGTGTTAATTGTAAATTAATTGTGACTGTAAACTGAAAATCGCGCTAAAAATATTTATTTCCATACAGACATACGTATGAAAAAAAAACTAGAAAATTGTAATTGGGAACGCAGTCTAAGGTAATAAAGGCTAATAACACTCTGTGTTTTGTTACCGAGGTTTCTGAAATGTCGATTTCCTTTATCAAGACATAAAACGTGAGATTATATGATGAAACCGTCAAAATAGAAGCATTGTTAAACACTTCATGTCAATATATAATTAAAATTTTGTTACATTGTACTACTAAACACTTTAAAAATACAAATTATAATCTTAAATATTAATATTAAATTGAAGGAAAAAGGACATTATATTTCTTACAAATGAAACGCATGGGTTCATTGAATTGGGTTAACTGAAGATACCATATTACGTCATCTGGTGGTTTATGATTAACCAAAAACTTAAGTATTGTTACAGATAATGATTAGGCTATTAAATAGCTTTAAAACAAAACGAAGTTTGCCGAATCGGTTAACGTAGTCGGGAGTTTTCGAACTTTTTCTGCAATAGGTTTCTTCACATCCCCTACTCCTTACTTTAAGAGATAGAGCAAAATGTTAAATAAACAGTTTTTAAAGTGTCAATAGGAGAGTCCAAAACCGTTCAGCGCAACATATTTTTATTATTGATTTCATGGAGAAAATCTCACTTTTCCATTTGGATTTAAAAATACGCCATCTAGCGGTAAAACTTGAAAGTGGAAAATAATTTTAATAAAATATAATAAATAGATTTCTGGGGGTCTCTTTTGTTATCAATATTTTATCCGGAAACTGTAGGATCAGTAGTTTCCGAGATACAACCCCTAGTTGACCTTAACGGGATACCCGGTATACAGTCAGAACTTTTCTAAAAAAAAATTTTGAGGTTACAGGGGACTTTTACAAATACAATTTTGTAACAAAAATCAAAAAGGCAGTTCGAAAATGCTTTAAAAATAGACTTCTGCACGGCACTGTAAAACCATGCAATCTGGACAAAAATGTTCAAGGAAAAAAATAAATAACATTTTATAACGCCGGTTTTATACAGCAAATTTAACTGCTTTTGCTGCTATTATTATTAATAGATTAAATTTGCGCTGTAACATTCCTTTTATTAAGGAGTTAAGTATGTCACAATTTAAATATGAAACGTCTAATAATAAGGTATTTTTGCACATCCTGTAGAATGTTGGTAGATTAAGGAAGTGTAAACCATATCCAGTGTACCATGTAACTTTAGATTTCTTCTAGTAAGCCTAAAATGTAAACACTTTGTACGATAAATATTTTATTAATTGTCTATTTACCAATACTGTGAACCAGTTACATTGATGTATGTCGTTAAGTTTAAATTTATTCTACTCTGTATAACATCACGGAATAATTTGTTAACAGCTTTATTATTTAACTTATTGTATTAAGCTTCGTTTTGGCAAAAAAGCAAGATTAAGGAAATTAAAATAAAAATCAATAAATCGGATTCTACCGGATTGGCTGAACTAATTTATGTGCCAGATTTCGAATTAACATTAGTCCGGAATTTCATAGAAACGGAACCAATCAGATTTCAGTCAGTTTTTAGATTTTTGTTGGGTATAGAACCTACATGAACCTAATTCTCTTCCCTTTTCGTTCTGATTTTGTCGATTGAAGGCATTTCCGTAATAAAAATTTAGTTAAAGTTCGTAGTCACATTTTGGAAATTTAAATCTGAATTTGTTGAAGTCATCGATAATAATGGAGGTAATATATTTGATTAATTAAGATTATTAGCGATATTAGATTTCATTTTGAACAATTTTGTATGTTATTTTTTAAAACTAAGAATATAAAAATACCTAACCTAACCTTGATCTTTGCTAAAGCACATGCTAATTATTTTTTTCTTTTCTTCTGTCTTTTTCTTAACTTTAGAGGCCAATTAATAAATAATGTATTAATCATTAATAAATAATGAATTAATCATTAAATAAATAATAAATCAATGATTAATTAAATAACCATGATTAAATAGTATTGTAACTTTTATTGGAGTAACGTAACTTTTGAGAATCCTTACATTTCCCAAGTAGGAATATTTTGTTCAACTTTTGCTGGATAAATTTTATTCATTCAAGAATTAAAATTGAATTAAGGCCATTCTAAAGCTTTGAAAATCTAGATTGCAAGCGGCACTATTCCAAGTACGACAGGAAGGCTGCCCTTCTCGAAGTAAAGCTTTGAAAATCCAAATTGTAAGCGGCACTATTCCAAGTACGACATGAAGGTTGCCATTCTCAGAGTGATCTCCAACATTTATGAACGGATGAACTTGTCAACTTCACCAATTCCACTTCTGTAGATCAACCGGTGGGCAAGTTAATAAACTGTGTATATTTTTATAGATTTATTTTATTTCAACCCATTTTGACTAAAGCAAAATCAATTATCCTCATACAGAGGTAGAAAGGCAAACCAGACAGATTACTCTGTAGGTAGCGCTCAGGTATAACATTCTTCTTTCTTATTAGTTTGCTACTCAAGAACCCACGACATAAAAAGTGCCCCGACTAATAGAGCAGCCGTTCGCAATTGATTACTTATCGTTTATAGCAATCGATCGGCGTATCTATGATTTTATCTTGGAGGGGTAAAGTTGTAAAGACTTACAACATCAACAGACTAAAGAACTAAACAGAAATAAAGACTTTTGTCAAATAAAGAAGTTAATATCAATATCAATAATAAAATAAAAATTAAAAATTTATGCATTGCAGCAGTATTATAGAAATAAAAGATAATGGAAATTAAACTAATTTTTCTATTTTTTTTACTTGCATATCAATAATTGAAATGTCTACTTAATATGTCTATATATGTAGAAGAGCAAGGATTTTTTATGAACAGAATAGGGAAGAGAAAGTTTTTGCTGGGGACGAAAGCATATTTAAAAATATTGTATTTTTCTAGATCAGAGGTATTTTCAGCATTCATATATGCAGCAACATCGAGCAAAATTACAGAATTTAGATTTGAAAGTCACATTAAGTAATTCAAATTACAAATACTTCACCTATGTTTTATTCGAAAATTATAAAGTAATGGGATTCATTTCAGTAAGCTTCTTGGGGGGGTAATTACCCCCATTACCCCTCCATGGATACGCCCCTGTAGCAATCGATCGGTAACAATGAGATTAATAAAATAGTTTTTACATACCTTATGTTACAACAACATTTTGTTAGCTCATAAGTTATTAGCAGCAACTATGATACGTTTGTGTAAGTCATCAATAGTATGCATCCACTTCGGTGCGATACACTTCATTTTTTAAATATCTCCACAAAAACAAGTCTAAATGATTTAAAGTCAGGAGATCATGGCGGCCATGGTACCGGTCGTCCTCGTGTCACGCCAGCGTTTGTATTACACTTGCACTCAATGCACACCGTTGTAAAAGTAGCTGTATTTGCCACATGTTTACCGGTAAATCGTTCTGCTAAAGCATTTTCGCTTCACCATAAATTAAAAGGATATCCATCGACTGCGGGTGGCCATACGATAGATATGTCATTTCTGATATTTGAAAAACTAATGTAAATACTTGCTACACAAAAAAGTTAATACGATAAGGAATCAGATATTTGAAATCGCTTGGCTAGAGAGTACAATAGCCCAGCGATGTAAAGGTTGAAACTACTAGAACTTCAATAGTTTTTTTTTTGTAAATTATAAGGATTTTACAATTTTTTTTAACATATTGACTCATAACGCATCTATTCCCAAATTCTTTTAGATAAGTTCACGCTGTATAAAGGTTCGTTTATATTTACAGACACGGTGCGTTTCAGACAAGTACCGTGGCAGATACCGACATACACCATTAAAGGTCCGTTTATATCTACAGACATCCAGCGTGTCAGACACGTGCGGTGTGAGACAAAATAATATTATTCTATACAATGTGTATTAACAGACGTGTTTTGTATTTAGTAACTGCCAGTGAGAGCGGGCGTGTCCGACACCGACGACAGTGTCTGTCGATGTCTGACACGGTACACTTCACGTTAGATGTAAATAAAGGTTCGTTTATATCTACAGACACGGTGCGTTTCAGACAAGTACCGTGGCAGACACCGACAGACACTGTCGTCGGTGTCGGACGCGGCCGCTCTCACTACCAGTTACTAAATACAAAACACGTCTGCACGGTTCCGATACTCTATTTACACTGCCCGGTAAGTAGCCACAGACACGTACAGACATGAACCGCACAGACAAAATATTCTTTCCGAGAATACTGGCCGGCCACGACCCGTGTCTGTCGGCGTCTGCGCGACCGTGTTACGATAGATATAAATACGTTAATACACATTGTATAGAATATTATTTTGTCTGACACTGCACGTGTCCGACACGCTGGATGTCTGTAGATATAAACGGACCTTAAATATTCATGCTCTATCCTTTACCTAAACTAAGAACGAACACACCCATTGTATTTGACACCGCTAATATCTACATCTACGCCACTGCCACATCACAACAAAAACAAGCAGTCCTGCAGGCAAAATATAACGTTGCTAGGCTTCGATCTGTTTCTCGAGATTCGTCGTAATTCCGCTTTGATGCAATTTATTCTAATGGCCTTGTTTCCCTCTGGTAAATTATTTTCCATCGAATTTATTTCGCTTTTAGACGGAAAAAGGGCGAACAGCCATTCGAAAGACGGGGAATATTCGCAGTTTGTAGCACGTAAACGGTGGAACGAAATTAAAAAAATGTGGCACACGTAACCTGGCTACAATTTACCCTTTCGCTCATTGAGAGGAGGATGCCTCGTCCTTTTAATTGCATTACCGCGAACCCTCTATCTGTCTGGCATAACGGTGTGAACATTTTCAGCTGGCAGGTTCCCCGAATTACGTTCAAATTGTATAATAATTTTATATTCGCGGAATTTATATTTGCCACCCAATTGTTTTGGGTTTAACTTCCGAGTTCTAACTTATAAGCGAAGTTTGTAGATTATTTTCAGCCAAGTTGGTTTATAATTTTAGTTCTTGTTCAATATGCACGTGTGTTTGAATTTATGCATATTGGGAGCCTAGTAAATTTATAAATTTATTGAGGTTCCGGTTTATAACAGAAGTTACCAACAAAATTGAAAATGTCGTAATTCAATTTGTGCTAGGTGTTTTACCAACAAAGTGGCAAATAACAAAGAGAAAGAAATATATGCACACAAATATAAAATATTTGATTTTTAAGATACGGAGTGGTAAAAATTGCAAATGTAGCTTTTAGATATTTAAATGGAAAATTGTTTCATATTTTTATTTATTAATTCCCAACTAGCATCATAGTAATGAAAACTGGTACCACAACTTATAAAATAACTCCAATATATCTTACTATAGTTGTAAGTACGTAATCCTCACCATCGAAAATAACTTCATGGTTTTGTAATTTTTTATGGAGCGGTTTGATATCTGGAAAAATAAATTCTTAGAGTTGTCCAAACTTTAAAGTGGATGTTAAAGGTGACAGCAACCAAGCCATATTACTTAGAAGTGGCAGCTTTAAAGGCGTAATAGTTTTGGCGACGTATTGGGCACCTTTAACAAACCTTTAATGTGGCGGCACTTGATTATACAATTGTGGCAGTTGCCGCCACGTTATTGCTTCATCCATAAGTGATTTGCACATTTTACATGGGATCAAAATTACTACAAAGTAGTTTATTATTAGTTGTATCCTGTGTCTGTGTGTTAGACATTTTCGACTACGTTTTATAGAAAACTAAAACAACAAACAGAAAGTGCTACAACTCTTAAACATTATGGTTTTTGAGTTAAAGAGCATCTTTAAAATTTCCTAATTCTGAGAATTTTAAAATGCACCTAAGGAAGACCAAATATCTTCATGCATACTTGTTGAATTGCGTCTTATAGTATTTTTATCCACGATCACTATATTAAGAAGGCATAATCTCACGAACGACCTTGTCATTTTGACCGGGATTGTTTCAAATCACTCGATAAGGAGCTTCTGAAGGATTGGAGGAGCCCACAACATCGCCATGTAGAACCTGGTTTTTTTCAGCAATTGCCATCTTATGTACGATGTTTCTGAGGATAAAGACAAAAAGAAACTACTGTTGTATCAAACTGAATAAGTATAAACAATGAAATGAGACATAAAATTGCCATCTTGCTGGTAACACTACTGGTGACACCATCAACATTGGCAAGTAATGCTGCCGAAGAACGCCTCATTCCATGTCCGGTAAAACTTTCTGGAGCAGAGAACCCTAGAAATGCAGCCACTTTTGAAAACGTTTTCGAAATTGTGTTGCTGCCTACATATTGTGTAGTACATTTTCCATCCACACGATAGACGACGGCGTATTTTCCACACATTTTTATATCATTTACTGAACAAGCTTCTTCCATGAACGTAAAACTTCTTGAAATATTTGTTTTCGTATCCTGAATGAGTACGTATAGGTACTGCTTTTGCCTTGGACATGAGTGATATCAAAAAAAATTAATTCGACAAGCACCTGCAACTCCCATAATCGTTTCAACTGTAAACAATTCAAAATAAAACGCTCATTATATAAATTGAAATATTAAAATTCTGTATTTTCTACCTTAACTTGTAAATATTTCTCATCCGGTGCTTTTTTCAAAAATTGTTCGATTTGGTTTCTCTCCAGTATCTTTGCCTTCTTTGGTTTATAATTTCTTGATTCTACTTTCAAATATGAAGTAAGTTCACCATACTTCGAAATATTAATACCTTTGCACATTGATTTTGGCATGGAAGATTTTGTCCACATCGAAGAGTCAGCCATATTAAAAAAGTAGAATAGTAGCACCTCTTCTGTAATTGCTCCTTTTCGTACACACTTTTGCTTTTCGCTGGGAACAGACGTAATGTTGCTGTCAGTCGTAATGAAGAAATTCTCAGCATTCTTACTCATTTGGTTTAGTTTGTAAGGTTCCGTGGCTGTCGTTAATGGTCAGGTGATTTCCGTGCTGGTTGCCACGTCGTCGGTTTAGAACCCTTGTCGTTTCGAGAGACATATCGCTCTCTTTTGCAGAAGTTACTCTGAAACTGGAGATCTACTGGTCGTCGCACTATTTATATCAGGGGTGGTCACTGATCCATGATGTTCCGGTGGATTGCTTTCACGGATGAATCGTTTCCAAATACCGGGCAGATCCACGCCACCGCTCCTGTTGAAATTGTTCGGATTTTTATTAATTTCTATAGACCAGTACCACCAGTAGATCTCCAGTTTCAGAGTAACTTCTGAAGAAGAGAGCGATATGTCTCTCGAAACGTCAAGGGTTCTAAACCAACGACGTGGCAACCAGCCCGGAAATCACCTGACCATTCTCACTTAAGTTTTGTGTCAATTTTTTCTTGTGGATTAAAGGCTTGTTAATTCCCTTCTATAAATAATAACTATAATTTTCGGTCAGTTTTGCAAGATAATCTTCCCTAAACCTAACATAAGTCTGGTCATACTTCATTAACAATCAGGAATCTAGGATTTTAATATGTTTCATTATAATTTAAAAACTTGATAAAACTCAGTCCGCTCACGTCCTCGTCTTGCCTCATTTAGTTTTAAGTGAACCTCGTTTCCTCTAATATATTGTAAGCCGATGATTCACAGCAAACTTCTCCAACTTAGCTCGCGACTGCAAACCTGGAGATAATCCCTACCCGTACATAATTAACAGCGTATTCGACCTACATCTCGGCGACTCAGCCAGCGCCGAAACTATTAGTACGCATTATATTCATTACCCAGCGTTTACCGATTTGCGCTTGGCATAATTCCCCTCAGTTTCACATTACGGCGTTATTATTTTGAATCGTACCCTCCTTGGGGAGCCCTAGGCCTTGGCGGTTATTTAGCAAACTAGGTATAATGAGTCTGAGTGGTAAGTTCACAGTCTACGATAAAATATATAACGTTTAGGTAGGGGAAGGGAGGGTAAGGCGACGATAGTGAACTTGTCTTTTCTATATCCACACTTAGTAATTCTGAATTGAATAATTTTACTCTATAATTTAAGAGAATTTCTGATCTGCATCGTCTAAATGATATTCTGGTTCGGAACTCCAGTGATTTAATTCTATATCCTTCAGTAAATATGTCAGTTTACTCTGATTCGAAACTCAAGTGATTTTATTATAAATTCATTTATTGTTTTTAAGGACTGCATTCTTTAAATTGATTCAACGATAACAATTTTATTGTATATTTACATACAATTAACATAGATTGTATTAGATCCTTAAGAATTAGATATATATAAATCCAAATTCGAACCTGAGATGACTTTATTCCATGAATGGGAAATGCAGAGTTTAAAAGATATTGTGATTCGAAATTGCATAACTTTAATTCATTATTCATTAAAAACGAACCTTGCACGATCTTATATCACAATCATAATGGTCTATAATTTTGTTTGCCCACATTCAATTTTCTGTTAAACATTAGTTTGTGACAATTTTTAAAACTAAACGATTTTTAATCTGATTATATCAAATTCAGAGAACATTTATATTATACTTATTAGGTTGTCATTATCATACTACATAAATTATATGCAGGGTAAATTTTTTGATTGTACAGGACTTACAAATTCAATTTTCTAAACAACAAAATCAAATACGGCAGATGGAAAATGATTTAAAAATACACTTCTGTACGGCACTTGAAACTGGTTCACTGTAAAACCTTACAAGGCAAAGCATGCAATCGGCGACTGGACAAAAAATTGAGAGATCTTATCCGTTTTGAAGTTATTGGAAATAGTTCTGATCCGTTTGCGTAAATCATCAATAGTGTCCACTTTAGTGAGATATACTTAATTTTTTAAATATCCCCACAAAAAGAAAACCAAAGGAAGTCAGGAGATCGGTGTGGCCATGGAACCGGTCCTCCTCGTCCAATCCCTTGGTATTAATGGTTGGACACGCTGTACACCGTACGGATTAGAGCTTCGTGTATGATATGCCACACTGCTGTAATACGCCGTGGACCCCCTGGACCTCCATCTTTTCCACTATTCGGTTACGCCCGCGTTTTACTACACTTGCACTCTCTGCACACCGCGCTAAAAGTAGTTGCATGTGGCACATGTTCACCGAGAAATCGAAACGATATCCATCAACTCCGCGTTGCTATACACGTAAGCCATTTTTACAGTAATGTAAACATTCACATCACAAAAACATTAATACTATATGTAATCGGATTTCGACATTCGCCTGGCTAGAGACGACAGTAGCCCAACGAGGTAAAGATTGAAAATAATACAACTTCAATAATGTTTCTCGGATTTTTTTAAGATATTGTGATGCAAATTTAATATTAGTTAACTCTGATCTTAATTTGACATACATTATATTAGATCTTCTAGATATTCGAGTTCAAAACTGCAGTAATTTTATTCTATATTTGGAACGCGCATCATCTAAAAGAAAGATTTTGATTCGAAACTTCAGAACTTTAATTCTATACTTTTAAGGATTATATAAAATATTCATTAAAAAGGATCTACACCGTATAATGGTCCGTAATTTTAATTGTTCACAGACAGTTTTCTATTAACATTAGTACGTGACAGGATCTCTAAAACAATACGATTTTAAAGATAACTTTATTATTATATTATACTTATTAGGTGATCATTATCATACTACTTAAATTATTTAATTCATTGTAAATTATGTATTATTATAAACATATATATGTTATACTGTTGAATTAAGTAGTTGTAAACCACAGTATACTAAGCAATCAGTACGGAATCTTAGACAATTTATGAATAAAATACGTCTGGCAGTTTTTAAATACCCCCACTCTAGAAAAAGTCGCCAAGAATATGGTGGATTTCACAGAACATACGAAAAAATAGCTAATAATTTGGCGAAAACATAACCAAAGTTGCTTCTTAGTTATAATATTTTGCATTAACTCTTAATTAACTGTTGTAATCTAGTGTAGTTTCATGTAAATTGAGGTATTGATTGAGACATTATAGTAATAACTGTCAGTCGCCAACAACATGGCGGATTTTTGGAAAACGCGGGAAAGCTGAGTTTCCCTACTGATTGCTTAGTATACTGTGTTGTAAACATTCTGCTTTTTTAAATTATGATAGTAATTATACATATAAGTTGTTGCAATTATTATTTATTTATTTTGAAAGAATCCACAGTTTAGAAGAATGTATGCTTAACATTAGCGCATTCGCCATATTCTACAATTTTAAAAACATTCTCCAAACAAATGTTTCTTTTATATATTCTTCATTTTATATGTAGAATACAGATACGACAGTATGTTTACCCTAACTAGAACTTGTACCTATTTGATTTCGTATACAGAACTTAAATATTACGATGTGTCACTTGGCTGATCAAACTACACCTGAATCATTTATCAAGTACCGTATACAAAGACGATACAAGGAAAACTCATTACATGCCCTAGTCGTTCTCTAATTATATTTCTAGAAGCAATTAGTGCAGCTCTGCATTTAAGCCGTATTTGTTGATTAATCGAACCATTACATTACAATTTTAGTGGTTACATGAGCGATATGCAGCGATCGTTTGTTTTCATATCGACAGCTGAGCTTATGACAAAATACTTATAAAATACAGAGTATTACTAAGATAGTACTTTGCTTGTAAGGGTAAAAGATTCGTGAAAAGGAACAATTTTTATAAAGCATAAAGTCTAAAATATCACATTTGAAACCGGCTGTGATGTGTAGAATACACTAGCAAAGGACATCTATCTCACTTTTAAGCATTTGCAAAAGTGCTAAATTACAGTTGAGATTGAAATTAATTGAAAAATACTAGAAATAAACTACCATAAACTTTTCATAGATTTAACTTTGTTTTTTCTTATGAAACACCGTATATTTTAACATTTTTTGTATTCTTCACTTTTTCCTGATTGCCAACTCATTCTAATCATGGGTATTAGCCCAGAAGTCGGAGACTTGAGCGGGAGAAGGGGCAGCATATTATTATTGAGCAGACCGCATTTGCCCCGAAAAAGGACTTACGTTGGTAGGCTTTAAACACCATTCAGTGTACGAATGAGAGACACCTGGAAAACCTCATTAATTAGGGGGGTAGTCAAATGTCGACCGGTATCAATCTCTCACATTGACCCAAGTTAACATTCTTCCACCCTACCATACCCGCAGAGAAAGTGCCAATCCTCTCCATGAATATAGCTGATATACGATCTACCGGCTGTGGGGCTCGAACCCACACCGATCTAGCAACATCGATTCAAGTACTAACGCCTTAAACCGCGCGACCACTGACTACCCGAACCGAATATTTCCATAATTTTAAAAGCGCAATAATATAAGAAAAAATAAATTTAATGTAAATATGTATCTGTAAATGATACTGCAGGAAACAACTACTCCGCGGAGTAATACCCCGACCGGCATTGAATTACTCCTCATTTCCAGATTTAATGGCTCGTCGCCAAGGGCGAAAGGTCTGCGTTAAGTACTTGCTGCAATGTAGGTCACTTCCTGTAAGCCGAGCCGCTTAGGTCGAGCAGGAAGTAAGCAGACCACTTATATCTCACCTTAATGTAAGCGCGATGCTTTATTGTTTTTCGATAAAACAATTGAAATCTTTGTGGAAAGTTAATCAAGGAATGCATTTTCAGAAATCTCTTAAGGTAGTAAAATTAACGTTTTCGTAACTGCATTAAATGAACCCATACATTGAACTTTTAAGTTGGTTACTGCATTTTAAACAGCTAATAAATGAGGCGATGCAAAGTTACCCTAAATTTGTTAAATTTTCTAGAACATATGATAGATACTCTAGGCCACAGGTTACTTTATGCAAATTTGTATAGTGGTTTCTTTCTTATATTTGTAAAACTTCTTACTGTAGCAATATTTCTTGTCTCATAAGACTTTTTAATATTGTCTCGTCTTACAATTCCCTAACTTATCTTATGAGACCAAGTTAAGACCAATAATAAGTAAAACAAAATTGCCAAAACTAAATCCAGAATAGATCACAGAATTTACCTGGTTTAACTTATCATACCACATAACCTTGCTAATTTGAATTTCAATGAGAAAAAGTATTTTTCTGTTAAAGCTACAGCTAACGGTTTTTGCTACATACTAACTGACTCACTATTACATTATCTAAAAATTATGTCTCTAACACACGGAAGCGCTTATTTTATAACACCTTGTATAACAGAAATGAAATTTGAGTAAGCACCGAAGTAACTGTTCGTGTTAACCGATTAAGAATTGAAACTTACAAGTCCCTATAAAGAAATAAAAATTGAAAATATCGGAATAGCTTATAAAATAAGATAGTATTCCTTTTATAAAACATGTGTGGATGTATGAGCTGAGAAGAAACCGGACGAGTTCGATGAAGAGACTTTTACCTGATTCATTTATTATTGAAATTCGAAAGTGGGTTGATTTTATTCTACATTTTGAGAGGTAAACGCTCTAAAAGATATTATGATTTGAAATTGCAGTAAAAATGTTTCATATACAATATTCATTACACATAAATGATAATTATTATTTTGAAAATATAAAGTTTATAAAAATATACGCTTAACATTAGCACCTTCGCCAATTTATACAATTTTGTAAACTTTATTACTTTTACCGATTGTCATTTTTTTTTTAATTAATTTTGTAATTGCATCTACAATGTAATGTAATTGTGACCATTTGAATAATTATGTGACAAATGAATTATATTTAATAGGCACTATATATTAAAATTTGAAGAAATTTAAAAAATTTATATATGTATACCTATATATTGTCAAATAAAATATTTTCTATATTTGGTTGCATTTTAAATACCTATTAAGACTAAAATAGTGAGTATTTACTATCATACAAGTCTTATTTTAAATTTAATATAAAATATATTCCCCTCTTCAGAGATGATTTAAGAGAAAAGTGAAATTTTCCCAATAAAAATCTTGATAGTAGTTGTCTGTGGCTCAGGTTGTGCAACGACAGCTGCTGTCGATAAGTTTTTAGGTTTTAGTATACTTTAACAAACACTCACGTCTATGCTACTCATAAACTTGGACAAAACGTGGCGTTCTTTTATGTGTAGTTTAAAAGTCGTGAAAAAAAAATCTGTTAGAACACAATCTTACTGCTACAGTCTTCAACAAGAGCAAGGCGATCTTTTTTTTTAAGAAACTTACTACAGAAACAACTCAATTTTTGCTGAAATATATGATGAAGTTTATTATGAAGTTTATTCTGCAAATGTAATAAATGACAATGGCTTGTGTAAATGTTTCGCAAAGTCTGGCGAAAGGGTTTTCGAAATAAAAGTGAAATGCCATTTTAGAGAATTTCGTTACTTGTACAGACCTAATAAATGTAAGATGTATGTAAGGTATTCAGCACGAAATTGGATAAAAACTTACCTCTTTACGAAAAATGTTGATATTGATCTCCATTGGTGGCCATTTTGGCAACATTTTCTCAGATTTCAGGAATCAATCATGTTTTGAGTTGTTCTACATGCACTGAAATTTCAAATACTAATTTTAGATACATCTTGTATAGATATACAGGGTGTCCGGCCAGTATAACTTGTAATTGCTCGAATGTACAAGGGAGGTTAAATAATACTAGTATTCAATACTCTTATATATTATATATATATATATCATAACAAACTTATGAGGCGTCAAAGGGTACCCAGAGATTTATGTTTAAGATTATAACTTTGGAGTCACCCTGTATATTTTAATAAAATTGTGGTACATTGTATTATACATAGAGATAAATAACTTTTAAAAAAATCAACCTATATTCTCTGAAGGTATTTATTTATGGCATATTCCAGCTTTTCTTTAGTTTAATTGGGTATTTTGCCACACTTCTAGAAAAATAAAGATTAAATGAATAATCCTTTGCGCCAAAAAAATCAGTCAAGGGTTATTTTTTAAACTAAGTTTGCCAAACCAAAACCAACTTTGACAGACAATGGAATAGTTATTATAAATACTAACCCAAGCAGGGGAACAGTATTCTAGTTTGGATCGAACAAACGTAACGTGTCTCAAAATTCACGACCTTGTCTTATCACGAAACCCAATATTTTAAGTGTTGAGAAAACCAAATATTGAACGTGATCTGAGAAAGAAAAGTTATTATCGAAGGAAACTCATAGATCTTTTATGCTATCCGTATATTCCAAAACATATAAACCGCGTTAATCTTGTAATTGAACAGAATGGATTTCAGTTTGCGCGTAAATGACATAACTTTACATTTGGAAATATTCAACTGTAAGTTATTTAACTCACACCAAGGAACTATTTTACTTAACTGACTTTGAAGATGAACACAATCATCATTAGTTTGATATAAATCACCAGCTTACCAGTTTACGGCAATCAATATTAAATGTGATGTCATTAACGAAAGTTGAAAATAAAAGTGGGCCCAGATTGGAACCCTGAGGTACTCCGGAAGTAATAGGATATAGATCTAAATCCTCGTATCAATAACATTACATATGAACTGTATAACACACATACAATTTGTGGCAGTTGATCTCTTTTCTATAAAACCATGTTGGTCCGGCTATACAGTATGCGCCAGAAGTATGGAATATATTCAATAAAAACGAAATTATTATTTTTTGGGAAAAATCCTCGAACATGTCGATTTTTAATTTAAAAAATACATATTTTAGCGTAAAATGCGATTTTCAAATGTCATTTGTTTTCGAGTAATGACGTCATGGATTGTTTTTTAAATGGCAACACCATATTTTTTTCCTTGATTCTGTAAGATCGTTTAATTCTCTTTCAGACAGTACTAAAATTTTGCTCTCTTACATAGCAAAGTTTTCGAGTAAATGACGATTGAATGTTAGAAAACGTAAATCAATTAAAATAAAGCAAAAACGATAGAATGGCCTGCAAGATTGCCAGATCTTACACCTCTTGACTATTTTTTATGGGGATACTTGAAGTCAAAAGTGTACATTAATAAACCACGTAATTTAGAAGAACTTCAAAATCGCATTCGGGACGAAATACGCAGAGTTACCCCAGAAATCATTCATAATGTGCAAGAAGAATTTCTTCACAGACTTGCGCATTGCCAAGAAGTTGGTGGATGACAATTCAGAACATTTAATTTAAGTATAAAATTTAATCAATTGTATTTTATTTTACATACCTCAGAATTGTTACTTTTATGGATAAAATTTACGTTTTCTAACATTCAATCGTCATTTACTCGAAAACTTTCCTATGTAAGAGGGCAAAATTTTAGTACTATCTGATACAGAATTAAACGAACTTTCAGAACCAATGGAAAAAATATGGTGTTGCCATTTAAAAAAAAATCGATGACGTCATTACTCGAAAACAAATGACATTTGAAAATCGCATTTTACGCTAAAATATGTATTTTTTAAATTAAAAATCGACCTGTTCGAGGATTTTTCCCAAAAAATAATTGTTTCGTTTTTATTCCATACTTTTGGCGCATACTGTATAATACCCTTAAAAAGTGAAAAAATTCGATTATCCAACGACAGCTCAAAGACCTTCGCAAAATTACATAACAAAGTAATGTGTCTATAATTATTTATGCCAGCAGGGTAACATTCTTGGGGATTGGACAAACATTTCCATGCAGTAGGGAATGTTCCTGTTTTAAGTGCACGATTCTATTGACTATAATAATGACACAAATTATGAAAAAGTTAAACATCAGACCCCATAGGACGGATAACAAGCACTTCTTACTAATTTTCGAGATCTTATCTATCCCTAAGTATGAGGCTAGGTGCAATTTAATTTTATACTTAGCTATGTAGACGTTTCCTATTTCAAACAACATTTATATCCACCAGAAAACTGTATCTCCACGGTTTGTTTTAGAGGAATAAAAGTCATCGTCTATCTAAATCGACTTTACAAACTGGTACCTATTTCTCCTGAATCACAACTCGCGAACCTATGCGTTTACCTAGCCATACGGAAAAGGCGTAAATATGTCCCAGATAAGCCTTCGGAAGCTTATTTATAGTCCTTCCAGAATTCTGTCCCCTATCTGGGTATCCGATCGAGCCCCATACTGACGTCTTATTGTTTGTAGGTGATGTGACATCCGAACATGAAGGAACAGACGAACTGTTTGTTATTCTATTAGCGTGCAAAAACCAGAACATCTTTTCGGATTTGTGCAGATGTCTGCATTTTCTGCAACGCGAACGTACTGGAATTTCCATTTCTAGGAATGTTAATAAAAGTTTGTAGACAGGATAATGTCCCACTGTCTTCCAGCAACGCGTATTTTTCTCTCTTTACAATTCGAGATCAAGGCGAGGCATTTCCAGTGCTAGATGCCAGATTTTACTAGTGGAACAACATCATAAATCAACAGTTTCGCTTCGCTGTCGACACTTGACCTTTTTCAGCCGGATTCGGAGTCCTTGAATTGAGTAACGGTAATCCGGATTGTAAGATATTTTATGTGTTCAGAAAAATGTATTAAAATAGAAGATATATACAGGGTTAACTATCTCTAAGTTCAAATATTTTAAGAGGGGATAAAGAAAATTAAGAATTAACGGAATCACCCTATGCGATCCGTCCACCGCTCGTTTAACGTTTACAGAGTCAGAGTAGGCAACCAGCAAGACAACGATAAAGTTTTATGTCATGTCATAATTCAATTCCTGTGTTGCCCCGACCGGCATTGAATTACACCTGCAGTATCTATGTGAACAGCCAACCACCCTTGTCGGCTATCCCACCAGACATAGACCGGTTTCGGGCTTGTTAGCCCTTATCAGTATGCCATAGGTGAGATCACCGACAATTGAACTGGCTGTTCCTTCATATGTAAAATTCAATGCCGGTCAGGGCATTAGTTCGCGGAGTAGTTGTTTCCTGCAGTATCCTTTATAGATTTAATTGCGCGTCGCCCAGGGCGAGAGGTCTTCATTTAAGTACCTGCTGCAATGTAGGTCGCTTCCTGCAAGTTGAGCGGCTTAGGCCGAGCAAGAAGTAGCAGGTCGCTTATATTTCACCTGCACTCGGTTTATATGTGAATATACATATGAAGGAACAGCCAGTTCAATTGTCGGTCATCTCACCTATGGCATACTGATGAGGGCTAACAAGCCCAAAACCGGTCTATGTCTGGTGGGGTGGCCGACAAGCGTTATTGGCTGTTCACATAGATATTGCCGGTCGGGGCATTAGTCCGCGGAGTAGTTGTTTCCTGCAGTATATGCTGAGGTGGATTGGTTTGAAGACTGTGCAAACAAAAATAACCCCGAAGATTTGTGGCATAGTTGGTTGAATACTGTCAGAAATATCATACCTACATATACTCCTGTTTGTAAATACGCATCCAACTATAAAAATCAGTGGCTTAATGGAGAATTATTTAAAATGTGTCAGAAGAAAAAGGCACTTTGGCAAAGATACAAACGATCCAATTCTTCAGACGACTATCACCTACACCGAAATTTCGCTAATAGACTAACAGGACAGTTACGGCGTGCAAGGTCATTGTTTGAAAATCAGTTAATTGATAGAGGACCTAAAGCTTTTTATAAATATACTCGCTCTCGACTCACAAGTAAAGTTTCCACACCACTGATTAAAAATGCTTTGGGTAGTGTGTGTAGTGACAACTGTGAAGTCGCTGAGACTTTTGCTGAGACTTTCTACAATGCATTTACTTTAGATGCTAGCGATCAGCTTCCGCAGTTGGATGTCAACATTCGTGTATCTTCTACACTAGAGGAAATTCTAATTAGTCCTGCAATTGTTTCCGAGCAACTGCGTATTGATTCATCTCTTGGTGTAGATTTAATCAACCCACTATATCTGTCAAAATGTGCAAATAGCATAAGTGGTCCACTTTGCGAAATTATGTTCAAATCCTTGGAAACTGGGATACTGCCAGCAGACTGGAAATTATCTAGTGTGACCCCTATATTTAAAAAAGGTGATAAACTGTCGAGCTCTAACTATCGCCCAATTCGCTTAACTTCTGTTCCGTGTAAAGTATTGGAGAGAATTGTTTGCAAGGAACTTATCACATTTTTACTTAACAATGGTGTCATACCGCCGCATCAACATGGTTTTCTCCCTGGTCGATCAGTTTTTACCAATTTACTTCAAGCTATTAATTCTTGGACCTTATGGGCAGACACTGGACAACCTATAGACGTTTTGTACTTGGACTTTTCTCGTGCTTTTGATAAAGTGCCACATGCGCGATTATTATACAAACTTGAACATTGTGGTGTTAAACTGGATAAAATCGTTTTTGAAAGATCGTGAATTTATAGTTCGTATCGCTGAGAGTTTTCTGAGAGAAGACAAGTATTGAGTGGTGTTCCACCAGGTTCGGTGCTTGGACCAATTCTGTTCCTAGTATGTGTTTCTGAACTAACGAATACGTATACCTACGTCCCAAATGTTGTCATATGCAGATGATCTTAAATTATTTTCATCAGCATCTCTTCACCTACAAGATGATGTAGATATTATTAGTAATTGGTGTTCCGACTGGTGCATACCTCTAAATCCTTCTAAATGTTGTGTACTCCATATGTCTAGAACTAATCCTAAAGTAGTATACAATATAGATGACACAGAATTGCCAAGCGTTTCACAACAAAATAATCTTGGAATAATTATAACGGAAAATCTCTCATGGAGTGCACAAGTTGCCAAAGCAGTGAAAAAATGTAACCAATTGATTTTTATGATCAGATAATCTTTCAGTAATCTTACCGTGGATACATTTTTGAAGTTATACAAATCATACATTCGCCACCATTTGGAGTTCTCGGTGGCCATATGGTCTCCACTATTAAAGCAAGATATCGCAAGACTAGAGGGAGTTCAGAGGCGAGCCACCAAACTTCCAATTGGTCTTAAATATTTTTCGCATGGAGAACGTCTTCGTCTTCAATCTCTAGAAAATAGGCTTATCGAGGTGACCTTATTACAACTTATAGGATCCTGCATGGCGAACTGTACTGTCCACACGTGATGTTTGACTTAAACCCTGACCCCCGTCTTAAAGGCAATTCATTCAAACTTAAAAAGGAAAGCTTTCGTACACGGAACAGACAACATTTTCTACCCAACAGGATATTCGATCTATGGAACGATTTACCAGATAATGTGGTTACAGCACCGTCTCTAAATTCTTTTAAGAATGGACTTGACCATCACTTTGATCAACATCCAATGTGATTGATCTCTTATTAATTTCTAATATTTATAGTATTCATATTGTACTTTGATTTCTTCTGTTTTTTTTTTGTATTATTGTTTTTACTATGTTATCAGCCATTTATAAGATAAATTTATCTTTTGTTCTTAGAGCATTCAAGCTTTTAGCTTCAGCTCTAATTATTTGTTAATAATAATAATTGTTTAGTAATAGTATAGAACAATCAACGCGTCGTATAAAATCCGCTAAAATTAATTAGTGTATCGTAAAATTAGTGTTAAGTTTAAATCCAGAATTCAATTTGGGGATCCTGGGGGATCCATTTTATGAACACCAGGTCGGCCGGCCCACACTCCAACAGAAGACTTCAGGTGAGTTCTTCTTTGCCACACGCTTTTCGTTCTTGTACATGTAGTTAATATCTTGCGCGTCGCTTTGGAGAATATTATCTAATATTAATGATAATTCCCAAACAATAATATTTTATAGTATCATTTATAAATACTACCATGTCCAAATTCACAAGAAAGGCAAGTAGTAGATCATTTTTCTTCTAAGATATACTAGAACTTATACCTTTTCTCCACTTCTGATCGCGTAAAAGACTTAAACCGGAATAATAAATCGATTTATACGAAAATATGTAAAAATACGTTTCACATTTTAGCAACTCGCCCTTCACCTTTATCGAATTTTTATTAGTTCCAAACAGACTTCATTTACCCGGAGCCATTAATTTTTATCATCAACGTTCGATTTCTCGCTCGGCTGCAAATTCAGATACAGATTTCGACGGGAGTCGAACGAAATCGATTTCGCTGAAAATTCCATCCCTCCAGGGTTTTGTCTGCCCCACTAAAATTACAGCCTTTTCGTGTACAATACTCGAAAATGGCCTGTTAGCAAAACAGCCGACACCCGAGGATGAATAATTTCAGCCACAACGAGCGTCATTATAATCTTCTATTTGTTCATCCAAAAACGGATTTGTTTAGCAATATCCGTGTTGTTTCATCGAATTTGTCTGTAGATTCAGCTCTAATACTGCTAGATGCTATCATTTTAATAACCGAACTTATTATGTGGATACTAATTGCAAACAATGATGATTTTGCTAAGTAGTTTGTTGCTAGCGACATTTATGTTGGCAATTTTGTCCTCGCTAACTTCTAAACGAACATTATAATTATTTATACACGGTGTTTCTTAAGTATGGGTCAAAAATCCAGAGCCGTATTCTGTGGCCAAAAATAAAGGTTTTTTATTAAACAAATCGTTACAATAATTTTAGGAGGTGATATTTGTGATAATAGCTGCTTCCAATTCAGGCGTTCTAACACTTAAAGGTCTTAGAAATTGGACATTTCTCAAATGAGCCTGACTCCGAAAGACGTTGAAAAACATTCTTGGATTTGGAGTTGGATAATTTGGAAGTCTTTGCATATAAATTTCGCCTAGCCTCAGATCCATTTCCATCTGCAACGATGTGATCTCGTAAATACTATGAATTTGTTGAAATAACTCACGAAAAATGAGTTCTGAACCGCAATTGACATCAGAAAGCTAGAATGATTGAACAACATATACTTCCAGTAAAATCTCGTGAGTAATATGAAAGAGAATATGGCCTATTCAAAGTATGCTAGAAGGAAAACGACATGAATGTTATAAGCATTTGAAAGCTTATAAAACCAATGGTTGTAAGAAATTTTGAAAGCAGCCTTCTGCTCAAAGTACTCCATGCTGAAGATAGCTCTCTCTGCATAAAAAAATGAAAATATTCAGACATACGCCAAAGCTTTTGTAATATCTTACTCAGTGGATTATAAAACCAAGAAAGTGCTTACGAGAAAGGAAATCAACAGGTTTCTGGAAGAGACTCATGAAGAACCTACGAAATGACGAATGTATCTCTTATTATTGTTGTTTGCAAAGCATGTACACTGAAAAAAGCATAGTAAGCTCTTATACAATTGTAGACCTGTGTGCTATAATTTTATATTGCTCCAAACACAATGTGTAGTATTATGTTTGCAATTGCTACTTTTGTTGCAAATGCGAAATTTCAGGAAACAACTACTCTGCGGACTAATGCCCCGACCAGCATTAAATTACACCTGTAAAACCTGTAGCAAACAGCCAAAGTAATTCGTCTGTGGCACATCAGACATATACCAGATTCGAGCTTGTTGGCTCTCATAAATATGCCATAAGGTCAGACAAAAGATATTTCGATGGATCTCTAACTGCAAATACGGAATTCCAGGAAACAACTACTCTGCGGGTTAATGCCCCCACCAGCATTGAATTACACCTGGAAAACCTATAGCAACGGCTAGAGTCATTCGTCAGAAGCCCACCAGACATATACCGGTTTCGAGCTTATTAGCTTTCATCAGTATGCCATAGGTAAGGTAAGGTAGGTGGGCTTCTGACGAAGGACTCTAGCTGTTGCTATAGGTTTTCCAGGTGTAATTCAATGCTGGTCGGGGCATTAGCCCGCAGAGTAGTTGTTTTCTGGAATTCCGTGTTTGCAAAATATAGTTTCTCACCGATCGCGATAAAGGTCGACAGCTTTCAATGGTGTCTACTGCATGTAGAACGCTTCGTGTCTGTGACATTTTCAGTCCGGCATGGAGTAGCGAATGGCCGATAGATGTAGTTAGTTCTACACCGCGGATCTCTAACTGTTCGTATCCGTCGCACCCAACAGTGAACCTGAGTACACGTGATGTAACACGTTAACCTTCGCTAGCTGCTTTATATTTGTCATATCCGACGGAACGTTAAGAATGCGCGAGGTGTAAGTCTACATCTAGTGGCTACTGGCTTACTCCATGCTTGCTGAACTTGGCGGTTTCATAAAAACTATTTGAATTCAATTTGTAGTAAACAATGCTACAATCGTGTCTCTGTAGTTTTGGTAATGATGACTAAAAGTGTTGTATTAATACAAATATTGTTAATTTAAAATATATGTATTACAAAATATAGAAACAGTTTTACAATTATATTAAAATTTACAACGACCCAGTTACTATAATACTTTTGCATTTATCACAACGAAGAAAATAATTCAATTCACTTGAAATTAGCCCAAGAATTATCCATTAAAATAAGTATACCTACATAGAAATAGCTCATATAATCAATGTCTATATCTCCGAAGTAGTATTCATTACGAAAATAAAGAGGTTTGATGCAAAGTATAAGTTAATAAACTTTACTCTATTAAATTAACCGTCACTTCGTAATTCAAATAATTTTATGAGGTAAATATAAAAGATGAGTAAATTTCCTGCAGGTAAACAAGAATTATCTCTAAACCAAGTACGCCCATCTCCTGTTATTTCTCAGCTTGAATATATTTCTGCATTAACTTTTGTGTCTAGACATCCTTATTTCCTTTGCCTTTTCAAAGTGTACGTTAAGCAGGTTCTGTTCAGTTCTTCAAATAATGTTTAACGTAATTTGTACTTCCTCATCCCAACAATACACGTCTTGGTCCTGAAGAAGATTTTTAGAATGGATATAAACGATCGTTATAACAAAACGGTTCGGGTCAAATTTACAACTTCAGAATTATGAGTCTCTCGGGATTAAATATACACGCGATAAATTATAATATAAGGGTAATCGCCCTTTTAATCAGAATAAAATATTTTCATTGAGAAATATCTCCCCAACATTTGATGAATTCCATTCAGAAAGCTTCAAGTTCAAAATGAATGAAATGTTCAATGGCATCGTTATTGATTTGGTTATAATTTACGCATATAATAATATAATAATAATAATAATATTTTTCCACGGTCGGGAGTAGAGTTTCTATGACATCAAAATTAAAACAGAAGTAGCCGATTATTCCCAAGGGAGTATAATGCTCCCAAAGGAGCTTACATTATGGAGAACGTTTTTCATGCAAAAAAAAGATAATTGAAATTATTTATTGACATTTAAATTAAATGTTACATTTGTACAATTTTCAAAATTAATATTAGAAGGAATATTACTTTCGCTTACATTTACAGTTTTTGTGATTGCGCTAGTAGTGGTACCTGATTAGCAATTTTGGTCTTATTTTCAATGGAGTTCTCGACATAACCCTCAGCGACTGTCGTTGATTTCCAACCAGCATGACGCTTTATTGTCGTGATATCCACACCAGCATCTGCCAGTAATGTCGCTGAAGATATTCATAAGCAGTGACCAGTAGGTATAACAGGCAGCATCAGGTAATTTTAAATACGAAGCTACTACACTCGGAATTTTACCCATGGTATTCTTGCCAACTGGCTGCGAACTACATTTTCCTGCTTTGTAGTACAAAAAAAGGCGCTTATGCTTGACGTGGTGAGCACGAAGGGACAGGTATTTTCGAAACAATTCAAGCATATTTCCCACATCGGTAAACAGAAAGGTTCGTGGAATCTTTGTCTTAGTGTTTGGAATTTTTACAATCAAGGAAGAGCCTGCATCCTCAATATCATCTACAGTTAAATTGACTAGTTCATCAGTTCGACAAGCTCCGGCAATCCCCAGAATTAATCCAACCTATAAAAAATCAAAATACTTAATAATTGAAATACCTAACAACAAACGTAATCTTACCTTAATCATTAAGTGTCATCTTCACTTGCTAGAAAACGGTCGATTTCACCTTTTGTCAATATTTTCGATGTTTTCGCTTGATATCCGTCACCGGTTCTTTTCAAAAATGCGATCAGCTTGGGGAATTTGCTTATATCTATGTTGTCGTAAATTATCAAGCATGACTTAACCATAGAATATTGCGCCCATAATGTGGAAGACTTGTAATTCTTTGCATTTTCACTGAAGTATGCCAACGAAACATTCTCGCTGTATACTTGAACATTTTTCTCGGCGCACCACTTTTTGAACCGATTGTAGGCTATATCGTATAAAGATCTTGACTTCGTAGGCAGCAAATTGCTTATTGCAATATCCACAATCTCTTCACTAAACAAACTTTAAACTAAACCAAACTAGCACCTTAATTTGACAATTCTTTTTGTTTGTTTATTTTGTAGTTATGACAATAACTCAACGACTACTAAATAAATGCTCAAATCCGAATACAATAATTCTGGTGCTACTTACATAATGACAAAATATGTGTTTTTAAGTTAATGAAACCGTGGAAAAAATAGTATATACCATTCGGGAGAGATGCTATTTTGTCCTTGGTGCATTGTAGCCCTCGGGCTTCAAATTGCACCTCTGCCAATATAACGCATAATAATAATAATAATATCTAATATTTATTCAATCAAACAAATAGCAACAAAGATACAACATTTTTTACAAAACAGACATAAAAATTAGTCAGGGAAATACGAGTAGACACATTCTTACATATTACATTGTATGGTTTATAACGTATTTATCAGTGTTATCCAGAGCATAGCACTAATTTTTTAAATATCGTAATATAGCCAAATAATAATAATATTGTTTGAAGCTATTTATTTGTACCATAATTTTAGTTTTTCTTTTATTTTTATTTTTTTTCATTAATGAACCTATCTATGAATTCAATAATACTCGTAATTTATATTTTAATAAAACATTATTTAAAATTGTATTTCTTTTCTATTCTTTTTTATTTATTAAATAATAATTACTATAAATAAGAATTAAATTATAATATGATTTAAAATTTTTCCCTCTACAAATGTTTAACTACACCGGCAAGTAAGTGTTATTAAATAAATTGATACATAATTGAAAATAAATAATTAAGCAGAAAAATATTTAAATATAATGTAATTGTTAATAAAAAATTATGTATTTATAATTATATATTTAGTAACAATAATTTATAAACCTTATATGAAATGATTTCGATTGGGACTACCGGTTCAAATGATAATCTAACCGCAAGCTCTCTGCCCTCTATCTCGAAAACGATTCAACATATAAAAAAATATTTGAAACAAAAGTTGTAGAGAATATAATTCTCTACAATATTGATAACAAATACAAATAGCGTACAACCCATAGGAAACGAGATATTTGCAAAAAATCCTTTGCCCCCCGATTTTTAAAGTTGCGTCCATCGAATCATATGTGAATTTTGAGAACAGTTTTAGGATCTCAAAATACAAGTTTATACGAGTCTATAGCTGGGTATCTCAATTTTCATAAGTAAACTCCCTTAAATGACTAGACTATATGCCGATTTTTCAATATCCTATCCTAAAATAAGAGGATATTGAAAAGTTGGCAGAGGAAAGACACGCAATCAGCTTGTAAGAGAACTTAGCTCGTAACGCGTTTGGAGCTGAGAGAAGTGTACAAGTAAGCAGATAAAAGGAAATTTAAAAAGTCTGGGAGTATCACGAGATTCGAACATAGATTGGGATGGAAACGGAAAATACAAAGGAAAAAGGAGTCGCATCAGATTCCTAACATATTGATTTCGGCAATACCTTAGACAGCTTTAAATATCTACTTTAGATATACAGGGTGAGTCAGTTATTTGTGGTAGGATAGTAGAACAGTTGAGAGAGAATCATTTTTTAATAAGAAAAATTCCTGTAAACGTATGTATTAGAACGCTTTATTTCTGAGATACAGAGTGTTGAAAACAAACTGTTTTTAGGAATTTTGCTTAATATCTATAAGATATTAACAAGCATTAAACTGCAATTTGTTATTAATAACACATTAGTTATGGTGAATAAAACAAATATACAGGGTGGGCGAAAACTCCGCGCATAAAATTTAGGTGGTGATACTGCTTATAAAAATTATTATTATTTTGTATGAACGAAGCATATATCTCCCTATGGAGAAACATTTTCTAATGTTGAAAGACGGCCTCGAGAGAGAAAAGTTTTTTAATAATTTCCTAGAACCTCCTAGTTAATATGGGTACAAGATGAAGAAAATATTTTGCAAACAGTTGAAAACCTACATCTCGAGAAACTGGATTATCAAGACCTTTTGTGCACCAAATTCTTAAACGTAATCTACTACGTCTATATCACATCAAAACGTGCAAGAGCTATTGTCTCAAGATTTGGATCGAAGACTGGCCTTATGCAAGTTTATCTTACATCAGGATATTAATTTTCATCAGAAAACCCTTTTTCTCGTAGAGGAATTACCAATGTTCACAACTTTCATGAATATTCCGATGTAAACCCCTATGCAATAACTTATAGACATTTTCAGCGAGTTTCAACGCCGCGTTTGTAACGCAAATTCATTTTTACCCTGTGCGCATTAGAGACCAAAGTGACAGCTGCTGGCGTACCAATTTAGGTCAATTTCATTATTTAAAACGTGTAGTGATTTATCCTGTTAATTCCATTACCGTTTTTAACGTTCGCAATGGCGAATGTAAAACAAATACGAATAAAACATACATCATTGGCGGGTTTTCAGTCAGTTGGCGTACTGTCATTCCAATTTTTTCATTCAGTTCATTCATCGAAATATTATTAGTAATGAAAATTCGTTATACGTACATCGAGAGAAATGAAGCGTTTCCTTTGGGGATTATATTTTATTGATTGAGCATTATAATATTAAAACAAACAAAAAAAGGTATTTGAGTGAATAATACTCTAATCCTATGGTTTTATTTATTTCTATAAATTTCTAATTGACCATTGTAAGCTATTTCGAACAATCGGTCTATTAAAATTTCTTCCATGTCCAATATGTTTAAAAATGGACACGTATATAACACTAACGTTAGTTAACAACATTACTTTTCATGCGCACATTAGATCAATACTATCAATTTTATAAATATAATACAAGGTGTCCGGAAAATGAGTGCCTTAATTTTGCCATATGATAAATTGTTCTAAATAAAACGTATTTGACTTAACCATTTTTTTTCTCTGACCAACGGTAACAGAATTATACCAGCAAATAGGTCTTAAATATATGACAACGTCACTTACATACTATGTTAGGATTGTTATGTATGTATATACATATAACAATTATAAATAGGTACACCTAAACATTGGAACTTACATGGTTCTCTTAGAGCTCTCTTCACAACACAAAATAATAATTACGAGCGTTTACCGTACAAATGTCTCGAGCCAGAATTTTGCCTAGATTCGCCGTAAATTAACATGTCATGCAGCTGGTCCTGATTACTATAAATTGTTCCATTTCTGTTTATATACGCTTACAAGCATCAAAGAAAAACTACAGAAAAATGAAACGCACTGGCTACAATACTGCTATGACTAATATTACTTTTAGGTTATCAGCAGCAACCTGACACATTGCAACGTTTTATGTCGAACGTTTCTCGGAAACTTCAACTGTTCACTTTAGTAATACTGATTAAAAAAATAAATTACGAACAAATTACGTTACAGGCGCTTTTACTTAACCTTAATTGCACCTTAGTTTGTAATTTCGTAACACAGTTTTGCATTTTTTACTGCATTAGAAAGGTATTTTAAGCTAATATATATCAAATCTCCTACAATCTCATATCAATGAAGTCATATGTATGCTCTCTGATACCAAACATCTAGGTATGCTAATGAACAATTCCACAGGTATATTAGCTTAAAATACCTTTCTAATACAGTAAAAAATGTTACAAAAGCTAATAATAAAGAATATATAGTTTTGCAAATTATTGTAGTTGAATTTTTATTTTTGAAATGCAGTTGTAGACAAATTATTCGTTTTAGACATTTTTTTGTTGCTTTTAGTCTGATATATAAACCCTTAAAATTACGGCACTCATATTTCGGACATCCTATATAAAGAAATTGGTATGGTAGTCGACTGGGTAAATAATATAGAAAATTACAGAAATAAACTGTGTCTGATTTTCAAGCTCAGAATGTTTTAAACTAAAAGTTTCATTAATAAAATTGAATATAATATAGAATTTCATGAATTGTATGAGCACTTCTTGATTTTTTATACTGTTAAATTCTTTTTTAGTACTCTCATTGAATAATTATTTACAAACCTTGTCAGCGTATTAGTTGAATACAAATGTTTGCGGAGGAATGGTATGATAAACAAAGGGTCTTAATGTTATGGTCGTACTAATTTATATTATTCTAACAATTTCCAGGAATATTATGAAAATTATTGGTACGCATATGTAACATAATCTTCATTTTAATAGTACCTCATTTTCCAACTTTTCCATTATCTTTCATTATTTTCAAATTTTATTTATTTCTTTTTTTTTTTTGAACACGTAACAAAACTTTAACCAGTTTAAATTGTCATCACAGTATATTCGTTTAGGCCCCTTTGATGTTTCTTTGTACTTTCGTTCCCCACAAACCTTTTCACAAAATTCTGCTTAAGAACTGGAGGGACATCTCCAAACCATCTCAGCCGTCCTTTTCATTATTTTCTTATATTTATAGGTTTAATATTCCCTTGTCTCATTTTTCTCTATCCCGCCCACCTCCATGTTTTTCTCAAGGGCCCCATTTCATTAAAAATGGTATTTTCATCATATTTTATAGCTTCATCCCTTTATTTAAACCCTTATTCAAATTGCTATTACGCTGTAAATTATTTTTAATCACTATTTGTTCCATAAATACAAATTTAGAAGAAAAATATTATACTTGCATATGCATATAATATAAAATAAAAAAGGGTTTATTGAAGTCATAGTATTCATTTTTCTTTATCTATACTTACATATACTTATAACACAAAAGGTTTCATTGAAGTTATATTATTTTCTCTTTGTAAGAAATCGGTAGCAATATTGTTTAAATATTTTTTTATTTAATATTTAGGAGTCCCTCTAAAATACATTTTTCGGGAAATTAAATTTCACTGTCTGGTACGACTATTGGTTTTTATTAATACAAAGCAAACCTACCTCTCCCTGAAATCATAGCCGCCCAAATTGGTCGCTTTGCTACAGTGTATTAATTTTGGATTATCTTCAAAAGATCCCCATTTTCAAATACTGAAAAACAAACAGAATTTAATAGTTATAAATTGCTAAAAGTGACATTTTGTTTGTGAGAAGGAAAGTTTGGAAAACGACGTCGAAGGCAAGACAATAATAATAATATATCTATCCCTCACTCTAACCACGAGGATTAGCCCAGTAGTCGAAGACTTGTGCGGGAGAGGGGGCGGCATATTATTATTAAGCAGGCCGCATTTGCGCCCAGGAACGACTTACGTTGTTGGTAGGCCCTAACCACCATTCAGTGCAGGAATGAGGGAAACTTGTAAAACCTCAGTAATTAAGGGGGTAGTCAAAAGTCGACCGGTAACAATCTCTCACATTGACCCAAGCTAGCATTCTTCCACCCTACCATATCCGCAGACAGGGTGCCAATCCTCTCCACGATATAGCTGATATACGGTCTATCGGCTGCGGGGCTCGAACCCACACCGGTCTAGCCACATTTATTCAAGTATTGACGCCTTAAACCGCGCGATCCCTGACCGACGTGGTCAGAAAAACCTTAACAGTTCGAATCTTAAGACTTCAAGATTTAAAAAGAAGTCTTGAAGATAAGAAATACTGCTACAACAAGAAGTTTTGCAAATATAAAAAGGGGTAATATTTAAGTGAACTAGCACCAAAGTAACATTAATTGAGACTGGAACCTTCAATAAGTAACTATTACTAACCGCCACCAAATATACCACTTTATTATGTGAATAACTTCATACATCAAAGTTACAGTCACTGCTACTTCTGGTTACTTTACAATTATGTGGCTTCTAAGTAGCTCTCCTGGTATTGGGGACGCCTCAGTTACCATTGGGACGACCTTTAAGGTTTCTACTAGAAAGTGGTAAATGATCGTAGGAGCGACTAACTCATTTTACTAAAATATGATTTTAAAATTGCAATCACTTTCAAGTAGCTTTGATAGTTGTCGCGACGTTGAGTCAACCTTAGTTGTTCGTGATATTTTAGTCCAAATAACGTTATCGCAAGTTGCAGAACTATTTAGAATCATCACACACAGCACAGCATCCACAAAGTGAGTATTACGTCTTAAATTCACCATGAAGTAAATTTTACCATGTAGTTTCCCAAGCTTGAAAACCTTCATGCTGTTCATAATTGTGTAATATATGTATTTATTAAGAAATAAAGAAATGTAATGAAAATAATGCAGAGATAAGTATTCAATTACTACTATAAGATAAAATTCAAGGAGTGTGTTCAATGTAAATGTCAGACGTACGTCGTTCAGAATGAACAACAGAAAAAAATATTACTAAGAAGTGGCAGTAGGAACTTCACTGCTACTTTAAAATAACGATACAACCTCGTTCGATACATTGTAATAAATATTAGTTGAAAGTTACATATTGGCAGTTTCCGTTACGGATGCTAAAGTATCAATTACTTTGCGTTTCTTAGAGTAAACGACTTCAAAGTAAGATTTGTGTCATTTTGGTAGGCAATACCACAACCATTATTGCAAAATATTTACCTTAACTCCACAAATACAACTTTTACCGTCATTTCTGCATCAAATTTAATAAATCGATGCATAAAAAAATGTGTGTAGTCGAAATTTTTACTTCGACAACACTTTAAGTATAACAAATGTTAAAATACCGTTAAAACATAAATCACACAAGATTTCGCAGAGCAGTGTATCGGACGAAAGACAGGCAGTTTGTTGAAGGTAAGTAAATTCAGTTTGTTGATAAGCGATGGTGCCCGACAATTCTATGACACATTCACAACTTAACTGGTCGAATATTTCTAACAGTTTGAAACCAATCCCTGACTTTTGTGGGAACATAACTTACGTCGAATTAGCATCGCCTGGTATAGAAATTGCCGGCCACAGTCATGACCGGCAGTGACGGTCGTTGCAGGTGACGGTACATGCAGGTGCTGGTCTTGTATGCGATGCTCTATTAATAACATGGGCAGGCTTTGCAGATCCGTGGGGATATAATATGCGCGGTCTTTAAGGCTAAAATTAATAAAAGTAAACTGCTTATCATATATTGATTATAGGTAATTCTGCAAAACTTAATCCAAATTAAAATATCATTGACGTCCTGGATCAAAAGTAAAAAAAAAAACAGGTAACGAGGATCCATGATCCATAAGAAGTTATGTTATTCTTTTATATTCTTTTATCCCAAATATTCTCTAATTTGTAGAGGGCGCTGTATAATCTGTATTTCCACACTTAATTAAAAATTCCAGAAGCGCACTGTTACTATCTAAGCTTCGGCTAAACCTGAAAGGACCTTTCCCATATGTTTTTTACATCAGAATGTTACAGAATATTTCGTGCGAAAACCGTAATTAGTAAAACATACAGTATAATTAAGTAATCAGCGCACCTATTCACGTGAAAATTTTATACTTTGCCGGAGGCAAGTGTGGAGAGGCGCCGTGCGAGCGAAAACAGCTAACGAAACGCTATTTTCAGTTAATTAACCCCATTTGCTTATCGCGTGCTCATGAGCGCCCTTATGGGCGACGGAAAGGGGGAAACTAGTAATTGAATGAAGTAAAGTAAATTGGAAAAATCGTAGAGGCTCCATCAGAGTCCTAATGGAGTTTCTTATTGCTTCATTCTAAATAATGATGTCTTTGCAGGTTTAGTTATTATTTCAATTTACCACCTGTGCCAATTTGGGTCAGGCTAACTTTGAGGAGTAGCAGTTAATTTCATATCCAACAGGAATAGATCAATGGTAGTGTTAATAACATACAGGGTTAGTTAAAAGTAGCTCAAGCTATTTATGTGTGGTATAATTCTAGTTTTGCTTTAGTTTAATAGGGTATTTTCCACATTTTTTATTTAGTTTCAAAAATAGCCTTGAGTGATCCTTTTGGCGCAAGGCTTTATTCAATTCATCTTTATTTTTTCAAAAGTGTGACAAAATACGCAATTTAGTTATTTATTTATTATTCCAACGGGATATAATCCAAATTACAGGAGTAAAACAAAGTGAAAGAAAATGGAAGAAAGAAAATAAAATATAACATTAATCATGGACTTCCATGTCAGGTCAGTGGTCGCGCGGTTTAAGGCGTCAGTACTTGAATCGAGGTGACTGGATCGCTGTGGGTTCGGACATTTGACTACCCCCCTAATTAATGAGGTTTTCCAGGTTTCCCTCATTCCTGCACTGAATGGTGGTTAGGGCCTACCAACGTAAGTCGTTCCTTGGCGCAAATGCGGCCTGCTTAATAATAATATGCCGCCCCCTCTCCCGCACAAGTCTTCGACTTCTGGGCAAATCTTCGTGATTAGAATGAGTGGTAGAGATATTATTATTATTATTATCAATAAAATAAATTGTAGCTAATAATTAAAATACGCACATAGTCAAGCAAACAAGTTTTCCTAAGTGCAAACTATAACTACATACAACGTTTAAACCTCAGTTTAAACTATCATTATAAATATCACATTTGGATGTAAATCTATTAAATAAACTTCACGTTTAAAACAATGGTGAATTTGCTAATGCATTAGTCCTAGAAATGTCATAGTAAAAAATGTGTCTGTTGTCTGGAATTACCACGTTAAATCCTAAAACGAATCTGACTTACAAGTTCTGAGCAATCAACTTTGCTGTTCAATATATTGTAAAGATAACGAACCAGTGCAACATCAGTGATTCCAAGCCGTAACGGCTGACACTCTCAAATCCTATAGGTGGATATAACCCATTTTGTGAAACAGCTAGAAACTTTAAAAATGTCCTCTGAACTGACTACAATCTTTGCCGATGTGCGTATAGGATACCATATAATAGAAGCATACTCCAACTTAGATCTAAAAGTGAGCAAAATAAAATTTTAAATGTATGTACGTCTTTAAATTCCCTGCAATTGCGTATATAATTCCATAAGTTTGGAGTGCACTTCCTACGACATTATTATGCTCGACGAAAGATTTTTATCAAAAGTAATACCCAAATCTTCGACACGGCTAATTGTGTAATTAATTTTAAGCGAAAATGGCATTGCTCTACACTTGGAGATAGATATTCAGAGACAAACGATTATATTCACGTCAATTCGAAATACAGTCTAAACAAAGCTGTAGATGAAAACAATCAGATAGAGAGCTACAGAGTGTAACCTGAAATCATCAGTGAACATCAGTCGATTAAATGAGACAACATCAGGAAGATCATTAATGAAAAGTAAAAAATAAGACTAGCCCTAGATTATAGCCTTGTGGCACACCAAGAGGAGGAGAGAACGAACGAGGAGTGAAATTTAAATATCTGCCCATGAATTGTCTGTGTCATAGAAACGATTCGACAAATTATCAAGAGTAATAAAATATTCAAAACAAGATTCTACATTATGACTTTATAACAAATCGTTTATAGGCGTAGGTCAGAAAAAAGTGGGGAGGCAAAATAACTGTGTTTACATTTTGTCTGAAGCTATTTATTTGTGGCATAATTTTAGTTTTTCGTTAGATTTATTGGGTTTTTTTCCACACTTCTGAAAAAAAAAGATGAATTAAATAAGCCATTGCGCCAATCGGATCAGTCAAGGGTTATATTTGAAACTAAGTTTGCCTAACCAAAAAATCTCACACAAGCAGATAAGTAAAAAAATAACAAAAATCACGTCACTATCGCGCACTTTCGTATTTTTGACGTTTCAAACGTCTCTCTGTTTTCGTCTTCAACATAGTGAGATTTTTTGGTTAGGCAAACTTAGTTTCAAAAATAACCCTTGACTGATCCGTTTGGCGCAAGGACTTATTTAATTAATCTTTATGTGTTTATAAAAAATATTATATAAATAATAATTTATATAATAATGTATTGCATTGCGGCCGTTCGTGGTGAGTCACGCTATACAATGTTCATAACTAGAGACCGTATATCGTTCGCACATGACGTCATTATCAGGAGCGCACTTAGGACGCTAACGGTAACGTTTGTGGAAGTCAAGTAAATACGTACATTTATTGTCAAATACAGTTAATATCAACGTCTTACCTTGTACTGATAATATGTATGTTGTCCAATATAGTCCATATTAAGTTGTGTAGTTTACAAAACACTATACTATTCACTTTTAGCGCTGAAATAAAACTGAATAACCAGCAACTGTTGCAAATGTTCAGTTGTTAAGTTCTGACGTTTATCGCTTAAAATCCATTTCAGTTTCGAAAACGTACGTTCTACGTCCACAGAGGTCACTGGGGTATATTTAAAATATGTATAATTTTCACTGATGGCACATTTAGGGTGGGTTCAGCAACATCTACTCCTTTACCTTCAAAACTCTACTATACGGCATATAGTTAAAAATCCCGGATTGTTCTGCAAAACGGTATTAAATTTCTTCTTCACACGTTCAGCACTAGATCCTGGCACCTGAGAAATAAAGTGTCGCCAGTCTAAAACATTATTTACGGCATTATTTATTAAATAGCCTGATGCTGTCACAAGTTATTCAACATTACATTATTGTACTTTCCATTAACACAGTTTTGCAAAAATTTTCTAAACTCTGCATTATTTAGTTCATTTAAAGGAATATTACACCCCACCACCATCACTTTTACCAAGTCATTGTTAAATTGTTTTTGACGTTCACGGTTTGTCATACTATTACTCACACAAACTTTGTGTTGTTCCAAGTGCATATGTCCGACAATACGTGTTTTATAATTCCACGATATAACTTTTACAAATTTTGCACTTTAATTCTGTCCCGTCAAATTCTAAATCTGGATAATCTTAAATCCATTTCTCCACCGTAGAACGAGTGGGAGGCCGACGGAACATATTCAAGCACCGAAACAGACAAACCAACAAGAAACTCGACAAGAAACTAACATTTGCTAATAACGCGCTATCGTCCCTACAAAGATCCGACACGCACAACGTTTCACTGCGAGATTGATACTGGCAATTGGAAAGCGGAAGAGACTGCGACCTTGACACATGCCGGTAAATAAATAGGGTGAGGTTCGTCAACACTGGCCATTATTTTGAAGATGTTTGTTTTTAATTAGGAATATTTAAATATTACGATTTTCAACCAACGGACCTGAGTACGGACCTGAGATGTGCGAACGATATACTATCTTAATTCATAACATTTGTCACGATATTGAAATATTATATGAGTATTTTTGAAAATTATTTCTATACTTTGACAACTTAATAAGTGTACTTTTTGTATCCACATTTTTTGAGATATGAAGATGTAAGAGGTAAACATTAGGTAATTACCTACTTATTATGACATTTTTTACATTTTTCCGAAACATTATTTCTCATAATAAACTCATCTAAATTCTATTCACTACTGGGTTTCATTAAGTTCAATGTTTTTTTTTGCTTTTTAGTTTTTTTTTCTGCGAACGAGATAACGTGTCTAACTCTGTTAGCAGTATCTTATGCTCTAGATAATGTTATGAATAACAATTACTTGATTTCCTAGATGTTCGTGTTGGCGATATTGCAATTTTTTTAATAAGGTTAACTGGGACGTTTTGTAGTGCAATTTAAACTGGATTTAATTAAATTTGAACTAGAACAGATTTCGAATTGCAATAACATCGTGAATATTTAGTATTTGCAATAATTACTAGCACTTGAATCTAGCTGATTATGAAGCGAAAACCATTAACAAATTTAACGAAATAAAAAATGTGAACATTCATGAATATTCTTTAAAAAAAAAGTAGTAAATTGTTCGATACAAACGAAACAAAGATTTTGAGTTGTTGGAAAAAAACTATACGAGTCAACTTGACATGAATATTAAGATAATCTATACAACTCATATTGAAAAAAAAATCCAGTACAACTGCTGCAAACTTATTCAAAAGATAATTAAAAGCTTTATAATCTTTAGCAGCAATTGTAAACAAATTGTTGTTCACCCTTACATCCGCCATCTTGAATCTAGTGGTTCATGAATTTCGCGAATTGCAATTGTTAGTTTATCTACTTTCCGCTTTTGTTTTCTTCATATACAGGGTTAACTATGACTAAGTACAAACATTTTAACCACGTACTCAGGAAACCCTAAAAGACAATAAAAAAATTATTGCAAAAGTTTATCTCGATATTTAAAAAATGGGGCAAAACCCTTTTTTCTTGCGGAAATTCGGCGCCTATGACAAGCTTCGACTGATCGAGATCCATAGATAAAGCTTATATCTGTCAACTACCATGCGGTAATTTTTTTCAGCATTTCTAAATGCAGAAACCACAAAAAATAACATTATTATTACTAATAATACCTGATGGATAAGTAACAGTTAATACAGATGGCTGCAGTATTTTGCATTCGTTTTTCGTTATTTCGTTACAAACTACGGCAAAACTAGATTTTCACTCATTACAACCACTCACTACCGATAAAACACACTTCCCATAGGTACAGTTAGATAAAATGCCTATTTATTATAAGAAAATCGAACGAAAAGAATAGGTAGGTACTAATAGATAATAGAAAACTTTTAATGCACCCGCGACAGTCTTGTCTCATAACTTAAAAAAACAAACCGGCCAACTATATTGTGCGAAATTATCTACACCCGACACCAATTCCTTTATTTAATAACTATAAAACGTTTAAAATTAAAAAAGGGACTAAAAACTTAAGAAGTACATAAAACTACAACATAACCGCAGGAATTAAATTATGACATGACATGCGAATTTTACCGTTGTGTTGCTGGTTGTCTACTCTGACTCTGTAAGCGTAAGGCGTTAAATATGGATTTAACATAATATCAAAAAAATGTTTTTGCTCTATAAAGCTTTATAAGTTTGGAATTTTTTTGAGGTTATCTCCAATTTAACTTTGTGAATTTCATAACCTGGATTCCAAACTACAGAAGCATATTCTAGCTTTGACCTAACAAAAGCATTAAAAAGTAATACTAAAGTATTATTATCTGCGAACTCTTTCGAATTTCTAATAATAAACCCTAAATTTCTGTAAGCACCAGCTGTAAAATCATTCACATGAGAAACGAAACTCAACTTACAATCAAAAGTTACGCCGAGATCTTTAACCTGATTATATTTATTCAGAATTACATCATATAAATTGTAATTGAATTGGATAATGTTAATTAACATGTTATCAAATTCTAAACTATACCTTCATCATCTAAATATTCTGTACTTCATATTCGCAAACAAAATTTGATAACTCGGGTGCCTTCCCGTCCGGCTGCGGTCACAAGGGGTATAACCTTATTATAACATCCCCCGTTGCCAAGAAGACGGCAGGTCTGCGTACTGAAACGGAAAATTGGGTCTGTCTACACGGCCAAAAATATCCAGAGGGTATAGATGGTCCTTTCGAGGGTCGCTTAAGATGACACTTTATATAGCTTAATATACTGGGGAAGCTCCAGATGGGACCGTATAAGTTTAAATTACAAGGAAGGCGGCGGGTCGAAGAGAGGCTCTTCGAATTTCACCAGCCGTTAGTTTTTATACTCGTCGTTTATTTTTAAAAAGTTGAGAAAATACAACGGTTTATTTAAAGAAATAAGTTCTGAGATAATATATGAAAACCTACAAAAGTAGGTAAAAATGATAAAAATGGTGGAAATTGGTTTTGTTATGTTCATTTTACATAATATTTACTGTGTCTTTTTGCGTAATTAAATTAGGAAATTTCAGGAATAATGTGATAATAAAATGTACATGCTTTTGCAATAATAATGACATTCCCTCAAAACAGTTTTTGAACTTCTGGAAGTTCTGGATGGAAACTAAGAACTAATGTTAAAAGTTGAAAGTAAATTTCATTACGAATATATCAGTAGTTCAAAGAAATAGCAAATTTCAGAGTTGCAAACGATTGTACGACTTTGGAACTATTTTACTCAATTTATTATAAAATTTAACAGAATTTTTCATGTGATTTCTGTTGTACATGCACAGAGACACATCAATCTAACTTCTAACCTAATGTGTTTTAGTTGTGTTAAGGTCTGGTTATAATAAGGACTTTTTGTATGATATTTGGAAAAGTAAGTATAAGATTATATTTTGTACTTTTGCCAATGTAAATGTTATAGAATTCATAAATATAATAGAAACTGGAACGGTACGTTATTTAGTTTGCATCAAAACTGCGCCATTTTACCAGAGTCTCTAAACCATACAACAACATTTCAAACAATATATTTATCTTTGTGACAGTAAACATAGCAATAGTTTACAACAAATATTAACATTAGTTTGTTGTAGTTACATTAATTGTAAATTTACTGCAACTAAACATATTTATTTTCACACAGATATACGTATATCCACAAATATTTGCAAACGCCAAGGAATGTATATTAATGTTTCTAGAATAAAACGTAATTTTCAGGGAAAACATTTCAATACATTTTGTATTGAATTTATGTGCTGAAATACATTGCAATACATTTTTAAATGATGGATGAACAATAAACTTTTAGAAAAACAAATGAATAATTTACATTCAGAGGAGGGATGGACAAATTCTTCTAAAAAAATGTTCCTACACAGATGTTATTTCTGCTCCTGACAAGGCCTTCTTAACTAATTAAAAATAAAAATATAGTTGTTTATGTATTTCTTAACTGGCATAATATATTTATTATTGAATTCTAATAATAAAATCTACTGTATTTCAAATAGTTTGTTAGTAAATGACATCCTGCATATTTATTGACTCACTTAAATGTGTATTTTTGTACGTTTTAAATAGCAGAATTTTTTAACCTGAACAACTTTCTTCCATGACATTAAAAATAAATAGTTTTCTTTCTTTTCAATTTCATCAGTGGACACTTTATATATCTAGAAAAATTGTATTAGCTAATATATTTTTAAATTGGCTTCTGTTGCATTTTTTTAATTTTTTACAAACTGATATTCAGTCATATGTGAAATAATATTAGTTATTGAAAAAGTTTACTCTATGCATATTTTTCAATGATTTAAAATTAAATTTTAAAATCTTCAAACATTATTTTCCTGAAATTTTTATGTAACACCATAATTTTTCTCATGTTGTGTATGTAGGATGACACGCTCTTTCAAATGGCATGGTCAAAATTGGGGGTTGCCAATTTCAAAAGTAATGAATTTATACATTACTTTTCGAAAGCACTGTATAATATCTGGTTTCCTATATTGTACGTCTTGATCATATCGGTTTGATGACCCATTGTTTTGATAATTTCAATTGTCAAATCAATGTCAATTATCGATACTGTGCGATATTAGGCAATTATACCTAGTATTATCTGAGACAAGAAATAGTTTTTTAAAATTTTAACAGATATTTAAAAAAACTCGTGGTTAGTATAATTCATATACAACAATTTAAAAACAATCCTTTTTCAACTCGTGTTTCCTGAACTAAATCAGCTCCATCATTGCTGTAGCTGGACAATTCGTCTAATAAATTATATAAATTACTGGAATTGCAGTCAGACATATACAATATTAATAAATCAGACTCTCAAAAGTACATACATATATACACACACTAATAATTTGTAAAATTTTTGTGTTACAACTGCCATGCCGCCTTATTGTTTTTAAAAGTTTTGAACTCTTGTATGAACAAGTTTGTTATGAAAAATATATTAGGTAGTACTACTATATAATAGAAAAGCAAAGTTTGTTCCATAAAGCTTTATAAGCTGCATCTTTTTAGATTTTATTTATATTATGTTATTTAAATATACAGATTTGGAAAGTGAGGATCTTGATGGTGAATTGTATTTTGCCGCTTGCGTGTATTTGTGTCATGCTACACGCATACTTCGACCACAGCGTGTTTGCATCAAGCAGTGTTGCCAGGTGGGAAAAATTCAGTGCATGAAAATAATTTCAAAGAAGCATGAGGTTTGGAGAAAAAAGCATGAGATGGCTTAATTTATCAAAAAACACCTCTTGACACAGCTTAATTTTTAATTACTTTTGTAATGCCATTTTTATTTCATTAAAAAGCATTATGTTCTGCTATTTTATCATAATATTACATTGTAAGTAGGTAGTTACAGGTACTTACTTAACTTAACTTAAAAGTTATTAACCACGTAACCTTTCTAATTTATTGTATTGTTAGGCCGGGCGATCGTTGAGGCGCAGTTGACGTGACGCAGGGTGACTCACGGGTCGTAAAATCTGTTGTTTCCAGAAAATGTAGGTACCCTTACGGAATAGAGTTAAGAATCACTGCAATACAGCGTGAATACAGCACACACACCGCATATCCGTAGACTGTCATACCCGTTTATGTATTCATTGCTAATTATTAAGAGAGCAGTCTACAATAAAGGACATTTCAAATACCCAAATATTGTAGATACCTACCTCTATCTATTCAATTTTGCCCTCGATTTTGCCTTTATTTCTCGTTAGGTCTTTGTTTTGGTAGATTTCAAAGAGTAATTTTAATAATTTTATTATTTCTTTTTGTGTCTATTAAAAAGCATGATAATATGAGAGCATGAGATTTCCTCGGAATGCATGAGATCTGACAATACTGGCATCAGTTGACCGGACAGTTAGATTTGCAATGGCGAATTGGCGTTGGCGATACGGAACCGATTACCGTAGTAGTGGGGAATGCTAGACCAATGCACGTCGCCGCCCCTCTTAAAGTTCGTACCTTCCCTGGAATGAAGCGGCAATTTCTACTTTCTCTGTAAAGATCCGCAATTTCCGAATCTGTATATATTTAAATAGGGGTTATTGTGTTATAGTCATAAAGTTACGTTGTCGTACGTTACAGTTTTAACGAATTTCTGGGAAACTTCAAATGTTTACTTCACTAATACTAATTCAAAAATCAAATTAGGAACAAATTACGTTACATGCGCTTTTACTTAACCTTAATTGTACCTTAGTTTCTAAAGTTTGTGAGACCTAACGTGTGAACCGATATAAAACTTTAATACGAAAATGAACTAAATAAAAGGAAACGTCCTATTGAAACCAAATATCGGGTGTCACTGTCGGATATTTTGTGTCGTTAACAGTTAGAGCACTTTCATAATACGTTTCAACAATTTGTACGCGCTGTAAATTTACATAGTTCTACATTAGACTTTGGATACAATTAACTTCAAACACGTGTCAAATATACCAACATCACTGCTATCACTAGGCACAGACGACATCCTTATTGGAAAACCTTTTAGTTAATTTAATCTCGAAGTCTTCCACAGAAAAACCTATTCAAACGTTTTTGAAACATATAACGTTAATTCTCACCGAGGCAAGAATTCCCAAATTCAATATCGGTGATCCCGGGGCTTTACAGTTATTAGTTTTTCGAACAATTACTCAGCCTCCCCGTCCCCTTCACTAATTAAAACAGCGACGCGGCCTCAATGCTAGTGTCCTCGAAGTGCTGCTCTCGTCGTTAAATTTAAGACCGCTCTAAAAGCGGAATAAAAGGGACAATTCTTTCTATAATTCCCTTTATGCCGGAGATATTTTAACGGAGCGAAGCAATTTTTCTCGCTGTTGTTTAGAAAATTCCTCGTCTTTGCCCAATATCGCTTCTAAACGTTCAGAGAAACGTAATTTTTCCTCGGAGATTGTTAAGGCTTTGAATTTTCTGTAGCACTGTCTCAAGTTTTTCTGGAACGGATTTATTTTTAGAATTTTAGTAGACAAATATAACAGGGTGTCCGGGAAATTATGGGAAATCTCTGGGTGCAGATAGAACATGAAAAAATTAGTTCCTATGAAAATTTTTCCTGCAGGCCCTCTCTACGGAGATATGTGACGCAGCTGGAAATCGGTTTCTCTTGAATAACTCAATATAATTTAATAAAATTTTAATGTGATGAACACTAGTAAGGACCTCTTAAAATAGTGTCCTTGCAATATATTTAGCTTTTTAGTTTACCAAGGGTGGGCAAAAATTTCACAACTTAATGCCTAAATTTTTAAAACCCTTTATGATTATTGAAAAACTTCATAAGAAGGTTTAAATATGTTTCAAAGACACTATTTTAAGAGGTTCTTACTAGTGTCCAGCACATTAAATTTTATTAAATTATATTAACCACTTTAATAGTTGCAAACACGGAATTCCAGGAAACAACTACCCTGCGGGCTAATGCCCCGACCAGCATTGAATTACACCTGGAAAACCTATAGCAACAGCTAGAGTCATTCGTCAGACGCCCACCAGACATATACCGGTTTCGAGCTTATTAGCTCTCATCAGTATGCCATAGGTGAGGTATCCGACGAATAATCCTAGCTGCTTTCGTCTGTCTAACCCCACAGAAGGGACCATGAGTACGCGGTGTAGAACTAACTACATCTATCGGCCGTTCGCTACTCCATGCCGGACTGAAAATGTCACAGGCACGAAGCGTTCTACATGCAGTAGACACCATTGAAAGCTGTCGATAAAGGTCGACAGTTTTCAATGGTGTAGAACGCTTCGTGCCTGTGACATTTTCAGTCCGGCATGGAGTAGCGAACGGCCGATAGATGTAGTTAGTTCTACACCGCGTACTTTAAAAGTTATTCAAGTAAATGCGATTTCCAGTGGCGTCCTTCAGGGAGGGCCTGTAGGAAAAATTTTTATAGGAACTTGTGATCTTATTTTTCATGTTATATCTGCATCCGAGAGATTTCCCACATTTTCCCGGACACCCTGTACATTAATTAATATTGGCATCTGTTATTTAATTTAAAAAATATTTCATCGCAAACACCAGTTCTACAGGATGTTGCCATTTTTTTGTTCTTAACTTTGGCAAAAGATAGGGCATAGCAAATAATAGGGGTCTTTCATATACCAATTTTCTTTATGACACTCCGTTTTCCTGATACTGTTCAACTTAAAAAAAAATATTTTATTTCCTTTATTGGAACTTTCTATGGAGTAATCATAATAAAATGTTAATATTTTGACGTAGATAACTTTTTTGAACTCAAGCCAATGGCATAGATATGGAGTTTTGTTCACCCTTGAACCCCCTAAATGTCTACGCCAATGGTGAAAAGTAGTTTTTCAGTGCAAATAATCAAATGTTATTCTACTTTCTGAAAAAAGTGCTCTTGACTAAGAAGCTTTGTTTTCATATATTTTCACTTTTTCTTTCAGATATTTTGACATTTTCTAATTTGTAACCTTTTTTGAACCACGCTGTATAATAAACAATGTGTATCAGTAAACTCGAATATTAAACGAGCGTAAGTTAGTGAATGATGCTGTAAAAATGTGCAGTTTATTTATCAAAGTGTCACTTTTTGTTGTACTTCATACAAAAACAGCATTTTACTGGTAAAAAAATCAGTTCCCAGTATACTGGATTTTATGGATTTGAAATCATGGCAGATATTGCTTCATGCACAAGCAGAGCTGAATCCCAGAATGCAATTTTTCAATACCAATTTATTGTCTCTTACACGAGTTGTTTCACCTTTCAGGGGTATATACAGGGTTAACTATGACTAAGTATTCTGATCGCCGCACATTTAACGTTTACAGAGTCAGAGTAGGCAACCAGCAAGCAACGGTAAAATTCGCTTTCATGTAATAATTCAATTCCTGTGTTTATGTTGTAGTTTTGTGTGCTTCTTCAGTTTTTCGTGCTTTTTTAATTTTAAACGTTTTGTAGTTATGAAATAAAGGAATTTGTCTCGGGTGCATTAAAAGTTTTGTATTTATCTATTAGTACCTACCTATTCCTTTCGATTTGCTTATAATAAATGGGCATTTTATGTAACTGTACCTACGGGAAGTGTGTTTTATCGGTAGTGAATGGTTGTAATGAGTGAAAATGTAGTATTTCCAGTTTATAACGAGATAATGATAAACGAATGCAAAATACTGCAGCTAACTGGATGAACTGTTACCTATCTATCAGGTATTATTACTAATAAGAATGTTAATTTTTGTCGTTTTTGCATTTAGAAACACCGCAAAAACGCGACCGCATGGTAGTTGACAGATGTAAGCTTTATCTATGGATCTAAGCCATCTCGCTCGATGTTTATCATAGGCGCCGACTTTCCATTTTTTAAATATCGAGCTAAAATTCTGGAATAATTTTGTTATTGTCTTTTAGGCCTACATGAGCCCGTCGTTAAAATTTTTATACTTAGTCATAGTTAATCCTGTATACTTCGGACTGTGAGCAATAAATTAGTTAACAAAAAAAAATTAATATTAATTATGTGTGATTTTTACTATAAGCAATATGCACTTAATAGGGCTTCCTGAAATTTTAACTATATTTAAAAGTAAATAAACACTAAAAACACTAATAGTCTCAATGATGACATTTTAAACACTTATTACAACACAATGAAAGAATGTTTTCTCAAAATTGTGGATTTTTAAAGTATTTCCCTTCTGGGATATTTCGGACTTCAAATACCTGATTTTTGAAAAATCGCAATATTAGAAGATCTATCTATCAAAGAAATATGATAACTCTTAAGGCCTAAAACTTTTTAGGGAAGTAGTATACTATAAATACTACATGCAGAGAGTCAAGTCTTAGTTTTATCTTAATATTTTTAATTTTAAAAGCAACGGTTTTTGATTTGAAAACGTTATCATTTACCAATTTTTGTGTTTGTTTGTTTGTTTAGAGTTTAGAAGTATGCCTAAATATATACTAGATAGGAAATACTGTACATTGTATACTCTTTAAACGGTATTTGTTGGAACTGATTATATTTAAAAATAAAGAAGCTACAACGTTTAACACAAACCTCTGTAAAATGCAAAATTGATACGCTCAAACAAAGCTGAAAAAAAATTAATGCATACCCATTTTCAATTCTCTAAGTATAGTACACACTTAGGTAAAAGAATAAATATATTTTGACAGCAACCTTTTAAAATTAAATTGGTTAATTTGATATGGATTTACCCATTTCTAAATTGCTTAATTTTTTTAGTATGCTATACAACTCTGAATTCGTAGAAAATTGCGTATAAAAACGCCCCTCTTTTAACAAAAATCCGATTTTTTCAATCTAAGGCTTAAAAATGCGACTTATATGAACCAATTTCTGGTAAATTGGTAATTGTTAAAACTGCAGTAAAATTACAGAGGCATCTCCTGTTTTAATTAGCTGGACTGACGAAACTGTATTTAATCTGCGTAAACGTAGACAATAAACTATACAGAAAAGACGTTTTATATTATCTAGTCTTTACTGCAGATCCTTTATGATGCTCTCTGTTTGTACGTTTAAGTACCTAGGTCTTAAAGTTTTACTTTGAAAGATTAGCGAACAGAATAAAACGCTTTGTTCGTATTGCGGAAAAAACTGCTTGACAGCAAATAATGAAAATGTTTCACAGAAATGTACTATGCTCTTATGCGGTCCAATTCTTTACATCTAAACATTCGTTTATTTTACTGTTTAAGGAAATAAATTCAGTCTTAGCAGGGTACAGACAGAGTGGAAGCAGGTTTTCCGCTTATCGGTACCTCGCGCTTATCGGCGCTGTTTTCTCGTGCAGAAACCTCACACAGTAGGTATTAAAAGATGGAGGAGACATAAATTTATTTGGTACGTCTTAGGTATTTCCTTGCAAAATATCAGCATCTGACGATCAACTGATCTGAAGTTAAAGAGAAAACAATTTGACAAACTATTAATCGCAAAGAAGAAATTATGGAGAATGTATCATTTAAAATATATACCTAGTATATTTAAAATTTAAGAAACGTCAAGGAAAGTTCTTTTCAATATAAAGGGTGTTTTTTTAGAGGTATAGAACTTTAAAATTAAATAAAACATATCAACATCATGGTAAAGGCCATAGTATTGGCGTTATTGGATAGATAATTGAATGCTATTGGTGCTTCAATATGACTTCGGGCATATGGGCACCGAGGCTGGCTCGAATGAAGCCCAATCTGGAAGTCCAATTCTCGACCACTTTTTCAATCAGCAGGGGCCGTATATCGGTAATAGCGCGGCAAATGTTGGGTTCCAAATAGTCCAACGTCGCTGGTTTATCAGTGTAGACTAGCGACTTCAGATATCCTCTCAAAAAATAATCCAGAGGCGTGATATCACAGGACCGTGGAGGCCAATTCACAGGTCCATTACGCGAAATTATGCGGTCATCGAATGTTTCCCGCAATAAATTAATGGTGTCGCGCGCAGTGTGACATGTTGCGCCGTCTTGTTGGAACCAAAGAGTTTCCACATTAATGCCATTCAACTGGGGAACAAAAAAATCCCTAATTATGGATCTATAGCGTTCTCCATTCACTGTAACATAGTGGCCTGCATCATCTTTGAAGAAATATGGGCCAATGATTCCACCAGCTCATAAATCACACTACACAGTGAGTTTTTCTGGATGTAACGGCGTCTGAATAAAGTCTTCTGGATGTTCGTCACTCCAAATCCGGCAATTTTGCTTATTTACGCAGCCATTAAGCCAAAAATGAGCCTCATCGGTAAACAAAATTTTTTGGGTGAAATAAGGATCAAGAACAATCTGGTTTTCGGCCCATTCACCGAACGTACGACGCACATGATAGTCACGCGGCTTCAGCTCTTGCACAAGCTGGATCTTGTAAGCTCGTAGACCAAGATCTTTTCGCAAGATCTTCCATAAGGTGGATGGACACAGCTCCAATTGTTGTGCACGATGGCGAATAGACTCATTGGGATCGTCTTGAACACTACGCTCCACAGCAGCAACAACTTCTTCGGTGCGCACTGTACGACGTCTTTGGGGATGCGCATTATCAATTAAGGTAAATGTGGTGCGAAAGCGCTCCATAGTTATTCGAATAACTTGCTCAGATGGACGATTATGTCGACCGTAAAATCGACGTAGCGCTCGATAAGTTTCGCGAACTGAACCACGATTTTCAAAATAAATTTGCACAATTTGCAAGCGTTGTTCTGGCGTACGTCTATTCATGATGAAATGGCAAAACATACTGAACACAAATCAGCCGTCGCCTGTGAAACTGACAGACGGTAGAAGCAGTGTTGCCAAATGGAAAAACAAACCTCTTCAAAAACACCCATTACAATAATGCGTTTCAGATAAAGTGAAATGCCGTATAATGAAAAATTGATGTATTCTACATAAGCAAGCTATTCTATCAGAAGAAAAACTTGTTATTACTTTGAGGTAAGTAATTTATTTATTTTAGTTTAAAGGTATCTACCTATTTAAGAAAATTTGTATATCTTGTATTAATGAAGTCATATGTATAGTTGGAAGGTTACAATAAATATCTAAACTAGAAATTAATCTAGCTACAATTTCTAACAAAAAAAGACAAACCTAGCTTAATGAAATTATTCAATGATTTTCAAAACACATGTTTAAACAGAATTATACCAACATATAATCAGCCACACAATCTTAATAAAAAATGTTTTTGGAAACTACTACATTATTAATATACAGGAGTACAAGTGTTGATTCTAAAGAGGTTTGTATATCTGACCAGAAGAAGCAAGAAACTTATGAAAAAATGGTCTAAAACTAATAGTTCTACAAATACATTTAAAAAATAACATGCAAAATTGTGGTACGAAATTACAAAGTAGGTAGTTCACAACAATCTTAAGAGTAAGCTCCTGTAAAAGCTCCTTTTTGTATCAGTATTAATGAAGTAAACAATAGAGGTTTCCCAAGAAATCCTTAAAACTGAAACGTACTGGAACGTACGACAACATTCCATCCATTACCTGCTGCTGCTAACCTCTAATTATTATACGTAGTAGTGGTAGTAGTGCGGTTAGTGCCTTTCGTTTTTCTATACCTGGTGTTTGTTTGATATTTGCGTACATAAACAAAAGTGGAACAATTTATAGTAACCATGATCAATATAATAGCGAATCTATGCAAAACTCACTGACTACGAGACGTTTGTACGGTAAACGTTTTGCACAAGCAACGACTTTAATTTTGAACACATAACTATTTCACATTTGATCCTGTGTTGTAAATAGAGCTCTAAGAAAACCGTTCACACCAAGAATGTTTATTACGTGTATTTGTATTTATTATGTAGAAACATCTGCGGCGTTGTCACATATTCAAAACTTATTTGCTCTGATATACCGTTGGTCAGAGAAAATTGTTAAATCAAATGTATTTTATTTGGTACAATTTATCATACAGAAAAGTAAAGGCACTCATGCTCTTCATTCATTCCATTACTAATCTCTCTCTTATTTGTCTACGATATATCGGCTGCTGTGAATTTTGTCATTTTTATCCCTTATAGGTCTTCGCAAACTAAAGATATTACTAGTTATTTGTCCATTTTTCTACACACGACCAGCGCATATAAATAAATTAAATTTGAATTCTAATAAAGGCAAGCTCGCAGTTTTCCGGCGCTGACCTGCTTCAACCTGCTTTCACTGTGTACGTGTCCATTTAAAAGTATGTTATAATTTTCAAAGCATATAAGCGCGGATCGGCGCAAGATACCAGTAAGCAGGAAACTACCTCCACTGTGTTCGCTATAGCCTGCTTTAAACTGGTGTACATATACAATTACAAATTTCATGGCTTATAAGTACGTATTTGGCGCTGGTTGCTAGTAATCGGAAAACCTGCTTCCACTCTGTCTGTACCCTTAAAATGAAAGGAAGTAACTCAAGACCAAAGTGCGAGTAAATTTATGTCTTTCTCTTTGCGTATTTCCGTCGAAATGAGATGATTAATGCAATAGAACGAACTCCATAACTTAATCCTAAAACATCTTCGTTCGCAAACTTTTAATTTGGATACAAAAAAATCTCGTTCCGGATTGATTGATTAGGGGGGAACTAAAAGGCCGACTGTTGGGTCGTAAATTTTTAACAAAGGACCTTTTTTGCTGTCGTTGAATTAATAATTACTCTTCAACATTATCGTTCGCGTCGTTGAGACTGATGTTCCTTAATAGTTATGCTCTCGCTTTTAGATTGGTTCCGTTAAAAGTGTACCCTTTCCTCTTCGAATTAATCCGACTGGCATTGAAAAAAACTAATCTCACGAGATTTGTTATAGCTGAAGATTGCTTTTCCTGACTGGGAAATTAATGAAATGGACTTTCTAAATTGTTCAATTAGTCCTAGGTACACAAACGTATCTGAAATGTATTTGAATTAATTATGTGTAAAAAAGTGTAGCGACACAATTAGACTTCCAGCCACCATATATCTTTATACTCAAAAGATCTGCCCCACAATCGGCTAAAAGGGAAGTTGAAAATCGTCGAAAACAGTGCCCAGTATACGCATCTGGATTAGGCATGAACGGAGCAAAACTTTGTTTTAAATTTGAATTTTGCGCGCCGTATATGGCGTTGGAGATGACCCCCTTCTCCTATATAGCTTGTGCCCGACACGAGCGGGTTTTCAGTCAGTAGTCAGTAGTCAGTTATTGAGTAGCGTATAGAATAGAACTTTTAGTCAAAGCTCCTGCCGTTTCGCACGTTGTACATCATAAAAGTTAATGGCAATAAATATACAGTCCACAAAAAAGGCATTTGTTATTTAACAAGATCGAACAAGGCAGATTAGCAGAAATCGTGCAATTAGTTTTGGCACATTGCCACTAGTAATTATATCAATAGGTTGTTGCGAAGAAGCGAACATGATGATGTTTTGGTATTGGGTATAATGACTTGGAAACATAGTTCTCCATCTCTCACGTTCTACAAGCAGATTTGGAAAGTGTTTCCATCGATATGCGCTCGTCAAAATAGCTTAAAAACATCGATTATAAAACTTTTTTACTGTCCCTTCATGGGCAGAAATTCATTATCGTCCGCATTCATTAAACATCTGGATATTTCCTTCTTTCTTCTTCGTCTTTTATGTTTGTACCCTTCTGATTTTGAATGCAATCAAATTTAAGTATTTTTTGAAATCGATATTTTTCTTGAGTGAAATTTCTGTTCGTATCATTGAATAATAGCACTAAAAAATTAAGGTTTCTGTGTTTTGCTTAGTTAATTGAAATTACTAATATTTTTTCTGGTTAAATATCTTTTTCTCTACATTATATATCATAGAGACCAAATTCTTCTGTGATTTCTCTAACACAAGATTGGAAACAGCATTGGAAACTTCATTCCCAATATCTGATGGCAAATCATTCTACATTATGTTGTATTAACATATAAATTCTGTATTATGTACTAATTATTATTATTATTAACTTAACTGTATGGAATACTACACTATATTCCATATGATTATGCAAAAGAAAGACGCAAAATCTAAATTCAGCTTTCCCATCCTAACATGTTTTCTCTTGACTTATTGAGGATTCTGGTTTCACTGCCATACAGCGCTGTCGGCCTCAAAATTGTTTCGTACATTCTAAAGTGTACTCCTCTGGACAATTTTTTTAATTCCATAAGTGGTTGACTGCTGCCGAACTTCTGTTAGCTTTTATTACTTTCCTATTAATTTTGTGCTCCTCATCACATTTAGCAGTTATCAACGCCACCAAATACACATATTCTTGAACTTCTTCAAACACCATCTCTCCGCGCTGCGTTCTCAGAATAGTTTGTTTCCTGAAATTCCGTGTTTGCAACATAAGTTTAGTTCGTTTTTCTTTATTGAAAATGTGATTTATATTATGTGCTAGTCTAATTTTAATGAAAATTACAAAACTTTACAAATTAGGTATTATAAAATGATCAATCAAAGCCTTTTATATAATACCCCTTTATAAAATGAAATTGTAAAACTACAAGACTTTTCTGAAATTACTGGTATAGTTACTGCAAGACTCCAGACAACTTGCAAATGAATAATTCATTATATTGTCATCAAAATATTTAAAGAAACTGCAACTGATGAAACTATATACTACACTAAATTATTTGCACTATATATTACATTATAAATTATAAGAAATTTTGTTTTTAACGCGACAAACTATCGAAAATTATGTTGACAATAAAAACTATTGCGTAACGTCTGAATTCTTGCCGCAACTATACAATAATAGATAATAAATATTACAGGTAAAATTTCAGATAATGATTTTCAGTGTATACGAACGTTTTTATTTATTTTAAATCGAAGAACTTAAATTTGAGGGCAGGCTAATGTTGGAACGCACTGTATATGTTTATTTGATAAGAATTTTTGAACATTTTATATGCTTATTTTTAAATTACAGTTTATTTTATAACAACTTATCTAGAAAATAGAGTTCAACTTAAACATACTGTATTATTGACACATTCACTGAGGAAATATTTTCCTTTCCGTATCTTCACAGAACTCCTTTTATTTAGACAACAATCTAAGCAGTAATGAACTTGTCCTTGAGATGAAAACCTTAATTGATGGGTGGGCTTATATTTAATAGGTTATTAAAATAACCCTTTTACAAATTGTTTACATTTCAGCTCGAACAAATCCAACTTCGACTTCATTTTGAAACACAAATAACCCTGCGGTGGATTTAATTCAGTTATTCCAAAATTTATGGAATACACGTCGAACGTACTAACTATAGAAACAAATAAAAGTGAACAAATAGAATATATTTTTGGAGAGATTTGTATTTTACTAGCATTTTTTATACATAGAGAGATATGGTTGAAAAGATATAAAAACATGAATTTACAGTAGACGTAGCGTCGCGGCGCAAATAAATAGTTTGAATAGCAGAGTAAAGATAAATACTTGAGTTTTATAACGCGGATAATCCATAAAAACGTAAAACTTTTTTTAGATCTCTTACCTGGGAAATAATTAAGATAAGCAGTCGCGACAGATATCATTAGACACTTTGAATAGAATAGAATTTTTGGAAAATGAACCTTATTTTATATACAAGGTGTCTGGAATATGAGTGCTGTAATTTTAAGGGCTTATATATCTGACTAAAATCAATAAAAAACCCTTATGAAAAAAATGTCTAAAACAAATTTGTCTACACATTTCAAAAATAAAAATACAACTGCAATAGTATGTAAAACTATGTTATGAAATTATAAATTAAGGTACAATTAAAGTTAAGTAAAAGCGCCAGTGACGTAATTTGTCCATAATTTGATTTTTAGATATGTATTAATGAAGTAAGCAATTGAAGTTTCCGAGAAACTCGTTAAAACTGTACCAGCCTTCGACAACGTTGCAGTGTGTGCAGCTAGTGCGATTTATTTTGGTCTAGTTTTCCTCTGAAGTTTGTGAGTGTACATACACACAAAATGGAATAATTTACAGTAGTTTCACACAATATTATTAATACCTGAAAATATATAAAAAACGATACATAAAGGGTAAAATTTGTTATTTATTTTAGTAGGTCGTTACGATGTTTAAATTCATTGACAGATTATTATCAGTTGACATTGTCGACATTAGGTTTCAAATAATTTTAATTTATTGGTATAATAATTTTTGTAGTTAGATATTTGACTCAACTTAAAGGAGGCCACCTGATGAAGCAATCCTAAAAATGCAGAAATAGGTCAGATTTCATCTATTGTGGTAGAATTTTTGAGTTCCCACTGTCAGAAGCTAAATATTTATAGAGTGTTTTCATTAAACCAGGTTAGTAAATTTAGATAGATTAATTTCTTTGGATAATTATTGAATAGAGCTTTGTCTGTGGAATTGTTCATTAGCATCCCTAGATGTTTGGTATCAGAGAACATACATATGACTTCATTGATAGGAATTGTAGGAGATTTGATATATTTTAGCTTAAAATACCTTTCTAATACAGTAAAAGTAAATTATAGTAAGCATAACCAGATGCATGGCATGTTAATTTCCGGCGAATCTAGGCAAAGCTCTGCATGCCTACGAGACATTTGTACGGTAAACGCTTCTTGCAAGAAACAGAAGTCATTTTAAACACTTGTAACTATTACTGTGTTGTGAAAAGAGTTCTAAGAAGTCCATTCACAGTAAGTACCAACGGTTAGATGCATGTACCTTTTTGTAATTACTATGTATAAATACATAACAATCCTAGTATGTCACCGACGTTGTCACATATTCAAGACTTGTTTGCTGTCATAATTCTGTTACCGTCGGTCAGAGAAAAAAAATTTAAAATGGTAATTCAAATATATTTTGTTTAGTACAACTATCATTCCGGACACCCTGTATAACGCTGATTCTTCAAAAGAATGTAAAACTTTTTTTAGATCTCTTACATGGAAAATAACTATGAGAAGCGCTCGCGACAGGTATCATTAGACACTGAATAGGTATGCAAACTATGTAAAATAATTTTTAAATACGTTTTTCTGATATTGAACCTTATTGAGAACAATTTATTAACAACTACTGCTAAACTAAAGGTATTCTATAATATTTCAGAAAAAGTTAAATCTAGGTAAACATTTACCTAAAATATATGTATATTGTAAAGATCACATAACAATAATAATGGTTATTGTTGAAATTCTATAAAATGGCGAATGCGCCAATGCTCGTTGGGCTGATATTAAAATAGTTTGGGAAATAGGTTCACCATGACACGCACGAGTTTAAAGAAATGTATTCCTTAAATCCTATACGTTGCATTTTTTACGTTTAAATTTGCCACTTCGCTTTTGCAGAGTAGAAAAATCATGTTTATGAAGTTCTAGGTAAGTAACGAAGCGACTTTGAATTTTATTGGTTAAATCATTTAAATAATCCATTCATTCCAAATAAGAAAAGTATAGAAATATTTGTTATAAAAAGGTTTGTTTTTCTTCTACACTTCAATAATTGTAGAAAAGCACGGTTAAATTAAAAAAATAATTCACAAATATTGTAACACTTGGTATATAGGTAAGTTTGTTTCAATCGACTCAAAACAAATATTCTATCACCTACTAAAATTATTGTAACGACTTGCAAGTCACCCTAGTATGTTCTTCATTTAAGAATAAAAATTACTTGAAATCAAGAAAACTACTATACTTAATGATAAAGAGAGATAAAGTTATGTTTGTTTAAATAATTATTTTGTTTTATTTAGATAATATGAATTATTTGAGTCAATAATTTATGTTGCTGAAAACTGAAGTACATAATTAATATTTCAGTATGCGTCGACAAGTTACAGCTGCTCTTGATTTTTTTCATTCGTTTTTTCGCTTTCATTCGAACAAACACGGTTGTTTCAGTCCGCAAAAAATAGAATGAAAAATATTATTTAAAATCGGGTAATTGACCCGAAACAGCTCGTTTATTTCCATGAATAGATTCGCGGATCGCCTCCCAACGGGCAATTCTAAATTTGTAAATACAACGTACGCCTATGTGGTCTGTTCCACCGGGATTTAGCGAATCCTCGTCGAATTATTTACATTGTTTCCAAATTAGTTTCGCATTTATTTATACTTCGATCAAGACATCCAATCGAAGCAATACCGTGCCTAGCAAATATAATTGGAATTCTTTGTTTTACAGACATTTGGAAATGGAATCTAGAGAATGCACGGGTAGTTTTTTTTCTGAGAGGTCACTGAAATTATGTAATTGTAATATAACTAGTTATTGATTTTATCTACGACTATATTATAAAATATACAAGGTGATTCAGAATTTATCTAAAAAATTGAACTGAAATGAAATATTAAGAGATCACTGCTTAATGATTATTTTAATTAAGAACCAACAGGTTTATCAATTTGACAATTAATAGATAATTTAACTTAAATTAAATTGAATTAAGTACTTGTTACAAATGTTAACAGCACAATATTTGACAGTTCGTAAGATTAGATGAATGCAGCTGGTCTGTATTTGTATTAACAATGCTCAAATTTTCTTTGTAAGCACTTGAAGTAGCTTCAATGACGGCAAGAACCTCCTCCAAGAACTTTTGTGGCGATTTTTTTCTTGTTTTCAAGAAGCGTATCAATATAGCCTGGAATTCTGAAATTAAGGAGAGGGTAGCAAAAAAGCTACAGCACCCCCATAGGGCCCCTTGTACCTCCTCCCATTAGGAGATCAGTCCACCTGAACGGCCAACCAGCCTAATATAGCTTTCACACTCGGTGTTGGACTTCCAACCACCATTCCGTTTTATAGTTAGAAGGTCTGCTTCTGTGTTGGCTAGAAGTGAAGTAGATGATCGTCGGAAACAGTGCCCTGTATATTGTTTGAGGCTGTGATAAATTGAGAAAAAAGCAATCTTCTTTGGCATTACACTAAAAGTATTTATACCAACAGAAAGTTTCATGCATTTACCATCTCTGTAACCAACAAAAAAATCTTCCATGATCGGCATGAATAGGACGCAGGGCGAGGTATTTTGGTATTATTTTGACCATATTCACATGTTCGATTCCCCTGGCAGTGATAAAGGATTCTCGGGAGACTTTGGTTTTCGTATCCGGTATGAGGATAAGAGGATATGATAAATGTTTCCTTCATTTTTTACGCTTTCTAACAGAAAATTAGTTAACTCGTCCACTCTGCATGCATCTCCAAGTTGAATAATTAAGGTAATCTTGAATTATGCATTTATGAATTTCAAATAGCAAACATTTGCTTGTTCTTACTGTTGTTAGCAAGAATATTATGTCATCGGCATCTTGTAAGAATTTTGAAACATCCTCTTTGTTAATATTCTTGACGTTTTTGGTTTGTATCCTACGGATTGCTTTTTCAGGAAAGCAATAACATTGTTGAATTTACTGATGTCAACATTTTGCCGCATACAGACTGTAGACCACAGCATAGAATAGAACGCCCAAAGACTAGATGATTTGTACTTCTTGGATAACTCTTTAAAAAATGCCAATAATACCTTTTCATTTGCTTCATATTTTAAATTCTTAGATGCACACCAATCAGCGAGTCGTTTATAAGATGGTTCGTACTTGGTTCTCGATTTATCTGGTAAAAGTGAAGCTACTGCAGTTGCAGCAGCTTTTTCAATTTCAGAAGGCAAGTTTTCTGTTTCTGAATCACTCATTATTTCAATCAACACCACTATTTTCACAAGAAAATGTAAAAACGAAAACTCAGTTTTGTTTATAACAAGTTTGACAGGTTACCATAACAATGCCTTTGCTTCTTGATTTTGAATCAAAACTTACAAACTGGATCTGATTTTGGATTTTTCTCAATTTAAGGTAGTTGTAGATAATTTTTTTTGCAGTTCTAGATAAAATTTTATATAGTACACGTGGGATAACGGCATTTTTTGTTACATTCGTGATACTACACGGCTTGGACTACGTCCTCGTCGTGCAAATGTCTCACTCATGTATAATAATGCCTATATCCCGCGTGTACTATAACTATTAATTATTTTCTAAACTTGAAACGATTGTGTTATATAATAGTATATTATTTAACGAGCGGTAATGCAGGTCATAACTCACGCAGATGAAGTTAATTCACCAAGTGAGTTATGACCATTGCCGCAAGTTGAATACTATACTTTATCTACGACTATAACATCTTTTTTACGACTATTATTAGAAATTGATTTGAAAGCGTCAAAATTATTTTGTTAAAATATCAAATGACATTAGTCCGCTCAATGATAATAATTGACAGTTCCGCCTACTGACAGGCGTTGGCAATTTAATAATTTTAAAATCTTTTAATTATTCATTCCTTTCCACTTGTTAAAAATTCTTTCCCTTTTACACCAATGGAACGTATTTATCGGCTTAAAAATTTCCAAGAATTTACTGGGTACACTATTCACATGCCGAATTATCATTGTAGAAGCCCAGCGTGAGTTATAATAACTCACTATAAAAACCTCACGCTATTTGTTTGTTGATACTATTAATTACTCAAAAGCAGTTGAATAATTAATATATAAATTAATAGATAAAATTAATTATTCTTTGTTCTGAATTAGTTTCAGAGTAATATTTGAGTACAACTAGCTATAATCTCCGTGACGCATCTGTATTTTATATTAAATTCCACAGTACGAACTATGGTCGTCATAATCTCCTTACTAGAGTTTTTTGTAATTTTAATAGATGATGATTGACCCGTTTAAAACTTCTTTTAAACAATCTCTCTTAAATGTAAACTTAATTACATGTAATTTGAAGTTATTTAAGTATTGTTACTGTTAGTATGTATACGTGTATACTTTTTTCTAGTATTCATTATTGTAAATGTTCTGAACTGCATATAAATAAATGAATAACATAAAAAAATCACGGCACACAACTTTAAAATAAACATTAACTGCTAAGTATCAGATGGCAGAAATGCACTTATTGATCTGTTATGTCTTTTCCAGGCTCTTTTACAAGCCCACGACGTGGTGGCCCACGAAGTCTACGGAGAAGATGCCGTACGGGTCACACCACCCCCCCTACTCCCATACCTCAACGGCGGCGATGATCTGGACGGCCCTAATGGCGAGGTCGAGATGGAAAACGTAACGAGGGTTAGGCTGGTTCAGTTCCAGAAAAATACGGACGAACCCATGGTAAGCAAGCAGTTAAATTCCAAATCGCCACATAAAAACCAATATAACTGTGAGTCGCGTAACACTTGACCCCTCCCCTTTCTATATTTTTATATATAAAAAAATCAAAGTCCAGAAAGTTCTAGTACAATTTCTTGGGACCTCAAAAAAATATACAGGGTGATATTTCGAATATTGTGGGGGCGTTTCGGGGGCAAAAGTGAACAACATATCGTAATAAACATATGGTCGAATATCAACGGTTACTTAGATAGCAATTAAAATATTTTTATTGCTATTTTTGCGAAAGCTGTTATTATTTGATAGGTCATGCATTCTAAGCCAAACTGACATTAGTGATTACTAATTGTTACATTTATTTTGACTTTGTGATTTAAACGTTTATTTTATAACATTTATTGCCATTTATCTGCCTCATTTAGTCATCAAGAATATGCTGATATTATTTTTATTTATGGGTATTGCAACGGTAGCGCTAATCGTACAGTTGCTGAATATCGACGTCGCTTCCCGAACAGAAGAGTGCCAGATAGAAATGTATTCCAGACAGTCTTCAACAATGCACGTGAATCTGTAATATTTCCCAGTGTGAGAATTACATCTGAGAGGCAAGCTGGTCCTGGTCTAGCAGTGTAAGAAGAAATTCTAAATATGGTAGAACGTACTGGACATTGCTGGCTAAGAAAGCACCTCTATTACCTATGTTTATTAGCCTTTTTTGTTCGTCTTTGCCCCCTGAACAACCCTTTTGAATATTGGGGGTACTCCCCCGATCACCCTGTATAAATAAATTTTGGTTAATAATTAAGAACTGGTTAACCAATACATTGTTTTTTTGCAGGGTATAACGCTTAAGATGAACGAAGACGGAAAATGTATAGTTGCTAGGATAATGCATGGTGGGATGATCCATCGGCAAGCCACGTTGCACGTTGGTGACGAAATTAGGGAAATCAATGGAATACCGGTTATGAACCAATCTGTAAACGCGTTACAGAAAATTCTCGTAAGTATCATAATTTAAAACTATTTTAAGCAATAACTAACATACTTCGAGCTCCAAAATTTATTTTAACGATTTACGTTGCCTTTTGATGTCCAATCTTATCTTTTATCAAAGAAAAACATATTCCAGGAATGTATCTTAACCTAACTTTACTTTAGGTATGTTAAAATTTAAAAATTATGTAACTAATTTGGTGACCTAATTTCAACGTCCATTCAGACACTATAAAATAATCGGTATCATATCATAAAAAAGAACTGAACAAACAAGATGCAAGGTTCAAACCAATGTCTCCGACTTAATAGTTAATAGTTTAAAGTTTTAATGTACGAAGGCGTACCCCTTAGCTTGAAACGCGAATTAAAAGCCCGTAATGTAATTTAAAGGATTTGAATTAGGAAAACAGGACGTCAAAGAATCTCTTATTGGATTACTGAAGATTTAAATAAGTATGTTTTATTTTCAGAGGGAAGCCAGAGGTTCAGTCACGTTCAAAATTGTACCTTCATACAGAAGTGCTCCGCCACCGTGTGAGGTAGGTTGTAATTACACAAACACATATCTACATGAAACATCTTTCACCACATACATTACACGAGCACATTTTTTCATGATCATTTCTTGTGAGTTACTTTTCATGCACATTTTTCAATATTTATGATATTAGCAACTTATTTTGATGATGATACCAAGACAGCAAGAATAAAATATCCCCTTATTATGACAACACATTAACCCCTGCGCATGTGTTTGATGAAGTAGAAGCCGAGTTTGTATTTATATTGATCTCTCTTTGACCCAATATTTTTGAGGCTACTCGCAGTTTTTGTTGAACGGAATCCTCTATATATTCTCCTGCCCCATTCACTGCTTTCCATCCACCATGCGTTTCAAGAGTGGTGATGTCTGCTTCTGCATCAGCCAGTATAGTGGCAGATGTTCACCGGAAACAGTGGCCGCTTTAATTCCCAGCACTCGGCAATTTCGACAATTTTGCAATTTTTTTAGGAAAACTCCCTATAGAATTTATACCAATGCATTGTCTTGTACATGTTCCATTTGGTGACGAACGAAGAGAGGAATATTTTCGAAATATTTTGACAAGATTAACTCCTCTATCAATATATATTTTCCCATGTCTTTTATATATTCAAGCTGGAAAATGTTAGTTTTCATGCTCCACTGATACCAATCAACTATCTAAAATAAACAGTTTCGATATTTGGGAAGAAGGGTGAAAATTACACTTTGCCTTCATTGTCAAGTAGGTTTTATCATCTGCTTCTTTCAAAAATTTCGCAATTTCTGATTTTATTGAAATACTAGACTTCCTGGATTTACGTTTAAGGAAAACAATTAATTTGAAAATTTCTTTATGTCAATCTTTTTCACTGACAATATTGTTTTTATCATTGAGTAAAGACCACAGCCAAGAACTCTGGTATATACTTGTTCAAAAATAGTCTAGTAGAACTGCCTCAGTGGTAATAGTTTCGATGACTCCAACCTTCAAATAAGCAATACGGTTTTTCATATTTATTTTTTAATTTTGTCGGCAATAATGACTGAGTCACGAATTCTTCTATATCATCTCCTATATTATCGTTGTAAGCAGAAAATTCAAACATTTTTCATATATCACTGACTAAAATATTAACCGAAAACCTTGAACAGAATATTCTCCAAATTACTATTTACTATTTAAGAGGATAGACGCTTCCCTACCACTGAGACAATTACACGTGCATGCAAGATACTATGCTATGGTGGTTTGCCATTATTGATAGACATTGCATTAATATTTCTACATTTCTTTCCCCTTATCATAATATACATATACATAACAAGCTTTAAAAAACGTATATCGTATGCTTAAGAAAGTCCCAATACCAGCAGAACTGGATTTATGATAATCCTGTTACTTACACTCTTAGAGGAAATGATTTACACTGTAGATAGAAGATACCATAAAGAATACTATGGTTACTACAAACTTATACAAGATATGATATATTTTATAACTGTATTTTGGCCATTCTCGTTTTGCCAAGTTAACGTTGGGCGTTTGTTTTTTTTTGTCAATATACCACTCTTGGCGTATGGCGTATCACAGGTGTTACGTAAATTAGATCGATCAAAGTCACTAACACAGAAACTTTAAATTGAATAACATGTAAAGTTCGTATGCTTTATTTCATAAAGTTGACTTAAAAACTTATTATTAATAAGGTGACAATAAGCAACACTGATGAATGCGCTGAGTTCGGGCAGTGGTTTAGACAAGAATATAAGTTTAAAAATCGAATTATAATTGGACAATTTAGTCAATTAAAAATAATAATTTCATATTGGTATTCTCGGGAAAACGTACTATTACCCTTAAAAGGTGACCCACTAAAAATACACCTTGCATGATGTATTCAAAAATTATTTAAAAATACACTTCCGCACGGCACTGGAAACTGGTCCACTGTAAAATCTGATAAGGCACATAATCGGTGACCGGACAAAAAACCAAAGGAAATTTTCACCGAAATGTATCACCCGAGAAGGGGGCCGATTGAGTGGCCAGCCAGATCGCCTGATTTGACATCCCTAGATTATTTCTTGTGGGGATACTTAAAAAGCAAAGTATACGTTACTAGACCGGTTAATTTAGAAGATTTAAAAGCAAGAATTCGTCACGAGATATACCTCCTGAATTTATTGATGTCCAAAAATAATTTATTAATTGTTTTGGCTACTGTCAGGCAGCCAACGGTGCACAATTTGAACATTTAATTTAGTCGATTTTTTACATAATCATAATCATTTTCATTATTGTGAAAATTAAATTTTAAAATCTTCAAACATTATTTTCTTGAAATTTTTGTTATGTAACACCATAATTTTTTTCATGATGTGTATGTAGAATGACACGCTCTTTCAAATGGCATGGTCAAAATTGGGGGTTGCCATTTAAAAAAATTGTCGATGACGTCATATCTCGAACAATGATGACGTCACAAATGTGGGTCGTATGTCAAAAAGTGCCTTTTTTAAAAACCAAATCGACGTGCCAGGGAATTTTTTCGAAAACTTCTCAATTTCAAAAATAATGAATATATTCGTTACTTTTCGAAAGCACTGTATGTTAAAAATATAAAAGTCAACTTTACTTCAATTTAAGGGAAAGCGGGAACTAATTTGATAGCCAAGATATTTAATTACATGTAAAAGTCACAAGTCTAGCAAGACTACCTAGTTTTTTTAGTGACAGTGTCTAGTCTTGCACAGTGAAAAATGTCAAGGTATTAAAAACATCCGCTACCAGGCTCGAAGGCGGGATAAACGTATTAACACGCCAGGGTGCAATTAAAAACAAAAGCCGACCGTCTAGTGTAGCAATAAGAGTTTATTACGCCCGGAAATATTTATATAACCCGCCATAAATTTTATTAAACATGCTATATAATCGCATGTCTTTCTTCATAGACAGACAAAATAATTGAATTGTACTGAAATATTTTTTTATGAATGAGAACGCTATGAGAATGAGGTATTTCCAAAAAAAAATCATAATGGAATAGACAAAAAGAAATAATGTGAAACAGAAAATGTTAATATAACATACAAAACATTAATGAAATAAATTATTGAATATATTTATAACAAAATGTTTCATCGGTTGTTCGTGCTCTATTTTCTCCAATTTTGTTTAACATAATTTCTGTAAGGAACATTATACAGGGTATCCCGTTTTTTCGTTCTTAACTTTATTATCTACTAAACAAATATTATTCGTTTTAACGTGACATACAGTAATAATAAAAAATGTTAATATTTTAATATGAATAACTTTTTTGAACTAAAGCCAGTGGCGTAGGTATAGGGTTTTGTTTACAGTTGAACCTCCTAAATTTCAACATCAATGGTGAAAAATATTTTTTCAGTGCAAATATTAATATTTTATTCCGTTTTCTGAAAATAAGTGCTGTCGATGTAATTCACTACGAAGTTTTATTTTTCAGATATTCTAGCTTTTTCTAATGAGGCTTATGTTATGGGATTACAAAGATTTACAAGACCTTACAAAAATTATAGGATTAAGTAGGCATTGCTTGTTTCTAAGTGTGTTACAACAGTATTGACGTCTGTATCAGGAAAAAGGAATGTCATAGAAAAAATGTTATAGGAAAGACTCCTATTATTTGTTTCATGCTCTATCTTTCCCCAGAGTTAAGCACGAAAAATCGAAGACACTCTGTATATTTATTGACAAAAATAAATATTTAGTTAATCAATTAATGATAGTATAGTGGTTGTGACATTAAGTAAAATAACACAAGGTATTAAAATTTAACCTTTAATTTTATTCTTTGGAAATCAATTTTGACCTAGCTGGTAAATGACGTTACAGACGCTGTATTTAAAACTGTTGTAGCGTATTGAAAGGTTGCAATTTTTTATCCTCAACTCGTTTGTAATCTATAGATACAATAGAACAGCAACTACCAACTTTAAAGATTGCATAAAAAGTTGTTTTTTTGGATATGTACTCGTTTTACATTTCTAAATACAACAAAATTTAAGAAAAACACTAATCGAAATCATTATACATTTTTTATAATCTTGGAATATCATTCGAAATTAGGGCTATAAATTATTTTTATTTTTATTTTAACAAAATATCGAAATTGTTATGCGAATTATTCTGCAAAGTGACAGTAGTAGTAACTCTAAAGGCTAAAATAAAATTGTAAATATACAGGGTGCCACAAAGTAGTAGGTCAAACCGTTGACCACATATTCTAAACTAAAGACTAGACTAAAATAATGGAACTTTTCTTATGCGACTTTTCATTTCGGAGCCCTATTTATTTATAGCTCCGGTGATTTTGGAGATATTTTTGCTTGAAAATTGACACATTTTGTCTTAAGTCGGCATACTGTGTAATTTTGGACTAAAATATCAAAGTACGAACAGAGGAGAGGGGGTTGTAGTACTGGCGCCCTAATTTTTTTTGAGTGCGCATATGGTTTCACATTGTTTTTATTCAATTGTTTTCACTCTTTCAAAATTTTGATTTGAGGCTCGCTTAACGAGATATTGCAACTTTTTTTAATGAGCAATAAATAAAGTGGCACAACTAACAACAAACGGTAAGAAAAGACAAAAATTTAACTCAAACTAGATGTTCAAGTAACCTCCCCCTACCAAGTAACCTTAATTTTAAATATTTAGAAATTTACCATTGACTCTTTTTATAAACAAAGGTCAAGGAACTCATCTTACTAATGTAGATATAAATATATTCCCAGAGCACAACAACACAGCAACATATCTACAGGGTGTCTTGCTTTTTTTATTTTTTATTTTAGTAAAGATAGATCATGACAAAATTATATAGTTAACATTCTTATTTTCAAACCACCACGGAGGATAGAAGCTGCCATTATCGCTACCCGTTAATAGAAAACTGTTTAAAACATTCACAAACGTTCCGTTACTTTTGTTTTTGTAAAGATTTATTAATTCAATTACAAAAACTCAAAAATAAAAAAATAAGTAATTTCCTCTTGCTAAAATTCAGAACACTCCCAATGGGCGCACATACGTTTATATATAACGTTTTCAGAACGTTGTAGAGGTTGATTAAATGTTTTGCGATTTTTAGTTAAAAATGTAAACGTATAAATATCGTTTAAAACACGTTAAAAATATTTGCATTTCATCTAGAGGTTTACGTTTTTTATAACCTTTAACAGCCTGCTATACACAAATATATATACGTTTATTTTTTAATAATATTTAACTGCGCATTAGTGCAACGTTTATAAAACGTAGAATTAAACGTTTTAAATATATATCTGAATGTAATGTATTATCCAAATGTTAATAACATGTTTTTTATGGGTTTTAGTAACATAAATTAAAACGTATAAAAACGTTGCTACTACACATGTTTTCCATAAGTTATTTAATTTCTATATTATTTAAACGTAGCTGACAATGCTTTATAAGCGAATCTTTTTAGTAAAAAATAACGTTTTTTTCCGCGACATTTTGACGTTATTTCAACGTTTGGTTTTCCACCACTTTTAAATATTTTTTAAACGTATGAGTAGGTACCCATTAGGCTTAGGATACCGTTTTTCTTGTGCGGCTCTCGTTAGCTCTCGCCTACCATCGGCCGTTATCGGAGATTGTAGACGCGCTAAATGGACATTCAAAATTTAAACATCTTATTCACGCCGTGTTTTATTCGTTAGTCTTTCCAAATAAATTAATACACGTCAGCATTTTAAATGCAATAAAAGGACTTTGAGAATAATAGGGCAGATATACAAATAAAATTTAGTTTTCTATTATACTAAGTACAATATTGATACCTATTATGTTTACTAGTAATTTTTAGTCAAAATGAACATAATATCCGGCCAAAAATCTACAAATAATTAAAACAAAAATAGTGTAAATGCCATTTATTGTACCTGGTACACTATAACCATTAATAACACATAAAAACCATTAAAAATTAGAAGAAAATAACCAATAAAAATATAGAACAAACCAATAAATTATTTTATTTGTCATCAATAACTATGTAAAAGCACAAAAAGAAAGCAATTACTAAAATCATGACCTCTTTACATACAAATATCATATATTTATGCCATTTTATTAATAAACATGAATAAAAACAGTTACAAATAGTATTATTTATTAGATTATTGTAGTGTAACATACCCGGGTTCGTTCAACATTGTTGAAAGACGAAGTATTTGGCCAATAATCGAGAAGATTTACCTACATTGTGTTTATTTATATTATTTATTAACTTACCTCGGATGTGCAACATATTTACGAAATTAGGGAGATTTGAGTAGTTTTAAATAAAACAAAACAAACTACTAAATACACCTCGTTTATTAATTTTCTGTCAATGGTGTAATAGCCTACCTAACCACCTCTCAGTGCCGTACTCAGTCTTGAAGCAAAGAGAGGTTAGCGCGTCAAACAGCAACGTAAACATACAGATTACAGCAAAGCTATCTGCGATCTGCTAAAAATTAAAAAGAGCGCCAAGAACTAGAGACCACAGAACCGAGAGCCGGCGGAAGCTACCGAGAGCCGCACAAGGAAAACGGTATCCTATTGGGCTTAGGCAATCTTATCCACAATTTTAAAAAATTAAAATGTACATGAATCCCATCCTGTTTAAATAGAGAACCACGCGTACTGAAAGTTAGGTAAATCACCACAGGACCATGTGGTTATTGATAATGTATGAGAACTATATTACTGTCCGCGGAAAATGCGTTACATAGCGAATAGATTCCAACATAGACCGTATAATAAACTGACCCATTTTCCGGCCACTCTGCCTCCTGTCCTGCCAACCCAGAAAGGGATAATAGGTCCTATAAGCATTATACCTCGGCTTTTATAAACCATTACGGAGTAGAATGGAGTCCGGGATAGAAGAAAGGTAAATGTTCAGTGCCAGATAAATATTAATTAAGTAGAAAATGTTGTATAAATTTGTAGATTTGGGAGGGAAAGGCTATTCACGACAAGAAACACTTTTTAGCAAAGGGTGGTGCCTTTAGTGAACTTATCGAAGAAAATTTACGTTAATAAAATAGGAAATTGTAATATAAAACATATGTGGATTAATCAACTAATTTAGCAGCTGAAATACAAAATTACCGGAATGTTTCGTACACCACAAAATCGCATACTATCTTCCCTAAATATAAAGTTTAACAATATCAATATTGAAAAAAGTAATAGTGTTTCGTTTTTAGGCATCATTTTGGATGAAACTTTAACTTTTGGGAGTCACTGTCATAAACTTACCAGTACTATAAATTCAAAATGTTATCAAACTAGGATTTTGAGGGATGTGTGACATACCCCAGTTAATATTTTTTTATTTTTCACAAGTCCAGTCAAGGTTAGCATATGGGATTATGATATGGGGAGGTTCATGTAGGACAGATAATGTTTTCATTGCCCAGAAGAAATCCAAATATTTACATAAAATTTGTAAATCAGGGGTTTTTGCGAACGAGAAATTCAAATTTATATCTTATTTTGATGTCACTAGTAGAGGGCGCCACTTATGGCACATTATGCTTCTGACTATTAAAACAATCGATTCTCCTCCCTTTCTTATCTGGAAAAGTCGTTAGGAGTAACCGTTTTCGAAATAATTTTATTTGAAATAATCAGTGCAGCAAGTAAAACTTGTTTTGGTTTCAGGTAAAGTTCTTTTTTCGCCTGCAAATACAGCAAAATGTTCCTCGAAAAAGTTATTCAGAATGGTAAATTATGGCAACGTGCAAAATTGCAAGATCGAGAGGGTTTGATGAAACCGTTGTCTTTAGATTTTCAATAGAACACAAAGATTTCATAGCATTCATTTCTGAAAAGCTTTTTCAAGTAAAATTTTGCTGTAATTTCAACCGAAATGGCGCTTTACCTGAAACCAAAACAGTTTTTGTTCGGTTCTTGTCTTTGTTTGTCTAAAACGGTTACTCCTAACGACTTCAATATTGAGAGTCAGAATTAAATTTCTCGCCCCAAGAAACCTCGATCTCCTTGCCATGACACCCTGTATAGTTCAATTATTAAAAGTCTGCTTACTATTTTAAGACTAGCCCTTAAAATTTTTAAGATTTCAATTTTCAACTAACTTTCTAAAAGCATAAATGATATTTAGTTCCTTTCATTATAATCGAAACGTACTAAAACAAAGTTCCAGTGCCTTAATTCATTACTGAAAACCATTCATACATTACTGAACATTATTTCAGACGCAATTGTACGTCAAAATGGCTTCAGAGGAGCGAACTGAAACCGACGAATTTATTAAATTCTAGCAATGTGGCAGAAGGAAACCGTAATAATTAAATTTTGTTTTCGTCTAAATAACTTACACTGAGGAATTCGTATCTTAAGAAATGATGTCAGTAACACAGTGAAGTCATTTTGAAGAGATTAAAATAAACAAATAGACATATACGTATAAAACTACATGTACCTGGAAGTCCTACATTGATTCTGTGGCAAATTTCCAAAATTTTGTGGGTTGCATCTACATTATACAGGGTGTTTCAAAACAAAGGCGAAACATTTTAGGGGGTGATTCCTTGTTGAAAATAAAAGGTAGTTTGTTATATAAACGTTGGGTCACAAGTCAACCATTAGGGAGATATCGCGTTGTGGATATACCTGTTATTACAATACCTTGGCAACTTAGCAAATCGTAATACTTACTGAATGAATATTTGCTAATTAAAATAAAAAGAGAATATCTTTCAAAATATAAGGTTTTCGCTACTTAAAAGGGCACGTACATGTGTTAATGAGGAGGGTGGGCAAGTAGAACGTTTGTTAAATTAGTAGTAATTAATAAATTATTTTATTTAATGTTATTTAGGTAAAAAGTTATTATGTTGATCATTCATTATTACTATTACTAAATAAGACTATTATTTTTTGGTATTACAGATTTTAATGCCATACTATTGTTTCAATTCATAAGTATTCCTCATTTTATAAAATTTAAAATTATCCATTCTGTTTTAATTAGCAATTCTTCATTCAGTAAGTATTACGATTTGCTAAGTTGCCAAGGTACTGTAATAATAGGTATATCCACAAAGTTTCAGTTTCACTTGAAAATGATAGTGAATGATAGATTTATGGGCACTTTTTCTTCAAAACGGATCATTTAAACAAAAAATTACAAAAGAGATAAAATAATCAAAAGAAAATTCTACGTTTGATATTTCAAGAAAAAGCTGCATAGGCATACTTAGAAATAATTGGAGGGGATAAAGGGTACTGCATCCCTCAGTTATCACCTCGGTTATCACCATTCGCCCTTCGATTTTTTTCACCAAAATTACATGATAAGTATGCCGAAATAAGATAAAAGTACGTGCAAAAGTTCAAGTCTGTATCTTACAAAACAAAGGGATTATTAACAAAAATAGTTTTTTAAAATGTAACTTTAACACCCTGTATATTGAAACAGGAACGCCCAAATAAAAAATGGCATAAGGAAAGTCGCATTATTTTTGTTCAAAGAATATGTGGTTAATGGTGTGACCTTCTATTTTGGAACACCCTGTATAAGTAATTTAAGTAACTGCAAAAATGGACTTGATGGACAAATAAATCAATTTTGTTGTTAATCGGTTTAGAATACAAAAAAGTGCAAGTAAACAAAAAGTGAAGATAATACAATGGCGCATATGATGACCTATTTTATTTATAGTATTATACAGGGAGATATATATTTTTTTGGCAAATAATGATCGATGATACCCACACCTCCGCCACTGGGAAGTTTCTAAAGCTGGTAATTTTTTGTTTCATACCTACTGTCATACCAAATATGCACACTGAATTTGGATAAATTATCTGAAGCGATTTAGAAATTGAAAATTAAAAACTGATTTTTTAGACACGCTGTATCTGTTTTTTTACTGTTTAAGAAAGGTATTTTAAGCTAATATGTATCAAATCTCCTACAATTCCTATCAATGAAGTCATATGTATGTTCTCTGATAGATAATTATTGAATAGAGTTTTGTCTGTGGATGTTCATTAGCATACCTAGATGTTTGGTATCAGAGAACATACATATGACTTCATTGATAGGAATTGTAGGAGATTTGATACATATTAGCTTAAAATACCTTTCTTAAACAGTTACAAAAGCTAATAATAAGGAATATATGGGTAGATATCGTGGGTGTAATTCAACGCAGGTTGGGGCTTTTGTCCACTGAGTAGTTAGTTTCACACAATATTGTTAATACCTGAAAATATATGAAAAAACGCTGTATCTGGTCCTAAGACCCCACAATTATATAACAAAAAACCGTATTTTTGGCCACAAAATACGCCCCTGGATTTTTTACCTCTTCTTAAGAAACTCTATATGAAATTAAATTTACTTTTCATTGCCAAAGTATGAAAAAAAGCTAATGGATCACCAGATATTGTGGGAGATTTGTCTCATGGTCAATTTTTAAAAATTGAATATAGTTCTACATCACAATTAAAATCACTCTATTAAAATTATTTTCCAGAAAAGTTATGAAGATAGCTGTCTAAAGCCTCTTGTGAGAAAACACAACAAGTATCAGATGATTTTGCAATAATATGTACACTCTCTCAAAACAGTTTTTGAACTTCTAGAAGTTCTGAGCAGATATTTCATTAAATCTCTATTGGTGAGTGAAAGAACTAATAATTAATGTTACAAATTTAAAGTAGATTTCATTATGAACATGAACAATTTAATGACTGTCATTATTATTGCAAACGATTGTTGTAGTATAAAGTTCAGTCAAAAATCAATCTCATATCTTGAAAAATTTCAATTATAAAAACAGGTATAACTTTCGTCCTATATTGATCGGATCTACTGCTCGGTAAATATTGTACACTTACATTAGGACACGATGTATATTTCTTAATATCTCTTTCCACTACTTTTTTGCTTGTCTTATTTAAGATGAAAATTTAGCATTATAAGAAGAGACATGAACGTCTCAAGCTCCGCTTCATAAATTTAAAATGTAATCTCTGACGTGCCACCACTGAAGGTAATTCTGAAACTTCCCGTTTTACTTTCCACCAGATAATGTCACCCAAAAATACACGAACTGCATTAGCATTAGGAGAATCATTCCTTTATCGAAATTCATATATACCTAATTACTCATATATTTCTGTTTTTTATCTAGTTATTCCGGATTAAACCTCTACCAGTCTTAGTAAGTACAAAAAAATACTCTACTGGTGCTGGTGTAATGTGCTTATGTTTTTCGTTTTGTTTGGTTCTATTGTGGATATACCGGGTGTACCGCTAGTGTCGGCTAACGGCTGTATTTCGGAAACTACTTATCATACAGCGTCCGGAAAGAAATATTGATAACAAGTGATCCCGAAAAGTCTATTAAAATAATCCACTTTCAAATATTACCGCTAGATGGCGAAGTTTTAAATCCTAATCGAAAAGTGGATTATTCTCCATAACATACACACAATAGTGAAGGTAAAGTAACACTTTAAGAATTATTTATTTGACATTTTACTTAAAGTACGGGAAGAGAGAGGGGAGAATCGTATTACAGAAAAAGTTGGAAAACTCCTGACTACGTTAACCAATTTTAGCGAATTTGGTTTTGTTGTAAAGCTGCTTGATAGCCAAATCATTACCTTTAACAAGTCTTTCTTTAAACTTGACCACCACCAGATGGCGTAATTTGGATAATATTACTATTATAAAATATTTTCTCTCATAAATTAAGTTTGGAAAATGACAGCTGCTGCCGGCATGTGTCATTTTTGAGACAATTTTACAAGTAATAAGATAGTAAATACAAAAAATATAGTCTTCCATTGAACTTTTCATAGAAAATTGAGTGAACTAAAGATATCAAATAACGCCATCTGACGGTACAGGCCTCAACAGAAACTTAAGTACCTATTGTTACACATTATCATTCTGCTATTAAACAGATTTAAAATAAGACCAAGTTTACTAAAATTGGTTAACGTAGTCGAAAGTTTTTCAACTTTTTCCTCCTTACTTTAAAAGATAGAGCAAAATGTCAAATAAACAAATTTTAAACTGTCAGTAGGATATCCAAAATCGTTCAATATAGCATACCTTCATTAATGATTTTATGGAGAAAATCTCACTTTTCGGTTTAGATTTAAAAGTTTGCCATCTAGCGGCAAAATCTGAAAGTGGAAAATAATTATAATTATATTCTCGGGATAACTTTTGTTATTAATATTTTTCCGAAAGCTGTAGGACGAGAGGTTTTCAGACGCTGGCTGACCTTAACGGGACACCCGGTATAGTAGACTATTTTTATTGAGGTAGATAGGTAGATGTAATTTGCTACTTGAAGCATGTTTTCATAATTTTGTAGATCACTTTCTTTGAATTTATTAGTAGGGTAGTTTTATTATTTTGTAACTTGTTACTGCAGTTGATTTTTAATTTAATAAAAAAAAACTGATATTTCAGTAGGTGTATGATTTAAACAGATTTTACTATCGTATGAATAATTAAATTTTTTGATGATTTTACAGAAAAATTCAACTTACACTTGAGCATTACCAATGCCTATTGCACACTTTTGGTTGTGAATTTTTGTATGGCATTGGGTGGGAAGTAAAAACACTACCACGAAAGTAGTAAATATATTTTTTAAAATACTACAATATCCAGGGATTTACCGAAAAATATCAGATTGCATAAGAATTAGTGAAAACACAGTTTATGCATAAGGAAAATACTTCTTTATGAAAGTATTTTTCTTTAAAATATTGTTTCAAAATAATACACAATGACACTTTTCAATATACTAGAATATAACACTGTACAGCTGTGGACAATAAAAAGTTTCCATCTTAAACTACTCATGGAAATTTATATAGGTTGTGGATTTAATTATTATGAAAATTGTTGATTGTTTGCCATAAGTAAGTACTAAATATTGATATGTACTGAATTTAAAACCTGATGTTAATGTAACTGTTTGCCATTTACCGAAAAGTAATTTTAGTGACAGCAGCCTACTAAGAATAAATTGCACAAAAACGTTGATGATATTGTAATCTGCATCGTTCTACAATTTTTTTTTTTTCTTAAAAAATTAACATTTTTTTTGTTAGCGACAAAAAATTTTATGAATAAACAAAGCGTATGTTTAACTATTTTTGAGAATAATTTAAAATAACAAATTTTACCCCCCTTCTTTAAGGGGATATAACTATTTAGAGGAGGCTCCAATTATTAAAAAAACCTTAAAATTTGCCAAGGAAACTACTTCTAAATTTTCTCTGTACACTTATGCAATACACTGTATTAGTTTCATTCTTTAAAACTATACATTTTAGGACAAAAACCTTTTTTGTTCATAGCTGCTACTCTGCAATTTTCAATGTCATGTCAGAAATATTCAGGTTTTTTTAGTTTTTATGTTATACTCGTACCTAGCCAAAAAATTCATATTTTGATTTCGGTACAGTTGATTTTCTTCTAAAATGTTTTGAAATGAAAATTTCTCTCAAAAAAAGTAGATAATGTTCAACCAAATCTTAACATTCTATAAATTTTGCCATAAGTAAACATAATATTATTTTTGAAATGATTTTTACTTGGGACAAAATCATATTAGCTAGACACATTTTCATTGTTTTTTAATTATTATTTTTCATTAAGTTCGAAAATAGTTGAAGAAAATGAAACAGTGGTTTTGTCAGACGATTTTAGAGGTGTTTTATAAAATAAAATATATTCTTGCCTCCTCTAAGTCTAAGTCCTTTTAAAGTGGATGTTGTCCGTGGATATTTCAAAACGGCTGAAATTAAAAACTGCAATCTTTAAATGGATGCAGTTCTAGTAAAATGTCACTTTCCTGAGCTATTCCATTCCTTGCCACCTCACGGTAAGAAAATGAAATCCCTTATACTTTTATCAGATTTTTTTCGAATTGAAAAAAGGTGGAAAAAACAAAACATTTTTAAAATAGTTCTGTTTAAAAAAAACTTTTTTCTCTGTACACAAACATTGAAATTCGTTTTAATATTAGTACAAAAGAAATAAAATAAAAAAGTGAAAAAGTCTACTGTTCCCCGACCATTTTTGAAACACCCTGTATAAACATTTCACATATATTTCGGTATAAAGTTAAATTAGATATTGAGGTTTCGATTAATTCATATAAAAACTAATATGCTCAGAATTATATTTATTTTATAATATTAAGCGCGATACAAATTTTAAAGCAGGAAATTGATTTTAAATAACGTACGGACTATCTACTCTATATTTACATGTATTAAACATGTAACATTTCAAATATGAGAAAATTTTTACTTTATAACCCTATACATATTGCCCACAGTATAAAATATTAGATAGGTACTTTTATTCCAATATGCTTGCAAAATTTTAAACGCAACTTGCAATGTATTATTCAGAGCATAAAGTTGAAATAAAAAGTTAAAAACTTTACCAAGTATTGCCGTTAAAACAATTGTTTTTATGATACAACTTTAAAGGGAGCAAAATACCAAAATGGGGCATATTGTAAAATATAAGTTTTATAGAAAGTTCCTCCTTTCTTTATTAAAAAAAAATCAATTTTATACAGGATGTCCGAAAATCCCGTGCAGAAAATATGTGGGTGATACTACTTGAAAAAATAATATGTCAAGTTCCTGTAACATTTTCTTGAAAAGTTAATAAGTATTAACATTTGACGTAGGTACCTCTGTCTTCCCCAAAAGTAACTTTATTTCAACCCTGTTATATGTATCTGGAAACAACAATGAAACTAAACCGACAACGTGGCGACCAGACCAGAGAAAAGTTATGATCATTTCAACCCTTAGGGCACCGCAATTTTAGAAATATTTTACCTGAAATTTTACCATCTCTATAAAAGTAACAACTGTGCCAAATTTGAAAATATCCAGTATTAAAAAAGTTAGAGCCAAAAAACTAATTTAAAACAATAACTTTCAGATTACGTAGATCAGTTAATATTAACTTTTCATCAAAAAGTTACACAAACTTCGCACATTATTTTTCGACAAAGTATAAGATCACCCCCTAAAGTTTCTGCATTCCGGACACCCTGTATAATGTACCTATATGGAGTTTTCGTTCTCAAAAATATTTACATTGTAATGATCGCGGACCCAAAAAAAAACTCCGCCTAAATTTGATTATAGAAACTTTATAGTAACAAAATATTAACTATTAATAATTACTAGAAACCCTCCAACTCTGTAGCAGTGTAAGAAAATCAATATCTGCTTAGAGGTCACGAGGTTGCGAATTTCCAGATATTTGCATACTGAAAATGAACTGAATATTCATTTATTGACTCAAAACATTATATTGTAAGGTACAATTTGTATTCAAACAGAGTGAATGGTCCTAATACACCTTTCTCCTAGCTTTTGTATCAAAACATAAAATCACATAATTTCATCACTTTTGACTATTTTTTAAATTATTTTCGTTTACTTTTCATGATTTTTATTAATCCTTGCCCTTACCCTGGTAAATCTTCTACTATTAAATTTAGCGATTCTTATTTGTTTTCAGGGTTTGCAATTATCTTTGTTGCCCTGATAAATTATACAGCCCCACAAAAAAAAAGTTCATACACAAGACAGTGACATATGTATTTCCATGTATTTTTCGACGCTGAATCCGATCCCGAGCTCAGAATTGGGCCTACACGTCTGGAATTGGGCCCATTGGGGAAATTCCGGGTTTGGGTCCGGGAAAATGACCCTTTGGGGCGGGAAAATCCTGTTTCGGACGTCCCGGTCGCGACTGTAGTGTGTTCGTGTGTTTTTCAATTCTGGACCTGAGACTGGGTGTGAAAAGTTTTTGGTCAGCTGAAATTCCCAGTTTGGGTCCGGGAAAATGGCCCATTGGGGCCGGAAAATCATATTTCAGACGTACCAGTCGCAAAAGTGGGATTTTCATGTATTTTTCAATCCTGGTCCTTAGAGTATGCTCAAAAAGTTTTTGGACAGCTGAAATTCCCAGTTTTGGGTCCGGAAAATCGTGTTTTGAGAGATTCCAATCGACCAAAGGCATTCCAAACACGGTATGAGTTCCGGAATATAAAAATACATGAAAATACCAATGTCTCAACTGAGACGTACAATTTCAAAAAGTGGCTTTGAATTCAAAAGCGATGTTTTCTTGGCAAATAAAGATTCACAATTAATTATCTTGTGAAGTATAATAAAATACTTCTTACTGAGACAACATAAATAGCCGCCTGCCCAAAATAATCATTTGTTGGCCAATACCCTTGTTTATGTACTTACCAATACTTATTGCCCATAAATTGCTTCATTCACAACGTACCATATAATAATGGTCATTGACAAAGTATTCACTGATATTTATTAGGAAACTAAATTATTTTATATGGATAATATATTTAGTGTCCATTTTATTTATTTAGTGATGTAATTTTTATTTGTTTTTAATATCATTAAAATTGTAGCAAAATGTTTGTATTTCCATCCAGAAACACCTTGTATACAGTGCAAACTAATATAGATTACAAAACAGTGAACAAATCGTTAAAGAGTTTGCTTTATGCTCACTACAGACTATGCGTGAACTCGCGATTCGCGATGCGTGATTTGTATGGAATTCGTGCATTGTGTGTAGGGTTTTTATGAATGGATTTTTACCGAACAAGACCCTACACACTATTCGCGAATTCCTCGCATATCACGAATCGCGCATAACGAATCGCGAATACACGCATAGTATGTAGCGGGCCTTACAATTGTCAAATAAAGAAGTAATATCTGGAACGTGGGCATCAAGGGAAACTTGCCTGGAAGGGAGCAAACATAATTGCAAGCAATAAAAACCAAGTTAAGTCCTTGGATTCACTTACTCGATACTCGTGACAACATAAGAATTATGTTCTTGTCCATTTCTATATTTCTTTGTACACTTTGTAACTAGCAGTTTGTTTTAATCATCAATTCGCAATTGCAATAGAAGTTATATCAACATTTTTTTTTCAGATATTCGTTAGAGCCCAGTTCGACTATGACCCGCTAGAGGACGACCTCATACCGTGTGCGCAAGCCGGAATTGCCTTTAAAACTGGTGATATTCTTCAAGTAAGTTTAACAGTCTTGTTTTTTACTTATAACTAGTTTAATAAGTAGTAGAAGAATTGTACCTACTTTTATAGCAAGTCAACGATTCTGGCAAATCTCATGAATTTTGTTATAAACCGTAGTTTCTCCGTATTTTTTTCTGTAATTTTATGGAACTTCAATTTTAACAGTATATCAATTTTAAACTAAACTGCTTCTTATAACTGATTTTAATTTTCTAAACACTTTAGTTTAGGTTTGTTTGAAACCGTAAGTGGGTAGTTTTGAGTATGTTTAACTTGATCGTTTAATACAGGGTGATTCAGATCTTAGCTAAAAAAAATTCTGAATATTCAGGGAACTCAAAAGGGGCAGTTTGAAAGTTATTGGAAACTGGAAACGGGGCAAAGCTTGCAATCGGTAAAAAATCGACAAAAAATGGAAATAAATTCCTAAGGAAACAATTAAATAACATTTTATAACACCTATTTTATACAGCAATTTTATCGCCTGGCTAGAGACTACATAGTCTAAGAGCCAGTGGCCGGCAACCTATAAGTAAATGATTATACCTGAAATTTTGCACAGTGACTCTCTTATACCTATGGGCGCATTCAGCAGAGCTCATCGCTGACTAATCGCTTACCAATTTTCGGCCGAATGCGCATAGCTGAAGCGATGAGTTATCGGGCGATTGGTAATCGGACGCCATTTTTTGCATCGCTCCTCGGGACCGATTAGTAATCATGATTAGTGATTTGTTTACCATGACATAACCTAACAGTCTCTGCAAAATGGATTAGCATGATTAACTCTTATATTTTCAACAATATTCATATCTAATTCATCATTAAAAAACATTCAATATGATTTCGATTTTAAATCTGCTGCAATTATAACTAATCTAAACTAAAATAAATCAGCTGACAACTGAAAAATAAAAACATCAAAATAAGGTCATTCAGAAGAAAGCGTCCGATTAGTAATCGTCACGTCTAATCGATTACTCATTGCTATTCTCTGCTGAATGCACCCTATCACTCATGATGTGGGGACTCGCTAAGCCCGGCGAGGTCGACTCAAGAATTACTCAGGTGCCAGAAGTATGAAAATGTAACCAACTTCGTTATTAAATTAACAAAGCTGCCGTTTGAAAGTTTTAAAATATACAATTATTATTATATAAAAATAACAAAGGCATACGATTACTGTGCTTCTAAAGTCATGGCAGACACGTGAAATTGGCAAAAATTATAAATTTGAAAAGTATTTGATTAAATTTGATTTTTGACGTTAAAAACCTGTCAGAAATGTCAAGCATTGTAATCGACATCACCAAATCTCAGAACCTGTGCCAGAAATAGAGGTTATTTGTTACTTATATTATTTTAATATAAAAAGGTGCTAAATATGATATGTAATAGAAATAAATGTCTAATTTGTTAGATCTGAAACTTTTAAATTTTCAAACGGCAGCTTTGTTAATTTAATAACGAAGTTGGTTACATTTTCATACTTCTGGCACCTGAGTAACTCTTGAGTCGACCTCGCTGGGCTTAGCGAGTCATCACCTCATGATTGATAGGTATAAGAGACTCACTGTGCAAAATTTCAGGTATAATCATTTACTTATAGGTTGCCGGCCACTGGCTCTTAGACTAACAGTAGCCCAGCGATGTAAAAGTTAAAAATACTACAACTTATATTATGATCTTGCCTGAAATATTAAATTTCAGAAAGTGATTCAAGTGGATGTATCAATTTGACAAAAATTAACATGAAAAACGTTTAATTTAGAAACTTGTATACCGCTCTTTCTCAATTACCTAATCACCTAACAAACATTTTTAACACTACAGAAATTAATGAAACGGACTCAAAAACATGCATTACTTATTTCTTTGCAAAAACCCTTGCTTAAATGCGTATACACGTTCAAAACCCTATTTTCATAAAAATGAATTTGTCTACGTCTACGGGAGACAGCATCACAGTGTATGGTCGCATTTAAGTGCCTACCGAAGTAAACAACATGATCAATTTGACAAAAATTAACATGAAAAACGTTTAATTCAGAAACTTGTTGGTAGGTATACCGCTCTTTCTCAATTACCTAATCACAATAATCACCTAACAAACATTTTTAACACTAGGTACAGAAATTAATGAAACGTACTCAAAAACATGCATTGCTTATTTCTTTGCAAAAACCCTTGCTTAAATGCGTATACACGTTCAAAACCCTATTTTCATAAAAATGAATTTGTCTACGTCTACGGGAGACAGCATCACAGTGTATGGTCGCCTTTAAGTGCCTACCGAAGTAAACAACAAAAACTACATACATAAGTCATAAACTTATAAAACCAAGTATTCGATTGTAACAAAAAATTTAGGATTTATCACAAAGCCGATGCTTTGTTTTAACATTATTTATATGTTTTTAGAACAGGTTTTGGCAATTTCAAGTCTAAAGAAAAATAGTATAAATTATACTAGGATAATGACGTCTGGCAACGCGTGATATTCAAGATATTCCCCAACCCTAAACCGTTTTAGTAGAGGGCGCTTTTATCGGTTTTTAAGCGAGGAGGAAAACAAAACTTTGCGTCGTGATCTTACCGCTAAAAAATATTTATATACCATTTGCTTTTAAAGATACAAAAAAATGTAATTTTAAAATTACAAATATATCTATCTACAACATACCTTAAGGTAATTATGTTCTGCAAGCATCTCTATATTCTCTAGCACAAATCTTTGCCAGATTCCACACTGCTTTGCATATCACTTTAACCATTAACACATCACTTGAAACGCACTGAAACAAGATTTTATATGCATAAATTTCGCAACGAATAACCGGCGAATTTCTAAAAACAGACAAGGGACGCGCAACGCAAGAATTCATGGCGTATCTTCGAAAAACAAACGCCAAGCGGTGACGGGTTACCTCGAGCATATTCGGGAAAATCAAGGCCAACGCCGTTAGAGTGAAAAACATCAAGATTTATCCCTAATTTCTATATTAGGCATTTTATTCGCTATAAAAAATTCATCTGAACATTGTTCTACTACCAAATTATTCTTATTTGTTCATTTGATTTGAACACATTTGCAAAAAATACTTAAAAACAGTTATTGAGAAGTGTTCCATTGAACATGTAAATTAATTTTCTTTTAAACTTGTTCAAAAAAACTAAATTTTATGTCCCATAATATGGGATGATGATTTTTAACCCTTCCTTATAATAATTATTGCATTTTATATACAGTGTGTCCACGGATGGAGTTGACAGGAGGAGAAAGTTTTTTGTTTTTGACTTTATCGAAAAATGTCACTTTATAAAAAGTTCTGCTTTTCGAAAAAATGAGACTATCATAGAAATGTCTTAGATCAGATATATAGATATAACCCCCCTAATAATTTATCAAAATTAAATTATCTTAATTTTAAGCACATAATACATCGTTAGATTTTCTGTACGTACTTAGGAGGTACACTGTATAATCGAATTACAGTTTGAAAACATAATAAAAGATAGAAAAGCCCAAGAATGCATATAGAAAATATTAATTAAATTGATCCAGTCCCTGATTTATTCGTATGATTTTTTTCTCAGATAATTAGTAAAGACGATCACCACTGGTGGCAAGCTAGAAAGGATAACGCTGCTGGATCTGCTGGCCTTATTCCTTCTCCCGAGTTGCAGGAGTGGAGGACTGCTTGTGCTGCAATGGAGAAAACTAAACAAGAACAAGGTAAAAATCACCCTAAAGACATGTGTGCTTATCGTGTAAACACACCATTTCATTTACAGGGAGACTTTTATTTATTTTACCAGTACCATTCATGAGCTTTTGCATAATACGTACAGATAGTTTTCATCATTGTATGCCTAATTTTGACTGGAGATAGCTTATGAAGTTCCAAGTCAACTTTTTTATTACGTTATTTGTTAAAACAAATAAAAATATAGGAAATGATCGCTAGTATCATCAGCATGCTACTTAACTTTCTGAGATAGATGAATGACTCAAGTCAACTGTATTATTTCATGATTTGTGAGTCATATATAAAATATTTAGCCTTTACAAGTCGCATGTATGCACAGTGTTTTCCTGGAAGATTTCATCCTCATAGAAAATCATCCATTGGTGTAGCATAGAACCCAGAATATGGGATATATTTACAAGCCAAAGAAAATATCGTGCACACCATAGGGGAAAATCCTACTGTGAGTGCTTCTGGAATTGTGGGAACGGTAGTAGAAAGGCTACAGCACTTAGACCCCATTGGGCCCCTCCCATTAGAAGCTCAATCCACCTGAGCCACCAACCAACCTAATAAGGAAAAAAAGGTGGTGACGTTGCTTAGGGAAATCTCTCTAATGTAGACCATCATTATCCCAACATAGATTCTCTTATTAATGAGATGGCAGTGCACTCACAGAGTGCATGGAGTATTGTTTGGTCTTCTTATTCGCAACCCCTACAAAGACCACTTCCTCAGTATTAGAGGTGCTTCCTTAGCCAACAGTGTCCAATTTGAATACCTGTCACCAGACGAAGTTTTATCCTAGACATAGCCAGATACTTTTTGGCTTATCCTTGCAGGGATAATCTATTAACTCTTTAGCAAATTGACAGCCATTTGTGTCATCCCAACGTTTCCCAAACACTTTTTGGGTGTCCTCTTTAATAGTTTAAACAAATGCTGACAACGGAAGCATACTGGAAGGACCAGGTCCAAAAATATTGAGACCTGATGCACTCCTAGCCAACTTGTCAGCTACTTTACACCAGTCGTGTCCCTTTACCCAGCATACAGATACGCTGTTGTTGGTTGAGGCCACTACCAGTGCCTGATGGCATTCCCATGCTGATTTAGTTGTTATCTTATTATTTTATCTTTTTTTATTATATATTTATATATATTTTTTATCTTTTATCTTATTATTATTATCTTATGGTAAGATCAGTAGTGATTGTCAGATACTAATCTGTGTAGATTCTAATGCAACAAAAATTTTCTGTTAACGTTTGGTACCATGAATGGATTATTTATAAAGCCACGCTTATTCTACCTAATCGTTTAACTCGAAGTGACAAACTAGTTTACCTAGTTCACCGGAAGGAGTACCTATAAACATTCAGCGCAGTATGTAGTTTGTGTGTAATGGACTGATTCCAGGGCCTCCCAGATGCCCATATTTAAATCTGTTGGATTTCTATTTACAGGAGTATATTAAATCAATAAAGATAATAGTGTATATCAGTGAAGTGAACAGGAAAGATGAATTTGTATAGCGAATTGACAATGCTAGCGCATAAACTAAAGACAATAACGCCTTATTAACATATTGAACCACTTTGTGGTCACATCGAGCCAAACTGTATACTGAGGCAGAAAGGAGAAATTTTAAATACTTTTCTTGGGGCACAGGTTTAATCTAGGTAAGATCAGCCATCAAGCATAACCAGTTAGGCATTCAATGATAAAAACCTGTATTTTTATAAAAAGTGTCACAAAATTTAAACGGCATGCTGCGACATTTAGGTGGATCATTTCGACACATACTTATTATTTTAGCATATCTAGAACTTCTAAATCTATCTGATAAGCATTGAAAATCCACCTATGGTATATATGAAGCGTATTTTATATTTTTTTACAATGTTTTGCATATTCCAGCAGTTCATAAAAACCCTGATTCTCAAACACATACATAGTAACTTACTTCCAATCATCAGGGACTAATATTTAGATGACTGCATTCTTGGTGTGGCATGTACTTAATAAAAAAAATACCATGGATAAATATAACACTAATTGTAGCCCAAATTCATGTGAAATAAAAAGTAGACAAAAATCGTTTAAAAAGAAGGCGTATTTGCCATGATGCAGCTGACCCAGTTAATGTTTTTTAAAAAAGTTCAACTCACAAGTATGTAGGTAATTTAAAAGCAGAGTGGAACCAGGTCACTATGTAATCCTAACATTATCATGTTATGGTATGTGTATCTGTTTTCGATCTACATTTTGCAGCAGCGTAACTATGTAGAGGTTGTTTTCCGGAATAAGCCGAAAACTTTGATCATACCAATAAAAAGTTCACGATAATTAGGTCGGAGTAGTTCGTATCTGATTTATGTTTGCTTTAGAAAAGGAAACGTAGACATGAGTTTGGGTGTAAGCATGAAATCTATATCTTAACAAGTGTTTGTGTAAATTATGCACATCATAAACATGATTTATAACTTTATACTATATATATCGAGTTAATACAAGGAAATTAGGCAGAGAAACATGTCATAAATACAATATCAATTGCTCAACCTAGACACCTGTGAAATACTTTATTCTAATTATGTAAAAAAAAAATAAACAAAAACTAACCATGGTGTAATATTTCAATGGCTAGAGTAATTTCAGTTGAAACTTGTATAATATTTATTTTTCATTTGCAGAAAAGTTATTATAATAAAAAATAACTATGTTCCATAAACAAGTTAAAATTGGCAATTGGCTTTCTAAAAAAAAATTAAAAATACACATTTACTTATAGTAAAAGTCTATTCACAGTTTTTGAAATTTTAGTTTGCCTTGCAATTTGAGTATAAATTGCAAGTATAAAAAAAAACGAAAACTATAGCCATTTAACTTTCTCTCTCTTTTCTGCTTGTGAAAATGTTTAATTTCTAATAAAGTCTGTCCATACCACTTCAATTCATAAAAGAATTTAGAGCGTGTTTGAAAATCAATTTATACAGAGTGCGTTTGTTCAAAGGAGTAATAGAGGACTTGAAAATAAACAACTGAAAATCATTCAAAAATTATTACACAAAACTGCCAGATCCACACACCACTTATTCAACTGTTTACCATGCACTAACTAAGTCAAGTTCAGTCTTAATGTGGGTAAGGTTAAGGCAGTGACAGGTCTTGTCAACTGCAGACTGATCTACGTTATTTTATTTAAAAATGCCTTATCCAAATCAAGAATTCGCAGGTACAGCAGAATAGCAGCATATTGTTGCTGCAACAGAAATTGGGATACCTGGAGTAATAGCATGTATGCTAGATAATTGTCACCTTCTCTCTTAGAAGCAAGCTTATTGACTCTTTAAAGTAATTTCAGGCAATTTTTTTTTAGACGATAGGTACTGAATGTTCATTTATCGAAAGTTATTTATTTCAATTATTTTGTAATTGACTTGAGGCGCAGCAGTATTTCAACACAAGAGCTTTTTAAAAAACAAATATTTTCTGTTAAGATATTGTCTGACAATTATATTAAGATATTCAGACAATAAAACAAATATTTTCACTGGAAAACAGCTATTTGAGATGACGTCCTCTACACAGCGGGTTTAAAATTTTCCTGTTTTGAGATAAAAAAAATGATTTAAAATATATCATTTTACACTACAGGTAAATTGTTTATATTCATGCCCACTATTACTTTTGAAAATACATTTTCAGACATCTAGTATTTTATCACTTTTCATATTTTAGTGAGTTTATTATTCACTGTCTGTCCTTTGTCACTTCAAATTCCTTGTAGATTTGTCCATATTTCAAAATTTTTGTATCTTTCAAAAAAACTTTTTTTTTGAAGAAATTGGTTTGATATTTTCAAAAAATAAAGAATGTTATAAACATTTAATTTATCAACAAATTTATTTATTCCTAAAACTGTCCTAAATATCTGCCAAGACAGTCAATCTGTTAAAAAGGGGGAAATACTTATATGTGACTAATAGTAAAAATTCGTTTGTATATAAAATTTTAATGTTTCGGAACAAATTGGAAATACTTTATTATTGGTTCTGATGAATATCTTTTGCTCTGCTGTAAACAGTTATTGGTACAGACTGACTAAAAAATTACAGTTACTGCCTTGTACTAACTCGAGACTCTTAAAAAATGCGCCCACATAAAATTCAGACCTAAAAGTTATTTTGGTGTGACTTATATTTTTGTTGAATGCCAGACGTGGAAAAAGGATGTACTTCTCATGCTAATGGTTGTGATGGTACCACAGGTATATGATTACCACCTTAGTAGAATGTAGCGCATGATCTCCCCCTCCCACATAGCATCTCCATGTTTTTTCGTAATTTTCTATTTTTTCATACTGCAGATGTTTCCCTTGTAGATAGATATGTTTTTGTGATCTGCTGGGGAACATAAAACATTTGATTTTGACAGATTGCATGACAGCTTGTTGATGGTTTAAAACTGAAATGGATATTAACGTGTTTCCCGACATTGTAAATCGATGGATTAAAGATTTTGTCTAACTTGTACTTGTATGATATAACTGATGGACTGCACTTTTTTACCATATAGTATAGTATAATAAAATATTTATATCAGATAAAGTACAGGGTGTCTCAAGCTTGACACCCTTACAATAAAATTATAATAATTCATACAGAATTCACGTTAATACATTTTCAAAAACCTTCAGAAAATTATTCGGCAGTAAAGTTTCCCAAAATTTGTCAACAAAACAGAAAAAAATCAATAATGAATACCAATGTCAAGATGTTTTACCAACCCACTCAATGGTTTTGAGGAAATTTGTTGGATCAGTTTGGTGTAATCGTTATTCGGTCAATATCGTTGACGATTTGCTGTGAATGAGGACCTACTATCGTTGACACGTTTCTCAGATTGCAATTAATATATTTCTTTTGTTTTCAGTCAATTGCTCAATATTTGGTCGAAAAAAGAAACAATACAAGGACAAATATTTGGCAAAGCACAATGCAGTTTTTGACCAATTAGATTTAGTTACCTACGAGGAGGTTGTAAAATTGCCGAGTAAGTATGAAATTCTCATCGATTTTTCATCTACTACTGTAAATTGTAAAGGTACAGGAAGAATAATTAAATTACAAAAAAGTTGTGCAATACTTTGCTGCAACTTTTTCTGGAATCAGTTCTCCAATATTTCAACTAATTCCTAGAATACTATTAAAAAAAAACATCATTTTTTATTTTCCGGTACAATTCAGTTGTTTATAAAGACAATTTAATAAAATTCAATTTCTAAACAATGTGTTCATGATTATAGTAATGTCAGATTTTCTCTCTATCTTTCACTTTTTGTGTATGTGAAACAACAATAATTATCAAATATTATGTGCAATGATTGTGAGTAAAATTTAAGTGGTTGTTTTCATATTACCTCAGTAGGCTGGTGCTTGATCTGCTACAATTGTTTTATTGTTAAAATTTGGATTGATAGTCAACTGTTTTATTTTAAGTACGTCATATTGGCTTTTAACATGATAAAAACAGCCTTATGGAAAGCCACTGTCGAGTCCATAAAATATAAGAGTCAAATCATGCGTCAAATCACATTATGCTAGGAAAACAATTTTGGCAAACTAAGTACAGCCTACTAAAAATTAAAATAACTATATATGTAATAATTTAATTCAATAGTCAGTAGTAATTTGTTTTTTATTTTACAGTGTCAGTGACAGTCTGAAATGGGGGTTTAAATAATGATTTGAAAATATTTTTTCTGGCATAAATATGCATTTAAAACTTCTTAAATTGCGTATTTGTATTATACTCATTTTTCTTCTCTTAAAATTAATGACATTATGACAGAATCACCCTGTACAGGGGCATGCACAATGGGTCATAAGATCTGAGTGCTGCCATTGCCACGATGCTGTCACAACCTAATTTAATTGAATTATTTTTATAAATAAATAAGTTAGAAGAAATTATATTCTAATTTTTCCAACTATATTTTTTTTAATTTGCAGTGTCTGACCCAGCCTTTCAAAGAAAAACTTTGGTGCTATTAGGAGCTCACGGTGTTGGAAGGAGGCACATAAAAAATACCCTTATTGCAAAACATCCCGATCAATATGCTTATCCAATACCACGTAAGTTTGACAATATTCTAACGTCATAAAGAAGGTGGAAATTTATACTTATTAAAACTTGCAGATACAACGAGACAGCCTAGATCCGATGAAGAGAACGGACGGAACTATTTTTTCGTGTCACACGACGAGATGATGGCCGACATCGCCGCTAACGAGTACCTGGAGTATGGTACCCACGAAGACGCCATGTACGGAACTAAACTAGATACAATCCGCAAAATACATCAAGAAGGGAAGATGGCCATTCTTGATGTGGAACCACAGGCACTTAAGGTGCTACGAACTGCTGAGTTCTCACCATATGTTGTGTTCATTGCTGCTCCGGCACTGCAAAATATAGCAGATGTAAGTACCCAAGTTAATTTGCAAGATATCGCTTAATTTTGAGTGGATAATCACCAATTTCTTGAAATATTTCACATAATAAACTTCCCATATACCATTATCAACACAATTCCTAAATTATTTGAAAGTATTCTAACAGATTATCTAAATCATGATTTGAGAAACGTTATGTCATTACAACAGTTTGAATTTCAAGCAGGTAGATCTGAAGATTTAAATTTAGTTTCCTATTTTTCTATGTTGACTTCTTGTCAGATGCCATGAACCATTGTTTACTTCTTCAGAAGCTAAACAAGTATAGTGCATATGAATTGTCACTCCAATAGGTGCATAAGAAACTGATAGAATTAATCACTATTCATATTATCTTCGTGCTTTTTCTGAAGTTCCTCAGGGTTTGCACTTAGGTCTCCTTCTATTCAATTCGTTTATTAATGATACAACCCTCTGTTTTTATGTTATTGTTCTCTTGTGATTTAAAACTTTTCAAAATCATTTAAAGACATTTGTCTAACTACCATTTTACTCAGTTAAACCAAAGTTTACAGAATATAAGTTGCTTCACTCAACCACGTGTTGATATATCCAGTGTCCCCCACCTATCATTTCCAGTACACATTAGTATACAAACGCTAGCTGTCAAAGGCGTCTCGAAGCTGCTCCATGCTGCATGAAATAACTTATATTTTGTAAACTAAGAGCTTTAATGGTGGCAAAGTTATCTTTCATTGTAATATTTTTATGCAAAGCCTTATCTGGATTCTAAATAAATAATTTGATGGGTTTGTTATCTTTAAGAGGAAAAACTATTTGACATCGATAAGCCACTCTGGTTTTGAAATATTCCCATCTCAATCGTAATAATATGTGCTTTCTGACCACTACTAATATTATTCCACCACTAACCTAAGTAGGCTATGTCTTATGAAGCCGATGCTAATGACTGTAAAATATCAATGTGACTTATTCAGTTGTCAAAAAATCAATTATCTTAATTAGATTTTTTTCTGGATCCTTACAATTTGTCAAGACACAATGAATTTGCATATTTTGAAACGAAGGACATGACTTATAGTGGTTTTTAGGCTTTCACGGCCAGTGCTGTAATTTGATACATAGTGATTTTCCGGGTTTCCGGGTTGTTATGGGATGTTATGCTGTGACCGTGACTAAGTCGCGGCGAAGCTTTTGCAGAGTCACCACTGAAGATGGCGACAGTGAAGAGCGGCGAAACGTTTGGAAGCATGGAATGCGACCAGTTACAGCGGCGGCTACGGAACGCCTCGGAGGACCACCAGTATCCGAGAAGCGGTTCCGACCGTATCAGTCGTAATACCAACAGTAGGAACCGAAATCAATATATGGACAGGCCCAGAGACACCGATAGCGGGTCTGTCCCCACAGAGCCTAGCCCGAGAACAACCAGGGCAGGTAAAAGTATCCCAGCTAATGCTAGGGATGTGCATTTTAACTCTGTTTCTGGCAGCTACCAGTTACCGAGGTCACGGCATAACAACCCGGAAAATCACTATGTATCAAAAGAAGGACATGACTTGTTTTTATGCTCAATAGTGCTGGCATCACAAAACAAAGCCTTCTTAGGTAAGTGGTGAAACAATATTAGCAGTGATTGGGAAGCACACATCCGGCATCAGGTGATTAAGGTGGGAATATCTCAAAACTCAAGCGGTACAGTTACTCTATGACCTATGATATGATAACTTGTACAGAAATGAGCTTAAAATACATAAATATTTCCAGTTCGACGGTAGTTTGGAACGACTCGCCAAGGAATCTGACATGTTGCGCCACGCTTATGGGCATTATTTCGACTTAACCATAACCAATAACGATATCGATGAAACAATAGCTGCGCTGGAAGCGGCCATCGAACAAGTTCAAACAACACCACAATGGATTCCGGTGTCTTGGGTCTACTGACAGCAACAGTCCTTGGAATTCTGCTCTTTTCAGAACTTTTGAGCTTACCACCAACCTAGCGAATTTTATGATTTGTACGTCGGACGTACTCCTTATTTTAATGATTATTTATAGGGAAGCCCTATATCCTGCGTTTTATGCTTTTTACTTTTGGATGTAAAACACTTACACTTACCAAAGATCTTAAAATAGGTATTAAATGAAATACGAGTTGAAAATTTGCACCACGAATTGTAGGAAACCTCGATTCAAACAACAACGTAGTGTATTATGCATATTGAATTTAAAAAAGTTATTCAAAGAAGTTACCACTTATACCAAAAGAACGTTTTGTTGTAGAGCTGTTATTCTCAAAACTGAGACAAGTAATACTCCGCAAGGCAAACAGAACAAATATTTGTTTTTGTTTAAACTAGAACTATCCAGATTCTCTTGAAATTTCACTGAAAATCAAAAGATAGGTAATATTTAAATAGTTTTTATTACAGAAGATAGTAACTACTTACTGCTTAAAGAAATATACAGGCGGTTTTTTTTTAAGTAATGTCAAGCACAAATACCATTATTTGTTATCCTGAATATACAGGGTGTTCAGTAACGAATTTGCTATATTTTAACGCTTCCTTGGACAAAAATAACGTGATTAAAATCAACTTACTTGAACAATTTTGTTTGCTTGAGAATTTAGAGGACTGAGAAAGTCCTTTTTTTATTTCATTTTTTTATGATATTTTTCTCATTTGTTGGGTAAAAACAATTAATAATTTTTCACATCCTTTCCTCCTCTATCCTCTATTTTCGATGGTGTTGATCACGAATCTGAAGTCAAATTTCGCTGCTCGCATGTAGTTTTCGAAAAAAAAAATTTTCAAAATTGTAACATGGTGTTATATTGCAATTTCAACCTAATGTAGTGTGTACATAGAGGTTACAATTTTGAATTTTTTTTTTTGAAAACTACATGCGACCACTGAAATCTGACTGCAGATTCGTGATCACCCTCGAAAATAGGGGGGTACGAATTTTGTTGTTAAGATTGGAGTTTTACGCTGTTGTAAATAATTACCAAATAATATAATAAGAGTTCTAGCCCTCATTCTAATCACAAGGATTAGCATAGAAGTCGGAAACTTGTGCGGGAGAGGGGGCGGCGTATTATCATTCAGTAAAATGAGAATAACAAGCTCAGTTACGTATAAGTCCTATATTGTACGTATTTTAACTTAGGTTTCCCCTTCCACGAAAAAATATATGACTTTATCTTACCAATGGTGGGCCACCCTGTATTTGTTATTCAGTAGTCTCTGTTGAAAAATACTTTACACACAAAACATAAATATTGTTTAAAAAAAATGTATTAAAAATATTTACAGCATTACTTGCATTTATATTAAAATACTTTATCTTTTTTTTTAATTGAAGCATATGTAAAATTCTGTAGTGGCACATATGTATACAGGGTGTTGCAGTATTCCATCGACTTATTTTTCTGTGAGATGGCGACAAAAAATTCTATTCAAATCGATAAATTTTGTTAATATATGAATGGACAAACAGGCAACAGTCTCACCTATAGTTGCTAGATACAAAGTGAGGCTATAATGGTGTGGAGGTGTATATGAGAGTTTCCTGCTCTCAGAGTGCTCTGACAGTATCTCTATTCTTTCTTACTCTATAAAAAGGAAACAAAAACGGTTATGCTCTGAAAGCATCTATCACCAGAAAAAGGTATTAGAACTTTTAAATAAAATAAATGTCGAATGTGATAATTCAAGTCGCCATTTATGAACAAAATGGACGTTTAACCTAACCTAACTTAACTTAATCTAATTCAACCTAACCAACTTGACCTAACTTACATAAACCTTATTTTATAAAGTTTCAAGTGTACATCTAACTTTCAAACTCCACAGAATATAGGTAGACTTTAAATCACTGCTTTTTGAGAAAAAAAAACTATCTGACAGGAAATGTTTAAAACAAATGAGATAACTACAAAATAATCTCTTCACCTGTGTTCAAATCAACCCTTTATTCTTCCTTCATTCTTATTTTTAATATAAATAATCATCTATACGATTGTCGGTGAAATATTGAAGCACCCTGTGCGTAAGGAACCTGAGCCACAAATTTTATGTTTTTATAGGAAAAAATAATTTAATTGAACATAATTTATCCGGAAAAATATATTTTTTTACATTAAAATTTGTAATTGCATACAATTACTTAAATATTTTCCTTATTAAGACGTCGAACCATTCTAGTGATATTCTAGAATAGATTTAGCTGCTTTTAGTCAACTTTCTTCATTGCTTAGAGCAGAATACCTTTAAATATTTTAACAGCATTTATTTATAATGACGATAGGAAAGTTTTATAGTTGAAAACTGAATGTAACAGTTTTTTCACAATTATTGATTATAACTTATGAAAAAAGAACTAGCACCTCATGCTTTATAAAAATATAATGATCGGTTCTCTCTGTTACCATTTGTCGTTTCTATCCCAAGCCCAAGTGCAAAATTTTCATGATTTCAACTACTAAAAAGTAACCGTTTCGTTCTGGTTGGGTAAACTTTGAAAGAATAACACTTCCACCGGTTTTAAGTTGCCGTTTCGATAAAAAGCACCCTAGAACATGGTATATAAACTATTACCTTACGAATTTAACTATATAAGAAGTGGTAGATAATGTCTATAAACAACGCACAACATATTGTAAATATACATTAGAAACCTGAAGATTATTTGCTTCAATATTAACAGTGTAGCAATACATCCAAAGTATTATAAATGCAATTATTACATAATGTGATTATACATAAAAAAAGTGCTCATAATGTAACGTGTATTAGTTTAAAACGATAATTTAAAAGAAAAATCACTCACTTTTGATTTTTTAGTGATTTAATTGATTGTAATATATGATGGGTTACCTAATTGTTATGTAATAAAATTGTATTTTATGCCAATGAGAGTAAAATAGCTTTAATTTTTTTAATATATGCGAGAAGTGGCAAGAATACAGTTGTATTGCAAGTGAGTTTTATATTAAGCTATTACTTAGTTAAATAAAAGTGTAATTCCAATTCGATGCAGAGAAGGCGTCTTACATATCTAATATGTTGAGCATTAAAATCGATACTTACTTAACTTGAACCATCGCTTCTTACTTTAATGAAACGGGGAAGATTGGTTTTTGTTGGAACACATTTCATAAAATCAATATCGTAGTTAAAAATGATATACAAAAATCAACATTAGAAACAAAAAAAAGAAGTGCTACTCTTAAATTCTGTTTTTGTTTCTCATCATTCCCACCTGTCGAAGACCTGCCAGGCAGAGTTTGATTGGCTATTCGATGGGCAATGAACAGATTTATACGGATGAAACATTTTGAAACAGCAGGAAGTGATCTAACTTATGAAAACTTTGATATGCAGTTATTCTTCCTATTCTATAATGTAAGATGTTTTAATATTGATGAAAAAATATTGAAATATATAAATCCTAGAAGAGATTTTTCTTTTCAAAAAATAAAAATACAACAATTTTCTCTTTTTTGTAAAATATATACAGGCTGCATTACGATGACAGACCATTAGAATATTTCAGAAACTACTTACTTCGATTTCAATTTTGAAAATTTAGGCTTTGGGGTTTTCAACGGTGCTCTTTAAATAAAATAATACCATTCTTGTAGCACTTCTAGTTATACCAAAAGTCGTCAACTACTTGCTTATTTTAAAAGTAACTCCCTGTATATTTGGATTCTATGCGGAATTTTAGTGGTACTTTTATCAAGCTTCCTAATATCTACCTCTAACGGTTTTCAAGATGTTTCAATTTTATTTAAAAAAGTTGCTTTTTGATAACCTAATTCAAAATTGCCTATTTTTGACATTGTGCAAGCTGAAGTATTGATATACTCAAGTCAAGAATTCAGCTTACGTCATACGAACAAATGAATAATTCAGTATATTTTCATCAAAATATTTATGAAACTACAACTGATAGTACTAAAACTATATACTACACTAAAAGTTTGCATTATGTATTGCACTAAATTGCAAAAAACGGTTGTTTTTAACGCGAATAAATATCGAAAATTACGTTGACAATAAAAACAAATGTGTAACGTCAGCCGTGACGTAAGACGTCTGAATTCTTGACTTGAGTATAACTAAAAGGGAGATAGGGGAATGCCTGTCACTTGTTACAGACATTTTAAAAACTATATTTTACACAGGCTGATGAAAATTTATTGTCGAATTTGCTTAACTTCGAATCGCCAAAACTTGATTTTTATAAATGGAATACACTGTATATTCAATCAAAAACTGTTCTATCTATCCATACTATGCTTCTCTATGCCTATCTCTCTTAATTTTTCTGCTATTGGCGATTTTTGCAATGAATAATTAAAATTATCCAATTTCTTGCGAGGATGGCTGTGAAATTGCTAGCAAACTTAAAAACAAAATAATAACCCAGCAAATGATGACTTGTAATATATTGGTTGTTTTGTTTTTAAGTTTGCTAGCAATTTCACAGCCATCCTCGCAAGATCATTTTAAATACTCGTCACAAAAACCGTCAATAACAGAAAAATTAAAAGAGATAGGTGTAGGGAAATGTAATATGGATATGGATAATATGAATTCTGCAACAGTTTTTGATAAAATATACAGGCTGTTACATTTGGAAAAACCAATGTAGTCTTAAACATTCTAATGGGCCGTAACCATATCATACTCTGTATCTTGAGACACTATTAATAGGCAACAACAAATTACTAACATATATTTAATTGACAAATAAAACTTATGGTATAATTCAATAAGTTGATAAAATAGTATCTATTTATTGTTCAAATATCACTAAAAAAAAAGTGATGGTAATGCTGAAATCAAGAAATTTCTGCTTCTAAAAATGTAACAAATGTGGTTCCAACGAAAACAATCTGTCTTCAAATAACTGACTAAAATATTCCTATAAAAATGTATAGACCTTTCTTAAAATATCTTTCCTGCAAATATACTTAAATATATTCCATTCCAAATCAAAATTCTGTTAGAATATAGCTATAAAAAATATGTATTATACTTATATTTAAAATATTTACCTCTTTATTAAACATTTAAATGTCTAATTCCTTATTAAACAATGTAGTGAAATGTAAAAAAAATACTTACTTGATTGGCTGTGAAAATTTTTTGTGTAGAATTCATAAAATGGAAAATTTGTCACTTCACAAGTTAAATTTCTCTTAAAAACCAAATGGGAAGGAAAATATGTGATGTTAAAAAAAATCCAAATAATTCATTCCGCAAGAAATAAATACCTACTTGTTGATTTTTTTTATGTTAAATGTATCACGACTTCAATACAGGGTGATTCAATAACCGCTGACAGACTTCTAGGGCAGAAAGTAAGAAAAAAATGTGGCAAAAAATCCTAATAAACATGGAGTCGCAAATAATGCCTTCAAAAGATACATAGCATTAAAGTTTCTTTAAAATATACATTATGACTTTTTGATTAAACTTTTTATTTGTTTCTGCCATAGAAATCTGTCAGTGGTTTTTCGAATCACCCTGTATGTAAGTAATCAAAATTCTCAAAATAGTTACTAAAGTTTGTAATTTTTTGAGAAAATATGTAAAACTTACTGGAATAATAAATAACTAACAACTTCCAATAAACACTAATAACACAGCCACACAAAAATAAAAGTTATGTGCCCGAGCTCCGACCTATGGCTCCCCATGTATTTTTGGCTCCCGAAACCGATCCCGGGGTCGGTATAGCCCAGACGTTCCATATTTGCGTGCTACGGTCAAAAAAATGACTAAAATTTGGCCATTACCTGGAAATAAAAGCGCAAAGCTTTATCTTCTTGCCATTGAAGGGTCCAAACATGAATTAGTTGTTGGCGTAGGAAGTATTGTAGCTCCTTTCTTTCTTTTTTTAAATTTTTAATTTTTTTTAAATTTTTTTTTATTTTTTTACTTTTTTTATTTTTCTTTATTTTTTTTTTCTATTCACTGTGTAATGCTACATGAAGACTCTTAAATCAATTCGATCCTGAATACGGTGAAATTATATGATTTTTTCTGGCAATTTGAAATTTTTTAGGACCAATTTTCTGCCAATTAGTGGCCCTCAAGTGACAATTGGGATGTGCGAGGTCCTATCCAACAACTGATTCATGTTTGACACGGAGATGAAGCTTTGCGCTTATTTCCAGGTAACGGACAAATTTTGGTCATTTTTTGACCGTAGCGCGCAAATATGAAACGTCTGGGCTATACAGACCCTGGGATCGGTTTCGGGAGCCAAAAATACATGGGGAACCGTAGGTCGGAGTTCGGGCACAGAACTTTCTTTTTGTGTGCCTGTGTAATTTATATTTGTAGAAAAACGTTCAGGTACTATTTTTTTAAGTTGGGAGAATTTGGATTGGGATATACGTACAACATGTACATTCTTATAGGAAGCCTTTAAGAAATAAGTGTGATACATCATTGCAATTTATTGACTTCATGTAAAATATTCCAAAAAGAAATTGAAATAAAATGTACTGATGTAATCTATGTAATATAATTAGTACGATAATAGGATTAAAGTTAATTACTTTATTTATTTATATATTAAATTAGTTTAAAGGTTTTATAAATAATAAAAGACAAAAGATGTTTCCAGTATGATTAAAAAAGTGAAAATTTCTACCGGAAATAAGTGTACCTATAATTACTGAAACGAACTAAAGGAAAATTATTAAAAATAATTTCATAAAAAAAATAATAGTGTTTAGTCATAATAAAGTTTGCAATTCATTGAATAATAGGAAAATGTAGGTTCGATATTTCTGAAATAAAATGTAATATGATTGAGCAGTTCTTTTATTCATTACCCCTTGTCGTAACAGATTATAAAGAATGTTTCAGTGGAAAACAAGTTTTCCCCATTGTCTGAAATACGCCCTAAATGACTCAGACCTCTCAGATTTCTAAACCTCAAAAAATATTTCAATATATTCTTTTTTATTTACAAAGTCAACTAGGTATCTTTGTAACAAATGCGTTTATTATTGAGCACTCTTATTCTCATACATTCTTTAGTAACAAAATTGAAAAAAAAATTGAGAATTGAAATCTGGTAATTGCTGCAGTCAAGAATTTTTACGCTTGATTTTACACACTGATTTTTCTGCATAAACAGCTAATTGTTAGAATATTGTGGTCCTTATTTATACTATCTATTATCGAGGGTGAGTATCGCCATCTATTACTTTTACTTCTAAGTTCGATTGGTTGACTAACTACATATACAGGGTGTCCCATAATGATGTTTGCTCCTTTGGGTTATTTTAGGGGCGTACTTTCTATAAAAATTTTCGATTTGAGCCCTCCCTTACGAGATAAGGACTTCTAAAAAATTGAAAAAATTTCGATTTTCATTTTTTTCCTCAAAAACGGTTAAACTTATATATCTGAAAATCGGTGAATACATTTAGCTAATTAAATAACATTGTTGAATGCGATTTTTATTTTTACCAAATGTCTATAAGGGTGGCAAGGCTTTTAGACATTTCGTAAAAATAAAAATTGTACAAACTTAATTAACTAAATGTAGTCACCGATTTTGAGAGAGAAAAAATGAAAACCGAAATTTTTCCAATTTTTTAGAAGCCCGTATCTCGTAAGGGAGGCCTCAAATCGAAAGAACCCCCCCCTAAAATGACCCAAGGTACACACTCTTCAAAGGAGCGCACAGCATTATGGGACACCCTGTATTATACAGGGTTAACTACCACCAAGAACAAAAAGTTTAGCCACGCGCTCAGGCAGGTCTAAAAGACGATAAAAAAATTATTTCGGAATTCTAGCTCAATGTGCCAAATCAATAACCTTGCAGCGGATGGGCGCCCATAGTCGTCAATAGATAGAGGTTTAATATAGTTTCAGAATTTTTTTTTCGCTTAGAAATGGATTCGGAAATTTTTTGAAGGGTGATTCCGTTAATTCTTCTTTCGTTATCTCCTTTAAAAATATTTGTACTTAGTCATAGTTAACTTTGTATACTATGAACACTTACAACAGCCTGAAAATTCAAAAAACGGCAATCAAATTTGAAAAACTAGATATTTTCTTTGTGGCAAAACTTCTGAGATTTCTTAAAAGGGTTATTGATAATTTAAAACAAATTATTATTCTTTTAACCAAAAACTAAACTAATTAAAACTAAGAAAGTGATGATAAACTGATTTCCAATTAAATACCACATTTTGAAGAGGCCTCAAATTTGAGAAATTGCCAATCGTTTCCTGGACATCACGTATTTGTCTTCGTTAAGAATATACAAGTTAACAATAACATTATATCTATAATTTTTTCAAATAAAAACAAAAAATTACCAACTTAATGTATTAACTATTATATTAGAAGATTCAACCTCAGTAGGATAAAGTTGTAAAAATGTAATTATTAATAAATTTCTAAAATGATGAGGTGTGTGAAAAAATCTATACCTACATACCCTTTTACCCTAATATTGTACAGGGTGTCTCATACTCAATAGTATAGGTCTAGTGTGAGGATACAAAATATTTAAATTAAATTTAGAACACGTGGTGTTAAATGGGATGAGGCAAGTTCTATTTTCAATCGAAAGCATTACCTTTTGGGATTTAATAGAAACGATTAACGACTTCATCAATTATATTTTTTTCAGAAACACACCCCAATTTTTCTTCTGTTAAAAAGCTCTCTTTTTTCTAATAACTTTTATTAGAGAAATTTTTCAGTATTACTTCCCTTTTAAAAGTTATAAACAATATTGGCCTAAAGTCTCAAAAGAAATACCACCTAAAAATCACATTAGCTGTGGAATGATCAAGTGGTCATTGGAAAATAATTGTTCGTTGTTTAAAGTGCACAAATGTCACAAAATACTTGTTTATTACTCAATACGAACGACAAACGTACAATTTTTGCGCTTACAAAATGTTTTCTCATTTAGAAAAGTTGATATGTTGAGTCACAAAATAATTCAAAAAGAGCTGTAGTTATATTGAGAAAGGTATCCAGAGCGCCTTATTTCTGATCATAAAACTTTTCAAGATTGGAGGTGACTTTGCGAAAATGGAGAAGGATTTTCTGTTGGGAATCAAATAATTGACCGAAAGGTACGAAACAATGTTAATACAGCTGGACTGTTACAATATTTCAAACAAAATATACAAAATTCTATATGGCAGGCTAGTCGGGAACTGAATTTGGATAAATCAACCGTTCAACAAATTTTAAAGACCAGTGCGTATCATGTTAGAGTATTTGCCTGAGCGTCACATTGAATATGAACTTAATTTTATAGTGTAAATTGTAGTAATTGTCAAAACTGTTAATCAGAACCTTTTCGGTATGTTCTTTGGTAGGACAAAAGTCGGTTTGTCAGTAATGGTTTGTCAAACAGGCGCAACAAAAATTGAAATTCCCCACATTGTAAATTCAGTTCAAAACTAAGGCCATTTTGAGTAAATGTATGGTGCGGCATCATCGGTACGCATTTAATTGGGCCTTATTTTTCTGAACATATATTGAACAGCGTGAGTTATCTAAATTTTCTACAAGAACTTCCTGCACTTCTGGAGAATGTGCCTTTGCAGCTAAGAAGAAATCTATGGAGGACGGAGCTCCACCCCACAAGGCCAGGATTGTGCAGCAATATTTAGATAACACTTGCTCAGAAAAATAAATTGGTATTAATGGACCTATTCAGGGTCCCGAAAAGTCATCAGATCTAACACCTTTCGATTTTCTTGAGAGAGTTTTTAAAAATTATTGGGAAATTAGAGGCCAAATTTCAAAGAAAACACAAAATTTTCTCAATTGTCGACGTTCGTCACTTATCGTGACATCCTTAGGACAATTACAGATTTAACGTACACATATATGAAGAACATGTATTAAAAATCATTTTAATACATGTTCTTCATACACATACTATATGAAGAACATGTATTTTCTACTTATATCTATACTGTCCAAAATTGTTATATGACATACTATGTACAACGAGACTCGGAAAACACAGTGAAGCACTTAAATCTGTAATTGTCCTGAGGATGTCACGATAATTGACAAAACGTCGACAATTGAGAAAGGTGTTTTCTTTGAAATTTGGCCTCTAATTTCCCACTATCGACAACAAATTGAACAAAAATAAGGCTGCTAATCAGTTAAAAAAATTAGGTTTACAAAACATCTTCACGAGATTTTAATCATTTGAAAGAAAAAATCACAAACACTAATGAGTTAAACGGTGAAATGTTAATAAATGCGGCCCATAAAGAAGTCAGTCTTGAAATGAAGGGAAGTCATAGAGAATAGATTGTAATATGTACGCAGTATGAAGGTGTTTACTTCATTTTTTAAGTTTAGTTATTGTTATCATCACCTTGTGTTTTAACTGTATTAAAGAATTATCAAGTTTAGTAGTTTAGTCCTTTTATTTATTCTTAATGACATTTATGCATTTTAAATAACGAACTATGAATTATTTTCCAACGAGTACTTGATCCTTCTTCTGTTAAAGAGAGCTTTTTAACAGGAAAAACATTTGGGTATGTTTCTGGATAAAACATAATTGATGACGTCATTAGCCGTTTCTGTCAAATCCCAGAGATATTTTCGATTGAAAATGAGGCTTACCTCATCCCATTTTCCCACACAATTTTTAATAGATTACCCGTGAGTATTAAAAACAATGCAAATATTAGGTTGTCTAAAAAAGAGCTACGTTCCTTCCTTGTCGGAAACTGTTTTTATACATTACAGGAATTTTATGATGATTTTCCTGCTGCAAGGTGAATTGTTCTTGTTAATATGTATAGATTTTATTATTTATTAATTGTCTATTGGTTTGTGCTGTTTATGTTGTTACGTAACTAGTCCAAATTTGTATGTCACACGTTTAGTAATAATGTATGTTAGACTAATTTTATATGACGTTTCATATCCTGTTATAGGCTTACATGAATAAAGCTTTATTATTATTATTATTATTTAACGCCACGTGTCCCAAATTTTATTTAAATTTATTGTATCCTCACAGTAGGCCTGTACTATTGAGTTTGTGACACCCTGTACATTACCCAAAGAGCATCAGAAATAGCTTGTAACCATCTGTAATGATTGTTCATAACTAATTTAGACTTATCGCTTCTCATCAGCGCACAATAAGCAGAACAACCAACACAAATAGCTTCAAATTATTGAGTAAAATGAGCTGACCATCAACAGTCAAAACTGACTACTTATAATAATACTGGAAATTTGATAGAATTTCAATAGAAAAATCTACATATTATTTACTTACTATTTTACCATTTCTACACAACAAATGTAATGTAGAAAACTATGCGCAATCTAGAAAAGTAGCATATAAAAATATTTCAAAGCAAATACTTACATATCTGAAATTTATTATGGGTAATATACAGATTCGGAAATTGCAGATCTTTACAGATAAAGTAGAAATTGCCGCTTCATTCCAGGAAGGTACAAACTTTAAGAGAGGCGGCGACGTGCATTGGTCTAGAATTCCCCACTACTACAGTAATCGGTTCCAGACGCTAACGAAATCTAACTGTCCAGTCAACTGATGCCAGTGTTGTCAGATCTCATGCATTCGAGGAAATCTCATGTTCTCATATTTTGATTACAAAATCTCATGCTTTTAATAGACACAAAAGAAATAATAAAATTATTAAAATTACTCTTTGAAATGTACCAAAACAAAGACCTAACGAGAAATAAAGGCAAAATCGAGGGCAAAATTGAATAGATAGAGGTAGGTAGGTATCTACAATATTTGGGTACTTGAAATGTCCTTTATTGTAGACTGCTCTCTTAATAATTAGCAATGAATACATAAACGGGTATGACAGTGCGGATATGCGGTGTGTGTGCTGTATTCACGCTGTATTGCAGTGATTCTTAACTATTCTGTAAGGGTACCTACATTTTCTGGAAACAACAGATTTTACCACCCTGCGTCACGTCAACTGCGCCTCAACGCTCGCCCGGCCTAACAATAAAATAAATTAGAAAGGTTACGTGGTTAATAACTTGTAGTACCTGTAACTACCTACTTACAATGTAATATTATGATAAAATAGCAGAACATAATAATTTTTAATGAAATAAAAATGGCATTGCAAAAGTAATTGAAAATTACATGCTTCTTTGAAATTATTCTCATGCACTGAATTTTTCCCACCTGGCAACACTGCTTGATGCAAACACGCTGCGGTCGAAGTATGCGTGTAGCATGACACAAATACACGCAAGCGGCAAAATACAATTCACCATCAAGATCCTCACTTTCCAAATCTGTATATGTATTAGACATACTAATTTAGTTACTTACATGAAAAATCCCATTAGTTTATTAGTACGATATTGGCAGAAATGGGACAAATTTTAAAAAGCATTTTATTATAAATTTTGCGAAACGGTAATTCCACAACTATTATTTTTACACATAATATAAAAATTGTCTCATATTCATTTATATCGATACCTAATATTCATAAAAATTAATAAAAGCTCAAAAAAAATTATAATTGAGTTTAAAATTATTGCTATATGTTTAAAATTTCGCCTTTACAGTGCGAACAACAAGCGTGCAACGAAGGATGTTGTAAAAACATCTGCCTCCCACCTAAAGAAGTCGCTGCCCCCATAACTGCATTGCAAAGAGCATCCTGTTTATTGGTTATCGTAACTGGGTTTTGTAGTAACTGAAAATTTAAAACTATGAAAGATCATACGTTAACCTCCCCTATTTGATATATTTTGTATTTAATGCAGAATTTATAAATTTAATAATATAATTACAATTGCAAGCAGTCGCATACACAAAATTATGCCGAGGCCACAAAGGAATTTACCTTTAAATAAGAAAATAGTACAGGCCTAGGAAACTTTCCATATTTGGAAAATATCTGTTTGGAAACTATCTTAGAAGAAATTTTTAAATATGAGCATATGACATATTTCGAAAATTTCCTGCAAGAATTTAGAGATGTGCATAGGAAACTTTCTGTACCTACAAAAATTGCTTATTTGAAATCTTTTCTGGAGAAATAGTTAGACAGCATAGGAAACTTCCCATGTTTAAAAAATTTCAGATTTGGGAAATATTCTTGGAAGAAATTTTTAGAGATGGATGTAGAAAACTTTCTGTCTTTAGAAAATTTCCTTTTTTGGAAATGTTCATGGAATAGATTTCTTCCATTTCTTCCATGGAAATGGGCCTAGGAAATTTTCAATATTTGGAAAATTTATATTTTAGGAAACTTTCCTGGAAGTAAGTTTAAGAGATAGGCATAGGAAACTTCTATATGTGACAAATTTCCTATTTTTGAAACTCTCCTGAAGGAAATTTTCCATATTTGGAAAGTCAGAAATGTTTTACATTAAGTACTTGAAGAATTTCCAATTATGAAAACTTCCCTGTGAAAAATTTCAAAGATGTCTAAATCTTCAAAATGTTCTTAAAAGTTTCCTTAATTTCTGGGATTTGGAAAAAATTGAAAATGGAAACTTTCACATCTCTAAGACACTTTTTGTAGACCAACAATTTCAAAGTACGAGAAATTTTATGCAAAAATAAGAGATATTCAGTTTAAAAAATATTTGTTTACCTTTAGAGCAGTCTTTTCAGCAATTGTGACTTGTACTGAAGTCAAATTTGTAGAGGATGTCTTCACTTCGTCTTCTAAATTCAGCGATCGTAAAATACCTTCGCTTAACTCCTGATTTACATTGGCCACTTCTATAATATTGCCATACTTTAATTCAACTTTCTTCGTACCATTTGTTACTTTCTCGGAGGTTACTTTCAAATTACTATACGTTTTCATGTTATTTTTTTGTACTTTTTTACGTTCTTCCAAAAGTGTCTTCAGAACTTCTTGCAATTCATTCGTTCTAATTGCAAGAGCTGACTTCCATTTCGCTAGCTCCTCGACCATCAAACTAAACACAAAGAAATATGTATATAGTGTATTAACACTACACAATACACCATGCACGATGTGTCACAAGATTGCCGTGGGAAACCGTGCCACAACAGCACTAAAAATTAAGTTACCTCGATGCTAAAAATTTACTCCTCCACACTTCACACTGTCCCGACAACCATTCTGTTTGTTCTTGATGGGACGTTAAATGATTTGCAGAATTTAAAAGCGCTCTGGCCAATGACAGTTTGTCTTCAGTTAAATGTTGCACTCTGCTTTCTAAATCTTCCCCAACAGCTGCTACAAGAAGTGTTTTCAATTCACTATTAACCTAAAAAAAAAAAATATTTATTACTGATATACATTTCTTTATAAAACGTAATGTATACTTGAGCTTGAAATTTTAGTTGATTCTCCAAATGAGAGTTTGTTTCTCTGAGATTTTTTATATCAATTTCGTACGCCTCCTTCTCCTTCTGCCACTGCAATCTCAACTTTAACGGGTCATCATCTTTTGAATAAATAATGTTTGCCTTATTTAATTCAAACTCCCTCATTTCTGACATCTGATTAACGAGCTGTATGATTTCAACGTTATTCTTTGACGGCTTCAATTCGGCAAATGACTTATTTATCAGTTTGTTTGAAGTAATCGGTTGAACGGCAGCTTTGTAAGGCTCATATGGTACAAATTTAGGCTCCTTAGGTTTCTTGGTAAGATATTTTGGCACTTTTCTTTCTTTTGGAATATATTTTGGCACTAAGTAACACACTTTGGTTCCCGATTCTATTGCTACCGGTTTTAAAGATTCTAACATACTTTTGGAAAGATTGTTATTCACTCTAATATTTTTTAAACCACTGATACCTAGTACTGAGCCCTTGTTGATCGAAGTGTTGTCCATTCCATCACCTAACGTCCTAATTTCGTTTTCCATGTTGATGTGTCGCTTATTCAATACACGAAAAATTATTACGTGGCCGGAAGCACAAACGATCAACTAACATTTACATGCATGTAAAAATCTATTAAACATGTGTTTGTTTGTTTTTATCAGTTCAATGACAGAAATAAAATATTAGAGGTTAATTAGTTCTAGTTTATGCCACTTTTCTTCTTCTGCTTCTTCAATTTGTCTTCTGTCTGCAATATACAAAGGGATATATAATTGCGTGTTATTTCCACTCCCTTAAATTAGAAAATAATAAAATACTTTAGAAATAAACTACCACGTAGAATACAAACACCAGGAGAATGTACTGAGCCCCTTTCTAGGAATTTTTTCATCAATTATCTAATATTTTGATATGAAAGGTACCTATATATTAGAGGCTAAAAGTATAATAATATTTAAACTTTTTATTTACATGAAATAAACTTTATTAATGATGTAAACAAATAAATAGATGAAATTGTAAATTATTCTTCATTATCTTCTTCTAAGATAACTTTGAAGCTAAATGGTTGAAAAAGATGACCTGTTCCGACATAGAATTTGCTCATGAATTCTACCCAGTGGAGACGAAGAGTGTGTAAAAATGCCGATAATCCTTCCATGAGAACCAAAATGGACACAGTGAAAAATGCCCAGGCAGCGAAAAATACAAATATGACGAGCCAATCTATAACTGTTCCAAGAGTCAATGACAAATGAAAAAGTTTACCCCACAGCACTTCTGATAATTCTACAAAAAGGATTTGTTATAATTAATTAATGTCTGAATTAAACACACAACTTCACTTACGTGCATGAGCTAGAGATAAAGCCCACAATCGCAAATATGACGCTGTGTGTGACACTGTACTGAGTGTGTATTCGATTGTGTGAATAGCTTGATGAATAAATACTTCACTTATTGGCTCTTCCTCTTGAAGATCATTTGTAAGGGAATTCTCTGCAACCACTTGATTTGCTTCGCCATTTTGTCTAATCTGCAAAATATATATTTGCCTATTACAAAGTAATAACAACCATCAACTATAAATATAATCTACCGTTACTGGCTTAAGTTTCTTGGTTTTATTTTTCGTATACATGACATATAGAGGTTTTCCTAATAACATTACTGGAATACAGAGAAAAGCTCCAACCAGAAGAATTATCTGTACTAAATTTTGGCCTTCATACATGTAAACGTCACAACCTTCGTTCGGCGTGCTTTTTCCCATCAGAAACATGTTTATAAAGTAGATGAGAACGGAAGGCGAGCAAGACGTGCCATGCTTATTGGCTGTGTCAACTGAAAAATTACAAAATATTATTTTAATTTTGTTATTCTGTAACACAAGCAAATAGTTACTGACTTTGGAAAGTATCACATGTGTACTCACCCCAACCATCCATCTCCCCAGAATACATGATCCACTTCATGAAAATCATAACGACTAAATACAAGAAGAGGAAGACGAGAAACAGAAGTTGGGGAAGAAATTCAAAGAATATACTTGAATATTTTTTGAAATGACTGTAAATTTTTTTACAAATTATTATTATGTCGCCACAAATTAATATTATGTCTAAAGTAACTCAAATATCCAAAGGGCATATTTTTCATATTGTGGATGTTAATGATGTTGCATTATTATTTTTTTAAATAACATTATATTGTGCATGTTAATAAGTCAAATAATAAATTTGTATTTTTCAAATATTTTTTATTTCCATACTTTCAATATTTTGTGCATATTTTTAATATATCCACTTGTATATTTGAGTATCCCTAATTAATTAATGTAAGAAAATACATGCACATAATGCGTGTAATAAAGATTCAGTAATTACTGTTGTTTTAAATCCTTGTGTGAAAAACAAATTGGTGTATATACTCGCGTCAAGAATTCAAACGTCTTACGTCATGACTGACGTTAGGTAATTGTTTTTATTGTTAACGTAATTTTAGGTATTTGGTCGCATTAAAAACCATTATTTTTTGCAAATTAGTGCAACATATAATGCAAACTTTTAGTGTAGTATATACTTTTATTACTCTAAGTTGCAGTTTCTTAAATATTTTGATGAAAATATAATGAATTATTCAATTGTTCGTATGACGTAAGTCGTCTGAATTCTTGTCGCGAGTATAGTCATATTTGCTCCAAAACAGTAAGGTATAATCCACGTCCTCTATGAATGACTGTACAGGGTGTCCGGGATATGAGTACCTTAATTTTTCCATATGATAATAAGTTATTTTAAACAAAATGTATTTGACTTAACAATTTATTTTCTCTGGCCAACGTTAGCAGAACTGACAGCAAACAGGTCTTGAATGTGTGACAACGTCGCTCAAGTGTTTAAAACGACTTCCGTTCCTTGCCAGAAGCGTTTATCATACACACGTCCCGTAGTCAGTGAGTTTTGCCTAGATTCGCCGTAAATTAACATGTCATGCAGCTGGTTATGGTTCTTATAAATTGTTTAATTGTTGCTTATGTTCGTTCACAAACATCAAAGAAAAACTAGACAGTAATGAAACGCACTAGCTATACCGCTATACGCACTACTACCGTTGAGTGAGAAATTATAGATAGAGGCGCAACCTTATGGCGAAATGCGTATACACTTTTGAGCCCGAGATAGTATCACTGAAATGTAATTTTATATTATGATGACTGGAATGCGCTAAAAGCTGCGCGAATGGATTATTTATGATCAGCGCCATATTTTGTTTTGTGCCTCTAGCAATGGCGGAGCAGTAGGGGCTTAGCTGATTGTGAATTGAAATGAAATTGAATTCTGGATATGAAGAATTATTTCGTGCTATATGCTAGTTAATTTTACAGTCCCTTATAAAGCATGACATGTTCCAACAATAACACCCACAAAACACACAAAGTATAACACTGAGATACAAGATAAAAGAAAAAGCCACACTGTACGCCAATGACGTGTTTACAAACAAAATAATGGCAAATTAAGAACACAATTTATATCGTACGTGCAGATGGTTGTCTCTCTCATCCATATACATAACCAATGAAGTATGTCTTTGCGCTGAGTTTCATGTTCCTCCTTTTGTCTGCTCCTAGGGTTGGTACCTTTATTTGGATGCGCAATGGGACTTAACGCATTCCATATCGTATATTTCAGTGGATAGTATTAGGTAATAGCAGCTCTTTGGTTCTAAGATTCGTCAATTTATCGACAACTTATTGTTCACGGAGGTTTTCTTTGCTTGTTAAACTATTGAATCACACAGAACACTCAAATTGACACTTGCTAACAACAGTTCTCGACAGACGGACAAATCTCGGGCCCAAAAAACCCCTACTGTAAAACACGGTGTAACATAACGAAACGTCAAACATGAAGGCCTTTATTTCTTGTCCGACTTTAAAAACATTTTGCCCTATAGATATTTTCTATTAGGGCCTTTGTTTTCAAGATACAGGGTGTTAAACTTATAAATCGTATACGCATTTTGCCATTAAGGTTGCGCTTCTATTTATAATTCATCACTCAACGCTACTACTTATAGGTCATCAGCAGCAGCCTGCAACTTGACACATTGAAACGTTGTTGACCATTACAGTACGCTACAGTTTTAATGAGTTTTAACCTTAATTGTACCTTAGTTTGTAATTACGTAACATAGTGTTGCATATTATTGCAGTGGTATTTTTATATATGTAATATATTTGTAGATAAACTATTCGTTTTAGATATTTTTTTCATAAGAGTTTTTATTACTTTTGGTCAGATATATAAGCCCTTAAAATTACGGCACTCATATTTCGGACACCCTGTATATTATTTTTAAATTTTTATTCCAAAAAATATGTCTGCTGTAATTTTCAACTTGATTGATGAAGTCATTTCCCAACCATTACCAAAATTTGAATTTCGACTCCCCGAACATTCAAAAGGAGTAATTCATTACACCGACCGTATTTTGAAACAACTTTCTTGAACTTGCCATACGGATTCGATGAAATGATTTCTTTTTAGTTATTATCATGACCATAACCCAACAATATTTTGACGCATGAAATAAAAAACTACTCACACAAAATTTACGGTACTAACACATACTCCAAATATCATGTGTACAACTCCAAAAATTATGGACAGCTTCATTTTAAAGGAATTCAGGAAAATGATTTTATTACTTGCCAACTAGAAAAAAAATATATCGTATATGTTCTAGATATAAGTGAAACGAACTTTTTTGTTTATGCATTTACCTGCCACACGGGGTCGATTCCCATGACATAAGGGTCACCAAGATAATTTGCTTTAGGGAGAAGATCGTGTTCATCTACGTCGTAGTTTGGGTTAAATCTGGAACCATTAACAAACCACCGTGACTGAAATATATTCATGGATCTGGAGAAAATGTCGTTGTAAAGAAAACCCGTGTAAAACGAAAACAAACCCATGAGCAGTATAATGTATCTTCCACCGAAGAATATACTGAATATTTCGTTTTTCTTCTGTGCGGCCAATTTTTTTTCTGAAAGAATCATCCACAAAGCAAACGCTGTCATAATTATGGCATGTCCGCAGTCTCCAAACATGACGGCAAAGAGGAATGGAAATGTTATGATCGTGTAGAGGCCTAAACAGAAAAAACATTTCTCCCTTCTCTTTTTTTGAGACTATTAATTGTATACCTGGATTAACTTCACGGTAAGAAGCAACACCATAAGCATCGATGAGGGTCTGGAAACCTTTGACAAACTTATTGGTCCTATAATAAGTGGGAGGATCTTCATTGGTACTTATAACATTTAGGAAAGATGGAATTGAGCTCCCACATGTACTCTATCAAAATATCAGTAGTTTTAGAACATATAGCATGTATGTTAATGTTAAAAAACTTACAGCGCCGCCAGCCAAGATCTTTTGAATTGTGGGGATATCACCACAAGGCACCCAACATTCTCCAATCATAAATTTTTTTACCACATCCATACTCAAACAGTTTAGCGTGTGGTAAATCGCTTTGATTTTATTCACCATGACTCTCCAGTTTTGCAAATCCTTTGCAACGCTTGCTAACAATCTGTGACGATGGTCTTCGGTTTGGTTCAAAATCTAAATGCATATAATAGTTTAAAAAACGAACTAACACAAAAAAGTATATGTTGGACGATAACCATTAGTTGCTTGCGAAAATTATAACAGTATTTATGGTTGTTGTCGATGTAAATATCTTTCCCTACATGTGAATGATGTAGAAGATATTGGCAAATACGTAATTGTGATATTGCGATAAACAAAAAATTTAACAAGATTTACTTCGGCCTCCTAGAACAGGAAGCCTACGATTTTTTTTCGAGCATATCGATATGGAAAGTGCATTTCCCTTAATGATGGTCAGCACAATCATAATTGACGCTGTCCTAATAGCAAATTGCGAAATATTTAAATTTAAAATAAACAGTGTTATACCAAACACGGAATTCCAGGAAACAACTACTCTGCGGGCTAATGCCCCGACCAGCATTGAATTACACCTGGAAAACCTATAGCAACAGCTAGAGTCATTCGTCAGACGCCCACCAGACATATACCGGTTTCGAGCTTATTAGCTCTCATCAGTATGCCATAGGTGAGGTATCCGACGAATAATCCTAGCTGCTTTCGTCTGTCTAACCCGACAGAAGGGACCATGAGTACGCGGTGTAGAACTAACTACATCTATCGGCCGTTCGCTACTCCATGCCGGACTGAAAATGTCACAGGCACGAAGCGTTCTACATGCAGTAGACACCATTGAAAGCTGTCGACCTTTATCGCGATCGGCGAGAAACGATATTTTGCAAACACGGCCTTCTGTCGGGTTAGACAGACGAAAGCAGCTAGGATTATTCGTCGGATACCTCACCTATGGCATACTGATGAGAGCTAATAAGCTCGAAACCGGTATATGTCTGGTGGGCGTCTGACGAATGACTCTAGCTGTTGCTATAGGTTTTCCAGGTGTAATTCAATGCTGGTCGGGGCATTAGCCCGCAGAGTAGTTGTTTCCTGGAATTCCGTGTTTGCAAAATATCGTTTCTCGCCGATCGCGATAAAGGTCGACAGCTTTCAATGGTGTCTACTGCATGTAGAACGCTTCGTGCCTGTGACGTTTTCAGTCCGGCATGGAGTAGCGAACGGCCGATAGATGTAGTTAGTTCTACACCGCGTACTAGTGTTATACCAGTCATTCTTTTCGCCGATCTGGGGCAACTATAGTTGCGGGTGGAGATATTTTATAACTATAACGTGCAGGGGGGTAGAAATCCAGCGAATTTGCTACAAATTATGTCGATGATTCCATCAATAACAAAATCGAAATGTTGACAAAATTATTTCCTAGTAAAGAGTCTATAAATGTTATGCCGTTGTCTTCTACTTCAACAGTATCTGCAGTAGCAGATGGTTCAGCATCAACTATTGTATTACCGAAAATAACAGTTGTACTATCATTTTTAACATATATGATACAAATAATACAGACTTCTCTATCAGTCAATCTGTAAAAGAATTACAAGTTACTTAGCTTGTAAAAATAAACTTTCTTTGTTAATACAGTATTTTGATAAATTGAAATTTACAAATGAGTAATAATAACAGCTATTTATGTACCAAAGGAGATACAGAGATGATTATGCCCGCAGGCGACAGGATGCAAGTCGTCTAAGAGCATAATCATCTTAGTATCTCTTTTATTTCACTTCATACAAAATAAAAGGTCATAGGTTTGATGTTTCTTGATTTGTTGTTATGACCACAGTATACTAAGCAATCATCTTAGACAATTTATGAATGAAATACGTCTGGCAGTTTTTAAATACCCCCACTCTAGAAAAAGTCGCCAAGAATATGGCGGATTCCACAGAACATACGAAAAAATAGCTAATAATTTGGTGTAAACATAACCAAAGTTGTTTCGTAGTTATAATACTTTGCATTAATTCTTAATTAACTGTTGTAATCCAGTGTAGTTTCATGTAAATTGAGGTATTGATTGAGAAATTATAGTAATAACTGTCAGTCGCCAACAACATGGCGGATTTTTGGAAGACGCGGGAAAGCTGAGTTTCCCTACTGATTGCTTAGTATACTGTGGTTATGACTGATGCTAAATATATTCAAACATATCCATAACAACTCAAGCGTCATTATTTTCGGGTTTACATGGCAGCGGCCATGACAAAGGGCATTATAAATGTCCCGGGTGATATGGGTATGTTCATATATCGTATCCTAGGTATTATAACTAAATTATAAGGATGTGGAATATAAAATATTTTACTCACCATCTTCAAATCTGTCAGACGGGTGGTGACGTCTGCTAGCATGGATGTCCCTTCCTCCGCATTACTAGGGCATGGATAAAGTGACGCATGAAAAGCCGTACATATTTTTTTTACTTTCGTTTTCAACTGTTCCCCTTGGAAGAAAGCAAAGAACACTGCCTTTTGGATCATTTTACCCTATAAGTTGTAGCTGTATTAAGGGTTACTTCAGGTTTTCATCAGCAATGCTTACATTGGCGGGATCTTCCAAAATCGCATCTATATCAAACAATTTGAAGAATACATTGCCTCTGGAGATGCGCCACAACATTTTTTCGAAACTGTGCACCCGTTCTCTGTTAACGACGCCTGCGATGAACTCCAAATGTCCAGTAACAATCTGGGAGACCTCTGCAGTGGCCAAGTGAGCAAATTCGAAGACGTTAGCATCAATCTGATCTCTGAACAAGAACTGGGACTTCTCCAATAAATGTTTAAACTCTTGGATTTCCAGTTCGTTCGACTTAAGTTTGATTGCACCTTCGTTTAGTTCCTTGATTTCTTCTTATATTGTTTCAAGATGCGCCTGTAAAAATACTTGTGTGGCACCAAAGAAGATATTTTATTCCTGTGCAGTACACATAGTTACTACCTTCATTTCTTAATAAGTTATGAGCCGCAAAATTTTATTTTATTTTATTTTACTTTACACAATTCAACAGGCGAATGCCCAATTACAGAATGGGAAACATATACAAAACAATAAGAAATACAAAGAAAAAAGAAAATATACAGTAAAAATAATAAACCAACAATATATAAGAAATAACAAAGAAAAATCCTAAACAGAAGCAAAATATAGAAACCAAAACAAAATTTAAAAAAATATATATTAAGATACACAAAATTATAATAATACATAATTAACACTAGAAATAGTATCAGAAAGGATTAAAAAAAGCTTGCAAGAGAACAATGAAATATATCAAATTATGACCTTAAGTTGTTATAAGTATTGCACATGAAATTCAATAAGAAAAAACTCCTAATATTAGTTCTTGTAAAAAGTACCAGCGTGTCTTGAAACTGCTCTGGAAATATGAAAATTAAGTAAGTCTATTTAATAAGTCATCACAATCAGTTAGCTTATTTATTAAATAAAAATACTAAACAAGAAATGCTACGTCTGTCTTCCAAAGATTTAACAGAAAACTTCTGTAAAAGCTCATCCTGGGAAATTCCAGTTTGGGGATAAATTCCGTCAGTTCTAAAAGACGACGTTGAACTCATTCTGTCAATATATGTTATATAATTTGGACACCAAACAACAGAGGCTTAGGTATTCAAATGACACACTTATACATTTTTCAGGATTTAAAAATAAACAACAAAAACAACAAAAAAGAACAACAAGGGTTGTATTTACCTCTAAATCGATAATTTCACGTGGATTTGGAGCTTTTGGGTTTTCAATGACGTCGGGTATATCTATAAAGTCCTTTTTTATTTCTGCCTCGATAAATCTCAATTGTCTTTCCATCTCGTCGCATCTTATCACTTCGTTGACAAATTTTCTGTGAAAGGAGCTTACTTCATCGTTCATCTATGAAATTATATACTTTGTTAAGGGGTGAACATTATTGAGCCTGATAATTTTAGTCCACTGTTTCTTATTTTATTAATATTAACAAGAGCTACAATGTATTGCAATAATATCGGCCATTGACTTTTATAGAGTTAAAAAGGCACTATATCGAATCAGTTTTTGAACTTGATACTTGAAGTTCTGAGCAGAAATTTTATTAGATTTATATTGGTGAGTGGAACAACTAAGAACTAATGTTGGAAGTAGAAGTTTCATTACCAATAGTATATACGTATAGTAGTTCGAAATATATCACCAAATTCGTTTCAAAAAGTGCAAAAAGTTATGTAATTAATAGGCCTTCTCAATACGTGGTTAAAATTAATGACTATTTTTAAAAAGTAATTTATATCGTTCATTACATATTTTAGCATTTAAATATTTTCCTAGCACTTATGCTAGGAAAATATTTAAATTTGGCAACGTCGCGTTACGTCTTCAGTTTTTATTTAAACAGTGACTTTAATAATATAATTTTTATTTCTTAAACTTTTTCTGTGTATTTTCTTTCTTGCAGGGGGTTGCAAGTGCACCCTTTACACCCTCCTCTCAGCGTCCATGTCAGTAGGCAAAAACTATATTAGGAAAAAATATTTTAATTATGTAAAATTTGAAGAAAAAAGTAGAACATGTATTCGAAATAATAAATTTTTGTCTTTTAAGTGTAACTAGAAAAATGGAATACTGTTATTAAATACAAATGTGCAAAAGAATAAGGTTGCCGTAAAATGATCAAGTTTGTGGTGTTATTGAGCAAAAGTAATATCAAAAATAAAATTATTTATGTTTTGTTTATCCACTTTTACTGTTTAAATTCTCTTCAAATAATATAATAACTTTTAAAATTAAACATTATTTTGCTATTCTAACCCCACATTTTGTTATTGTTGAATTTAAAAAAATACGTAGGTACTCTGAAGGATTTCTGTACCTAAAAATTTGTTGGTTAGACCGCTTTCAGCTTTTTTGTATTCATTTTACTTCGGTACCTTTGAATATTCGCAGGTAACATGAGATAAGATTGCTGTTATTTGTTAAAATTCTATATTATTCAGTTCTTAACTGTTTAGAATTACTTGTATTTGTAAAAAACACTACTTCAAGAATACGGCGCCCTTAAAATTTCATGGTATATCAAAAATTGCATGCCTAAATATACGACGAAAAAATTTATAGAGATCCTTATAAACCCCGTCAACTATAATTTAAAAATTTTTTATTAAACAACTACGAAACGAAATGACATATATAACATTACAGTCTAATTTTGCAACACCTCCTGTATCCCTATACTTCTTCTAGAAAAATATTTTATTACGTATCATTATATTGCTAATTGTATATAAATTTTACAATCAGTGCAAATCAAATTGAATCATCGTACAGATTAGATAAGAATAAGTCTATTGTGAGCAGATTTAATTTCAAAGAACTACCTAGTCTGAGCTCTTACGTGTGTAATTATTATTATTTATTCAAACCACAAGCCACAAGTGGATATGACGCATCACAAGTTGAGTAAATAAATATTTAGGACTTACTAACATCATTTTTAAGATTACATAAAACTTCGAAAGGAAGCTCTCTTGTTTTATCAAAATCTATACCTCACCTGCTCATGATGTAAAATAAACGACAATGAGCTGTTAACATAACGTTGCCTTAAGATTATGTCAAATTTTTTACACTAAGTACCTGAATTACTAAGGAGAAAACGCACTATGCGGTCGCCGTCTAGGCGATTACCGGACAATGCTAGTCTCGTTTTCGTATAGTGAAGAATCTTCTAATTCACAATTTGGAGTATTTGCCTGAGCGTCACATTGGAAACAGACTTCATTTGATCACATCCTTTTTCGGGACGTTCTTTGGACGAACGAAAGTCGGTTTGTCAGTAATGGTTTGCTAAATAGGCGCAACAAACACTATTGGTCGATTGTAAATCCAGTCCAAATCCAACACTATTTTAGAATAAATTTATGAAACAGCATCATCGGTAGGCATTTAATTTGGACATTAAACAGCGTGAGTCACCTAAATTTCCTACAAGAAAAACTTTCTGCACTTCTGGAGAATGCCTTTGCAGGTAAGGAGAAACCTGTGGTTTCAGCACAACGCAGCTCCACCCCACCAGACCAGGATTATGCAGCAATATTTAGATAACACTTTCCCAGAAAAATGAATGGGGGTTTTAAAAAATAAGGGTTACAAAACACCTCGCGAGAAATTAATCATCTGAAAGAAAAAAATCACAAACGCTTGTAATGAGTTAAACGGCGCAATGTTAACAAACGCAGCCCACAAAGCTGTCAGGCGAATATTAGATATAACACATAACACTTATTTAGACAACGAATAAACATAGCGGTCCAAATAAAAAAAAATAATTGAAAGACAAAGTTGTTTCCTAAGAATGCTGTGTAATATTTTTTTCAAAATTAGTTTTTAATTATATAAATTTAAAGAGTGCGCATGAAATCGTCATATTTACAATTTATTTACTTAAAAATAAAGGATTAAATCGAAAATTGGCTACATGAGGACAGTAAGTCTGATGTCTTTTGCAACGATACCAAAATTGTATCGAATTGATAAAAATTACTCAAAATTGTACGCTAAATGCCGAATGTCTACAACCTCAGAAACGAATATATTTTAAATGCTGCAACCACGTGTGTTTCACTCAGTGGGATGGGCTTAGAGATTGGTAAATGCAGGCAGGACCGGAGTTCAAAGAAATACATATAGTCACTTATAATCTATACGTTCTCAAATGAGACAGTATTGAATTAATCGATCTTATGGAGTTCGATGTTTTATTTTCATTGATAGAAAGTTTTTGCACCCCATGAGGCAATATTATAAGAAATTTATATAGTTAATATTGAGAAAAACAGTGCGGTACAGCCAGGCAATGTTCTTTCTTGTGGCGTAAACTTATGAAAATAAATGTTGTAGCAAACAAAACGGCATAATTGCTAGCCGATTTTACTCCACTAAATCTAAATATTCTAAATACGTCCACCGTAAAGTCATTGTAGTGGGAGAGCGATAATCTCCGCCTCCAGCCGTAACGCCCGTGCACCCGACCCCGGAGCGCTACCCGAGGAATGTACAGAGAACGACTCAAGGGTATAATGTTCGGCCAAACAGTGTAGCTTTTATCAGGCTTCGCCCATCAGCACCTTCAACGGCAAATTTAACTTTGTGCCCCTGTAAGTTAGGCAATTGTATGCAGAAATTTAGCAAAACATGTCTTCTTGACGGACAGATTTCATGAATATAAATGCAAAAAATTGAAATCTGAGGCTGTCTGTTATATGAAGACATGATTTACTAGCCTACAGCTTTCTTTTTTTATAATACTGCCTAACAACGTCTCACCGCAGTCCTAAATGTGGGCAATATTGCAACCGAAATATTGTTCAGATTTATTTATTTATTTATTTATTTTTTGAAAATATGGCTCTGCTGTCTAGTAAAATAGACTTTTATTAGTTGATTAAAACTTGCTCCATCTTAATACGAATTTCCATTGAGGAGAAATATGAAGGCGCGTGGACGTCTAAAAACGGCTTTGTAAAATTGCGAACATTACAGCCTTAAAATGAGAGGAGGTCATATAGAGAATAGATTGTAATATGTATGTAGTAGCTTTTGCCTCATTTTTTAAGTTTAGTTATTGTTATCATCACCTTTTGTTTTACCTGTATTAAAGAATTATCGCGTTCAATCCTTTTATTTATTCTTATTGACATTTATGCACTTTAAACAATGAACATTCAATTATTCGACTACTTGATACTTCACCGCTAGTGATTTTTAGGTGATATTTCTTTACTCTTTAGGACGATATTGCTTATAACTTTTAAGCGGGAAGTAATACAGACAAATTTCTTTTGGCACTGATCAATGTCTCTTCCTACCATTCTCAAAAACTATAAAAAACCTTAGTACCTACGAAACAATGTTTACTTACATCTCTAAACTGCACACAACCGGCTTCTCCCAACTCTGATATTATAAAATAAGCAGCCTCAGGCTGTATGAAAAGTTGGGCTAGAGTCATTTCTTCGCTTCTAAAGATGCTCCCCATGTTTGAGAATACTTTCAGCTGGTTCTGAAACAATAAAAATTACTTAAGGTTTAATTCTCACTCAACGATTTAGTACATTCCTATAAATTTACCTCCTACATTTACCAAATATTGAATAGTACAACCCGAATATTGCATTATCTTGAATAGTAGCATAATCTCATATCTTAAAAAAGAAAAAATATTTCACATGACTTGAAGTACTGTGACTGAAAGGTTATCAATATTTTGCATGGACGTTAATATCAAATTTAACATATCTTCAAAAAATTTAATGTATGTACAATTTATACACTTTTATTCATCATTGAATAGTAGCATAATCTCGTATCTTAAAAATATATATATTTCACATGACTTGAAGTACTTCATGTGACTGTTGAAAGGTTATCAATATTTCGTACGGACGTTAATACCAAATAATTTAACATATCTTTAAAAAAATTTAATGTATGTACAATTTATACACTTTTATTCTCTGTTTACAGTCATCAGTGCGACTTCAGTGAGGTCAGAGATTCTGTAGTATTTATTAATTATAATCTCTAATATTGCTATCTTTTAAAATGACTCAATAACATTTATGTTTATTACAGATATATCATCAAAAATAATGATTTTAAAATAAAATGTGATGTGATACAAAATGTGAAGTCAAATTATTTCGAGTTATGTTATTTAATAATGCCATTTTCGTTATATCCTTGACATCTGCATTCCATCTGAATTTTAGAAATTATTGTTGTATACGAAGTTATACAGAGTGATTCAAAAACTTATTTAAAAAAAAAATTGTTTGTACATGGGACTCTTAGAAGTATCTACAATTTTGTAAAAATAAAATCACAAAGAGTAGTTCAAAAATGAATTAACAATACACGGCACTGGAACTGGTTCACTATAAAATCTGATAAGGCTTATAATCGGAGACCGGACAAAGAATTGAAAGAAATTCCCAAGGAAAGAAATAAATTACATTTTACAACACCTATTTTTATACAGCAAATTCAACTGCTTTTGTCGTTATTGTTATTAATTATTAATAAAATTAATTAATGGTTTTAATTAGTGTTGGGATCACTCGAGTGAAAAATAACTGATATTCGGTTATTGCAATAACAGAAATCAGTCGGTTATCAGTTATAAGAGTAACGAATTATTTATTATATTTTTTTTCCATTGTTCACTAGGGTTCCCACCTTTTCATACGCGCAAGTAGGATATTCTTATCTTTTAAATTCTTAAGTAAGTACATTCTTTTTACTTTGTATATGAACTATTTTTTTACATATTTTGTCTTTGTGTCCCGATAATTCTATTTTAATACGAATTTAATCATGTCCTCCGAGTAAGGACATTTCTAGTACAAATAAGGACGAAAGGTCAGAGGCTGCAGTAAGGACTGTCCTTCCGAAATAAGGACAGGTTGCAACCCTACTAATTGTTCACTTACAACTTGTGTGTTCGAGATTTGTACATACATCGAGTACTCGTATCATAAGCGTAACAAGAACCGCTATAGTTGCGGCAAGAAAGCAAACGACATATGTCACGGCTGATGTTACGCAATTGTCAACATAATTTTCGAAATTTGATTGCGTTAAAAACATCATTTTTTGCCATTTTAGTGCAGTATATAGTTATTTTTTATTCTCAGTTGCAGTTTATTTTAAATAATTTCATGAAAATATAATGAATTATTCATTTGTTTGAGTGATGCAAGTCGTCTGACTTCTTTTCGCAGTTATAACAGACAACGAAAAATCAAGGAATCATAGAAATGATCATCGTTCATATTCGTAATTCATATAATGCACTTGTAGCTATAGATCAAAATAAAATTTTGTGTTGACGGAATGCAGGACAGTCGTAAAATAATTTTTGAAAATTAAAAAAAAATAGAAGTAACTAATTCTTTGTGTAAATGCAACATATATTTTTATATATCTAAGATTTGTACTGTTTATTTTAAATATATAATATTACCCATACAAAGAGTATATTGGAGTAGAATTAAAAAAGTGCTACTACAGTGTGAATGAATTCTTAAATGATAATGTCATATGACTTTTTTATATAAATGTTATTGTTTGTGTCATTGATGTTGTTAATACCGTTACTTTATTGATTTAGCTTATCTGTTGTATTGTTTTATATATGACTTGTTCTATCCATAATGTCATGGCCTAAGGAATTAATTAATTATTATTATTATTATTATCATATTTATGTATTTAAAATAAAACATTTAGTATATATAAACTACAAAAATAGTAATATCATTGTTTATCCATTACAAAGACAATGGTAATATGTACAGCTGCTGAGAATTCAAGTGACCATCACTCGAGTTATTATTTTTAGATAAGTTCTAAATCACCGTGTATACATAGAACATTATGCTAGGTATACTTTTTACGCCAAAACAGCAGTGCATATACAGGGTGTAAAGGGTCTTTACAATACTCCACCAGATACAGTGCAGATGAAAATAAGTCGATTTAACTTACCTTACAAAGTTGTTGAAGTTGCAATTTTGAAATCGTTTTATTTTATAAATTTAAAACTCATGCAATTTTGCTAAAATTTGGTAAGTTGACACCGCTCTACAGGACAATAAACCCCATAGCAAAATTATGAGTAATATCAAGCCATTGGCGTAGAACTTGAGCTTTTTAGTAATTACACCTTCCATGATTCTACGCCAATGAAACTAAAGAATTTTAAGTATAAAATTTGGATTATTTGCTACAAAAGAGGTACTCTTGATAAAACTCGATTACTCATGGTTTATTCGAAATTTATAATTTTAATTGGCGGCAATTTTGACATAAAAATTAAACTTGGAAATAATTATTTGCAATTATTCTTGATATTCTTTAAATAAGGACTTTTTAACAAACAAACTTATGTTCGCTACAGACTATGCGCGATTTGTATGGAATTCGGAACAGTTCATTTTGCATATTTGTAAATATTATAGCTTTTGTACTTGTACTTTTTTTAAAAATACCAGGCTCATTCATTTATAGAATTAATTTGAAATTTTTAATTTGAATTTGAAACTTAATATGGATTTGTTGTAAGAAGTTAAGCCTATAAATTTAAATCAATAATAACTTGTTCAGACGTTATCTCACCTCTTTTTGAAATTACTTAAATTTTCACTAACGCAGCAATTTCTGAAAAAAATCACAGCAATCGTAACTTTTTTTCATCACTTCTCCGGAGTACAGAATGTTTCGTCTGTTGCAGATTTTAATCTTATCACTTGTCAATAAGCATCGTGTTTTTCTGATTTATGACTTAGTTTTGATTGCAGTTTTCAAGTTGTTTATCCGATAACATAGTGTTGAAACAAAATAAAAAACATACTTTTGTTTATCATAACAAAATTAATTATACATTTAAGAAAAAATCAACACGGATTAATCATCCGCAAGTAATTTGGCACTAGAACTTATCTTTCAATTTTACAATACTTCAGAAGCTACTCTAAAAAAGCTGTATTTTTGACGGTATTCAGTAAAGCGCATTATTATCACACAACAAAGATGTTGGGACTGCCTGCATACACTTTTTATATTGAGAACCACTTCTAATAGCAACATTCGCATCGAAACAAAACCCATGAATGCATATGTGGGTCTAGTTCTAATCCTAGAACTGAAACTATTTTCTACCACAGCGTTGCACAAGCCAAAGGGCAACCCATTAATTTCAATAATCCCCACTAATGCACTGCAAATGCTGCCGATTCGCTTGAGCATATGAACTTTTTGTAATTTATTGATATCACATCGAGAATTCTGCTTTTTTCTATGCTGTCGTCTTATATAGGATGTTGATGCTACAAGTAGAAGTGCTTCTTAGCACATAAGTTTATACATGGCTGAATTTTCTAAATAAATTGAACTATCAAAATAGACATCTGATATCGTCATTCGTTTTTGAGATAGACGAGCGCGAATACATGGCATAATTAAGTTGAAATATAATCAGAATATTTAACTGTCACATTTAAAAGACGTATGATAATAAAAATAGCCTGTATATTATTGAAAGAAAAGCAACTTTCTTATTAAAATGTTATAAAAATTAAAACCTAGTAATTTGTACAAAACAGCAACGGAACTGCATCTATGTTTAATTGAAGTATGTTAAACAGTAGTAGTTCAATATCTCAAATATTTATTACACCGATGCAAGACCGGTGATAAGCTCCAAGACCCTCAGTCGCAGCAAAATTTTGCGGAAAATTGCGTCGTTAAGAGCAGTTTTCACTTATAGCTTAGGAAGGTACACAGCATTCGTGCGTTGTGCATTCTGTTTCTTCTAACGCAATCGTAATACGCATTATGAGTGAGCTCAAAAACTGCTAAAAACAAGCCTGCAGGTTGCAGGTATAAGCCTCATAGTCTCGAGCCGTTCTCAATGTAGTATGTTGCGCTACTATTCAAATTTACTCTATTTAGAGCAGATATAGAACTTTTGACATCATACCGTCATGCCGATTATTTTATTTTTTTAATATATGTACATATTTTGTTATTATATATTTTTAGGTATTAATAATATTGTGTGAAACTAACTACTCTGTGGACAAAAGCCCCAATCAGCGTTGAATTACACCCACAATATCTACCCATATATTCCTCATTATTAGCTTTTGTAATATTTTTTACTGTATTAGAAAGGTATTTTAAGCTAATGTTACAATTCCTATCATACCTAGATGTTTGGTATCAGAGAACGTACATATCACTTCATTGATAGGAATTGTAGGAGATTTGATTTATATTAGCTTAAAATGCCTTTCTAATACAGTAAAAAATGTTACAAAAGCTAATAATAAGGAATATATGGGTAGATATTGTGGGTGTAATTCAACGCTGGTTGGGGCTTTTGTCCACAGAGTAGTTAGTTTCACACAATATTATTAATACCTAAAAATATATAAAAACTTTTACATAAAAGGTGAACATTATTCAAGTAGGTATTGTCATATTTAATTCATTGACAGGCTGTCACTTTTGTCATTGTCGATATTTAACTTCAAATAATTTTAATTTTTATAATTAGATATTTGACTCAACTTAAATTAGGCCACCTGAAAAAGCAATCCTAAAAATGCAGAAATAGGTCAGATCTCATCTATTGTGGTAGAATTGTCGTGTTCCCACTGCCAAAAGTGAAGTTAGATATTTATAGAGTGTTTCCATTAAAGCAGGTTAGTAAATTTAGATAGATTAATTTATTTAGATAATTATTGAATAGAGCTTTGTCTGTGGAATTGTTTATTAGCATACCTAGATGTTTGGTATCAGAGACATACATATGACTTCATTGATAGGAATTGTAGGAGATTTGATTTATATTAGCTTAAAATACCTTTCTAATACAGTAAAAACTATTTTGTTATGTTATAGTACTTATAATATTTTGTTATGTTTTTGAAGATATGATGCTTAAGAATTATATGGACCTTATATATCCCTATTAAAACTCATATTTTTTTGTTTCTGGTTTAATGTTTTTCTGCATTTGAAAAATTTTGTAACGAGGCCCATGTCGGATAGGCTGCAATCGGCACAGCTAAAATGTTGGCAGTTCAAATACGTTACCGGCGGAATAACTCGAAGATCGTTCAGGTCCGTTTCCCCGTGCAGGCGAGCCCGTCGCCGAACTGCATCTAGAACAGATACACGCGGCCCGACTTCTCTCCGTTCTTCATTCATCAGTTACCACTTTTGCGTGGTAGAGGTTGGTGAATTTGGTGTGTTCGTGTCCCCAATGTAGTATAATTATTAATAAAATTTGCTATTTGCCTAAATAAAAATGCAATTCAATTTGGCACGGTTGTCCTCTGTTGAACTGAGCCGTGAAAAAATTAGATATGTGCGTTTGTTCTTTTGTGTACATCTGTGTTATTCGGTACCTACTGACAATGAGTGATTATGAACTTCAGAAAATGCTTAATGAATACCTTAAAAATGCAACAATTTTTATAGGCACCTCAAAGAATATACAAAATGCATACGTTTTAGATTGCAAATACGAAGTTTGTCATTAGACAAAAAATCTATCACTTCAGTACCGAACGTGTTGTATGTGGTTCCGAATGGCAACGCTGTTGGACTTCAATATAGCTTCAATACTCGAACGCGTCATCAGAAAATTTGTAGCATACCAGAAGCGTCGTGTTACGGATTGTTATAGTATAGAGTGATCTGTTTGTCTTTACATTTTTTTTCGATTTTCCATCTTTATGACACCTCCGAATATGAGGTTAAAATTGATGACATTATGACTGAATGACCCTGCATATTTTTTTACTAATATTTTAATGCAATTTTAGAGTGCAAAGCCGATTAACGTGACTGGACTGAAGGTGAGACTGGATGAAACACGTTCTAGCCCTGGAACTGTGTAGAAGATTTGAAACGTTTGTACTATCTATTTCAACTGTAACTATTTAAGTAGTGTCATAGATCAGAGTAAATCAGTTTAGTTCAGGAGTTTATTTGAGATCTCAAAAGTGATAAAGTTAATATTAGTTAAGATTCTGATGTTTGAAAAGTGAATAAGATTATTTAGATGTATTAATAATTCTACAGTTTGTGTAAATATATAAAAGGTAATGTAAAGGGAAAAGATTTTTAGTATTCAAATAAAGCCAAGAATAATGTTCAAATTACTATTTATTTACACGATATAATTACATGATGGTTATATTAGTTATTTTTTGCCTAAAATTACCTCTGCTTTAATTAAAATTGTATATAAATCTCAAGAGCAAATAAATTTTTGTTATTAAAATATTTCCAAATATAGAAAAAAATAATGTAAACAAATACTTTTCTTATTCAGTGAAACAAAGTGAGTTGCACTAGTAAAACAATAAATTTAATACTGCTTCATGAGAAAGACGAATCCATAATATATCTTAAAAATAATCAAAACTGATATACATATTTGTAGCAGAGATTTCAGCTAAAACCAGTTTCTACAAATAAAACAATAACTGCAATAAAATGATTTAATCTCCAGATTCTTCTTCTTCTAAGATAACTTTGAAGCTAAATGGTTGGAAGGCATAACCGACCCCGACATAGAACTTGCTCATAAACTCTACCCAGTGGAGACGCAGAGTATGCAAAAACGCCGACAGCCCTTCCATAAGTACCAGAATAGCTATCGTGAAAGTCGCCCATGCCCCGAAGAACACAAATATATACGCAACTCCGATGTAACCTTCATTCGTCAGCCCCAAGTTGAACAACATACTCCATAATACTTCTGACAGCTCTGGAAGAATAAATTTCATATCAATATTTATTAATTTATACTATTCGGACTAACTTACGCGCGTGAGCAAGAGAAAGAGCCCATAGACGCAAATACGAGGCAGTGTGGGATATTGTACTGAGCGTGTATTCAATGGTGTGAATGGCTTGATGGATGAACACTTCGCTTATAGGTTCCTCTTCTTCCTCCTCTTCCTCTTCATGATGTTTAGAACCATTAACATCTGGACGGTTCTCCACTTCATCCATTTCCATACCTTGGTTAATGTCACCATTGGTTTTATTCTAAAAAAAAACATTTTAATTCTTTTTTGTCTTCTAAAGATGTTTTGTTACCTTTAAAGTCTTGGGCTTTGCATGTTTGTCTTTTGTTAGCATGATATACAGAGGTTTTCCCAACAACATGATTGGAACACAAAGGAGTGCCGCAACGACTAGAACCATCTGTACTAACTTCTGTCCTTCGTACATGTAGCTATCGCAACCTGCGTTTGGGTCACTTTCGCCCATCAAAAACATATTTATAAAGTAAATAAGGACAGAAGGAGCGCAAGATGTGCCATGCTTGTCGACTACTAACTCATCTGGAAAACAACAAAATATTTAATTAATTTTTATTTAGGATGATCAAAAACCATACGGATACTCACCCCAACCATCATTTTCTCCAGAAAACATAATCCACTTCATAAATATCATGACAACGAGGTAGAAGAATAAAAACACCAGGAAGAAAAGTTGCGGAAGGAATTCCAAAAATAGACTTGAGTATTTCTTGAAGTGTCTGTAAGCAATTTAATAGTAAAATATTGATCAATGAATCAGTGGCGACTAGCAAATACATTTGAATCCTACCGTCCATGATGAGTCGCCACTGAAATGAATCTGTTTGGTAAACTATTAAATAAAATATAGATAATGTAAGATTATGAATCAAAATCACTCACACGAAATTGACAGTGCTCATACATACTCCAAAAATCATATGAGCTATTCCAATAATGATCGACAATTTCATTTTAAAGGAGTTCAAGAAAATAATCTTGTTGCTGGCCAGCTAAAAAAACGTTTGCTTTAAAGTATCTGAATATCAAAGAATCTATTTTAAAATCTACCTGCCATACGGGGTCTAGTCCCATGAAATATGGTGTATTATCATAATTGGCTTTGGGAAGCAATTCATGTTCTTCGTCGCTATCGATGTCAAATCTAGACACATTGACGAACCACCGGGTCTGGAATATATTCATGGATTTGGAGAATATGTCATTGTAAATAAAACCGGTGTATAGCGAGAACAACCCCATGAGGAATATGATGTATCTGCCAGCAAAGAATATGTTGAAAATTTCATTCTTACTTTTCTTCGCCGCGATCTTCTTTTCTGAAAGGATCATCCACATTCCAAACAAAGCCATAATTACGGCGTGACCGCAGTCGCCAAACATTACGGCAAATAGGAAGGGGAATGTTATAATGGTGTATAGAGCTGAAAAAAATCATACATTTATATAAATTTTAATTTCGAAGTGACACACAGTGTAGCCCACCAGCTTAATCTTAATGTAAAAAAAAATTAAAAGCAATATAAACTTCCAAAACAGATTTTAAACAAATGGTAGCCTATTCTGTATTTGTCACACATTTAAATTTTTATCAAAACAGGCACTATACTACACACTGCTGCAAAAATAATAGATATATGGTAAAATTGATAATATTCAGCACAGTTATATTGAAAAGTATTTTTTTTTAAATTTCGTTTGCTGTTTTTTAATATTCAATTAAAATATTTAGACAATAAACTAACTACTGGAATGCAAATGAATATGACTGGCCCTAGAACAGAAACCAAATATTTCTGCTGCAGCATTGCACAAACCGAATGGCAACCTATTAAATTCAATAATCCTCGTCCAAACAATGCATTGTGTCTTATGCACTATGTTGGTGCTACAGTTATAGAAGTGTTTCTTAGTACAATAAGCTTAAATAAAGCAAAGACTGCGATACACTGGTACAATATAACCAACGTATAAAGATTGAAGGCAAGGTGTCTTAAACTTAAGGATAATATAGATTCATGAGTTTATTTCTTATATTTTTTAATTAATTTCAGTCCCAGCAGTATTTCCACCAAGAATTCCTATTTTTGACCTCAAATTACAATGTTAGTTTGAAATTCAAATTTACCATTTTGTAGACAGTGCTAAATAATTGAAGCTGCTAAAAATGAAGAAATTAACAAAAACTTCTCTTTAAACAAACAAGAGTTATAAAATGATGCAATTTATTCTACAGTCTCAATTGTTTCTAGAAAGACAGCTGTTTCGTTCATTAAGAATGATCTTGTAATGAATGTAAAGATCTGTTTCCTATGAAAGCTACCAAAACCGCGCAAAACAGATGATTCAACATCGATTAAGGCTAAATAGTAAAATATAAAATGTACCTGGATTAGCTTCTCTGTAAGATGCGACACCATATGCATCGATGAGATTTTGGAAACCTTTAGTAAATTTATTGGTTCGGTTAAATGTGGGAGGATCCTCATTGGTATTAATAACATTTAAAAATGATGGAATGGAGCTACCGCATGCACTCTAACAAAAAAAAAATTAAATCACCTAAGCGTTAGATATAGATCACATACAAAATCATGCTTGTGTGAAAAGAAGAAACTGGTACTTACAGAACCGTCGGCGAGGGCCTTTTGGACCGTTGAAATATCGTTGCAAGGCACCCAACATTCCCCAATCAGACACTTCTTCGTAACGTCCATGTTGAAGAAATTCAGCGTATGGTAAATCGCCTTCATTTTGCTCACCATGATACTCCAGTTTTGAAGTTCTTTGGCCACGCTTACTAATACTCTCTGACGGTGGTCTTTGGTTTGGTTGAGGACCTAAACAAATCTTTGTTCTTTCATCTATTCCTTTAAATTGAAGCTAGAAAGAAGTACTTACTAAGTTCAAATCTTCTAAACGTGTACGAACGCCTTTCAGCATGTCGTTTCTCTCCCCAAGGGTGCTAGGACAAGGATACAACGAAGCGTGAAAACCAGCACACACTTTCTTTATCCTGGTTTTCAGTTGTTCTCCTTGGAAGAAAGCAACAAACACGGTTTTGTTAATTTCATTGCCCTACAAAAGAGGTAACGTTGGTTCAAGTTCGAAGCGAATTCGTATACACTTACAGTTGAGGGATCTTCCAAAGGCCTCTCGATCTCAGATTGTCTCAAGAAGACATTTCCTCTGGAGATACGCCACAGCATTCTTTCAAAGCCAGGCACTCTTTCTCTGTTGATGACCCCCGCGACGAATCCTAAATGACCCCTGATGGAGACGTTTTGGGATTCTTCAGGAATCAAGGCCTTGTGTGTGGTGTCGAGACCGTTGGCCTCGTCTTGTTCGTTGAAGAAGGCTTGTGTCTTCTCTAACACATGCCTGAGTTCTGTCAATTCTAGAAAGTTTGATTTTAAGTTGACAGCACTCTCGCTGAGTTCTTTGATGTCTCCTTCTGTTTTTTCAAGATGTGCCTGGAAAAACAGAACAGGAACTGATTACAACATAAACTTATTGCAATGGAAAAAAACGTAATTTATTTATTAACTTGTTAAAACAGTATATGGACGTTATTCAGGTGTTCCCAAAGATCCCATCCTTGGGCCATGTGTAGTCTATTATCGTCGACAGTATATTTAAATATTACGCTGTTTGCACTAATTCTAAAAAGCTGTTTTTTATATTTTTTATAAATATTTTATTTCGTTTGCGTTAAAATAATTTTTAATTAACCATCTAACAAAAAGATGAGATTGATATGCCTGCAAATTATGCTGCATATCAAAAATAAAATTAAAATAGTAGTAAAAAAATTTTTACTGCTGCTATAACAATTAACAAAATCGATATTTTACACCCACAAATATTTTTTACAGATTTAAAATTGTTTAGTTGACTGAATTAATGAATGGTTGAAGATTGATTTTTCTAAAAAAAAATCAAAACTAAGACAGTTTTTCCTCTTTGGCAAGTAGTAAGTGTATATAATTATATTTTAATACTTATTAAATAAAAAAATCAACGTTCCATTCAATTTTAAGATAACAATATAATTTGCTATAAATTCAAGACATCATGTATGTTTTGAAAGACAAGAAATTAAACCGTTACGGTTTTTTCCAAAGAAAGCAATTTTCTATTATTAGTTACTTAACTTCCTATTGCATAATACATCTCAATTCTTGGTAATACAATGAGCAAAAGGTATTCTGCAGGCATATATAAAATCGAATTTATTATCTGATTACGCTGGTGTAGTTTCCAGTTAAAAATGTTTTTATTTATGTCCCAATAACATCAATACATTCATATAAATTTTTATTTTTCTACGTAGGTGGGTATGAATTCCGACGTTGTACTTATCATTATATTATACTACGTGAGTTTGATAATAAAGTCAGTAAAGTAACTCAAACAATTAAAAGTATCGCAATACTATCAATGTATGAAATAATTTCTATTTCAATTAGATATCTATTTTTTTTCGGTCAGTTTAAGTAAAACTGACTGCCTTGAATTCTTATGTCATTCCTGCTTACGTATTTCTAAATACAGAAGATAAATAATTAATTACAGTTTTCCTCAGCTGGGAAATTAGTGTATCACACTAATTACAGGTGTGTTGTGTTGAAGCGACAACGTAAGAAATACACCTCAACTTTTTTAAACCTTCAGGTCACTTTGGAGCAACAGGTCAACGCTCTACCTCAGTCAATGGCTGGTTTTAGTTACATAACTTCTACGTAACCTTGGTTCACACGGTATTGGGTGTTTTGATTACAAGGTACGTAAAAAGGTGGGCCCTATTTTATAAAAATGTATGTGTAAATGGAGTATACACGTACAAAGTCATGCACGACTGAGACTAAACGTATACAAGGCGATTTTGAAAGTGAGGTATCAATTTTAACTAACGACATTAGACATTATAATAAATCATTTTATAAAATAGTGCCGTAATAATGTTTTTCAGCGTTCATGCAAAAACAAAACTTTATTGAACTATATTTAGTGGAAAAGTGGTTCTTTATTGCACTAGTAAGACTGAACTTTGAGTGTATTTTGTTTGGTTCGGTATTGATTTTGGTTTTACGTCAAGAGCAATTAAATATTCTAACTGTTACTATCAAGATCCATATGACGTGCGTAAGAAATAAACAATGATTTTGTAATTTAAGTGCGATCTAAAAAAATGTATAATTCTCTGGCATTTTTACACGGATCAATAAGCTTAATGCAACACAAATAAAGATTTAATGCATGCAGTTTGCATATATTTGCTGAGAAAAATATTCTGGACTGGAATGTGTTTTATAAAAATGTAGTCAGTTACATTATAGACTGTTTCTCTGTAAAAATACAAAGAAACATTCAATGTATACCCCTATATCGTATGAAATAAGGGTGGCAAAAATGAATCACACCGAAAGTGCGTGTCAGACATATCTCATCAAGGTTAACAACCCACCGAAAATGATTATGATTCAACCTATTCCACGAACTTGGCATTAAATGGCTCTTTAATCTAATAATATAAACATTTTTTTATTATATAAATACTTTTCGATTTTAATGTACACCTCTCTGAAAAATTTAAACAGAATTGGTCGGTTAAAGAACTTTATTAAACAAGAAAATGCTGTTTCTGTTTTCCTAAATATTTAAATTTGAAAAAACTAACAACGGTAATACGAAGGTATTTTAAATTGACAATATTCTATGGCATAATTGATGTGGTTGGTATTTGAAACTCACAGGAATGAAAGAATCTCCACTTTAGATAAATTGAAGGAAGCGGCATTTGCAATTCAAACCTCAAAATCATTTTCCAAAAAAATTACACAGAGATATCATTCTAAGTAACTCAAGCACTTTTAAAAGTTCACAAACAACCAATAGTGAGTGCAGGTAATAAATAAAATCATAGACCTAGTGAGATAGACTGAATGCTATGTCAAAATCTTTGGAAATTTTACGTATGAGGTTAAGGCAATTATATTGGAGAGGGGTGCAATTTTAGACAAAACATTAAAATTGCTATTTGGAAACTCTTAGAGAATTTTTATTCAAAACCATTGCATGTATGAAAATATACACTTCGATCTTATAAAGCAGTTGTTTAAAATTTAAAATCTTTCAGAATTAATAAATCTTTATTCTTCTCAATCTCATAATTATATATAGCTGTCTACAGGCATTTTAGGCCCAAAGCTGCGTTATTCTCCTCCACTTCATTTTGTTCTTCGTCTTTCTTTTCCAATCCGTTACATTTTCTCCCTTAGATCCATTGTCACTACATTTTGTTTTTAGTGTTCGGAAAAACCGAGTTATTTCAATAACCGACTACTGAGTATTTAAGTGATTTCAAAAACCGATTGATAACTCGAATGATAGTAACGTTGTTCTGGCTTTTACAACTTCGTCTATGGTTGGTGTCTGGTATATTGCATATATTTCCTTATTATTTCTCCTTACATAGCCTTCCTACGTCTTCTTTCCCCCTAGAATTCTTCTTGAGATCTTCCTTTCCCACCTTCAAAGATTTTATCTTGACTTCTTGTTGAGGATCCAGGTTTCACTACCATACAGCATCAGTCTCAAAAATGTTTTATACATTCTAAATTTTACTCCTCTGGACAAATTTCATTAAATGGTTGACTACTGCTGAACTTTTGTTTGCTTTTATTATTCTCCTATTAATTTCTTGGTCCTCATCATAGTTAGCTGTCATCAGCGCCCCCAAATACGCATATTCTTGAATTTCTTCAAACTTCATTTCTCAATGCTGCATTCTCAATTTAAAATTGGAATCTTTTTTTGTTTTCCTATTCTCAAAAGCTTACTTTTCTCTTGATTTATCTACAATCCCACTTTACGTTCTTCCACCACAAGTTTTCTCGTTATTTCTTCTAATTATCTACTATCTCTAGCAATAATGGTCCCTTCATCTGCATAACTTACTTACTATTTGGTGACTTTTAAACAATATGTATCCTTCTCTGTTCAACTGACTATCTCTTATGACCTTTTCTAATACTAAATTCAAAAGAAACGTTGAGAGTGTGTCTCCTTGCCTCAGTCCTGTGTCAATAGTAAAACCTTCCAAACATTCACCTATTCGTACTTTGCTTTTAGTATTTTCTAAGGTCATTTTCAATCATTTTGAATAGCCTCACCAGTTTGGTTGGTATCCCAAACTGTTTCAATATTTTACTTAGTTTATTCTTTTTGACCAAATTATCCTGACATCCACGAATAAGACCATATTCAGAGCACGTAGTCAGGATTATAAAGCAACTTCTATTTACAATTTAAAATCTTCAGAATTGTTATATCTTTATCCTCAATCTAATGATTATCATTCTTTTAAGTTGTTATGAGCAGTATCCAACACAATATTTGTGTACTCAGTATTCAAGTATACTATTATCTGACCGTATTCAGTATTCGTATTCATCACGTTTGGATATGTATTCAAGATTCAGTTCTCAAAAATAGTTTTAACGAGTAGTTTTATGAATTTACATCCATGAATACCCAAGTACTCACGAATATCTACTGAGGATTCATGATTACTGGAGTATTCATGATTCCTGGGGATTGTGGTTGTTCTTGCACTTTCAAATACCCTCGTATATTATATGCGTCTGTTTCAGTTTATTATAAACTTTCGCCAAAAACACAAAATTGAAAGTAGTCAAATAGTTTATTGAGTTTATGGTTTTACGTGACCTGAGATATGTAAAAGTATCAATCTTTCTTATCAATTACGCTGTTGCTTTCCTGAGTTTTTCGGTTAAAGATCAAGATATCCAATTCAATAAGTGTAAATGTCGTGAATAAATAATGAATTTCACATAGCAACTCGAAATGTGATGTAATTTTAACTGTTATAATTCACAGTGCGTTGATATTCGTATATGCCTTCTCATAGTAACTTACTTAAAATGTTATCGGTACCTCAAAAACTAAATATTTGATCTAAATTGGTACACTTAATGTTTTCATTTGTATTTAGATTTTAGACTCTAAATTTTTGCTCATTTTTCCTTGGATATTTACATGAAATTTTTGAGTAAAATTAGTTGGAGGTATCTTCCATTGACAAAGTTCTCAAAGTCTCATTTATTATAATATGTGTCAATTATATCGTTTACTTCGTTTAAAATAAGAGTTTTATATGTAGTTTTGTTGTTTTATTAAATAGCATGATCAAGTACTCAAGAGATTGTGAGTATTAAAATAAAAGTGACAACTATTGTAAACAGAACAATTTTTTATCCATACTTGACAAATGCAAATACTCGCACATTTCTCTGTTCTGGCGAAGTACATTTTACATTTGCGTACATCAGCGTCGGTGTGGGTTATGTATGTATGAAAGTTTTTTCCTTAACCCAGACATTCGTTAATGTATTAATTTATTTAAAACAAATGTTCATATGGCTGTCAAATGTGGATTCATGAATTGATGCTATCGGAACTTTTCATCCTCATATTTTACCATATGCTTATTCTGCAAGAAATAATACACGCGCGTGTGGATAAATCTGTGATTCTCAGAAGCCATGTTGCTTCCCAATCATTTTTAGATGAACTATAGAAAACAATCCGATGAAACTAATATCTTTGCTAAAGAAAGTACTTTTAAGAAATTCTTCGTATACCAGAAAATAGCTGAGATATTAGTAATTTCTCTACAGGGTGTCTGTTTTAAAATATGACACAAACATATATTTTTTTAAATTGAACACTGTATATTTATATGCCATTTAATTGCGTTATTTTTTCCTTCATAATATATAGCAGTTGCTACTTTATATTTTGGAAATTGTCAAAAAACGTTAAATTGATAAAACTGTTGTTGGATACTGATGTGCATAGTCGCGCGCCAAGAATTCAGATGACTTACGTCATACGAAGAAATGAATAATTTATTACGTTTTCATCAAAATATTTAAGAAACTGCAACTGAGAGTAATAAAAATATATACTACACTAAATGTCTCAATCATTATACAATTGCACTACATTGCAAAATAATTATTGTTTTTAACGCGACCAAATATCGAAAATAACGTTGACAATAAAAACAATTGCGTAACGTCAGCCGTGATGTAAGACCTCTGAATTCTGGCCGCGACTCTAGTTGGCCATGTATTTTTATATAATTACAAAATTGCTTCATAAACTATACCTTAGTTACCTTGTTTTCATTTATTTTCAAATGTTATTCAATTAAAGACACTTCTGAATTACTTAATTGGTTGATCTTACAATTATTTTTAGAAGAATATACAATTTACAATTATTAAAATTAATGAATTAATTAACGAATTTTGTATAATTATTATATTATATTATTCCCTGCATTGGGAACAATGTACTACGAAACATCATTTTTATCAATTTAACATTTTTTGAGAATTTCTAAAATATAAAGTAGCAACTATTATACAGGGCTTTCTAGAAGCTCTATGACAAACTTTGGCATAACATAACTATGAATCATTTTTGTTTAAAAGTTATAAACATTTAAAAAAGTATAATTTCATATTTCAGTCAAAGTAGCTTCATAAATATAAATGATGGTTGCTATAACAATAATCATTATTTGTGTAATTTTGTTTATTCATTTAACACTTAGTGTGCTAAACGAAAAATGTATTTATTTATAACTGGAGAGTGTGAAGATATTGTCCAGTATTCCAATTGAAACGCCAGACCAGCAGCTCGAGAATAACGACGAAGATACCCAAATAGACATCAACCTGCCCACAGTCTTTAGTGCATCATTTTGTTGACTTCGAGAAGAAGGTAACCCCGCTCCAAAAAAGTCATTCGTTCTACTGAAGTGAATGTACAAAATGAAGAAGATGTAATAGATGCGGTCAATGATAACTGTTCAATTAGTAGCAAGTAATCTTCATTTATCACCGAATTTTGAATGGCGTATATTGAATAGAGAAATGTTACATCTGTCATCGTCAGACCAAGCCTTACATCCTGGGGATGCTCCTCAGCGATTAGAATGTTGTCGCTGGTTACTTTAACAACATGCACAAAATGATCATTGGGGTAGCATTTTCAACAATAAGCGCAGATCTGTATATAACATTCTTGGAAAACAACCTTTTTGATTTCATTGATGATGTAGGGCTTAATATTGTTCCAAATATGTGGTGTCAGCACGATGGTACACCACCACATAGAGGGAGACAAGTAAATGCTTAGTTAAATAATCAGTTCCCGAATAAATATATAGGTCAAGGTCCAATAGCCTGGCTGCAGCGTTCCCCAGATCTAAATCCTTTGAACTTTTATTTATAGGGACATATGAAGCTGCTTGTCTACCATGTTGAGATTATTACTCGTCACCAATAACTTGAAATAATCCAGGATATAGCTAACCAGATAAAAAATGATCCAAATCTCATTATCTTCAGTTCGTTGATGTGTGGCTTGCATTCGAGCCGACGGTGACCGTTTTGAACCATTTTATAGTCTTAAGATTTCTTAATTTGGTTAATAAAGGTTAACTAATGTTTAAACTTTAAGCACAAATAATAATTATTGTTAGAGCAACCATCATTCTTATATATCAGTCTACTTTGATTGAAATATGAAATTATGTTCTATATTCTAAACAAAAATGAATTGGACACCAAAAATGTTCTATGTTTATATTTGTGTATAAAGGACTTCCTAATACGTTTTGATATAAATGTCTGCAACCGCGACAAATACCAAAATATTAAAGAGATAAATTCCTAAATATTAGTGATGTTAAATGAATATAAATAAAGTTGTTCAAACTCCACTTATAACTCAAGTACTCTTTTCAGGGTACATTTATTTTTCGACGTAGTAGATATCCTTATTTTGTCATAAAATAATGTTTGTTATTTAATTGTCTTTTACGTATTGCTACATTTAATCTATCTACAACAGTTTTATTGGGTATTATTGTCTTTAGTGTCGATAACAATACACTAACAACCAACATAAAAACTACCCCCACAGGCGACAGATACTTAGATCTGGTAAAGAAACAATTTGATCAATAGGAGACGGCCCTTACCTCTAAATCGATAATTTCACGTGGATTTGGGGCTTTCGGGAGTTCACTGACATCGGGTATGTTTACAGAATCCTTCCTTACTTCTGCTTCGATATACCTCAACTTCCTTTCCATTTCGTCGCATCTTCGCACCTCGTTGACGAACTTTCTTTGGAAGGCGTTTACGTTCTCGTTCAACTGAAAGGAATGAAATTTTATTAGTAGTAGTACGGGCAGCGAAATGAATTAAATATAACTGCACACACATTTCTTACAGTGATTTTTAAAGTGAGGTATTCATTTTAACTGATGACAATAATAGGCATTCAAATAAATCATTCTACAAAATATTGCCGTAATTAATGTTTTTTAATGACCGACATAACTGACTTTAAAGTTATTGCAAAGTTTGAAACCCAGTCTGTGTAACCCTAACCTACCCTGATAATCCAATGAACTACTTCGCAATACGTCATTGATAAGCGACATGTGATAAGTTGCACACGCAGTATTTAGCGAAGACACGCTCACATAACCTTAACCTTAAATAACAACATAACACGTACGTAAACAAATCGTGGGATTATTTACCAAAAAAATCCATCCATGACGATTTGTTTATTTAAGATCGCTGTATTATTGAAAGAGTATTTTCTACAAATAATTTTAGATATTTAAGAACTGTACTAATATAGAGCATAATAAATAACAAGACTGTTCTCTCGCGCCATCTGCGAATATTCAAAGGTATCGAAGTAAAACGAATACATAACGACAGAAAGCTGTTTGTCTAATAAATTTTGAGGTACAGAAGTCTTTCAAAATGCGTATTTTTTTTTTAATTTAACTGAAGGTGTAAATACTGTTATAACGTAAACTTATAAAGTTCTGCATATAAGATTGTTCACTTTTGTTTATAAGTATGTGAAAATAATTGTTAAAATGTGGGGTTAGAATAGCAAAATAATGTGTGTCTTACAAATGCTTTTAAAAAGTTACTATTTTATTTGGGGAGAATTTAAATAGTAAAAGTGAATAAACAAAACATTGAGAATTTTATTTTTAATACTACTTTTGCTCTGTTTTATTTTTAAAAATTTCTCTACCTAAAACCACATCTTCAACATTCACTGTGAGCGTACAGGACCGGCTTACATAATTTACAAGTGCGAAAATGGGTGAAATATTTATGATTTATATTAACATTTTATGGAGCTATTTTTTGCATAACATTTGTTCTTGGAAGTAGACGTACACCAAAATTACTACCCCACTTCAAAATCACCCTGTATAATTTTGCGGTATCACATTAGTCTTAGAGGGAACACAAGTATTAACCGTAAAATTGAAAATTTGTGTAGAGGAAGTGGCTTATTATTATTTTGTAGAGCACTTTTATAAGTGCGGAGATAAAGAGATAAGTAGTCATAATGATGATAAAGAATTAGTGACGGCATAGAAGAAAATGTACAATAATGCGAGTAAAATAACATTACACATACACTATATCATTTTAACTGGAAAAAGTAAATTCTTTTTCATATTATTATTAAACTCTATTTCAGAAGAAGTAATTTCTATTTCAGAAGAAAACTTTATTGTCGTTTATTCGTTTTAGTTGAGTTTCAGATGTGTGTACTGTAATAATCCTCAAGTGCCACCGAAGAACGGAAAAACGTAAGAAATAATATGCTAACGATATTAATTGTTCAATCAATATGTGGGCTTTTTCAGTATTGGCAAAAATGGATATTCCGATTTAAAAAGTTGTAGCGAAATCTATTAATATTTCATAATAACATTACTCATTGCATTTTTTCAAACTTTTTAAAACCACCAGTGGTATTCATTCCCATATTAAGTTAAATATATTTCAGATAAATTATATTCAATTACGGGAATATTATTTTAATGACATCAAATATCCCAATGTTGAACCCTATTGAACATATTTGGAGTATCTTTAAGCCGCATATCAAATGAAATCATCAGACCAATTATAATATTTTGATAACGGGTGATCCAGACTAAGGCTTTTGGAAAATAAAGCAGACAATTCAATGACTCTTATAACACCACAAACAAAATTTGCCTTCATGTACCTATGTAATCATGTTCAAGGCCATTTATACATTACCCATCAGCAATGAGGTTGGCAGATATGAACCACTTATTCCGAAAATGAATTTTTATTTTCTGAAACAGAAATTCCTTCTTCTGAAACAGAGCTTACATTATCTGAAAAAGAATTTACTTTTTCCGGAATTGAAGTTAAAATGGTATACTTGCAAAAACAGAATGAGATAATATTGCTTACTGTTAATATACAGGGTGTCTGTGAAAGGTTGGGAAATCTCGGAGCTGGAGATACTGGTGACCAAAAAAAGTCGATTAAGCCAAATATGCCTTAACCAAATGTTGCCGATTTCAAACGTGCAAAATCTCAAGAAGATTGGCGAGGTTTGATTTTGAAACCAATTTTCAACAAAGCACAAAGATTTTATCAAAGCAGGACGATCTTTTTAAACTTTTGCACAGCTCCATAATTTACCGTTCTGAACAACTTTTTCAAGTAACATTTTGCTGTATTTTCAGTAAAAAAGGCACTTTACCTGAAACGATAACAGTTTTTAATAGCTGCATGGATTTCAAATACGATTATTTCGAAAAATGTTACTTCTAACGACTTCAATATGGTATATCTTTTTTCAGATATAACAGGTAGGAGAAACGATTGTTTCAATAGTCAGATGGATACACTAAGCAGGAAAAAAGTTGCCATTTAAAAGAAACATTGAATTGTGCCATTTTTTTTAAAACTCCTAAGGTTTCAAAGTTATTGAGATATTTCAAAATAAAATTCTAGCATTGAACGCCCTGTATTTTTGAAACCAGCAATATTCGGATAAGGCATATTTGGCTCAATTGATTTTTTTGCTCACCAGTATCTCCAGCTCCGACATTTCCCAACCTTTCACAGACACCCTGTATAAATATTATTAGCTTCTTCATGTTTGTACTTGTTACTTTAAAGGCATTAAAATAACCCGAATAAATTTTTAAAACTTTCCTAAATTTATTCAAAATTTCGAATCGTACAGTTAATATTTTGACATGTACACGGTATAAGGATTATAAAATATATTGCCATTGGCGTGGGCAAGATACAAAGCGAATAACAACTTTCAGTGCTATTCACAGATACATCTGCATTCTGCATCCAAGATATTAAATTAACATCAGTTTCTAATGCTAGTCCATACAATGGTAGGTCCACTTCTCAATAGATTATTAGTTATGTATTTTTAAATTAATTTCAGATTTTTCCAGCAAATGCAAAACTTTAAACGGATATTAATCTATCTGTACTTACATCTCTAAATTGTACACATCCCGACTCTCCCAATTCTGATATTGCAAAATAAGCGGCCTCTGGCTGTATGAAGAGCTGGGCTAATGCCATCTCCTCACTCCTAAACATGCTCCCCATGTTGAGGCAAGGTTTTCAACTACTTCTGAAACAAACAAAATGGTTCGATAACAATATAATTTCAAGATAATTTAGAGGTCACAATAAAAATAATATATCAATTGATAGTGAACATTCCAACAAGATTTTTGGGTTTTAGGAAGTAAGGTATGTTTATTATATTACTGATTTAAGTTTTCCTAATTTTATTACAATCTCTGTTATATGAGTATCATGATCATTGGGATGGTAGTGTAGTTGGTACTGTTGGTAGTGTTCTATGGGTATTATTAGACGTTGAGTTGTAATATGTATTAAGACGAAGTATACATAAATAGTATTGTTAGTAATAGAGATCTTGAAAAACATGTTCTAAAGTCAAAACAAAAAATTACCAGGACAAATTGATGTTAATGGGTTTTCCTGTCCAAAGAGAAACGAATCATCAGTCAAGTGAAGGTGGTAATTTGGATGCGAACAACTTTTCAAAACATTGATACTAGACAATTGCCGTCGGGATGAACTTCTTGAAAGAATGTTTGGTAGCTTTAACAGCCGAGGTGAGGTTAAAGAAAGGCCCACAGTAAAAGAATCAACAACAAGTAAATATGAATCAAACAAAGGATCAAATTTTAGTAGAATCATGATTAAAGTCTATGTGTGACTCTATATTTCCTGTAAAGCACTTTAGTATGGATCATTTACTACATGATCTATAATCTACGGGACCATAGAAACGGAAAGATACCATCGACTACGTGCAAAAAGGGACAGATTCATAGAAAGAACAGATACGACTCAAAAATTCAAAGATGTTAAAGACTATGAGGGGTGCAATCGTTATAGATGCTGTAAAACCATATAGACCCAATTCAGTGAATAAAGATGATACTGATGATAGTGATAATCATGAAAGTAAAAGTGAAGGTGGTGAGCCAGATAAGAGATGTATCGAAATTATTAATAATACTATGCAGGACAAAGAAGACAGAACGGTAAAACGGATAATAAAAATGTCAAGGTATTTAGACTACGAGCTTTTGAGATAAAAGCTACACTGATAAAAATGATTGTAAATTTACACTATGTTCGCATCATTCATTAATGTAAAAAATACCAAATCCATACTGTATTCAAAGAAACTCTATGTGAATACCGGACATTTACATCTTTCATGTAAATAACATGATTTTTTTTTAAATACTTAATAAAGTTGTAAAATTACATTTCATGTGTACAAAAATATGGTTTTACAACGAAAAAATGCATATTCATAAGAAGTAATTTTCCATAGACAATAAATAACTAACAATCCACCATGTAATATCGCTAATAATAATTTTTATTAGTGTATTATTTTTTATTAATTACCCAGCGGTTTTTCAACGCTTTCTAACCTAAAAGACTGTTTAAAAGTGAGCATTTCGACTGGTAAAGAACGGTCACGTCCTTGACACTGCCACGTATACTCACACAGCAGGTCCGGTTTCAAACTTTTCTGGTTCTTTGATTTGACAATCTTCAATAAATAAACTATATAGAAATCTTTAAAATGTAGGGGAATGTTGTGATTGCCATACATCTTTAATAAAGAAAAAATTCAGTACTTAAGGATCTTAAAATTATGTAAAACATTACAAACTTTCTTGATATACAAGATGTCTGGAATATGGATGCCTTTATTTTGCTGTATCATAAATTGCACAAAAAGCAGGTTTTGAATATATGGAAATGCCGCCAACGTACCATCTCAGGTGTCTCTACATAATAGTCACAAGTACCCCTAACCCTAAACATGCCTACAGCAAATGGTTTTGTTAGAATGTTTCGAATAACGCTAAATAAAGTTTGAAATAATTGTGTTCAAAATGACAGTCATCTGTCTCATAACCAGAGAAGTCGCAGTAAAATAACACATTCTTATGGATACCAAACAGTATTTATGTTAATATAAGCTCAAAAACATCGACCAAACAAGGGTACAACAAATAGAAGGCAATTAGTTTGAGGTTAACAACTAAAGATAATTAATTGCAATGTTGCAATACGTAGATTTTTAAGAAAGCTCTTATTGTTTATTTCATTAATATTAATACAAATAACATCTATAAATGATACTGCAGGAAACAACTACTCCGCGTGCTAATGCCCCGACCGGCATTGAATTACACCTGCAGTATCTGTGTGAACAGCCAAGAACCCTTGTCGGCCACTCCACCAGACATAGACCGGTTTCGGGCTTGTTAGCCCTCATCAGTATACCATAGGTGAGATGACTGACAACTGAACTGGCTGTTCCTTCATATGTATATAATCGAGTGCAGGTGAGATGTAACTGGTCTGACAATACAAATAACACATTACAAAATAAATTACTTTAAATGGGTTTTTGTTTAGTTTTAATTAATTGTACCTTAATTTGCCATTTTCTAACACAGTTTTGCGCTAGTTGTATATTTGTTTTTGAAATGTATTTGTAGAAAAACTGTTCGCTTTAGACATTTTTTCATTCTTGTCTTGATGTTTTCTAACTCTAAAAAATAGATAATAAGTTTTCAGGTTTTAATTATACCTAAATCAGTTTTTGTCTGCGATATCTTTTCAAGGAAAAACTAATTTTAAATAATTGCACTAATAATATTATTAAGTATATCAAATAATTTAGGAGCTTTTCGCGTGGTATTGTAAAATGATAATCCTAAAATTAAACACAATTCATAAACTATTTCATAAACGACGTAGCAACCTTCACTAAATGAAACTTTTGTCGAATCATTAAATCGAGATCCTTTCCATAATTTAAAAAATAATTTATAGTGGGACTGTAAAGCAGTATCATCAGAATAAGGTGTTAAGGATTAGACAGTATTATGTTCCAGCTGTATAATCTGTAATTATCTAATTCAATAATTCCAGGTGTAAAATAATCCAGGTTATCCGCTAAACGAGATTAAAAATCGCACGATTAACGTCAAATAAACATAGAAATTCGCCGACGATGAAAGAGATAAAAAATAGAATTCTGTAGACTTGAACCATCAAATCAAATAGCAATATAAAACAAACTATATTTTTCACCGATTCTTATATAAATCACACAAAGTAGCCTTTTTATATCACAACGCATAACATTCCATACATTTAAAATATGTGAACTATAAATTGCAAAAATTATAAATAATGTTTCGAGCCTAACAGGTAACAGGAAATTTATTGCGCTACCTTAACTAAACACATAAAAGAAAAACAAATAATGGAGGCTTGTTTTTCTATGATCAATATTATAAATTTGCCAGTGCGTAGAAAGATGTGTTGTGCTCCATTTGAGTTACAAAATTACTTGTTAAATAACAAAAAGAAAAAAATTTTAAACAGTGAAATATTTTATTTTCTATATATTTTTCAAAATTCCAAATATTCTAGATCTAGTCATTAAGAGAAGATAAAGATTATCTTCAAACTGATTTTATTTACACATTTACGTCTAATAACCAATATAACTATCAATCTTCTAGGATCTATACATTTGACAGGATAAAGTACTAACTAGACTTACAGCTGCATATTTTGTCAATATGTATGAGATAAGTAATATTTTAAATCAATTCCTTCATCAACCTTAATATAGACAAATTATGAGTTCCTTAGCAAGTCAAAATTATTCTTATTCTTCAAAAACAAGTAGAAGATTTATTTATTTATTTATTTATTTTATTTACACTATTCAACAGGTCAAAGACCCAGTTAAAGAATAGGAAAACACAAAAAAAGCATACATGAAGTAAATTACACAATACTTAGACATAACACATGTAAACAAATATGAAAAAAGACTCAATCTAAAAATCTAGATAAAGACAATAACATTTACAAAACATATCTATTAATGATACTGCAGGAAACAACTACTCGCGGGCTAATGCCCCGACCGGCATTGAATTATACCTGCAGTATCTGTGTGAAACAACCAAGAACCCTTGTCGGCCACTCCACCAGACATAGACCGGTTTCGGGCTTGTTAGCCCTCATCAGTATGCCATAGGTGAGATGACCGACAATTGAACTGGCTGTTCCTTCATATGTAGTTTCACATATAAATCGAGTGCACCTGACAAAAGTAGAGTATAAAATTTTCAAAGTGTTAGAATTCCGAAACTGTTTACTATTTCTTATAATAAAACCAAGAGATCTATAAGTTCTTGCAGTAATATGATGTAAATGGTTATTAAAAGACAATTTTCTGTCAAAAATAACACCTAAGTCACAGAAAGTATCAGGTCTAGACAGCGTATGTTGCTCGATGGAATAATCAAAAGAAATTAACTGTTTCTTTGTAGAAAAAGACAGTACATGGCACTTACTAGTATTAAGTGACAGATTATTAACCCTACATCATTCATTAATGACATTAAGATTGTACTGAGGTTCAGCAGCATCATCAGCGTTCTTGATCGTACTAAAAATTTTCAGGTCATCTGCATACAACAGGCAGGGCACAGTTAAATTATTAATGATGTCATTAATGAATAGGCTAAAGAATAAGGGTCCCAAATTAGACCCTTGAGGGACACCCGAGGTGGCTCGTACCTCAGCAGACTTGCAACCGCGGTAAACAACATGAAGACCTCTGTTAGAAAGATAAGAGCTAATAAGAGTTAATAAGTTGAAGGAGAAACCAAAAAAATTATCTAATTTATTCAAGAGTATTGCGTGATCAATTCTGTCTGATCAAGATTTGGGATAATGCTATAGTCATGTATTTTTCACCGTCACAATGATCATGTAAATTTACAGAAGAGCAGACCTTTAATATCATTGTATTTACCTACTTGTATTTTATCTGTGACTTAAATTCTGAAAAAAATTTTTTGCCAAAACTTGGGGGTGATATTTTCCAACATAGAGAGTTTTTCTATGGATAAAAAAAATTTAATTACACTATTGAACAAAAAGAATACGCTCTGATTCTTTTAAAATGTGACAATATTTTTAGAATTTTCAATCAATTTATGGCAATAAAATCGTCTGCTCTTCAAATAATGGGGGTTGTAAAACAGGCTTAACATTTTTGAAGTGTCAAAGAGTTCATGTGAATTATAAACTAATAGAGCAGAAGAAAATAATTAGATTATTTTTAACAAAATCTTGTATGCCTTACAGAGATGCAATGTTAAGATTTGGATAAAACTAGGGAGTGTAAAACATCGACAACCATGTACCTTACAAAGCTTTGAATGAACGTTATGTTTGACCAAACTTGATGTTAACATACAATATATTATCTCTACAATCAGTACAATCAACATTCCATCTACTTTAAATCAAAACTATCTGTATGTTGACCTCATTACAGCCAATTAGGTTAGTTTAATTACTCCTGAAAACTAATAGAACTATAAACACATTTTTATGATTTATCACTCCACAACTTTCGTTTTGGGTGGCAAGAATGTGCTTATTAGAATTTAATACTTGTAGGCAGAAAATACATATTTACAAAAAAAAAATATCGAATTTTATTTGCAAAAATTTAGAACAAAATACTAGCGAGATATTTAACAGTCGTCTATGAAGAATATATGTAACTTATTTTATACAGAGTGTTTCGTAATTGCGTGTAGAAAATCCATGGGTGTATTCCATGGTTAAAACGAATTTTATTAAATATGTATAGGGTCCCAAAAGAGTTGTTTCTAAACTTCTTGAAATATTTTTTGGCAAATATCAAATTTTCATAGTTTCTTGGTAAATTTTCAGCTTGCGTAAAGTACCAGTGGCGTATCCCTGTTAAAAAAATCAAATTTGTCTCTAAACGGCTAGAAACACAAACAATTGTGCAGAGAGAAAAAAATATGAGAATGCAATGGAGCACGGGAAACCCTATTTTGTTGGCATGATTATACAGGGTGACATACTTTTTCTTATGAAGAAAATCATAATACTCCTCATAACGCCGCCACTGCTGCTTTATGTAAACCAATTTTATATTTTAGGCCTACCTCTAAGGACCCTGTTTTCTTGAAATAGTGTTTTCTACAAATACAAATAATTTTAGATATTTAAGGAATAATACAGAGTTTAGAAAATAAAATGAATGTTATTTCATGTTTCCGCGAATATTCAAATGTAGCAAGGTAAAACAAATATATAACGACAGAAAGCGGTCTATCCAACCAATTTTGTGGCACAGAAATCTTTTAAAATATGTTTCAACCTGTATAGTTGATCACATGAAAGTTTAAATCTACTCTTCCAAGATATCCGAACAAAAATTCTTTTTCACATGCATTAGTTACTGCAACATAACTTAGTAAAGTATTTTTTATACGTATTTAAACAAAGAATCTATATTTTCTTTAGTTTAATTGGGTTTTTGCCACACTTCTGAAAAAATAAAGATTAATTAGGTAAATAAGCCCTTGCGCCAAACGGATCTGTCAAGGGTTATTATTGAAACTAAGTTTACCTAACTAAAAAATCTCACACTGAAAAAGCAGATAAGTAAAAAATCACATCACTATCGCCCGATAATGAAGAAAAACTTGAATTATGCCACAAATAAATAGCTTGAAAGAACCTATTGTTGAACACTTTTTTAAAAAATTTCAAGTAGAAAAACAATTACAATCATTTTGAATACAATGGATTTTCAAAGATAAAGAAGTAAGAGTACTATTGAAACTAGGACACAATAATGTTTACACACAAGAATATAAATATGAACACATTCAAGTAGGCGTTGACACCCTTCAAAGCATCACGAGACAACGTCTTGATCATCATATGTCTTCGTCAAAAATTAAGTTACTTCGTTCATTCCTTAACATTTATATGAATAGCGAAGAACACCGATAACCACATGGATATCACCAAATGCATGCCAGTTAATCATAATGGTTTAAAATAAAAACAATCGTACCTTATAAAAAAGCGCACCTCCTCCACCGAACTGTTTTATATTCCACCGAGCACTGATCTAGCTGCGGCTTGTGACTTAACTGGAAATAAGTCGTCACATGATTTTCATAATTGTGTACTTTAGAGAGAACTTACGACGTACGAAATCAGTACGATGGTGATACTGATAAGAGGTTCTCGAGAGAACAGTGAGTCTAGCACCGCTGTTAATTAAGTTTTTGAGGAGTATTATCTGGGCTATCAATTAATCTAGCATAGTTTTCAGATTGCGGTTCCGCAAGACAATATTACCATTTTTAAAACTAGCTATCTTCTGGACAAAAGATAATACATTTTTAATTCATAACTTTAATATTATAACTTGATCTATTTCTACTCGTACGTACTTTTGGATTTTATATGTAATTGGTCACACTTAAAAAATGCTCATACTACCCGACGATCGTTAGAAACTTACGTAATTGTTCCCTGGACATTTGATCTCGCGTTTTGACGATATTACCTAGGCAGCGTACAGTCCAGATTTGACAGCTGCAGATAACTTTCTCTAACCATTTTCTGCAATGCGAGCTTGAAGATGTTGAGAGAAAATTGTCATGATTCTAATAACATTCCGATGCAGTAATGAGGTTTCTAACTTTTTCTTTAAGTTACCCCCTCACTAGAAGGATTTTCCTTCCACCTGGCAGGAAAACGCTGTGCATACGTACAGCTGGTAAGGCTGAATTTTGACGGGCTTCACAAATTCCTGATTAGTAATAGGTCTGTTCAAGCAAGGAATCTAGACTGGTTTCAAACCATCAAAAACGCTCATCCAACTACTTCTTGCGTGACGTTTACTGAAAACAAATTCTGGTCTAACAGTTTTACACCATTCCAAATTCCTTGCTTAAACAGAGCTATTGATAGCCTTCATATCTTACAAGGAACTCACAAATCATAAAATAATAAACTTGAAACTGATTCTATCTCACAAAATTAATCTAACTTCGTTACGTCTAGTGACAGAACGTGCAGCTCAACTAGTAATTAAGCTTATCTTTCTTCCTTTTTATGTCATAAGAAAAAAATTGATTAACTTAAACCATTGCTAATTATAATTAGCGTTAATAAAACTAACCTGTATAGGTAAGGTTCAATAAATCATCTTATTTTGGTTCCATAAATCTGGGGTTACCATATAGGTCTTCCTTACTGAGACATTCTGTTTCTTTTAACATGATCTTAGATTTAATTCAGAATATTTATTGTCATATATGTACAATTTCAAATGTATTGAGTAAATTCAAATTAATTCTAACGATTATTGTCTTAAAATTAAAATTAATCACCACGAAATGATACCTTTAGTTTTCTTGCAACTTTCAGAGATAACTAAACAATTTTTTTTTAAGTTTGAGCTATAAATATTAGAATCCCTTTAAATTTTTATGTATCACATAAATTACCATCCAGTACCGACTGACTGATACTATTAATATTGTTGATACTTTTTTTTTGTGAAAGCGTTCAGCGCCCTACATTTTATAATAATTATTTTTTTCTTTTCGTATCTACTGATTTCGAAAAATAATGCGATTAACTTAAACTATGTATTTTTACAATCATTCAAATAGTGCATCCATAAATGGCACATTGAAGATTTGCAATATTATTTATTGTTACTACTACTTGATAAGATTTTTTAAAATAATTATTAGTGATAGGCTTATCTTATGTCTAGAATTCGGAGTTTATTATATTATTTGTTGTTTTATCAACATAACCGTTTAAATTGAATCAGTAACAAAAAATATAATTTTATATCTTAAACCCTTATACGCTTAGATTTTACATTTCATTTTTTTGTGTTAGTACCCAAGATTCACAGCCGTAAGATCTGGTCTGTAGATGGTTTTAAAGACACTGATTTTAGTTTGCTTTGCTGTTTCTTTGTTGTTACAACATTTATTATTCAATGCATAAAATATATTTCTGTTTCCTGTATTGTTGTATATCTACTTCTAGTTCTTGATTTGCGGTGTTGTCTATAATTACCTCTAGATAGTTGAGATACATGTTGGTTCATCATTCTTTCCTACAATTTGTTTGTCTCCTAAAATCATAATTTTTGTTGTCTTGAAATATTTTTTAAGCTCCTTCTGATATTTTCACAGTCTGTAGATTCTTATAGCCAACCTTAATAATAAAAAAGTAAAACAGATTTTTAGCGGTTTAAAATATACGTAAAAATGTAATGAATCATTTACGTAGTTAGATGATTTAGTATAATGTCCTACTCTAAAAATAATGCCTGTTTTATACTCTAAGAACCCATTTCTGAAAATTTATGAAATCCAAATATTTTTATGAAAACAACGTTTGCAATATGGCTATTGCATCTGACATATTATTAAACAAGAATTCTAGGATGAATTAAGTAAAACTGCACAGATCATTTTTTGTAGCCATATAACTTTCGTTAGATTAATAATATTTAAATTATAAAATTGCTATTAGTAACGGTTTTATAATCCAGATGCTGTCAACCTGATGTATTTATAATTTTTCATAAATATTTTGCCGTCAGATTGATTTACCTTAAGCCAGAAGGTTAATTGCTAGGGAATCGACAATTTACACAACAGCTGAATGCATAGGCGGAACTAGCATCTAATTTTTGGAGACAAATAATGACGAATAGTGAAAAAAAATATAGTAGAATATTTGTGCTCCACTATATTTTGGGTAATTAGTGCGACAATATTTGGATCATGTTTCGTGAATGATGGATAAGCCGAGATGGTGCAATTGGGTGGCCATATCGATCGCCCAACCTAAATCCGCTTGACTTTTATTTTAATAATAATAATAATAATAATAATAATAATAATAATAATAATAATAATAATAATAATAATAATAATAATAATAATAATAATAATAATATCTCTACCCCTCATTCTAATCACAGGGATTAGTCCAGAAGTCGGAGACTTGTGCGGGAGAGGGGGCGGCATATTATTATTAAGGGTCATATAAAAACTATAGTGTATGTTACCGAAGTTAACACTGAACAAGAGTTGCAAAATGGCATACATGCTTGCTATTGAGGCAATTTGACTACAGTCTGGTTTGGGCCGTACATGGACTCATAGAATCGGTGAGCTCAAATGTGTATTGAAAATCACGGAAATAACGTTCTTTTATGTTTATTTGAAATAAACTGGTCTTTCCATAATTTTTACTATTCGTTATTATTTGTTCTCAGCTACAATTTCCCAAGTTTATGCGTGTTGGTTAAAAATCACCATGTAGATTCGAAGTGCAAATGTTCCTTCTGATCTACAATAAGAAAGAATAGAATAAACTCTTATGTTAAGGCAGTTAGACAGAGAAAGAAATACAGCCAAAGTTGCTAGACTGTGGAAATGCCTGCTTTATTTTGCATCGATCTTCGTTATTCACAAACATAAGTCCAACAAAATCGGACAGATATAGCTTTGGAATGCAAATGGGAGTGTACATAACCAACGTCCAATAATATTCTAAAAAGTTGACCCACCATCCATTTCGCTCCTAAAGTTTCTCTACTTTCGACGCAATCTCCGTTGCCTACCAACTCGACATCGATGGTCGGTTTGCCTGTTGCGTCAGTTTGAGTGTAAAGATCTGATTTTATCGAGTAGGGATTTGAAATCCACCAACTACAAATGGTGGGTCAGTGTTAGGTATTTAGATCGTGGGGCATTACGTATATAACCGTCATTGTTTATCGTACAGATGTCTGTTGACGTACTTTGTGCTTTCTACGTAAAACCAATAGGAAGGTGTGAATTTTTGGATGCTCTACAGCTAAGCGTAGGTCTTGTGGGGTTGTCTTAAACGAAACTAATTTTATTAAACGGAATCCGTTGATCACCAAGGAGTTCAAAAGTTGCACGTTTGAATAATTTACTTTTGTTTCCGATATTCTTCATTTAAAAATAATATTATTACTGTGTAAATAAAACTTGGTCTTATTTCTTATTACAAACAAATGTATGCATTTTTCGTTAAATCAAAAAGAAAGCTAATTCGTAATTATATCATAATCTAAATGCATTTATGGTAAACCAATTATTTTAATAAAACATATAAAAAAATCAGTGTTAAAACAGTTTTGTCTCGCTCTCTCTCTTTCTGCCTTTCGCTCTCTGAATAATAATCCATGGACACTCTGTATGTATGTTATCTGAATATAATAATTCGATTGTTTTTTTCTGTTGTTACTGAAAATTATTTAATTTGAGGTTGTTAATTTTAATTATTACAGTCTCCCCTTAACCCCCCTTGTTGCACCTATGACTTGTTGTTAGATGGATCCCAAATAACATTCCGCTGCGTAGAAACTTTGGAATTTTTTTTCATTATTTTTCTTTACAATTTAATTTTCGATAGATTTAAAAGCAATGTTAATATGAATAACAAAAATATGTAATAGATTTTCGATCAGATCACGATTTATTTGGTATACATATTATATTCTCATATATTTTGTAAAATTACTTACATCAGGTTAGGTTAGACCTATAGTTGTATTAAATATTGTACCTATACGATAGCTAAAATTTATTATCGTACATTTGTATGATAATAACTTACAACCCGATCACAGTCACAGATGAAACTTATACTGTGCATTATTATGCTTAGTATCCATTGTGTATACACTGAATAAGTAAAACAAAAATGTATAATCAATTATTGTTAGTATTTACTAACTACGAACTAATATTTTATTAATAACGTAGTAACTCAAACGCAAATTTACCGCAACCTAACTTTTATTTCAATAATTTCTAATACCGAGTCAGATTTTCCAAGAAATGACATATCTATTAACATATTTCACAGAATATTACTTCTACTATAATCGTTACACACTACACTTAAATGTTTATATAAAAATTTATTTCCTAGAGTATAAAATGTTTGAATACCATAACAATCACAATAATGCTTTTAATTCAATAATTCCTTAGTGTGAATCAGAATTTCCAAGGAATAGTTTCAATTAATGTACTGGACTATACAATAGGTAAGGATGATTTCCAATAAGCGATGGAATACAAAACAAGTGACATAAAAGTGCCATCCATGCCAAATAAGTGTTCAATGGTGTGTATTTTTTGAAGCATTTGAGATTAGGGAATACAAAACAAGTGACATAAAAGTGCCATCCATGCCAAATAAGTGTTCAATGGTGTGTATTTTTTGAAGCATTTGAGATTGGGGAATAGAAAAAAATCGGCAAGATCCAAATCAAGTGAGTAAGGGGGTTGGGGAAGAACTGTTATATCATTTTTTCGTCACGTTATGATGCTGTTAAGCAATGTGTATTCATTTTCGCTCTTTCAAGAAGATCCTCACAGATTTCTACGTGGTGTTATTTTCAGTGCTTCGTTATGAGCTGGGGAATAACCTGCTGCAACAGTGCAACATAACTCACAGAAACCATACAAAATGTGCACTTTTCGTCTACTTCTAGAACAATTGTCATCTCCAACTAATTTCCAGCTTTCCTCAAACCATTTAAACCTTTCACGAATCCTTGACTGTCTCAAAACTTTATGGTTACTGGTGAGGTTTATGTTCAAAACAGTACTGCCAACTTAGAATGCGACAATGACTTGTCGTCGATCAAACAGTTCTGGAACTTTTTGATCAGACCTCTCATTGCAGCATTATCATGCTCAATTCTGTTAACTATTTACAGTAATGTGTAACCACATATAAGTCCAAAAGGCATTGCCTATGTTTCATTAATATAAGTAAAACATCAGACATATTGTCAAGAATGTGATATGATTTTTCTTTAATTGGTGACATTAGACCCTTGGTCTGTTAATGCGTATTCTCTTAAAACAATCCAAAGGACTATCTCTTGAAATTATGATGTAGACTTAAAGAACATCCTGTGTATCATATTTATTTAAAATAACGAACAACCTTCAATGAAATATACTAAAATGTCTTCATTTACGTTGATATCAAACCAAAACCTGATATTAAAGAGTATTTGATTGAGTAGAGTCACTAAGCCAAAAGCTTCGTAAACCGTCGACAAGTCATTTAGGCCAAAGGTCAATTCAATCAGCTAAAACGTGGGATCGTCTGAATCATAATTCCTCAACAAGAAATGACACCCGAATTAAAGTTACGATATTCGAACAACGTTAAAGGAATGCACAGAAATAGCTTTAATGGAAATAGACTAAACTAATTTATTTAATTTTGCTTTGTGATCTCAGAATGTCATGTAGTGAAGAAGGCTTAATAAAAGCCAAAACGTTGACAATTTGTGTTTCTATAACCTATTGACCTGAAACCTCCACTACATGAAGTAATTTATCATTGTAGAAAATATTATTTTTCTACAAGCGTCAGTAACAGTAGAACTTTTAACGCATGTTGTCAGTATCTAAAATATCATTTCAAGGCAATGATGTTAGAAGTATTTTACTTTTAGTACTGGTGCTAAAAGTAAAGTAACTTAAATGTACAATTAGAGAAACTACAATTAGAATAAGTCATTTAACCATCCGCTACTATACTGGAGTTCCATCTACCGTGTTTCTTAATTGTAAGTAATATAAACGCCAGAGTCTGTCAATAAACTAACCGAAGACCATCTGAAGCAATGGACCAGTAAAAAGGTGACAATCAGGTAAATTTAGTGTCACTTTGCAGATTGACTACTTCTTTGCTACAAGGAAACTAAAAACGTGTCACGTGTTCTAGATGACCAATGGGTGTCATTCCATTACATTGTTTTCTTATGCAAATGCTTCAAAATGTTACACGGCAAGGTTTACCAGTTTTGAATAATTTTTTATTAACATTTTGGAGCAAAAATGTAGTGGAATTACACTTTTTGGTAAAACACATGAGTACTTTTAGTTTCCTTGTAGCATAGAAGAACTGCAAAATTACCAAATTTAGAAGTTCAGCAATATTGGCAAGCATCTTAACAAATATGTTGATTCCAACTGTAGTCGTGGCACATTTATTCTTAATTTATTTTATGAAAACTGTTGTATGATTAGTGTTCGCTGGAATATACACAATATATATACACAACTAGTGAAGTTTCCAAATCCTCGATATTATCGAATGTCAAGTTGCACAGTTCTTCGCGGAGATACACGAAAATAACGGCAACCTTCTCCATGAGATATATTTTATCCTGTGTTTCTGCGAGAAATTTGTCAATTTGTTATCTGGTCAGAACTTTCGACTTTTTCGGTCGATATCCTAGTTGCTTATGTTATGATCCTTTATGTTCATCATCGTCTGCAATATGAAACAATTTCACCAAAGTGTTGGCGATTTTCATATTTTGGACTTTCCTCCAAAGTACACCAAAAAGACTTGAGCTCTGAACTCGCCGCTAACATTTTTATCAACAAATTATCCTCATTACCGTAATAACAATAAACTTCACGGACAAATGGTTAAGAAATGCGTTGATTTGTACTTTCAGTGTTGTTAAAGAAAAAATAGTGAATCATATATATGGTAAAAGTGATCTTTTTCCGAAACTACCCTTCTCACAAAATAAAGTGTTACTTGTAGGCTTTATATCATAAATAATTATTCAAGGGTACATCATCCAAATTTTTTCTAATTTAAACTGATACGATTTGAAAAATCACCTGAGCGCCCTGTTGTTACTAATTTTTAGAAACTAAACAAATCAAGAGACAACTGGAAAACCCACAGTCGATTTAATGAATACAAAAGAGACTTTCCTTGAGGAAAATGTAGAAATACCTAGGAACTCATTATAATACACTTACTGATAAAATATTGCCAAGTTTGTGGTGTATAGGTTTATCTTTCTAAGTAATGACGTCTGATAATAATAATTTACTAAAAAACAACATATTTACAATTCCAAATGACAAATTATTTGAGGATTCTAATGAAGTAATTACTAAAATGCAGAAATAAAGATATACAAGAACGTCAGGTCTTACTCTTACCTTAATAAGTTGATAGTCAAAAATAAACTACAATTACTAGGTATTTTTACAAAAATATTATTCTATTTATGGACATTTTTTATATAGTTGGAAGCAGTGTTAAATTAATATTGAGCTGATGTGTATTACTTTCTTTTAATTGGAATACCTATAGAGGATGTTTCTCGTATAAGTGCGTTACTTCAAAGACGTAATTCAATAAAGTACGTAAATATAAACATAAAAAATACGCTGTTGAAAATCGACATTGAGACACGTCTGCATCCGCGCCGTTAACCACAGTGGGAAAGCAAACTTGATACAATTAATACATTGTATACATTGTGGAATAAGAGCATTATAGTTATTTTAATAAAGTAGTAAATATTTAAATATCTGATTTTATACAGAGTGTTTCTGAACATAAAATCAGTTAGTACATTTGAGCGTTCCTTTGGAAATTGAAATTTTCCCTCTCTTTTAAAAATCAAACCGAAAATATATCAAGAGTAATAAAATATTCACTGCGATTTGGAAGAACTTGTCCATAGGTGTACGTCAGAACAAACGGGGGAGATAAAGTACCCTCTTCCCCCCCAGTTTATACTTTTGTGTTTTAGGTATCGTTTACAGTAATCCCCTTAAGAATTTGGTAAACCATAAAAAATGTTTCTATTAAATTCCAAATTGATATGTGAAAAATTGACAAAGTTATTGCGAAAAAACAATTTTAAAAGTTCAACTTCAACACTATGTATCTTTTAAGAGAGGTATTTTTGTATATAGATAACAAATATTAAATAGTCATATTTTGTCATCAACAATTCGCAATGGCCAGCCAGCTTTTTTGTTACACGCTGTATAGTAACAAAATACATAGGGAACTAAATTAGATTTACATTTGACATCTATAGATAATTATTATATTATTTTAACCAAAATAGACAAACAAAAGTAAATTTATAATTATTCATACTATGCATTAGAAAGATTGCAAATTTCGATAAATTTTAGAAATTCTCACAAATCCCATTTGACAAGAAACCAATAACGGCTCACATAAGTACTTATTGTTTTATTTTAAATTACCCAATTCTGTTATACCAGTCACTTTATAGAGATTGCAGTAACAATAAAGTAACTATATTTAACTATGATAAGCATCGTTAAAAAAATATTTACCATCATAAATGGGAGAACATTTTTGTCACATACTTGATTCTTGAACTACCTATACTTGTGTACTTATCTAATAAGACGTTTATTTTTCCACATGCTGCTTCTTTTTTAATTTATGTAAAATTAACATCACTATATGTTAATTCCTATTTTTTTCCTTGAATATTCTCATTTTCTATATATGTATACTTAACTTATACTTATCAGATACACGATTTTCTAGAAATAATTAACAGAATATTCGACGAATTTAAAAAATATTACCACAAAAGGAATTTTATGTGGTTTAATATACAAGGTGATTCTAAAAGTAGTGCCATAAATTTAATTGCGATTTTAGACCCCAAAATAAGGCGAATACATGCATGGTAAAACGTTTTATTTTCGACACACTCCCATAATTTGTTATGCTCTTTTTGAGGATCTAAAAAGAAATAAACACAGTTTGTCCAGAGGCGGGTAAACCAACTGTTTCAAAAATAAGCAAACTTTTTTGTGTATATTTTTTGATAATTTCATAGCAAAAATGAAGATACTAAAGATACAGTTTTCAATAAAAATGGATTTTAATATAACATAAAAATCTATCGCATTTGAAATAGCAAAAACTAAAACCAAATTCCAATGCACCATAAATATTTAATTATAAATATTTTATTTATGTCCCATTTTATTATTTTAGAGAAATACTTCCAATAGAAAGTAAAGAAAAGATAAGTAAGTAAGATAATACTTTCAAAGAAAGTATTATCTTTGGGATTTGACAGAAATGACTAATGCCGTCATTAGTTAAGTATATTTTTTCATAAACATACCCAACAATTCCTGTTAAAAAGCTCACTTTTTTCTAATACACTTTGATTAGAGAATTTTCTCTGTATTAGTTCCTGTTTCAATGTTATAAGCAATATCGTCCTAAAGAGACTCAAATGAGATACCAACTAAAAATCACATTAGCGGTGGAAGGATCAAGTAGTTGGAAATTAATTGAATATTTGTTGCAAACACGGAATTCAGGAAACAACTACTCTGCGGGCTAATGCCCTGACCAGCATTGAATTACACCTGGAAAACCTATAGCAACAGCTAGAGTCATTCGTCAGACGACGCCCACCAGACATATACCGGTTTCGAGCTTATTAGCTCTCATCAGTATGCCATAGGTGAGGTATCCGACGAATAATCCTAGCTGCTTTCGTCTGTCTAACCCGACAGAAGGGACCATGAGTACGCGGTGTAGAACTAACTACATCTATCGGCCGTTCGCTACTCCATGCCGGACGGAAAATGTCACAGGCACGAAGCGTTCTACATGCAGTAGACACCATTGAAAGCTGTCGACCTTTATCGCGATCGGCGAGAAACGATATTTTGCAAACACGGAATTCCAGGAAACAACTACATTCAATGCTGGTCGGGGCATTAGCCCGCAGAGTAGTTGTTTCCTGGAATTCCGTGTTTGCAAAATATCGTTTCTCGCCGATCGCGATAAAGGTCGACAGTGTACTTGTACTCCATACAAACGTCAAACGTATAACCTTTGTGCTTATAACATGTTTTCTCATTCAGAAAAAGGTAATATGTTGCTAATTTACGGCAAGTCTTAAAAAATTCAAGAAGAGCTGTAGAGTTACATCCAGGAAGGTATCCAGAGCGCCTCATTCCTGATCATAGAACCTTTACAAGATTGAAGGCGACCTTGCGACGAAATGAAGATGCATTTTCTGTTCGGAAGAATCAAATAATTTACTGAAGGGTGAAAAACAATGTTAATACAACTAGACTGTTACAGTGTTTCGAATACAATCCACGAAATTCTATACGGCCGACTAGCCGGAAATTGAAATTTAAAGACATGACTACAAAATTCACATTTTGGAGTATTTGCCTGAGCGTCACTTTAAAAGCAGACTTAATTTTATAGCTCAAATTGTAGTAAATGTAAAAATGTTCATCAAAACCTTTTCCGGCACATTCTTTGGACCGGCGAAAGTGGTGTGTCAGTATTGGTTTGCCAAATAGGCGCAACGAACACTACATTTATATGTGAATAAAAAGTAACAAGACTAATAAATAGATTGACTGAATTATAGTTTTCCAATGTTTCGGCAATTGCATCTAGCATTGTAGACAACAACTTATATATTGAAGATTTTGTATACGCTTTTTAACATACGAAAACAATCATTCGCCAAGTAGCGACGGATAATTTGTAATTTCAAACTTGCAGGTACAGTAGCTCTCTTATTTATATCAGCTTTTCTTTCAATTTCCGATAATTTGTCAAATTGAACAGTAATTAGTTGTAAATAGTTTTGAATGTATCTGTATGGTCATTTGCTACTTCACGAAGGAAATTGGAGGAAGCTTCAATGTTCTGATGCCTAAGAAACCAGTTTCGGTGTAAATTTTTATTTTAAAATTTTTGACAATTTACACTCGGCTAATGCACCGACCAGAATTGAGTTACTCCTTAAAAACGTATAGCAAACAACCAAAGTCTTTCGTCAACGGATCTCCAGACATATACCGAATCCGAATTTATTAGTTCTCATCAGTATACCATAGGTGTGAGGAAACTGATGAATTGCACTGGTTGTTTTATATCTGTCTAACCCGACAGAAGGGACCATGAGTACATACAAAATAGCAAGCTACATCTAGTGGCCACTGACGGTGTCAACCAGTCATAACAAAAGGACCTTTATCCACGACCACTATATTAATAAGGATTAATGCGTCTGTTTTCCGAGGCTTAAAAGTCTTTTAACACACTAGTGGATTAGAATTCATAATACCACGCCTCGATTTTATAGCATTTTAATTAGAATTATTATTATTAACATTGTTATCATTAACATTTATCTCAAGAATAATCTTGTCATTTTGACTGGGATTATTTAAATTCACTAGATAAGGAGTTTCTGAAGGACTAAGGGGCCCACAACTTCGCCAGGGAGGACCTGGTTTTTTTCAGTAATTACCATCTTGCTGGACAGTGAATCTTCAATATAACTTTCCGCTACCTTGATCGCTTTTCAATCACCGTGTATCATCCTTCAGTACTGGCCAGTAATGTTGCCAAAAATCATTTCATGTCTGGCAAACTTTCTACGTCAGGTAGCCTCAGAAATGAAAACACTTTTAAAAACGTTTTCGAAATTTTGTTGATGCCTAAACGTTGTGTAATATATTTTCCAGCTACATAACGCAAGAAACATCTCCCACCAGCATTATTTTAGGTCGCAGATTGATGTATTTTCGACACATTTCTACAGCATTCTGAAAAAACTTCTTCCATGATCATGAAACTTCTTGAAATATTTCTTTTCTTATCCAGAATGAGTACTGATAGGTAATCATAACTGCCTTTGTCTTGGACATTGGTTAAAAGGTTAATTCATTGCATCGACAAGCACCTGCGACTCATATGAATGCTGCAACCTGTAAAGAGTTCAAAATAAAACGCGCAATGTATAAATTGAAATATTAAAATTGTGTATTTTCTACTTTAACTTGTAAATATTCCTCATTCGCTGCAATTTTCAAAAATTCTTCGATTTGGTTTCTCTCCAGTATCTTTGCCTTCTTTAGTTTATAATTTCTTGATTCTACTTTCAAATGTGAAGTAAGTTTACCATATTTTGAAATATTAATACCTGTATGCACCATCAACATTAACTTTAGCATGGAATATTTTTTCCACATCGAAGAGGCAAACCGTTTCTCCACATTGAATATGTAGGATAGTAGCACCTCTTCTGCAATTGCTCCTTCTCCTCCTCAGCTTTTTTTCATCCAGTTATCGAATTCCACCGATTCCTGCTCGTATACACTTTTGCTTTTCGCTGGTAACAGACCTAATGTTGTTTCGTGATCTTCTTGCTGGATTTCAGCTGGAATGAAGAACTTCTCAGCATTCCCACTCATTTTTGTGTCGATTTTTAAAATGTTTTCACTCTTGTTGACAAATGACAAACGCATGTCATAGAAACGATTTCAAGACTTTCTAAAATCAAACTGACAATCAATATTCTTGATTAAAATAAATTAGTCAAATATGACGTTTTTCAAAACCATAATTTTTCACCTGCTCTCACACGGCTTTCATTCTCCTAATTGACCAGTTTTGGCCGTGGTTGTGGATAAAATGTTGAATTAAATTCGGGAAAATAACCAGCCTTTAATCATCTCAAAATGTGGGCTGCGTCTCGACTGTCAATTTTTCTCGTGGATTAAAGGCTTATTAATTCCTTTATTATAATTAATAACTATATTTGACACTAAAAACGTCTTTTTCTGCGATAGTTTCAAAAACATTCGATGTGTCAAGTACCAGAATAAAAATTTGGCACACTGATATCTGAGCTGAAAAATGTGGACAAATTAAGCAAATGTATTTCATGTAGCTAATTTAAACGACCGTCAATACACACTTGATGCCGTATGGTGCTAACAACAACTTATTTGTTCTATTATTTGACGTGTTTCGGGTAAACATTATGATTAACATTTCATAATTAGCAGAAAGTCGCGAACAGAAAATGTGTTAGTAGCAATTTATAGTTGTTACATAATTAAAAACACGAGCGGTTATCATATCCTATGATGCATTAGTCAGACATGGCACACTTACGTCTGTCACATATGGATAATCTGCGGCTTTACATATTACTATATGGGGAGGAACTGAACAAAAAATAAATAATCGCGCTCTCTGTATTACCTATAACCTATATTGTTATTACATCGTGTTTTTGTTTCCCTTTCAAGAATGCCTTGGAATCAAATATTAAACATGTATATCACAGTTGTCTTAATATATTACTATTGTTTGACTTAATAGTTTCCGAACTTGTAAATTTGCGAAGAGTTTATGTAAATTATTTGCGGAAGAAACTAGAGTATCAAGTAGAAAAAGAAACGAGCATTTTCCAACACATCCTGTTTCATAGGTTAAAGTTCGAATATGCCAAAGAAGTTTTTATTTTTTTGTCTAGCTGCCTACTAGGTAGCTGTACATACAGTATGCGCCAAAAGTATGGAATAAATTCAATAAAAACGAAACAATTATTTTTTGGGAAAAATCCTCGAACAGGTCGATTTTTAATTTAAAAAATACATATTTTAGCGTAAAATGCGATTTTCAAATGTCATTTGTTTTCGAGTAATGACGTCATCGATTTTTTTTTAAATGGCAACACCATATTTTTTTCCTTGATTCTGAAAGATCGTTTAATTCTCTATCAGACAGTACTAAAATTTTGCCCTCTTACATAGGAAAGTTTTCGAGTAAATGACGATTGAATGTTAGGAAACGTAAATCAATTAAAATAAAGCAAAAACGTTATCAAGTTTAGTTTTTCGAATTCCATAGTTCTTTTATGGATCACGTAGGTGAAAATCTTTGCAAAGTGTCATTATCACACCGACTTTCTAATAAGTATTGTAAGCGACATAGAAACTATTATTCAATTTAAAGTATTATGGCACATTTAACTGTTACTCAAAGAATTGAAATTTTAATTCTTATCGGATGCGGGAATATGACTAGAACTCATCAGCAGGAAGTTTGCGATTTATTTAATGAAAAATATCCAGATCGCCCTATCAGCCAATCAACAGTCAGTAAGGTAGAGTCTAAATTTAGAGAAACTGGCAATGTTGTAAATATTCCAAAACCTGGACGTCCAAGCATTAATGAAAATCAGAAACAGAACATTTTGATAAGTATGGTGGATAATGCTCATAATTCTTCACGATTGGTTGCATTAAACAATGACACTAGTCAGAGCACAGTGCTACGTGTCTTGAGGAAGGAAAAATATCATCACTACAAAATTAAACTTGTTCAGGAACTCAATGAAGATGATCCCGATCGCCGCTTACACTTTTGCGAATTTCTAATGGCTTTATGTCAAGGAAATAGAAATTTACACCGGCAAATACTTTTTTCAGATGAGGCCACATTTTGTCTGAATGGTACAGTAAACCGTCAAACTTGCAGATATTGGAGTCGGGAAAATCCTCATTGGATGGCAGAGTCACATACCCAACACCCTCAGAAATTAAATGTGTGGGCTGGAATAGTTGACGACATAATAGTAGGGCCTTTCTTCTTTGAAGGAACCCTTACAGGACAAAGATATTTAGAGTTTCTAGAAAATGACCTTGTTCCAGCCCTTGCAGTAATTTTTCCTAACGATAATGACCCTGACATTCCTGACGATACCATATGGTTTCAGCAAGACGGTGCACCTCCGCACTATGCGCGCCCTGTACGAGATTTTTTGGACAACTGTGTACATTAATAAACCACGTAATGTAGAAGAACTTCAAAATCGCATTCGGGACGAAATACGCAGAGTTACCCCAGAAATCATTTTTAATGTGCAAGAAGAATTTCTTCACAAACTTGCGCATTGTCAAGAAGTTGGTGGATGGCAATTCGAACATTTAATTTAAGTATAAAATTTCAATCAATCAATTGTATTTTATTTTACATACCTCAGAATTGTTATTCTTTTATGGATAAAATTTACGTTTTCTAACATTCAATCGTCATTTACTCGAAAACTTTCCTATGTAAGAGGGCAAAATTTTAGTACTGTCTGATAGAGAATTAAACGATCTTTCAGAATCAAGGAAAAAAATATGGTGTTGCCATTTAAAAAAAAATCGATGACGTCATTACTTGAAAACAAATGACATTTGAAAATCAAATTTTACGCTAAAATGTGTATTTTTTAAATTAAAAATCGACCTGTTCGAGGATTTTTCCCAAAAAATAATTGTTTCGATTTTATTGAATTTATTCCATACTTTTGGCGCATACTGTATAGGTAAAGTAAATATACAGTGGCGAAGCGAGACATTTTTTTATGGGTAGACTTTATGAGTAAAAAAATTCAAATTGGGCAAAAAATATTGTTTGTAAAAACATCTATGGCAAGTATTTATTATGTACACTGACAGCAGGGACAATTCTAGATAAAATTTCACCTATTCTTAACGTTGTTGAAGTTGAAACGGTTAAAAAACCGTACTTAACACTCGCGAGGCTATTTCACCTTTAAACGGATCCAGCAAAAATAATAAAAGAAATCGACACAAAAACAAAATGAGTAACAAAAAAAAACGAAAACGGAGAAATCAAATTTATTTAGACGATTTACCATTAAACGTCCTACATAATTTAATGTTTCAATTAGATGATAGTCTTGTCCATAATGCTTTTGGGGTTAAAGAATGACTCAATGAAAATTTTGGATAGGACAAAACAGTCCTTTGCTTGAGTAACCTCCTAGATCCCCAGATTTGATGGTTTTTCTTTGACGTTTTCTAAAAGAAAATTTTATAAGTCAAGACCACACAATGTACAGGGTGGGCAAATTTCGATGTTTTTATAAGCTCACATAATATATATTAATGAAAAGAGAAAAAAAAAACAATTTCAACTGGCCCATGACAATCTATGGTTATTAGAAAAAAACATAAACACAAAAATTAATTAAAGTTACAAAATAAATTAAGTTACAAACAAATGCACGCTACTGGACTAAGTGACATTATAATGGTTTTTTATTTATTATACCTAGTTGAAAGACCCAATACAATCAAATTATAAATCACTTTCCACCTAGCTCACAATTCCTAATTCCAACAGCATCAGATAAATCTAGTGATGTCTTTAATCGCATATCATAAATCGTACATTAGGTACGAAATCGTATTATCTGAATTATCGGCTGGAAATCCAAGGTAGAATATATCTACACATCTACCATTACATCAATCATTGAATTGTAAAAAAATAAATACATGTCATCAAAGTAATTAACATTCCTTGCAGCAAGTTAGATGTAATATTAGATAAGGTTATGTTTAATGCACACTGCCAATTATATTTTAAATTGTCAATAAAAACCAACACGCATATTCATAATGCTTGTATGTTCATACAGAAAAGGTATAATAGATGCAGTTAGTACAGTATTATTTTATATTTTATTAGATATCGAATGTTGATAATGCCTGCAGAATATTAATGTGCCACGCCCTCTTCCGCCCAAGCCTAAAACGAAGTGAACTTTTGTTTACAACATGAACATATGTGTATTAAAATAATAGGTTATTAATTAAACTTGAACCTTACAACTACTGTACTATTATCAATAATGTTATCAAGTGAAAATATTTTCTAAGTATTTTACTAACGCATTTGATAGATGCAGTTCCGAGTATATGCGGCTTTTAACAGAACAGAATTCTAGCGTATTCCCAAAATAAAGAGTACAAATTTTTAAGTAATCAAAGGTATCAATGGAGCATCTGATAGTGACTTCCTGGTGAAGACACAGTTTCTTTTGATAACAAATTTAGTAAACCACTTCGGTACGCAATAAATTACATCTAAGTTCTGATTATCAAAATCATTTTATTTGGTTTAATTTGCATGTACAACCTAGATTATTGAAAAGTGTTATTTTTTGACTATGCTATACTACTACTATTTTACTATAATACGCACAACCTTGAACAATTAACTTTAATTACATTATTCTGAAACTTAATATAGATTATACAGGGCGGCCAAATGAGAACGAAACCAGAGCTTTCAAAATAAATATTACTCAACCCCCAATACCATTTAAATATATTGGGGTGATACTTACCCTTGCTTGGGGATGAAAGTGGCGGAGCCAAAAATACCAGCAAAGAATGTCCCCCTAAAATCTAAAATCGGCGGTTTCGTTTTCATCTGGCCACCCTGTATACTACAAACAGCATACCGAGAATCATCCCATTAGCATATGTCAGATACGCATCTATAAACGTTCACTTTTCGATATCGATACATCATAGGAGATAGGTGCTACGACTGTCACTACCATCTACTAAAATCACGGGTTAAATAATTTAAAATACTTTAGTTTAGTAATAATGTCTTTTTATTTTTCTTCTCTTTCGACGATTTAAGTCGCTCTGTAGTACCATTTTAGTGTTTTCCGACATTTTTTGCAAAAATTTATCGACTATAAAGTACCCATTTAAAATATTGCGTGTAAACAATGTTAACAATAGCTAATGGCAAATACTACAAACAACATATTTAATACTGTTTACTAAAAGTGATAATTGTGTTTATTTACTGACCTATTCATTCCTAAATGTTATTCTGTTTATTTAAGCTAAGGCTTTAGTGAAAGTGTTCCTCAATACGTTTCGAGTTATGTTTGATATTTTGATCAGTATCGTCGTCTAATTCCCATAAACTATAAATTTTTTCAACTGTTTGAGTTCCACAGGAAAAAATATTTGCCGTCAAAACAATACGCTGATTTAGTTGTAAATGGAAAGCTTTCGGTTTTAAAAAACAAAAATAAACTCATGTCAGGTTGTCCCGAGATTACTTGTATACCAAATTTTTAAGGAAAAAATAAATAGTAGAAGTAAAGAAGGTTTAATGAAAAACTGTTTTTAATAGCCTTTTAAAAGCATCAAAATTGTATAAGGTAACTTGATTTAAATTGGTTCCTCAATTATGGACCACTCATTTTCAGACATGCTTCTGTTTAACTAGATAATATATATTTTCTGTATAAGACTCGTATTCATCTTTATAGGTCTGGCGTTTATAATGTATAAAAATTATTAACTTCCTAACAATATCTGGAATTAAAGTCTATATGGAAAAATTCGATCTTAGTATTTTCATGAAAATTAACTATCACATTTCCAAAAAAGGGCCACTAGAATATGAACGTAGGTCTTTGTTAATTTATCAAGTATGTATTTATTCCTTAAAAATAATCATAAATCATGCTAGAACTCGTTATAGGCCTCTTATGCCGGACCGGATCTGGATTGAAAAACAACCAGAACTTTTTTGTGCAATCTTATTTAGGTCAGTAAAGCTTACACTGTCAAAAAGAACTATGCAAATATCACGTGCTTTGTTATTTTATTGCTTAGATCAGTATTCGCTAAAGCATCGTAGGTTGACCATTGAATTGTTGTGTGCAAAAATGTTTGACAAAATTGGATGTGTGTAATGTGGGAATGGGAGTGGAGTTATAGTTACTACGTGGTAGACATTTATCTTATAATTTTTATACATTATAAAGTTTATAATATAAACGCCTGTATATCCTGTTTTAAAAGCCATCTCCTGATTTATAGTATGTTTTGAAATGAAAGAGAGTAAGAAAACCCCGAGATAAGAACTGGCCATGGGCGTGGTAATATTTCGTTTCAGGTAATTATCGGGTAACACTAATGCTAACAGGTAATGGGTGTACATTAGTATATTTTACTGGATACGTCATAGGGCAGGAGCCAGTGTATTGTGACAGATCAATCCAGTCTTAGAGCTGAATATACGAAGACATGCTAGTGCAGTAGAGTAAAATTCCACTTGTGTTTAGTGACTATTGTGCCAGTGGATATAATATTGTTTGGGTAACATGTCGAGCTTATCAGATTACGTACCTGATAAATGCGTGAAAAGATGTGCGCTGTCTCAGAATGAGAAGATTATTATATTAAATGTATTTAATGCATTGAAACACCAAAATCCTACCAACAGTGTTGACGACATCGTGGAAAAGTGTTCCAAAATGACAAGGATTGGAAAATCGACTATCTACAGACTTTTAAAGGAAACAAAAAATGAACAAGATACTGTAAATCCCCCAAAATCATCTACAGGGAGGTAAAAAGTCGTTATAGATGATTTCCTCAAAAATGTCATTCGCAGAAAAGTACTCATTTTATTTTAAAATGAAATACCAACGCTATACAAAATTTTAAGTGAACTTTCAGAGGACAACGATTTGCCAAAAATCGGTAGAAGCAAATTATGGGCCGTCTTACGAGAGTTGATTTTTTGCTGGGAAAAGCAGAAAAGGAAGTCAGTTCTTATCGATAAAGATGAAATTATTTGTTGGCGAAGATCCTACTTAAGATCAATAATTAGAAAATTATGTGACGAAGGGAGGAATATTTATTATCTAGACGAAACTTGGGTCAACGAGGGATATACTGTAACAAAAGTATGGCAAGATAAAAATGAAAAAAGTTTTCGACAAGCATTTTTGGATGGAATTTCAACAGGGTTCAAGGCACCTTCAGGTAAAGGGCGAATATTAATAGTGACATATAGATAGTGCCAGTGGTTTTATATATGGCGGTTTACTTTTATTTGAATCTAAAAATACAGGTGACTATCACGAAGACATGAACGCAGATGTTTTCAAAGAGTATTTTACACAGATGTTGGATCTTATTCCTCCGGGATCTGTAATTGTCATAGATAATGCCAGTTACCATTTACGGCAGACCGAGCGGACGCCTACGACTGCTTGGAGGAAAGCCGATATAATTCAATGGTTATCCGGAAAAAACATTTCTTTTGAAACAAATATGGTGAAAAAGGAACTTTTGACACTTGTCAACCTTAATAAAGATCAGAAAAAAAATGTTATCAATGAAATGGCAACAAGTCGTCAAAAAATGGTACGACGGTTACCACCTTATCACTGTGAACTTAACCCAATCGAATTACTCTGGGCGCAGGTAAAAGGAGATGTAGCGCGAATTAATACGACGTTTAAATTAAGTGACGTGAAAATTTTGTTAAAAAATTCCTTGGAACGAGTAACTGCGGATAACTGGCAAAGATATATACACCATGTACAAAAAGAAGAGGAGAAAATGTGGGAACTTGATAATTTAATTGACGTTACTGTGGAACCTATCGTTATCAATCTAGGAGACGAAGATAATTCATCAGAATATTCAGAGGATGAATTTTAATATACCTACTTTTTTATTTTCTTTATTGTACATTTATACAACACTATATTTACTCACCATATTTTGAATTTTCAAAATACATATATTTTTGTGTGGAATAAAAGTCTATTCATTAAATTTAAATAAATATTTTCATAATAATATTGAATAATTCTATTTGAATTACTAAAAACCCTCTTAACCCGGTTATGATGCTTAAAGTAGCTTCATGTTGTGAAATGCTGTTTTTATATTGTTTACTTATAAGAGAAATCGACAGAGAAATTGAAGCGGCATAGACAAAGACGGATTGTCGGGGATTCAATTTTAGCTACCTGCTACAATTTAGTACGGTTCGATCACACAAAGTTTTTTTAATAGTACACCTCATCTATACCGATAATACATAATATAAAAATATTGAATATAAGCACCAGTACTACATTTATTTACGATTTGCATACATGATAAGCTTTTATTACTCTCTTTAATTTCTAAACAGACTATAACAATTTCAAAACTGGTAACCCTAGGCAGAGGAGAGATCGTCTATGAATAAAAACCAAATAACTTGTAAAAAATGTAACCCAGAATAACATTTCCGGTAACCTTCACCAATCTTTCGACATCATAAATAATTTTTTTTCTACGATACACATTTTCCTAACGTGTTACGTATTCGACAGGCTTGACCTAACCGTCGCCGTCGACTGAAGATTTTATAGTATCGTGACATGCGGCAGCTGCTCCATTTAGTTATTTACATACTAGTTTCAGCGGGGCTAGACATAGTTCATTGTAGAAATATGCCAACTGCATTTTATTTTTATAGTGAATTTAAAGATAGTCGGCTGTAGAAAGGAACGGCGCTGCTTATTTATTACAAAACAAAAATTTAAATAAATCGTGCTCTCTTGCCAAACCGAGTTATCGCGATGTTCTACAAGGAACGGTAAAATCACTTAACTTTTTTTTGGAACCAATATAACAACTTTTTTTTAAATCTTACCTCGCTCATTATTTAACGTATCTTTTTGAATTTTTTTTCGAAAATTTGAAGTGATGGAATATTAAAAAAAAGTAATGGTTTTTCATAATTTTTTGTATGTGCGGCTCTTTTTACATTTTTATTTAGCCACATTCTATGTTCGAATATCGCATCATATTCAATGCAAGTTTGAGCTTTTAGAAATCTATGTGCCTATGTGTCTTCCCTCAAATATTGTTCTCTCAAAATCGGAGAGTTTATCACCTTAGACATAATAAGTCAAAATATTATCATCAAAGTATCAAAATATTTATTCCTAATCCAGCTAAAGATATGTATGTATAAAAATATTAAGATGAAAGATAACTGTGCCACAATGTGTTACAAGTGTCCTCCACAAGATATCTAAAAATTATGTTCAGATTTGGATTTATCACTACCAAGATCACGTCATTTTCACTAAATTACGGAATAAATTTAAAATCAAACTTTAACGTCCTGTGTCTCAAACTCGATAGTATGAGGAAACAACTGATGAGAAGCGATAAGTCTGAATTAGTTATGAACAATCATTACAGATGGTTACAAGCTATTTCTGATGCTGACTCTGACATTTTTTATTGCAAATTGAATCCTCTACAATTTTAGTCCAGTAACTTTTTGTTGTAAAATCAAAAATAACAAAGATATTAAGAAAAACCATCAACATTTTTGAACAAATTTTCTTTCGGACGCCATAATTAATTTATTTTTTATTTATGCAAAAATGACATCACAGCATTTTTGTAGAGTGGTTTTCAACGAAGAATTTTTATTTTGTACTTTTTTTATTATATTCATTAGTTTGGGTTTTTCAGCGCTGTGAAGTGAACACTAGTTTTTTCTGTAGTCCATTGAAACGTTACATTTATTTTGGGGTTGCATTTTTTAGAGGACGCAATTTTATTGTTTAGTTGTGAAGGGGGGATCAAAAAAACTTTTCAATGAACTATAGCCGGAAATTGAAATTGGATAAATCAACCGTTCTACGAATTTTAAAGACCAGTGGGTATCATGACTACAATTCACTATTTGGAGAATTTGCCTGAGCGTCACATTGAAAACAGACTTAATTTCATAGCTCCAATTGTAGTAAATGTAGAAACTGTTGATCAGAATGTTTTTCGGCACGTTTTTTGGACGGACGAAAGTCGGTTTGTCAGAAATGGTTTGCCAAAGAGGCGCAACGAACACTACTGATTTATTAAAAATTGTCCCAAATTTTATTTAAATTTTTTGTATTCTCAGAGTAGGCCCATACTATCCAGTTTGAGACACCCTATACAAGCAACATTTTCCCGCTAAGTGAAGAAATTTTCTTTACTCAACAATAATTTTACTGGGGCTTGTTTGACTAAATCCTACTGTTTTGGTCTACAGTTACCTTATGATCCATTGATTACAGACCACCCTGTATAAACAACACTATGCAGATAGGTACTCGTATTTATTTATCTGTATTCAGCAATAAAATTACATTTTTTATGTGGGGTAGCCTTTAGCGTCTAGACCATTTAATTTTAGATAAAACTATTAAAAATAACGACATTTTTTACAAAAAACGTAGGTAGCTAAAATTAAAACCTATATTTCCTTGGAGATGCTAAATTCCCGTACAATCTCTAAAAATATATTTTTTATACTTGAGTATTGCTGCGGTATTTAGCCGACTTGATATTGTGATTCATTGTTTATTTATTTATACAAAGGTCTAATACTATGCAGATACAGAAATTATAAAATATTTTGTTAAAGACTATAATTTGTGTATCGGATAACAATTTTGCATATGATTTAGATACTGGCATTTATACAAAATAAAGATAACATTCTGTTATTTAAATTAGAATGACTTTCAGTTAGTTTTACTCGAAAACTAGGGATTTTCTGAAAATCATAAATAAGTGGTAATTTGTAGAAAATTGAAAAACGAATTAAATAAGATCAGACTGTTTTAATAAATCAGTGGCATAGTATTTTATTTAGAAAAACATCTCCCTAATACCTTGCACCTGCGCTACTGGAGGATCTAAATTTTGAAAAACCTTCAGATTTTGGATATTGTTTACATAAAGCCAAGTGTTCAATTTCAAAGTTTTTCACTCAATAATTTTTAAAATATTTATAATAAAAAAATAATCTTGTACCAACGAGGTTTCATTAATGGTCGCCGTTTCTGTATCACTCTGTATACTATATATCTAATTCTGCGATAATTTTTTGCAGCATCTGGATGAATATGGATAAATAACGAATAAAATGTATAACCAACAAATTTTTAGGTACAGAAATATTTGAAAGTACTTATTTAGCTGTAAACAGGATGATTTAAAAATACTAGGCAAAAATTAAGCACAGAATCTACGTGAGAAAGTATTTTTTTGTTTTTCCAATTTATCATTTTTGGAACCCTTGAAAATGGACCTAAAATTGTGTTTATTGCAGATATCTTCAGAATCTCTAAGCCGATTTTAATGGAATTTGGTATGGAGTTGTGGATAATCTATCTGAACATTATTAAGAAAGTAGTTTTGTCCAGTACCACAGAGGGCGTTAGTTATGCATAATGCCCCTAAGTTTTTTTTTCAAGAACTTTTGTTTCCATTTCCTTTCTAAATTCTTTGGCATTTCATTCGAAGCAGGGTTCCATTCTACACAAAGAAGTAGTCTTTTTTATTTGAAGTATAATTTTTCAGAAAAAGTTGCTAAGGCTGTAGTGCAACCATTGGCAAATGCAAGTCAAAAATCTGTGTATAAGATGTGAGCCTATAATGATGAGGATATCATAAAACGAATATTTGTCTAAATGCTAGAACAAATGTTTTCTTCATTTATGGCCTGGTATTCTACAAAATTCTGCTCAAATAATATAATAACGTTTAAAATGTATTTGTATGACACATATTATTTTGCTATTCTAACCCCAAACTTTAACATTTATTTTTACATACTTATAAACTCTCCACAAATACTTTTATATAAACTCGAGTATTACGGAATTAAACTCAAAGAGCTCGATCTATTTGCATCTTATTTGACCGAAAGAAGGCAGTATGTTAGTTGTGGAGGAAATGACTCTACCTTACAAAGGGTAGTAAATGGTGTACCGCAGGGGTCTGTACTGGGCCATTACTTTTTCTCATATATATTAATGATCTCTCTAGTGCACTAGACGCTCACTGTACTTTGTTCGCGGACGATACAACAATCTTATCGAATGCCGATCCAAGGTTGGCTGCTGCAAACTTTAATAAAGCTAACAGCTGGTTTTCTGCGAATAAACTTAAGCTGAATGAAAGTAAAACACAAACCATCAATTTTAGTTCGGATATGTGGGCCGTCAAGGTTCCCCTGTCAAAGTTTTGGGAATTGTACTTGATACTCATTTGCAGTGGAAGCCGCATATTGACCTCGTTTGTTCCAAATTAGCGTCCCAAATATTTGTATTACGTCAACTTAAAAATTGTTTGCACTACACTGCTTTGAAATCTGTCTACTATTCAATTATAAACAGTCATTTAAGCTACGGAGTTTTATTCTGGGGAAATGCTTCCACTGCTGATAGAGTATTTCGTATGCAGAAAATCGCTGTTCGTGTCTTGGCTAATGTCTGTACCAGAACATCGTGTCGGCCTTTATTCAAACAACTGCAAATTCTTCCATTGCCGTGTTTATATTTATTGGAAACTTTGACGTTCATTCACCGTAATTTGTCTGACTACCGTACTTTCACTGATAACCATAATTATTGTACAAGAAATGCTGATGATATCATAATTATGAGATCAAGAATTGAAATGAGCACTCAGGAGTACTTTAGTATGAATGGGAACTAGTGCTGCTATTGTGTTTTTGTTTGTCTGTTTTTAACTCGTTTACGATAGTTTCTGTTTTGTTTTTTATTCTTGTTTTATTCACATTGTGCAAATATATACCATGTATATGAAGTCAATAAACTATCTATCTATCTATTAAAAAAAAACAAAAGTAAACAATCTTATATGCAGAACTTTATAAGTTTGCGTTATAACAGTATTTACATTTATAGTTTCTGCCGTTATATATTCATTTTACGTCGGTACCTTTGAATATTCGCAGGTGGCATGTGATAATATTCCTGTTACTTGCTAAGTTCTAAATTGTTCAGTTCTTAAATGTCTAAAATTATTTGTATTTGTAGAACACACTAAAAATACGGCGACCTTAATGTAATCTACATATGGTCATGATTTACCTTCCTTTCAGTCAACCAGTTGATACCTTTTCACATTATTTTTATATGGTTGTCAATCATTATTCACCTGCAACCTAGAAAACCATCCTTCAACAATTTACAATGGCATCATCACAATTCGTTCACGGTCAGTAGCCAGTCATTGTTATTTCAAACGACAAATGATCTGGTGATTGCTTATTATATCATATACATCTACTAGTAAGGCAAAACAACAATAAACATTAGTCTTTAATGTAACTTCGTTGAGAATCAGTTCTGGATGCTTGCCAACAGTGTACGGCGTCAATAGTAAAATATATGATAGCAGGCAGTCGGTAATTTAAAGGTTCAGGTAATATGGACACTAGGTTTCCTTGAACTCATTACTGAAATAAATGCATAGGTATTTTGAAAACACAAATATCTGACCGGAATTGCAACACAGGAGCTTCAGGAAATAGACAATAGACAGAACTGGTCCTTGAGACAAGCGTCTTTTATCGTTTTACAGTTTGAATGAAAATATACCTTCGACATATACTAACATCAAGCTATATGCCATTTTTAAACTAACAGAAGTAAACGAAAAAGTCATATATACACAGGGAAAAGTAACTGAAAATAAAACTAGATCACTTTGACGGCAAATTTGAAAACAGAAACAGAAAAAATGCACAAGCAATACAATTCTTTGCTGATTATGAAAAGAACTATTATAATTGTTTTGTATTAACAAGGAAGAATAATACTCACAAAATTAATCTACGAAGTAACAACGTTAATCTTAGACTAATATAAGTGACATGTTAAAGGTTCGTATAGTTGACAGTGTTGACATTGACAATAAACATGAATTTATGTGGGGTTATGTAAACTTGGTGACAAATTAACCAATAACAAGTTAGTGTTTAAGCGGGGGGAATTTGACTCACCCCTCTTTAGAAATAGAGCGTAATTATACCAAAAAAGCTACAATAATTGTGACTGCATATGAGCAAAATCAAAATCACTTTGATTAGTTATTAATAGTAATAATATCTCTACCCTTCATTCTAATCACGAGGATTACTCCAGAAGTCGAAAACTTGTGCAGGAGAGTGGGCGGTATATTATTATTAAGCAGACCGCATTTGCGCCCAGGAAAGCCTTACGTTGGTAGGCCCTAACCACCAATCTCTCATATTCTACCGTCTACCGGCCGGGGGGATCGATCAAGTACTGACGTCTTAAATCGCCACTGGCCGATTTATTCTTGAAATAAATCATTGTACTATTTAACGGCGCCGTATTCTTGAAATAAGGTTTTCACAAGTGATTTTAGACAACAACTAAATAATATAGAGTTTAGCAAATAACAGAAATTTTATTTCATAACGGATATATAACGATATAAAACGGTGCTATCAACAAATTTTTAGGTACAGAAATCATTTAAAATACGTATTTTTTAGATTTAACTGTAGATATAAATACTGTTATAACATAAACTTACATGGTTCTGTTGTATATAAGTTAAAAATACTGCAAATTTGATCATTTTACGACTTCAATGAAATTTTGACTCGTTATCTTTAACATGCAGTTTTTATCTCTGAAATCCTTCCCAAAAAAATGAAAATTATATCTATGGCAATCAATGACATTCAAGTTGTTTGTGGATTTGCCTGAAATATTATACAAAGACTCTTTTTATACGAGGTTCTATATCTCCTATCAAATCGATGCCTTAAACAGATAAATTATGTTACAATTTTTACACTATATGAGTTATTAACGAGATTCTTTGGGTCGACTAGATCCTTCCAATCTAAATAACGTTAAATTTAACGTTCTATAACGTTAACATAAAATCAACTTGTCAGGGGATCAAATGAAGCCTTAGAATGTTACCTTACAGTAAAATAATAATAGTTTTTTATTGTCCCCCAAATTTCAAACCTGTTTCGGTTCGTATATCTGTAAGTGTAATGACAAAATAATTATGTAATAATTGAGATGTTTGTCAGAAAATGCCTATTAGTCCAATTTGAAGAAAACTGGACTATTGTACCACCAGTTTCCTTAAATTGATACATAGCATTACTTCTTGTAAAATCATCATAGATTCCATAACAAGAAGGATATTCGACTTGTTTTACTTTAAACATTACAAATACACATTGTTTCTTCTAAAAATGTGACCATGTAAATAATATAAGTGATGTTTTCTTCAGAGATTCGATTCGTCTCTCTGCCTCTTTTCATGACCATAATAATAGAAAATTTTATGACAATTTGCTAGAAAGCCTGAATAATAACAAACTTGGCAGTCCTGAAATGGACTACTATAATGATATCAGTGATTTTGAAGACTAAGAACTTGTAGAAGTAGAGGAAGACTAGTATTGATAAAATGTTTAATTTTTACTGTTAGTTACACAAACTTTTTTATGTTTACTACATATTTTTAATACCATCACCTCGTTCATTTTTTCCTTGCCCATGTATTTTCATAATCGGTAATCAAAAAGTACAAATTTTAAATACCAAAGTAAAGCGATTATCTACATAATAAATGGGGAACTTAAAGACTTTTTATTATTTTTCCAATAATGCCAATTATACATAGACTAAGATTGTTCCTAGAAACAGCTAAATTTTTCTACAATCAATAGACACGTTTATTTCAAAATATGAAAAAAGCTATTTTTTGCACGCCGACTGCTAAAATTTATGGCTCATAAAATTATGTCGAGGCACGTTTTCAGCATGCACATGCTTTTTTATTATTCCTTCATGAGGAACTTAATTTCCATGGATTTTTAAATTACCTTCACGTTACTTTCTGGTTGATTTGCATGAAACTTTGTCAAATATAACGTTGGATCGTTCCTGATAAGAACGTTTAACATTTATTTTTTCAATAAAATTTGCGAAAAATAAGCGGTTAATACTTATCTCGTCGTTTTTCATTTTCGATGGTTTTATGAGTAAGTGTTTTGGGATTCCATGTCAAAAGTGGAATCAAATGTTAGTACGGTTTCAATACAAGACGATATTTAGTCCAAGTATGTATCCCATTTTGGTCAAAATAATATTTACGTTATTTCAAGGTTGAATTTTATATTTCTTCATCTTAAATTTGTATAGTATGTATCACCCTGTAACTTTTAAGAAATAACGCCCAACACGTTATGTAGAATTTTAACAGAGTTTCTTAAATATAAGGAATCAGCTTAACATATGTGATATTTTATAAATGCACATGATACAGTTTACTCAGTTTTCACGAGGATTAGCTCAGAAGTCGAAGACTTGTGCGGTGAGGGTGCGGCATATTATTATTAAGCAGGCCGCATTTGCGCCCAGGAACGACTTGCGTTGGTAGACCCTAACCACCATTCAGTGCAGGAATGAGGGAAACCTGGAAAGCCTCATTAATTAGGGGGGTAGTCAAACGTCGACCGTAATCAATATCTCACATTGACCGAAGCTAACATTCTTCCACCCTACCATACCCGCAGAGAGGGTGCCAATCCTCTCCACGAATATATCTGAAACGGGATTCAAGTACTGACGCCTTAAACCGCGCGACCACTGACCGATGTGGTCCCTTGTTTGCTGAGTTTGTGGGAACATCATATATATCTCTAACAAATGTTCGGTAACAGCATTGGTTATCTGCGTAATACAGTTACTAACTGTGGAATATGTAAGTAGAAGGAACTAAGAATATCTAAATTAGTAAAGGACATCCTACAGTCATCTCTCTATCCCAACCCTGAAATAATCCGCGTTGCTTTCCTCTGTAAAGAAAAAACATAGGCAATTGAATGTATTAAACAGTGATACAGTTTTTAATGTAGAAAGAGACACTTGATGAACTAAGCTCTAAATAAATAAAGATAGGTATTTAGATATTTTGTTGCAAAGATAAGTAATATGTTCATTCCAAATTAACTTACAAGATACAAATAAACGACTAGAAATTTGACACTTTCAGGATTATCTGTATTGTTCAGGCTGCAGATCATTGTTTCTGTCTTAGATAAATTTATGGCAAGTTTATTACTACGAAACCAATTATTTGCCAATGTCTGTGTCTCAGGCATAATATTAAGTAAAGTAGATAAATTAGAATTAGATGTAGATACACTGGCATCATCTGCACACAGAATGCTCAAAATAACGGTTCCAAAAATATTAGCAAAGTCGTTAATGTAAATAAGAAACAATAAAAGACCCAGGACCCAACCTTGTAGAACATCATGTTTTATTTCTAATAGTGTGTGAATTTAGTGGAATTAAAAGCAACATATTGAAACTTGTTCCATAAATAAATACTTTCGGTAGAGAAACCATAGTAGTATAATTTATTTAACCAAATTTTATGAGAGAGACAGTCAAATGCTTTACTCAAGTCCAAAAACTTTGAGATTACAATTTTTTTTCTCATCGAATCCACTATTTATATACGAAATTAATATATCTATTGCTAGCACTGTTATTAAATTTCTGCGAAATTCACACTGTTGAGAGCTCAACAATAGACAAGTTTCCATATAGTTTGTAATTTGGTGTTTAAGCACTCCATCATAAACTTTAGCAACTTGAGGTATGACTGATATTAGACAGTAGTTGGGACAGATCACTGACATTACCTTTAGATACTTTTAAACAATTTGGAAAAATATTTGATATACAATTGTTAATTAATTAAGTCATTTCTAGATTTCTAATATTTATAATTTAATGGAAGATTATCAATGCATTTTCTATTTCCAACCTAAAAATATTTAAATACTTCTGAGAAGTAAGGCTTGCAACGATAAAAACAAAGTTAGCAAATGTCAATTCTGTCAAAATGTTTATTGATGTATCTTTGACGTCAATAATTAGATTATTCATAGAAATTATTGATTTTTTAAATTTGTACGTGTTACTCTTCAAATAAAATAGTTTCGAAAATAGCAGTCACATTGTTGTGTTCGTAATTTTTTTCTTTATCTGTTACTGTCAAGATTCAATATGGCGCCCAATTGAATGTTACATAATCGAAACTGTGGCCGTAGAAATGTTTGTTCGACGAAAATCGATCTCTCGTGTATTCTTATATCTCTGTACCCAATTTCACCTCTTCCTGTTGAAAATAATGACCCTAGATGGCATTTTCTAAAATCGCTTTGTCTTCAATATTTCAGCAACGGCAGCAGATATCTTTGATCTGTGGACCACCCTGTATACATATTTCTGTAACTGCTTATCTTTTGATAAGGTTATTACTATCTTAAATTGATTCTTCCAAATTCTTAATAAATGTTCCGAAACGTAGACTTCAAACTCAAGCTAACGTGTTGTACCGATAATTTTACGAATAAAAATAGAGCTTTGCGGAACGGTGGCTTGACTAACAAATCATATTCCAGTGCAGACACGAATTTGCTATTGTTATTGTTACTGTTTATGTTCCCACTGAATTGCTAGTTCCAGCGTTTTCAGCGAATCAAAACAATAACAGACTATAACGAATCCGATATAATTTTTATTTGTTTATGCTATGTGTTCTTTATTTAGTTATAGGCGCAACAGGAAGATATGGTCTGGAGCTGAGACTGGGAGGTAGAAACAGACACTACCAAAGGAAACGGAACGGATTACGTCAACAAATAATATCAGGATCAGTTCTACAACTATAGAGGGTGTGTCTTAATAATTTAATGTTCGTTGTTTAAAGTGCATAAATGTCAATACTTGGTCATTACAATATGAATCTGAATAGGCTTTCTCATTCAGAAAAAGTGGATATGTTGCTAATTAACGGCGAGTAACAAAACAATTCAAGAAGAGCTGTAGACTTATATCGAGCAAGGTATCCAGAGCGCCTCATTTCTGTTCATAGGACCTTTACAATATGTAGATACCACTTTCCCAGAAAAATGGATTAATCGACCTATTTAGTAACCAGATCTAACACTCCTCAATTTTGGTTATGGGAAGGTTTTAAAAAATAATGTTTGTATCAGAGAGCATATGGTTTAATTGATAGGAACTGTAGGAGATTTGATATATATTAGCTTAAAATACCTTTCTAATACAGTAAAAAATGTTACAAAAGCTAATAATAAAGAATATATGGGTAGATATTGTGGGTGTAATTCAACGCTGGTCGGGGCTTTAGTCCGCAGAGTAGTTAGTTTCACACAATATTGTTAATACCTAAAAATATTTTAAAAAAAACTATTACATAAAGGGTAAAATTTTGTTATTAATTAAGTAGGTCACTATCATGTTTAAATTCATTGACAGGTTTGTCATTTTTAATTCATTATTATGTAATAATTTTTGCAGTTAGATATTTGACTCAACTTAAAGGAGGCCACCTGAAGAAGCAATCCTAAAAATGCAGAAATAGGTCAGATCTCATCTACTGTGGTTGAATTTTCGAGTTCCCACAGTTTCAAAAGTGAACTTAGATATTTATAGAATGTTTTCATTAAACCAGGTTAGTAAATTTAGCTAGATTATTTTTTTTTAGATAATTATTGAATAGAGCTTTGTCTGTGGAATTGTTCATTAGCATACCTAGATGTTTGGCATCAGAGAGCATACATGTGGCTTCATTGATAGGAACTGTATGAGATTTGATATATACCTATTAGTTTAAAATGCCATTCTAATACAGTAAAAAATAAAGAATTTTATTTTTAATATTGCTTTTGTTCTTATTCTTCGAAATTTTTGCACCCAACAACAACACAAATTCGATCATTTTACGGCAAGAAATACGGCGACCTTCAACTCCTCTCTATTTTCCGAAATACCTTGTAATAAATCTACCATTAGAGCGTCATACTGATAAACATATGTAAATGTATACTTCCAGAAACTGATCCTGATCTATTTATAGATACACGATAACGACTGTCGCACTGCCCACCTTGACATGTCGCTACCATTTCCAAGGCGTCACCTGAATATTTTTATCGAGAGTAAAACTACCACCCGTCGACCAATCGAAGATCCTTGACATACAAAATATAAAACGGTCAATGTCTCCGCAACCGGTAATTTATTCTGCAGTATAGGTATACTTGATTTCTGATGAACTACACTGAAAGGACAACCGCTTCGCGCTCGTTGAATTCATTGATTAAAAACGTAACGCGTTTCGCATAATTGTCGCTGAAAAGGACGACACCGAACTCGATTGGCACTATACAGGGTGATTCAGAAATAATATAAAAAAAAACAAAATCCAGTAAGTGGCTGTCACTAGCAATGTAATGTATTAACGCACCAATTATAAAATTGGCTACTGAACGCCCACATGAATCAGTAGCTTCGTCTATAATTAAATCAACGAAATTATCTGCAATGCGCAATATGTCTTCGCATATTAATGTCAGTACATTGTTGTAGATCCTATCGACATATCTTAGTCTTAACGTACTTTCATGGGGGATTCATAGATTTTTCTAAAAACGTACGCTACTTGAGATTCTGTAGTTTGTTTCATGGAATACTGCTTGTAAAAAAGGCATCTGTAAGCAAAAGTACAGCTCTTCAAATGTTTTATCACTTTAGTTTTGTCAGAAGGATTTATAATGCGTTCACACAGTACAAAACAAGTAATTTCCTTTATTTACTAGTATGTCCCTATAACCTTCAGGATCACTGTCAACAGTAGCGGGGCAAGACCTAAATTTGATGTAGGCAAGATATATTTTGCGAGGCCTCCTGGTGGATGACGCAAGAGGACGGATTTTGTTGAGAGACAAAATTTTTTGATACCTAATCAAATTTTTATTCATAAGAATGCAAACTTCTCCATTGTAATTATTTTACATTATTAAGTATACCTCAACTAACAGTAAAGTAAACAATTAAAGTAACACAAATGTTCTACTTTTAGCCTTACTGAACTCCCTAATAACTGTGTCGTAATCCAGATTAGATGCTATATTTGCCTCGATAGATAAAACTGCCAACGCTGAAAGTCTTTCCTGACCCATTGTACTTCTTAAATATTTTTTTATTAATTTTAATTTTGAAAAACTCCTTTCAGCTGGGGCTGTACTTACTGGTACTGTTAAAAAAATTCGATGACAATATAAATATTCGGGTAAATTATTTTCAGTTATGTATTGCAGCAGCTATTTCACATAATTAATGAAGTCGGGTAAATTTTTGGGACAATTGTTTGTAGTTCTTCATATAATTCGTAAGGTTGGAAGTCACTGCTCTCACCCACTCGCAGGACTGTGTGTAAATCTTGACAATTTTTTAATATGCATATACTTTTTTGAAACATTTTTCAACTTTCTTATATCGTAGAGAAAACCAAAATTCACAAAATGTTGATTCAAAGATTTAAATCTTGAATCCATATTGCTCACTATGGAATCAATCATGGTTTTAAAAAAAAATCTATTTCGTAGTGGACTAGATCTTTAAAAAACGAATGTCGTAGGTTAGTATTGCCAGATACTTGCTAGCCGTTTTTTTTTATTATTTATTGCTAGATGTAGGGTAGCTTCAAATTTATTTCATAATTTTTTACTTTTATATCTCTTATTAAGTAATTGCACTAATTGTTTTTTTCTTTAACACAGATATACATATTATTACTGAACATATTTTACCATTTATAATAAAATATGAGGTTAACCAAAAGCACGACATTCATATCAGAAGATATAGCAAGGGCAAGGTTAATATGTTAAAGGCTTTTTTGGGTTCCGATAACCAACTTTTCGGGAAAGATTAAAATTAAAACATTTAATTGATAAGAACAACAAACTATAGGAATATAAACTTATAATGCAACTGGGTGGGGAAATAAACTTTAATACGAAATAAAAACTAAATTCATGTCATTATATGCTGGTGTCCCAAAATTAGCCTGCCAAAAATTTTCGACTAATACTAGTTTAAATTTTTTTGACATACTACAACTATAACAGCAACATATAATACGCAAGCTGTCATTGTTGCTAGTAGGCTTTGACCAGATGTTTGTCAGTTTCTTTGACAAATAAAAAAAAATAAGTATGAGAAGGCTATATTAAAATTAAAAAATTTATAAATAATTACATTACTAATACGCACTATAATAGCATTTTAATACTTCAAAATGTTTGACTAACATATTTGATATGATATGTGTTAAATAAGCGGACAGTACTTTCTCACAGCCTACTAGATATATTTTTACTATATAGTTTCCATCTTAAACTTTTGTGGTGTGTCACAAAATTTTTAAATGAATATTATTCGAGAACGGAGCAGTTTATCGAAGTCAGATAGATCTATTTCATGTAAAATTCACCAAAATTTTTTTGTTCTGACCAAGAACTATTTGTGCAAAAAAATTATTTTTGTCGACACTAGATTTATTGTCTAATGAGGATACTCAGTTCAAAATTATATTGTTTCATCTTATGCGGTTTCTGAAATATATAAAACGAAGGGTATTTTCCAACTTATGCTTATATAAACTTTTTAATCGTAGAATCTACAGCTAAATTTTGGCAGGCCAATTTTGGAACACCCTGTATATGCTTTAAAATACAGTGTTAATCTATTGTGGTGCCCCCTAGTTATTTAAAACTGTTTAAAAACTCAAGAAATTTAATGTAGGGTGTATTCTATAAAGAACAAGTATTCCATTTCACAAATAAACACTTGGATTTTTAACTACATATCTTGCTTTAACTGAAAAAAAAAAAAAAATCAAGGTAACGTTAATTAAATCCGCCATAATTTCATAAATCACTGAATCCGAAAAGGATGATATTCAAGGAAAAAATTATCTAATCTGCAAATAATAATTACAATCTTGAGATGTGAAAAAATATTATAATCAAATTCATAAACTGATAAATAATATGTTTTGCCTATTATTCAGTGTGTAGCAAAAGTTGATAAAAGATTTAAATGATATAAAAGTACATGTCTCATAAAATATGATAATTTTTTGTTGATTTTTGAGAAACAGGTATGCTTGATAAAAAGTTTCGTTTATCTTGGAAAGTCATGAACAGTAATCAAATATGTAATCAAGCATACAACTTGTTCAAAAAATTTTGAAATATAAGTGTCTATTTTTATTTTTATTAAAATCTTGTTTGTTAAGGTTAGTTATAGACTATAGTCTATGGTTTACACAAGAAAGTCTCACCTTTAGGAGAAAAATGATATACATGTATAAAACAATTCAAATTTTATTTTAAATCCAAGTAAAATGGTTAAGTACCTAATTTTTTCAAAGAACTTCACACAAAAAATTAAATAAGGAATAATACAGTAAAGTTAAAGAACGTGTATGTTATATTTACTTCAATATCAAGAATATTTCGTTATTAATGTCAAAGTCAATATATTTTTATTAACTGCCTACTGAATAATTTTTATTAATACCAACCAAATAATGTCAACCCTGAGACAACAAATTTACCTTGTAAGATGTTATGGCATTGGTAATAATTTGTATCTATAAGTCGTCAACTTTTAATGAAAAATATTCAAATGTGACTAAGAATTTGATACATACTGGTGGTGAAATAATATAAAAAAGGAATATTTCTATAGGACTAGGTACCTACTGAATAATTATAGTATATATATTTTTATTTATTTGAATAAACTACATCCATCATCCAAACACCCATTTGCAGGAGTATATCAAACAGTGCATGTGTGTTAGAAAGCAATGATAAATATAACAAAATTAATAATATAAAAAAAGAAAAAGTAAAATTAAAGATGAACAAGAGGAAGAAAAACATTTTCAATTCTGCAACACAGAAAGTAAATGTTTTTTAAATTGTTTTAAATTAATACAAAATATATCAGCAATAACATAGATTTCAAAAATTCTACAAGCAATATCTATGGGACTACTGAAATGGTGGAAAGAATTTGAAGGAGGTACTACTACTTCTTGAAGTAAACCTAGGTGTATAAAAGCATATATGCCTCAGTTATTCAGGTGTCATAATTGTTTCCGGAAAAATCATCAGTATAAAATTATGATATCTCATGTATATCACAAAATAAAAACTGAATACGTGATATGATTTTTTATTATTTCTTTATCAATGAGACCCTGAACATATGCTTTTCAATACTCATCCATATCCGCATTATAATCTCATCATCACCTGTCTGTCTTGAAATAGTTATCAACATTTTGCGCACAACCATCTCATCAAGTAGCACACGTATATCGATTTCCAGCAATTTTAATAAACAATGAGACCAGAAAATAACAATCTGGTTTACATAATACACTTATCGAGGCACCAACACGGATACATGCTTCTGCAAACATAAAATCAAGGATGAAAACAATGTACCTGCTTCCTACACATGTACAATGAGCAACCATCGAAACAAATATAATTATTAATGCTAAGCGTATGGGAATCCAACGGATGCATGTTTGTTCAACTGGTAATGTGGAGGGTATATCGAAATAAAGTTGTAAGCTTAATTGCTTAATGCTTACCAATATAGAGTATGGTAAGTACCTATGAGACAAATTTAGTAGGTAGTTTGATAACTGAAATATAACAAAAAATCGATGAAATAGGTAAACTAATGATTTTAGTGGTGCTAATTTGATTTATTTTACATGTCTGTGCTTTTGAGCTATAACCATAGAAATCATAAAAAGTGTCTTGCAAGTTGTTGCAATAATCTTAGGAGGTGAGAATACGTGATTTTGAGTCGACCTACCTATACCTATATACCAAGTGGTACAATATTTTTTGTGATAATTTTTTTTTAATTTAACTGTGCTTTCTACAATAATTATTGAAGTGTACAAGAAAAACAAACCTTTTTATAACAAATATTTCTGTACTTTTTTCTTAGGAATGAATGGATTATTTAAATGATGTAACCAATAAAATCCAAAGTGGCTTCGTTACTTACCTACAACTTTATAAACATGGTTTTTCTACTTTGTAAAAGCGAAGAGTCAAATTTAAATGTGGATTTTATTTAAACCGTTGTGTGTAGGTTTATTCAGATAATATTAAAAACTTACCTAAGCAATGCTCTTTCAGTTCTTAGAAAAAGTTTGTTGATAAACATTCTAAAAACTAGGGAAATTAATCTTAACACGTTGAAATATGCAAGGAGCACATCATAAGAAATAGGAGCTACGACTATCGTTAACGGCTCCTAAACTCACAGTTTAAAGAATTGAAATGCTTATTATATAAGTTTTTGTACAATAGTTTATAATTCGTTAAGACAGGTAATTTTGTAAAATACGTACTCGTATGTGCCTGTATTGTAAATAAGCCCACCTTTTCCTGTTTTGGCTTTTGGATTCATTTATACCCTCACTACCACTGTGTATGTCGTTTAGGAAACGAAAATAATAACGGGCAGAATGAACTGAGCACAGTCCTGTTAAGAGCCGCGTTTCCCTAACTTTAGTTAGGAGCTAACAAATATTTAGAACTTTCTCTAATATTTTGCATTAAAATTTGCATTGTTTAATTTATATCGGTAAAATTTGTAGTTGCATTACTTCCAGTATTCTTTTAAATACTTTTTATCTTAAAACTTACTGTCAACATTGAAATCAGATTTCTAGTTCTCATGAACAAAGAACTAAATATTGTTCAAATCAAAATTAAGACCGCTTTGTTAATATGTCATAACTATTATAATGGATGGTTCAAAGCTTAGTATAATCGGCGTCCAAAGATAGAATTATCTTTAAACTATGGCATAATCTTAAATTTATAAATAAACAATGTAGGATATTTTAACGATGGTTTAATAAATATAAAATTCGTTTGTATAAACTTAATAAAATCTTTCTTGTACATTATGATTTAATTTAGCAACAATAAAACTCAGAATTAAATTTTACAGCCTGTAATATTGTCGCAGCATTTATTTTATAAAGTTGCTGCACACAAGGCCATATTTAGATAACATTTTACCAGAAAAATTGATAGGGATTAATGGACCCATTCAGTGGCCCGGAAAGTCATCAGATCTAACACCCCTCGATTTTTTATGGGGGTTTTCAAAAATAAGTTTTACAAAACACGCGAGGTATTAATTATTTGAAAGAAAAAATCACAAACGCTTGTAATGAGTAAAACGGCGAAATGTTAATAAACGCAGCCCACAAAGAAGTCAGGCGACGATTTGATATGTGTCTTGAAATGAGAAAGGTCATATTACAGATAATAGATTGTAATATCTATGTAGTATGAGGGCGTTTGCCTCATTTTTTAAGTATAGTTATTTTTATCACCTTTTGTTTTAACTGTATTAAAGAATTATCAAGTTTAATCCTTTTATTTATTCTTAATGACAATTATACACTTTAAACAACGAATATTCAATTACTTTCCAACAATTACTTGATCCTTTCACCGCTAATGTGTTTTAGGTGGTATTTTTTTTGAGGTATGTAAATAATAAACATAAATGGGCAAATTATAATATATTCATATGTTTTTTAACATTCCGTAATAGGAATAAAATCTTACTAAGATCTTAAAGCATAGTATTATGTATTCTTCTTGAATAACAATAAAACTGGAAATCATTTAGGGAAAATAGATATCCTAAATTTGATAGATCAACCACTAGGAACTGACCTAACAACAGTAGAAAATATAACAAAAATATATCTATATGTCCTATAAAACATGTGTTTTATTTTTAAAACAATAATAATTTAAAGGCGTCCCGTTCTAAGAAAGAAAATAAATGGTCACGTTACCCATACTATACAGGGTGAGTCAGTCATATGTCATTAATTTTAAGAGGAGAGAGGGAATAATGAGTATAATGCAAATACGCGATTAAAAACTAAATGCATATTTACGCAGAAAAAAATTTCAAATCATCCCTTTTCAGACTGTCACTGACCGCTCATAGCCTTGGTCATTTACAGCTCAACTCAATGTCGACCTGATACAATGTTGCCAAGTTGAAATATTTTTCTAGTATCTACCTACCTAGGTTTTAGACATCACAAATAAATGTTTGACTATTGACTAAACTGACTATTTTAGAATATCATTTTTTCTTGCTCAGTTCAACTTCAGCCAATAATAATTTAAAATGTTAATATCCAATGAAATCAAATAATTCTATTAAAAATTGCAAGTAACGCGGTCCACTCAGGTTTTCCGGTAGAAAATACGGCCCAATCAAACGATACCCGTACACTCCTGCCCATACGTTCACAACAAATCGCCTCTGAAAGCTAAACCGACAAGTAGCGTGTGGATTTTCCTCTGAGCAAATATAGTTGTATGACTGCAAAGAAATTAGCTTAGTTACATTGAAATCATAAAACTCCAACGTATCTAATAATAAACCGAGTAATAAACCATTTACGTACATTACATAAAAACCTATACCCAATGAGTAAATTATTAAGAAAAGCTGAAGTGTTTCGTGTTTAAATACCATCGTGTTGTCGACAGAAAACTGTCCAAGACCGAAATGGCACGTCTCGAGTGAATCTTGACCTACCGTATTATTAGGTAAATAACCTAGTTACCTAGTTTTTGTACTGTTATTTAACGACAAGGAGTAAAACTATTTTTTTTAATCTAGATACATGAATGAAAGTTCCTCAAATGTTGATTTATTTGTTAATAAAAACAAATGTAGATAATAAATAAATGTTTTTGAATGTTAGGTTAATACAGTTTAATAATTTTGATATTACGTTTTCACTACGTTTCAGAAATAAATATGAATTTTTAATATTACTCGTAAGTACACTTTATTGTTTTTTAAGTAGTATGGTACTAAGCTTTTTAAAATGCCAGTTCAGGTAAAACTGCACTCATCCGTCCATAGCACTTTATTAATAAATAAAATTAGGGTCAGCCGCAATTTGATTCACCCGACGCAGTTTCACAGAACCCGTATCGCGAAGGCACTTACACAAAGTTCGCGCACTAGAAAATGTCTTGTTAGGTAGACATCTCCAATATTCCGTAACAGCGGCATTCGCATTTCGTAAACATTCTCCGTATAACACTATCATTTCCGCATATTCGGAATTTGTAAAATTATGCATTGTGAATTTACGACGAATACGCCAGACTGAAATAAACACTACTGCTTACTGCTTGTATTCTCTCCATCCCTCCTCCAAATGTGTGGCGTGATCTACAAATTTAGGGGAAAAGGAAATGCAGAAAGTGCTAAATGGGGGTAAATTTGAATGACACGCTGAAGTGTTAGACGATATTATGTATGTAAACATGATGTGGCAACGATGTTTAATCCGGCATTCGATTGTCGTATGGGTGCGTCATCAGAAAGTTCGTAGCGCACCAGGAGCGTCGTGTTACCGATTTTTATAGGGTGATTTGTTTATTTTTTAAAGGTCGAGTAAAACATTTTTTTCGATTTTCTGCCTTTATTAGGCCTCCCGAATACGTGGTTAAAATTAATGACGTTATGACTGAGACAAATTATTTTAAGTTTTTTTCAATTTTTTTTCTTTTAGAAAAAGAAATAAATCAAACGTTCTTTTCATTCCTTCTCAATAAAATGTATAAATTCTCCAAAACCATTTAACGACATGGAAAAATTAAAATGAAAGTTACGCCTTATGTCCATATCTAAAGAGCCAACCACCTAACAACCGCGTCCGACATATTTTAAAGTGCATAAAACATTGCGTTTACTTAAGCAAATTCGATTGCATCAAGACACTTTTACCAGGAAAACCATATCAAAATATCCATCCGAGTCAGCAGCGGTCTTTGATTCTGATTGAAGCAAAACACGTTAAATTACAAATATAATAATCCCACTTGACTATTTATTTTCATTAGATAAATATTTTCTTTATTCCACCTAATTTACGTCTCGGTCTGATATATGTGCTGACATTTGTAGGAAGTGATCATATTATAGTAAATATTGACTCTGAGAGTTGATATAAATTCTACAGTTTATGGGTTTTTATTTTGGGAATGCCAAAAGCAGCTTTCCAATAAATAGCCATGACTTTCGTACCATTCAGGATTGCCTTAAATATTACGCACAACGTGGGAAGTTTTTAAATTATAGATTTATTTTGCACATTTTAAATATTATTATTAAATATTAGACTTCTGTATACAGGGTGAGTCATTAATAAAGGTACCTATGTATAATTAGCGCCCCCTAGTCGTGACTTCAACAGTGTTTGCATATTCGTAATTGCCTTCTTAAAAAATATAAGACTACACATTTTCAAAACAATCTGTCCATGCGTTTTTAAAATATAGCAAAAAATCGAAAACATTTTTTCAACTTTAACATCCTGTAGAATGAAAAGGAGCAACAAATGGATGGCTTTATTTTGACGTTACCAATCTGCCCTTACGCTATGTACCATTATTAATGACTCGTCCTGTATATGCGCCTTTGAAAAACCCCTGTGACCGAACTACTAATATGGCTTGAAGGCCAATAATTGCTACATCGAATTATAGCCATAACTAGATGACCTTTCGTAAATTAATGGCAATTAATATATTAATAATACCTTCACAAAATGAAGCTGAATAAACACTCTAGATAGAGGCTAACGGCTACGAACTGGTTCAAAAAGTAAAGTCCTTGTTCTGATTATTAATCATCTGTGTAAATGGGATGTGAATAGTAATGCGATTTTGTGACAGTAATTGATATGTAGATTCAAGATTCAACATTGAGACGGTATACGATATGTCTCAGAGGAAAAGGTTATTATAAGGACTTCAAAATGAACAATTAACACTCGTGTAAGAGTGGATTATAAATGTTGGATGAATCTTAAGAGATGTTTATCTTTTAACACGTCATGGACATCAAGAAAGCTCAAGTTATTAATAAAAAACAAACCCTTATTATTCAGTTCGGATCTGGCCGCAAAAGATGTTAAAAATGGGGAAATTGCATGATTTAAAAAATACGTGCAGAAGAAAGAATTGATTATTCTGGGATTAAAATTTCGCAAAATAGAGATTTCCAAGAGATTTCGCGGAATTCCGGGTAATTTCAAGGAGTTTCCAAGGATTTCGCATTTGATAAAAATTACCTCGATAATGACTATACTTATACAGGTTGTCTGTAAAAGTTGGAGAAAAAACTACATATTCCGGGGTCCAAAATATGATGGCTTAAATCAAGTTACCTTAGTCCAAAATGTTATAATTTCCAAGATACAGGGCGTTGAACTTTTTTAGTTTTTTTCTCAAAAACTTAATTATTGTATTGTAGTAAATACATAAAACTTAGTGTAGTAGTGAGTTTTCTGACACAATAAATTTAAATATGGCCTCGAATTTGCTGTCAATTATAGAGGGCGCCACCTATAGTACTTCACATGCATTTAAATCGTTATAAATTTTGTGTGCACTGGTGTATTGATTGTTTAATCAATAATTCTTATTCTTTGATTTTTTTTTCTTGAAGAAACGTCTTGAACAACCGTTTTTTGGATAGGAGTTTAAGGTTTTATTTCATAAACATAAACCCATTGTCTTCCTTCATACTTAAGTGCTATCAAATTTTAGACCAAGGTAAATTGGGTTAGATCATCATATTTGGCGGGTAAATTTACCACCAGGTAACGCAGAATTATGCGTGATTTCGCGCGATTTCTTGCAATTTCTCACGATTTTTCTGGATTTCGCAAGATTTGTGACAAAAGTTCCAGGGTCTGGAAGATGGATTTCGGGAAGAGGCGAGGTCGAAGGTGCATTCTAAAGGTCGAAAAGTTTATGGCCAACTGCAATTCACTGTTTGGGACCGGGAAAATGACCCCTTAGGGGCCGTAAAATCGTGTTTCGGGCGTCGCAATTGCAACAGTGGTATTTTTATGTACTTTTAAATTCTGGAACTCAGACTGTGCTCGAAAAGTTTATGGCCAACTGGAATTCCCCGGGAAAATGACCAAAAACAAATCGAATTTCGGACGCCGGAATCTTGCAGAGTAGAAGAACATACTGAAATCACTCAATTTTTCAACCCCGTCAGGGGTGCTTTGTAAATACCACTGTTGCGATTGCGACGTCCAAATTACGATTTTCCGGCTCCTAAGGGGTCATTTTCCCTGTCCCAAACGGGAAAATTCAGCCATAATCTTTTCGACCACAAAACCGGCTTTGGCTTGAGAATGCACCTTCGACCTCGCCTCATTCCGGAATCCATCTTTCAGCCCCTCTAGAGGCCAATTCCAGACGTGAAGGGCCATTTCTAACCTCGGGATCGGATTCAGCGTCGAAAAATACATGGGAGTACATATGTCCGACCCACAAGTCCGAACACTTTTTTTTTGTGAGGCTGTGTATGTTCAGCTAATAACAATAGGCGCCACTTTAAAAAAGCAATCCCTACTTCCGCGCAAAAATCACCTATAATTTATAAAAAAGAAATTATGTTTATTTTTAAGCCATGTAGGTCACTGACAATTGTTCGGTTAAAAACAATAGATGCCACTTTAAAAAAGCATTCCGTATTTCTTTGTTATAAACAAGATAACCTCGATACAAGCAATACAACAATAATCGCTGGTTATCTTTCAAGATGCCGATATGTTTCGAAATTTTGATAGGACAAAATAATCTGGACTTATCTTAAAAAATTTGATTTTGGAATCGATTACGCGAGATTTGGTAAATATTAGAATTATTTTATGCACAGAAATAAACTAAACTATGTGAATGGTGATGATGGCAACCGGTAGCAGATGCTACAATGTTTATTTGAAAATCGGAAAAAAGCTAAGTAGAGCTTAATTGATGAAGGAAATATATATGCGACTTAAAACACTCAGTCTAAAAATAAAGTCATTATGGGTTCTCAAAGAAAACTATCGTTTTGAATGAAACTAGTATTAGTAGCTGATGATAAAAGTATCACTTTCTTTTGTGAAATTGTGTTCTAATTGTATGAACTGGAACAGCATAGGCATATAAGGTTTCGAAGATAATATTTCAGCTTGAAAATTGATACAGGTTCTGCTTGTTGGAAAAGGAAATGTTTCCCTGCTTAACAATCTAAAAATGAAAAGGTAAACATTTTAATCTGGTCACAAAAAAAAACAGTTCAATATCTCGAACATTTTTCAAATTATTAATCTAAAAGAACATTGCATTATGCTTGTAAATACTTATGCACAACTTATTATAGACAGCGTTATGATATTATATTTCTATTTCCATCTTTGCTTATCGTGTAGAAAATTACAAATGACCGAGACTGCATGGAAATATAGGCATCTCTAGCTTTTCACCTGGCGTCATAGGCTTTTAAGTGGGAAAAATGTATTATTATTTAACATTTACGTTCAGCTAGAATTTTGAAATCATGAATTGAGCGATTGTCGATAAAATAATGTTCACAATGTGACCTAAGTTTATTTAACACGTTTGTTAATTATTTATGCTATAAAATAATTACCTATACTTATACGGAGAGTGCTGAGTGCATAATTAAAAATAAAAATTATTGTTAATTTATTAGGAAGATATAAAAGTAATGTTAAATGTTCGTCGAAATGTGTTTCCTTTAACGATTTTTTTATATTGTTTCAAATGAATATTTGAAACGACTGAAAACTGGAAAATGGTATTTTCTTTTTCGTTCCATAACTGTTTTATTTTTAAAGTAAATGCTATTAAATTTGGTGCCCTTATTTTGTTAGATATTCACGTTTCCAATGAAGGTGGCAATTCCAATGGAAAAAATTCAAAATCAGCCATAAGGAACTCAAAAATTGACTATGAAAATTTGAGAATCTAGTAAACGTAGAATTTTTTCCACTTTCATTGAAAAGCTTATGGCGAACAATACAGTGCTTTCGAAATGTAACGAATAAGTTCATTATTTTTTAAATTGAAAATAATGTTTGAAGATTTTAAAATTTCATTTTCACAATACTGTTGCACCTCCCCATTATGCAACACCTGTCCCTGCTTATTTAGATGAGCTGTTCCCGAATCGTTGGATAGGGAGAAGGGGGCCGATTGAGTGGCCAGCCAGATCGCCTGATTTGACACCCCTAGATTATTTCTTGTGGAGATACTTAGAAAGCAGAGTATACTTTACTAGACCGGTTAATTTAAAAGATTTAAAAGCAACAATTCGTTACGAGATACATCGTATATCTCCTGAAGTTAGAGAATTTATTATTTGTCTTGGCTACTGTCAGGCAGCCAACGGTGCACAATTTTAACATTTAATTTAGTCGATTTTTTACATAATCATTATCATTTTCAGTATTGTGAAAATTAAATTTTAAAATCTATTTTCTTAAAATTTTTGTTATGTAACGCCATAATTTTTCATGATGTATGTAGAATGACACACTCTTTCAAATGGAATGGTCAAAATTGGGAGTTGATATTTAAAAAAATTGTCGATGACGTCATATCTCGAACAACGATGACGTCATAGATGTGGGTCGTATGTCAAAACGTGCCTTTTTTAAAAACAAAATCGATGTGCCAGGGGATTTTTTCGAAAACTTCTCAATTTCAAATATAATAAATTTATTCGTTACTTTTCGAAAGCACTGTATAAGAATGCCAAATTTTATAAATTTAGGTACTCTAAAAATAATAATATAATAATATAATAATAATAATGCATTTATTGCCCAACAGAACAGGTGTTCCAGTTACAGGACAAAACAAATATAGGTTCAAAGATAAAACAATGCACTTAATACACAATACATACGTTAAAATAAATATAAATACAATCAATAAAATAAATCTAAGTTTCCAAAATACTAAAGAATTCAGTTGCTACAGTCAACTACTATTAAGGTTGCAGTGGTTATAAAAGAAAATGCATCCTTTCAGTTTTCAGCCAGTACTTCAGGAACTACACAAAATATCTCATATTTCTCTAAAATGTTTGAATGTACAGCTTTTACAAATACAATGATTTAAAGTCAGAAGATTATGGCGACCATGATGCCGGTCCGCGCAAATTATAACAGCTTGCATCACTCTCTGTCGGCACCTTTGATCTTTGCCAATCAGAGACTACTCGCCGAAACAACTGTAACAGCAGCGGCGCTAGCCACAATGTATTACCCGTGGAATAGCCGGCCGAGCTTCACCTGCCGCAACCTGCCAGGGTACGAAGCGGAAAATGAAGAGGGAATGAATATGGAGAATCGGAGAATGATGCATATAATTTGTAAACTTTGCTACATCGCGACGACGTTTAAACCATTGGTTCTTCTTCACGTATCTCAATCTCATATAGATTATTTTAATTTACAAAGTTCCTAGAGTTAGATATAAAAAAATATGTTTAATTGCCTACATATCCTGCTATTCATATTCAGTGCTTAATAAATTGCTAGCAGGCACTGATTTTGAAACTGGATCTGATTTCAATATGCCTTTTAAAAGCCACTGCCCTTGTCAGCTCTTGATGAGTATTTTAAACAACAATAAAAATATTGGCGCCAAATTCTTGCCAATTAACGATACAGTAGGAACAATGGGCGATATTTTCCCATGAGCTAAAACTGGAAACATCTGCCTGTCTACCCATAATTAATGAATACTCTGCAGTACTCGTTCTCACTTAGCTTGTTGCCAGTGCCACTAACCATATGTTTACACTGTAATAAAGATCACTTAGTAAATAAAATATTATGTATTACACTTTAATGAGGAAGTATGTAGTCGCCACTTTTGAAATTGTTTACAGGGTGCCCCTTTAAAAAGAAACTTTATCGCCAAGGACCTATGAGTATAGTAGTGCATTCGTATAGATAATCCATAGAAATTTCTAAGTCTTCTACCTTCGGTAAATCAAAAAAATAGTGAAATAATTCCCTTCGATTATTTGTGAGTACTCTCTACTCGCCGGTATTTTCTCCAAACCCTCTGCACCCATTTTATTGATGTGACAAAAACCTGGCCTACATGATTTTTTAAAAGGTCGTTTTTCCAGAAACTGAGGTTAGGCATTTTTTATCGAAAATATAATATTACCTACCAAGCTACTCAACACCCATCAAAATACCCATATATCGAATTTGACCGACATTGTCTATTGAGTGTTTTTTATGGCATTCCTAGCTTGAAAAATCAGAGCTAAAAATTATAATAAGCAGGTCAAAGATTGCCATAAATGTGAAAACAAATACCAATCGGGCAAAGAAACAACACAGACACTACAAGTTTAACACTTTTAATTGCGCCACTCTAGCCGCTTAAGGCGAAGAAAAGTACTTTTTAATCTAAAATTCTCCGAAGTTTTCGTTCTTAACATTAAAAATACCAAAGAGTGGAAGATCAAAATATATATAATATAAAATATCAGTTGGCCCTCCCAAATGTAACGCTTATGGTTATAATTAAATGATAATTTTTTATATCAAAAGCTGTCCCTATAAAAGTTAGCATATAACCTAAGTTTGATCCTTCTATATTTTTATCTTATAGATAAACAACGATATGAACAGTTACAAAGTCAAAAAGGCCATCTTCAAACCGATATAAAATCATCCCCAGAATTTAACATATGTCTGTTTAGTTTCCAGACACTCGGTACAATACGGTACAATATTCTTAACCCTTGTCCTCATGGACGCGAAATTCACGAAAGTCCTCGCGAATTTTACAGATTTTGATTTAAATTATTAATGGCGGGAAAGCGTCAACTCTCCGCGAATTTTGTAAAAACAAGAATATAATTCGTTAATTCATCATTTTGTGGGGTTAGTAAATTTAATTAGATCTTCTGTCAATCTACCATTGCAGCCAATGACAGTTTTATAATGAAAATATTACAGTTGGCAAAATTCGCTAAAAGTTTAGACTTGTCATTAAATAATTTTAAGAATGGCCCAAGAACCGATCCTTGCAGAACTCTCGATGTTGCAACAGATTTATATGTTCAATTAGGAATAACTGAGGTTTCCTCTTATTAAAACTGTACAGATGTACAGGGTTTTCTGTCAATATGAATGTCAATAATATTCTCACAAATTGAATTGCTTGTCTCACTATATTTCGTTACTACTTTCCATACTAAGAGTAGTAGCTAGACTAGCGAGAATAGTTTTCCTTTATATATCTAAAAATAGACAGTCAACCTGTCCTGTTTTACTGTTGCCCTATATTGTCGTATCTTTTTATAAGGCACAAAGACACGCTTTTACATTAGCGACACGCACCGCAGATGACGGGTGCCGCTCCCATACTGATCTAGCAATTATTTTGCAACCTCCTAGGATCAGTAACGATTATGTGCTTTTTGTGTTGTCCTAAATTGTTCTACCATTATGGTGACAATGTTACAGTTAAAAAATGCTTCTAAGGTATACAGGGTACCGTATAAGAACCGACACAGCAAGTGCATGTAGGGGGTCCCAAAATATTGTAATTTAACCAAACATTACACTACATTACAGGCGGAGTTACAGCCCTTCATAGTGGGTTTAAATATTTCGAAAAAAATAATATCTCTGAATTGCTTTAACTTGGAATAACCAAAGGACCCCGCACAAAAAGATAGGAAATGCACTCTCGGTCAAATTGTCTGAATTTTTGATATGTTATACATTTTGTCATCCTGAACAAAAGTCTCAATGGGCACTAAGCTCCAAAGTCCATAGTTTGGCTCCTATGGAGCTGCGAAGCTCCGTGACTCCACCGTAGTAGGTATAGAAACCTCTAAAACGCATGTCACCTTTTTGAAAATCATATTTTAATGTATGCCCTTAAGTTTTTGAGGATGCTGAATTTGAATATGATGTCAAATCGATAATATTGACAGTTGACAGCTGTCAAATAGCTGTCAAATGCTTCAAAGAGAAACAAATCTTATATTAAAGAATGTTATCATATGTTTTTGAGGACGCTGAATTCAAATAAGATGTCAAATCGATAATATTGACAGCTGTCAAATAGCTGTCAAATGCTAAAAAAAACAGAAATCTCATATTAAAGGATGTTATTATATGTTTTTGAGGACGCTAAATTCAAATAAGATGTCAAATCGATAATAATGACAGTTGACAGCTGTCAAATAGCTGTCAAATGCTTTAAAGAAAACAAAAATCTTATAATCAAGAATGTTATCATATGTTTTTGAGGACACTGAATTCACATGTGATGTCTCTTCACAAAATAATAAAACTTAGTTTCTCTATTTATACCCCCGGCTGTCGTTCGGCAGGCTTGAGGTTAACAGCTATTATTATTATGCAACTATGGTTATGATTGGGCAGACGTGCACAGGGGTGAGTCTTTAAGGTGACAGCTGCCAACTGTCAATTTCATTGGTTCAACAAACTTATTTTAAAGTCATGTTTGAATTCAGCGTCTTCAAAAACATAAGTTCCTATTCCTGGATGTAAGATTTATTTTTTTAAGAGCATTTGACAGCTGTCAACTGCCGATATTATCGATTTGACATCACATGTGAGTTCGGCGTCCTCAAAAACATATGATAACATTCTTGATTATAAGATTTCTGTTTTCTTTAAAGCATTTGACAGGTATTTGACAGCTGTCAACTGTCAATATTATCGATTTGACATCATACTCAAATTCAGCATCCTCAAAAACTTAAGGGCATACATTAAAATATGATTTTCAAAAAGGTGACATGCGTTTTAGAGGTTTCTATACTATGGTGGAGTCACGGAGCTTCGGAGCTCCATAGGAGCCAAACCATGGACTTTGGAACTTAGTGAGACTTTTGTTCAGAATGACAAAATGTATAACATATCAAAAATTCAGACATTTGACCGAGAGTGCATTTCCTATCTTTTTGTGCGGGGTCCTTTGTTACATGATTTAGGTTTATTATTGGTCTTCTTTGAATATGACTTCAAGTAAATTGAAACACTACAAGGTGTTTATGGAGGGTGAGTCACCCTTAAAATTATGTCAAACTTTCATCCGCGCAGAATTTAATTTAAAACACATTTTTGCTCTTGTTAAATTTAAAAAAAGAAAAAATGCATTAATTAAAACAAGATATGAATAGTGTTTATTAAATGAAATTAAAAAGGAAGCAGTAGGCTTTGTCTTTAAAATTTTACTGTTTCATTTCTGTTACTGTTTGTTGTTAAAAGTGGCTGGACAATTTACATTCAGCGAACAAGCTGACATGTTACTTGTGCTAGGTTTCTATTGAAGAAATTGTAGAAGAACTGTGGAAGAATATCATTGAAGATTTCCAAATCGAATGATTTCCCATAGAGAAACATTTTGTAATAGTGAAAGACGGGCTCAAGAGACAGGAGTTTTTCAATAATATCCGAGAACGCCCTAGTGTAATAAGGGATAAAGAAAATATTTTGACCAGTTGAAGATGTCTGAATGAATGTTGAACTATGCAATAAGTCCTAAACATTTTCAACGCGAGTTTAAGATAAATATTTGGGCCGGTATTATTGATCGTTATTTGATTATGTTCTGCAAAATAGTCTCCCTGATTTAATCGAAGATTTACCGTTAGAACTTAGACTAGAGTTTTGGTTTATGCATGATGGGGTACCGCCTCATTTTAATGCAACTGTTAGAAACTCCAAATAAATGGTTAGGACGAGGAAATAATTGTCCTCAAAATTGGTCAGCACGATCGTCAGACCTCAACAAACGTTATTATTTTATTTGGGGAGCATTGAAGGATTTTATTTATTCCTGGTCAATTGAATCCCGAGACGATTTGTGGAATCGTATTATGAATAAATGTAACGTTACAAGAAACGATCATCATTGCAATAACTGCATAATCAGTTATTTTTCACTCGAGCAAACACTATTTATTATGACAATAACATAACCTTTCTGTAGTAATAAATAGTAAAGTAATATCAAAAATAAAATTTTACTATTTAAATTCTCCTCTAATAAAATAGTAACTTTTAAAAAGCGATTGTAAACACTCATTATTTTACTATTCTAGCCCCACATTTTAACAATTATTTTCACATATTTGTAAACAAAAGTGAACAATACTATATGCAGATCTATGCAAGTTGATGTTATGACAATACTTTCATCAATAGTTAGTTTTAAAAAAAAAATACATATTTTGAAAGATTTTTGTATACTCGCGTCATGAATTCAGACGTCTTACGTCACGGCTCCTGTTACACATTTGTTTTTATTGTCAACGTAATTTTCGATATTTGGTCCAGTTCAAACAATAATTGTTTGCAATTTAGTGCAATATATAATGCAAACTTTTAGTGTAGTATATAGTTTTATTACTATCAGTTTCTTAAATATTTTGATGAAAATGTAATGAATTATTCATTTGTTCGAATGACGTAAGTCGTCTGAATTCTTGTCGCGAGTATACCTAAAAAATTGTTGGTTAGACCGCTTTCTATCGTTACATATTCGTTTTAGTTCGGCACTTTTGAATGTTCGCGCGTGGCATGAGATAACATTCCTGTTATTTGCTAAGCTGTATACAGGGTGTTAACAAAATATTGTAAAATATTTAAGGAGGTAATAGTAGAACCAAAATAAACAGAAAAGTCTCAATATACATGGGTCCGCAAAGTAACGGTTGCGGAGATATGGAATGTTTTATGTTTTTTAGCCCCTTTTTATTTTACAAAAACGTTGTGTATTTTCTTATAATAGTTGGTTGATGTTTAGTGAAATAAACAGTACGTATTTGACAGTTGTTCTCAGTGCACAAGTTTTCTTTCGCTATGGCTGGTTACTCTAACGCAGAATTAACAGACATGCATTTCATGTATGGTCGTGCTAATGGGAATGCCACCGAAGCGCGACGTCTTTATGTTGACACTTATCCAAATCGTCAGATTCCTTCACAACGCATGTTTGGAAGAATTCACCAAAGATTGCGTGATACCGGTTCCTTGAGAAAACAGTGCCATTTATCCGGAAGACCAAGGTCGGTATCCACTCCTAGAGCAGAAGAAGAAATTCTAGCAATTTTTGAGCAGAATCTAGGTGCAAGTGTGCGGAGAATATCAGACGAGGTAGGAATTAGTGGTCCTCTTGTTTGGAGAATCCTTCACGAGCAACTGCTTTATCCATACCACGTGCAACGAGTACAGGCCTTAAATCCAATAAATGATCATCAACCACGTTTGGTTTTTTGCCGATGGTTTCAACGTCATGATGCTAATGACCCTCGTTTTCTTGCAAACATTCTTTTTATTAATGAGGCCGGGTTCACAAGATATGGAATGTTTAATTTTCACAATACTCATATTTGGGCCGACAAATATCCTCATGCTCTAATAGAATCTGGACATAAAGCACGTTTTTCATTAAACATTTGGATGGGTATTGTAGGTGACTAGGTCCTGTTGTTTTACCAAACCGATTAACAGGCGCTGCTTACCTCAACTTTCTGCAGAACACACTGTATGAGTTTTTGGAAGACATTCCTTTGAATCAGAGGCAACAAATGTGGTTCCAGCATGATGGTGCTCCAGCTTATTTTTCCATGGCATTTACACCAAACTTTTCCACATAGATGGGTAGGAAGGGCCCGACCTGTTTTATGGCCTCCAAGATCGCCTGATCTGAACCCTCTAGATTTCTTTGTTTGGGGATATTTGAAGACATTAGTGTATGGTACTCCTGTAAATAGCCTGGAAGAGCTGCAGCTACGGATTAATCAAAAGTGTCAAGAAATCCAAACCAAGGAAGGTGTTTTCTAAAGAGTTCGAATATCGTTGAGACGAAGATGTCGTGCCTGCTTGGAAATGGACGGAGGGCACTTTGAAAATCTTCTGTAACTTTGTTTTTTGTTTGTTAAAAGCTTCCTTTGTCGGTTTATTCCTAATAAAATAAAATGTTTGAAAAACGAATAGTGGTCCATATCTCCGCAACCGTTACTTTGCGGACCCATGTTTATTAAGACTTTTCTGCTTATTTTGGTTCATACTATTACCTCCTGAAATATTTTACACTCTCTTTTTAACACCCTGTATTATTCAGTTCTTCAGTGTCCAAATTTATTTGTATTTGTACAAAACACTATTTGAAGAATACGGCGCCCTTAATGCAGATATATTTTGCAGGGAATAATCGATATCTATTAATGGCTAAATACATTTTCCTCGATGTATGAAGCAAGTAACTCATAATAACAAATATTTTCAATTATAGTAAAATACGATGCCTCATTATAAGAAGTTTTAAGTACAGCAGTTGCATTATCTATAATGAAATTTAAATAATATTATCGACTTATGTTTCTGTTATTTTTCCGATAAGAAAAAGTAATATAAGGAAAGGAATACCTCCGTGAAAACGTTTAACTGCATTATAATCACCACTGTATTACATTCAGACAGGAAATATATTATTTATTTTATTAGTAACGACCTTGCTTACTGCGGCACACGTGAAGGATGGTAATCACATTAAAAGTCGATTTTTATACACTATATGTATACCTACTATAACGGGCTACGACGAGGATGTAACAATGAGTGACTATTTTTAGTTAACTGCACATCGAAAATATTACATTGTTATTTACGACGAAATTTTCATGAAAACAAGGCTTAAATGTATGTTTCCAAACAATGCTTATACAGTTATTTTTACAAAGGTACAATTAGGTGCATAGTTTTCTATAATTACAAGAACGAAATTTGGCAAAAGCTACTTCTGGCAGAAACATTTGCATTTAAAATATATAATTATCTTTACTTATATTCATTTCCTTGTTCCTCCAATCTAAAATATAACGTATTAAATGTAGTTTACTAACAGAAATATATAAAAGAAGCATAAAATGCAATACAATACACTAAAAAATGGATAAATATTTTTAAAAAATAAGTATACCAGCGATACTCTGTATATCAAAGGTCAAAAACGCTGCAATATACCACTAACTGGTAGTACTGGCAATACTGTGTTTAACAGTACTAATAAGTGACGTCATTGAGATATGCAACCCAATATACAGCATGAATTTGTAAAAGTGTAAATGATACTGCAGGAAACAACTACTCCGCGGACTAATGCCCCGACCGGCATTGAATTACTCCTGCTGTATATGTGCGAACATATCTACATGTATTATGTATTGTGGATTAGTAATGTAACCATACCCAAAACCTAAAATGCATTATGTATATCGTTTTAAAAACGTATACTCGTAGTTTTTATAAAACCCCATTACCTAAATATTCAATTGATGTTACGGAAACATCACAGCATAATTTTCGAGAAAAATCACCAAAATATATAAACAATTAATTTCAAATATGGCTTTTGCCGTTTATTTTTTAAAGGAAACAAATAAAACTTATTAGGATTCGAAAAACATCCTGTATAAGTACAAATGCAAAATACCTACGAAAAATAGAAGTAGCAACATTAGAGGTATATCTTATATTTTATACAATTATACATATATTTTTAAAATGTATTTAAATGAAATAGGTACTCAAACTATTCACAATATTACTCAAGAGCAATAAATAATGCAATTCTACGTGAAATGCGTTTTTGTTGTGGTAAGATTTAACAATGTATTTGATTAGATTTATAAAAACGTATGTATTATTATACAATATCGATGACTTCAATATCGGAAACTATTTAAAAATTAAAAGGCATGCTTGTTGTTTATCTTTCTAATATATCTGCAGCGATAATTATTTAAATTGCGGCAAAACCTAGAAGGCACATGCTTCATTCAAATAAATGAGTGTCGAGGACTGTATAAGTTGTATGCTGTATCTCTCCTATACAACAAGCTACTGCATTCCAAATCACGGAGTGCATCTTTTTACTGAAGAAATCGTAGAAACATAACAAAAAGTCATACTCACGTAGTCCGTAAGAGGGTCAATGTGTTAAAAAAGATGTGCCACCACAAACATAAACAAACACGTGACCGCGGGATTTTGAAAGGTTCGTCTTACTGGTAAATCATGTCACTGGTGCGATTGTTTAAATAGAGTTTATTAGATATGCGGGGTTTGACCGGAGGTTCAACTACAACTTAACTAAAATTACGCGACAGTCAACTGAAATTAGATCGGACGCACGTTCTGCCGAGGGAACAACACAACCGTCAATTTATTTGAATGTCAAATACCGCGGTCGGCTCGTCGGCTCGCTATTAGCAGGAGCAGGAAGAAAGGTGAGATATCAAATCAAATAGAAGAAACGAGAGGGTAAATTCGTCGTTGATACGCGTGCGCTACAGTCTGGCAGCATTTTCTCTGCCTTATGCATTATAAAATAAATAAATTCGTTACATTTAAAATAATTATAACAATATTTTTGGCCCGTTAATAAAATTTGAGGTGCATATGCCACTTAAGAACTATTCGCAAAAATGTTATAATTATTGGTAGGACGTGCAAAAGTAGGCAACACACAAAACAATATAACGTATTACAAGTTTCATTATTAAATTTTATTGTAATGAAGAAAACTCTAAATCTAATTAACTTCCAACGGATATAAGCGTAAATATAATAATATTTTTGAATGGATAACTTTTAACCATCGTTTAAAGATAAAATGTCTAAACTATCATTTAATTTTATTTATTTAATTCCTGTAGGCTATGCAACCCTTAATACTCTAAAGTGTATTCATTGTTTACAACTTGTCTCTTAAACAAATACTTATTTTCTAACCTAAAAATGGAAAGATTGGTGAAAGTATGGCAAGTTGGAAAAATAAGTTACTTGAATGGTTTAAAATTGCAGGAACATTTAGCTAGCCTGCATAATGGACATTTTTTGTGCAATACTCTTCTCTGTATAGAGCATCCACCTGTTTACACTACTGGAATTAGAACCAAACAATATAGTGAAACTGAAGAAAGTGCATTGAAGGGGAAAGGTAGTTGTGTTGATTAATTTTGAATGAAACTATAGTAAAAATTATGTTTTCCATCAGGTGCTGAATTTCATAGAACTAATAGAGGAGGTTTGATAACCTTTCATGGCCCTGGCCAACTAGTTGTATATCCGATAATAAATTTAAAGCATTTTAAACCAAGCGTGAGGTGGTACGTCTGTAACATTGAGAAGACTATAATAAAGTTGTGTAAGGCATTTAATTTAGAAGCCCAAACCTCCCCGCATACAGGAGTGTGGATCAAAGACAATAAGGTGAGGCAATTTGTTCTCTTTGAAAATCCTGTGACTTTTTATTTTGTAATAGATTTGTGCAATAGGCATTCATGCAAGTCGATATGTTACGACTCATGGACTTGCTCTAAATTGTAACACCGATTTGACTTGGTTCAACCACATAACTCCATGTGGAATCGAAGGAAAAGGAGTTACAAGTCTATCGAAGGAACTTAATAAGGATGTGGCTATTGAGGATGTATTACCAATATTTTTCGACAGTTTTAGTGAGATTTTCAATTGTAATTATGTAAACTTTCCAAAGGAAGAGGCTGATAACATTTTAGATATTATAAATAAATAAAATATTTATTGTAAATAAGTTGGTTTACTTTGTTTAATTTATTTGTATAAGACTAAAATAAGTCTCCAGTCTATTAAACCTCTATAAATAGGTACTCAAATTACATTTTCATTACCTATTTTAAATGTTTTTAAAATATGATACCAAATTGAAACAGGTGATGGGAAATGAGATAAGTATATGGATAAGGATTTGAAAGCACTTGGTATAAACATTACAAGGTCATAAAGATGCACTGGTTATCAGGTTTGTATTAAATTTGACACAGGTTTTGGAAAATATGGCAGAATAGCATCTTCTATACAGTCACAGATGAGGAGAGTAATTAAGGGTTTTCTTATTTAAAAAAAATACATTTTTTTAAAAGAACATCTTAAAATACAGTAAAAAGCCCGGTAATTATTGACATTAGCGGAAATTACTTCAATATTAATTAAAAAAAAATCCTACTCCCTTTTTCTAAAATTAGTTTTGTGCGGTCGAGTTTAGTTTTCGAAAACAAAAATTTTCAAAATTGTAACCTATATTTTGACAATAGTGTGACGTCATGACCTGAACCTAGCAGAGGGTTATATTGCAATTTCAACCTACTTGCATAGAGATTACAATAATTTAGATTTTTTTTTCAAAAATTAATCTCGGCCGCATAAAACTAATTTTAGATTCGTCTTCAGCAGTCTCGAAAAAAGGAGGGTACAAATTTTTTAATTAAGGTTGGAAAGATTTCCGCTAATATAAATAATGACTCTTTTTGGATATCTATCTTCATTGCGCGTCAGAAAATTGAAGATTCAACGTTTGAAAATCAAGTGTCGTGGACCTCAAGACATACTGACCTCACCTAATGATGAAAATAGCGATAATATTGCAACTGTTCACTATTTTGCGAAAGTCGCAAAAGCGGTAAAGCAGAATTTTAACTCCACTCCAAGTCCAAGTTGGCGGTAAAACTATTAGAAATAGAAATTTCTTCAATCTTGAAATAAATCATTTTCTGATATGCCAGTTCAATCTGCCAATCCAATAATTTATTTCACAAGCATAGGCGGAACTAGAGGGGGAAATAATATACAGGGTTAAGTACAACAATTTTGACCAGAAGAAGGCCTAAACTGCAATAAAAAAATTATTTCGGAATACTAGCTGGATGTTTTATTGATCTTTTTCTCCGGAAAATCGGCGTCCGAGATGGCTTAGATTTGTCGATTACCATGCGGTCATTTTTACAGCATTTCCAAATGTAAAAACGACGAAAATAAAAACATTTTTATTAATGATGATAATAATAATACCTGATAAGTAACACTGGTAACGGTTGATCCGGTTAGCTAAATTACTAGAATTACCCACTAGGAATAAAAAACATGCACCCCGGGTGCAGTTAAATAAAATGCCCATTTCTAAGAAAATTTGACAAAAGGAATACCATATTATACAGGGTGTTTCTAAACTTTGGTGCCAAATGAATATGACAGATAGAAAATGTCATTTTGAGCAAAAAGTTTCACGTAAACATAGGTCCGAAAATGCATAATAAAAAAGTTACAGGGTGATAAAGATACAGTTTGAGAAACAATTTTTCGCAATAACTTCTACAAAAGTTAGGCAATTTAAATGAATCTTGGTGCAGTTTCTTAGACACTAAAATGCAACAATTTCGTGCAAAAACAATTTATTCCCATCGCCCAGGAGCGGAGGAAGCACATAGGATTTTATTATTAAAAAAAAATTGTCCTTTGCATTTTCGGAAAATTGATCAAATTTTCTGAAAAATAAAGTAATATGTCACAAAAAAGGTACTCTTGTTCAATGTCGCCAACATGAACCGTTCTCTTTAAAATTTGCAAAATTTATTGTCGTGCACCCGACAACAAGAATGCTGTAATCAAGAAGGCTATGCTTTATGTGGTAACTGGGATTGGATTTGGTTTGTAAATTTGTTATAACAAATAACATTTTTAAATTACAACATAACAAAACTACTTACTACAAAAAAAAAAGTTATTTAAGCATATGTTGAAAGTGATCACCGTTAGCTCTAATACATGCTCTAACTCTTTTTAAGAAATGAAAGGGGAGCTTATTCAAAACTTCTTCATTCGTCTTTATTTCATTGAAAGTGTCCGTTATTCTTTGCCTTAAATGATCCTCGTCTTCTATTGGAATTTCATACACTTTAGATTTTGCGTATCCCCAAAAAAAAAGGAGTTAGATCTGGGCTTCTTGGTGGCCATGGCTGAGGAGCATCCTATCCACGACCAATCCATCTATTTGCAAAAATATTATTTAAATGTCGCCTTACTTGTCGAGAGTAGTGAGGAGGGGCCCCGTCTTGCATTAGCCACATATTTCTTCTGGTTTCCAAATCAAGGTCTTCCAAAACTTCAACAAAGTCGTTGTTCAAAAAATGTAAGTAATTTTCCCCATTCACATTTAGAGGAAGTTCAATTGGACCCAAAATTTTATTGTCAATTATTCCCCCCATAAATTGATTTTAATTTTGTATTGTGAATGTCGCACAACTGTTGCATTTGGATTTTCATCATTCCAGTGATGACTACCTATTTCTTACATTGAAAATGCCATTTTTCGTGAAACAACACTTATCAGTAAACAAAATACGTTTGGCGAACATCGCATCAACACGAACCTTTTCTGACATCCATTTGCAAAATTGTAGTCGTTTTGGAAAATCTTCAGCAAGCAATTCTTGTACTTTAGTCATATGATATGGATGCAGTTGTTGTTCCTAGCAATCCTCCATACCAAGGAATGTGGCATATTTTCGGTGAAAGCAATTCTTCTGGTGCTTAAAGTATCATCTTCTTCAAAACATTGGAGAACACGCTCTTCAGCCCCTGGAGTTCGGATCGTTCTGGGACGGCCAGTGTCATATTGACTTTTTTAAAAGTACCTGTTTCTATAAGGCGCCGGTCGATGGACCTAAACAATTTTCGAGAAGGTATTCGATAGATTTGTTCATATAATCTACTTGCCATTCTTGTATTACAGCCACATTTTCCGTAAATTAAATGCATATCTGCAAGTTCTCCAAAGGTGTATTGTTCTGCCATAACAACTTTTAATGAGTAACGCCAGCTAAATTTTATGCTATCAAAACTTACAATTAACTTTTGACAGGAAAACTGAAAGGTTATTTTAAATTTCATGGCTACTATGATGACGAACTTTCATTGCTACCTCTATCTTGTCGGGTGCACGACAATAAATTATGCAAATTTTAAAAAGAACGGTTCATGTTGGCGACATTGAACAAGAGTACCTTTTATGTGACATATTAGTTTATTTTTCAGAAAATTTAATCAATTTTCCGAAAATGCAAAGGACAATTTTTTTTTCATAATAAAATCCTATGTGCTACCCCAGCGCTCCGCTCCTGGGCGATGGGAATAAATTGTTTTTGCAAGAAATTGTTGCATTTTAGTGTCTAAGAGGCTGCACCAAGATTCATTTAAATTGCCTAACTTTTGTAGAAGTTATTGCGAAAAATTGTTTCTCAAACTGTACCTTTATCACCCTATAACTTTTTTATTATGCATTTTCGGACCTATGTTTACATAAAATTTTTTGCTCAAAATGACATTTTGTATCTGTCACATTCATTTGGCCCCATAGTTTAGGAACACCCTGTATAATAGAAAACTTCGAATGCACCCGCAGCAGTCTTTAATTAGGGTTTTGACATTACTTGACCGTTTCTATTTTCATACTACATAGGTATCTAAAAAAGTCAGTCTCGCAAATAATGGTTTTGAATACAATTGTTCATCACATTTTGGAATATCCAGGTGTGCTAAACATCAATATCCAATTTAAAATACCACGATTTTCAGCAAGTAGTAATGTTTTCAACCTTCCTGCTGCACGCACGCACCAATATTCTTGTCAATCAAATTATTTCAAATCTCAAGGTACAATGAAATAGAATCTTGTGTAGATATGCTTGCTGTTCAATACAAGCTATAAAAAATGCAGTATTGTCTGAAGCTATTTATTTATGGCATAATTTTAGTTTTTCTTTAGTTTTATTGGGATTTTGCCACACTTTTAAATCAATTTAATTTTAAACTGTAAAACTTGACATACGTTTAATACTTTTACTACTATTTTGAGAACGAAAACAGAGTTTTTCGAAACGTCCAAAAATACGGAATAGTGATATATGATTTTTGTTATTTTTTACTTATCTGCTTTTTTCAGTGTGAGATTTTTTGGTTAGGCAAACTTAGTTTCAAAAATAACCCTTGACTGATCCGTTTGGCACAAGGGCTTATTTAATTAATCTTTATTTTTTCAGAAGTGTGGCAAAAACCCAATAAAATTAAAGAAAAATGCAGTACTTACTTAAGTAAAAATATATGTAGTTTTGTAACTTAGGTTTACTTGTATATTTCCCTGTTTATTTTTTTTCGTTTTTTTTTCTCTTGTGTTACTATCTTTGTCTTTTGTACAGATTTGTTTGTATTATTTTGCAATGGATATGTTTTACCATAGCCTGTAATTGAGCATTTGCCTGTTGGTTGTGTGCTTGGAATAAAATGAAAAAAAAAAGATATTTAGTGAACACAAATGTGAAATAAAAGATTCTTACTTTAAAATTTTTATTAATTTATAAAATCATGTGTACAAAACTTATCTAATAATTATCAATTCATATTTGTATTTATTATAGCTGCCTAAATAGTAAACTAATACCTAAAGCCACAGTCAGTTTTTTAAAATATGCCTTTGTAGATATTTGATAGTTGAGCAGGTCGTCTTTCAAGACTCCAGTAGTTAGTAATTGGTTGTGGTACGCACGTAAGTGATTCCAGAAGGCATGTTAACAACATCGATACCACCTGGGAAGAGTTTTTTAGCTTCGGCGTCGCTCACTGTTGGCAGGATCATTACTTTTTCACCAGGCTGAAAATAGAATAATGTAGTGATGGATGGCTGCGAGAGAACTATCAGAAAATTGAGAAATATTTAAAAAATGGCTTACCACCCAGTTAGCTGGAGTAGCAATCTGCGGGATTTTGTCAACAAGTTGTAGAGAATCGATGACTCTTAACACTTCACTGAAACAAATTCGGAAGATTAGCAAATTGTTACCGCATATATAAAGTGTCCCAAAATTAGTCTGCCAAAAATTGTGGATTGTATGACCAAAAATAAGAAAAAAAGGTATTTAAACGAAGCAATTTGAAATTAATAATCACAATTAGATTGTGAGAAACAGTTGTTGCCAACTGCAACGGGTCATTGGGTAACTATTCCATATCTCAAGATTTTCACAATCAGATAAAAAATGAAAAATTTTACAAAAAAGATATAGGTAATATAAGTTGAAAAATTTTGTGACAAAAATACCACAAAAATATTACTGATATAAAAATGTAAATGTATGTGTACATATTATTACAAATTTTTTGAAGTAATAATTAGACTAATAGGATCTTAATACTTCAAAATGTTTTAATAACACCTTTAATATACAGATTTGGAAAGTGAGGATCTTGATGGTGAATTGTGTTTTGCCGCTTGCGTGTATTTGTGTCATGCTACACGCATACTTCCACCATAGCGTGTTCACATCAAGCAGTGTTGCCAGGTGGGAAAAATTCAGTGCATGAGAATAATTTCAAAGAAGCATGAGGTTTGGAGAAAAAAGCATGAGATGGCTTAATTTATCAAAAAACACCTCTTGACACAGCTTAATTTTTAATTACTTTTGTAATGCCATTTTTATTTCATTAAAAAGCATTATGTTCTGCTATTTTATCATAATATTACATTGTAAGTAGGTAGGTAGTTACAGGTACTTACTTAAAAGTTATTAACCACGTAACCTTTCTAATTTATTTTATTGTTAGGCCGCGCGAACGTTGAGGCGCAGTTGACGTGACGCAGGGTGACTCACGGGTCGTAAAATCTGTTGTTTCCAGAAAATGTAGGTACCCTTACGGAATAGAGTTAAGAATCACTGCAATACAGCGTGAATACAGCACACACACCGCATATCCGTAGACTGTCATACCCGTTTATGCATTTATTGCTAATTATTAAGAGAGCAGTCTACAATAAAGGACATTTCAAGTACCCAAATATTGTAGATACCTACCTCTATCTATTCAATTTTGCCCTCAATTTTGCCTTTATTTCTCGTTAGGTCTTTGTTTTGGTAGATTTCAAAGAGTAATTTTAATAATTTTATTACTTCTTTTTGTGTCTATTAAAAAGCATGAGATTTTGTAATCAAAATATGAGAACATGAGATATCCTCGGAATGCATGAGATCTCGTGCAAAAGCATGAGACCTGACAACACTGGCATCAGTTGACCGGACAGTTAGATTTGCAATGGCGAATTGGCGTTGGCGATACGGAACCGATTACCGTAGTAGTGGGGAATGCTAGACCAATGCACGTCGCCGCGCCTCTTAAACTTCGTACCTTCGTACGCAATTTCTGAATCTGTATATCAAGTAAGCCAACAGTATTTTGTCACAGCCTACTAGGGATATTTGAACTATTTTTTTTCATCGTAAATTGTGCGAGTGATGTGTCACAAAATTATTAAATTAATATTGCTCACAAACGAAGCAGTTTATCAAAGTGAAATAAGAGTATACCGTTTTCATATAAAATTTACCAAAATTTTTAATATTTTGGTCCGACGGCAAAAATCTGGAGATACGTAAAAGTTAGAGTAATATTTACCCAAAACTCCCGTTTGCCTTAGTGCACAATTTTATTGTTTAATCTTAGGCGGTTTTTGAAATATTTAGGAAAGAACACATTCTGAGCCCCCTTTTAAGGAACCATTACTCTTTTAGGGGACGTTTTTCGACTTGACTTATCTTTACATAATTTGTTTGTTTTTATTTTTGATTGTAAAATCTACAGTTAAATTTTAGCAGGATAATTTCGGGACATCCTGTATATGCAATGCAAAATTATTTACGTAAATTTATTCCAGAAATGAACTGATATATTTTTTTATATCAAACAGAACAGAATTTTTTATTCAAATATATCGACTTACTCTACGTTTCTTCCGGTACTGTTGGGATAGACCATGGACAATCGTAAAATATGTTTGGGATCGATGATATACAAGGCTCTGATTGTGGTGGCGTACTTCTCGTTTTGTTGGTTCTCGCTGTCTATCATGTCCAACTGCACCGCCAATTCCCTTTTTGGATCGGCTATGATCGGATAGGGGAATTCCCCGGGAATGTCTTGACAGTAATTCTTGATATCGTTCACCTAGAATTACAGAATGGATTGTAAAAAAACTAAAAAACAGAAGATAATTACACCCACTATAAATATTTTGATAAACCCACTCCACTCACAGTGGTGGCTCGTCGACTTAATACTAAGAGAAGCGGAAGAATAAAAAATAGCAGACGATGGTTCAAGCAAAGAATCTGGAATGGCTTCAAACTGTCAGAGATATTCTACGAACGTTTCGAACAGTTGGAACCAGCCTGGATCCCATGCTTGAACAGACCTAATACTTCGCGGCGAATTTGTTATTTTATGTTGAAGAAAGCCATCTAACAAACTCATTTACGTTATAAATATAATGTCTATTATCCGATCTTTTAAAGCTGCTTTGTCATCGTAATGTGATTCTGCACTCAAGTTAATTTAATAATCCTTTTTCATTTCAAATTTTTGCCAGGCTGGTTTCTGTTCTTAAGGCTTACGGTGAGCGCTCTATCAAACGATATATAACATCTGTTCCAACAACCGTCGAGAACTGTTCAGTAGAGAAATGTTTGACCAACACCGTCTTACGTCGCATTCGCCGAGAGTACATTAACAACTAAACTGAACTGACTAATTCTGGACGGTTCGGAATCGATTCTTGCTGTGTTGGAACAAACCCATAGTTTTCGCTCAGTAACTCCTTAACGGATAATGATAAAATATGCGGTTTTAATAGACTTCAAATATTATTTTACGTCGGCGCTGTGTTTTGAAATTTTGAAAAAGTGTAAAATAAATTTTTAAAATGAATTTTGCATATTTTCAAAATTTCAAAACACAGCGCCGACGTAAAATAGTATTTGTAGTCTATTAAAAACCGCATATTTTTATCATTTTTCGTTGAGAAGTTGCTGAGCGAAAACTATATCCCTTTGGATCGAGCGCTCACCGTAAGCCTTAAGGTACACAAACATGTTTAAACTCTTTTCAATTAAAGAACATGACACCCGGTATAACTCTGGTCTCCAATACGCGTCCCCGTTGTCATATCAGAACCTCATAATTCTGCAATGGTATCCCAATATATAAATCGACACTTTCCAAATATTGGATTGACGCTAAACCCATTAATTTTTTTTATCCGAAATATACAATTTATTACAGTTGACGAGTTTTTGCTGCTGTTAGATTTATTTCACGAAAAGTTCAAAACGTTGTGTACAACAATAAATTAAGAACCGATCTTTCTGTGCGCAAAAAAAGGCGTCACTTTGAAGTATTTATGTAAAATTTGTATATTTGTGCATTTTGTTTGGTTAAGTTCTAATTTTTGTTTTACGTCAAGAACAACTCGATATTTTATTTAAATTATTAAATTTCATTAATTTTAGTAGTTATTCTTCAAATACAATAATAAACAGATAATGATCTAGCGCCTATAAGAAAAAAAAACAATTCAATATTGCATAATAGAAATTAGTGGGCGTAAAAATTTTCTTGTGACTAAAATTGATACTCTTCGCTATTTCTCTGCTTTTCACAATATTTCAGCAACGGTAGTAGATATCTTCGATTTGTTTGGGTTATCTTAATGGCATCATGTCACTCTGAATATTTTAATAGTTCCTCGTATGCAGAAAGTACTTATATTGTTTTATTATAGTATTTGGCGGATTCGCCGGTATTTAAAATTTTATTCGTTTTCATAAAAAAAAGTTTCTTACCCAATCTTGATGCGATTTGATGTCATCCACAGAATGTGCCAACAATTTTACATTTCTCTTGGCGAAGTATGGCTCATGAACAGCCATGCGACCAAGCTCAGTTGTACACACTGGAGTAAAATCAGCAGGATGGGAGAAAAGAACAACCCACCTAAAAGGGAAATTGTGAATTGGTTTTATTTGCACATCACATTGCCTTTTTCTAAACTTCCTACAGGATGGACCAGTTTTTATTTCAATGGTTTATTCAGAGGATTAGCAGAAAAAATCACTAAGGTTTCGATTTCTGAATAGTATAAATTACAATATGTCCGTTTGATACTGATAAATCTGTATTTTTCAACATTCTTTATCATATGCAGTAGCAGGGACTCAAAGAGCGAAGAAATGTCTCAATATTCTGAATTTACTTATTTTGTAACCCTAAGCGTAGCTTGCTACAGGGTGTCATGAAATACACGTCAAGTCACGGGTAGTTCTGTTATAGATAGAGCAGATCTGATGCATGAGACCTACGCTCTCTTTTCAGAAAATACCAATGGCAAAAATCACATTCCTAAATCTCTTTTAAGCCCGCTTTACATTAACAATTTCTTTGTCAATTAATTGATCAAGTTTCTTCGTCAAGTTGATTGACAAATGTAATACTAAAAGTTGGACGTAAATAAATTGATGAAGAACTTAAAACTTGTTCTAATTTTCCATCAATTTTTACTTCAATTCAGGAATACCAACCTAAAATAAATGTAAATATTTAACCAGTAACCGAGCAGTAGCAATAATAAATGCAATGAAAGCTTTTGTTAATTATTTTTCACTTTTTTGCATTAAAGTTACTTTTCATTTTTAATAGTTTTTGTTTCGTATAAAAATGGAAATGATATAACATCAAAAGTTAAAATTACTTTTAGGTTGGTAAGGATGACATCTGACAGCAAAATTGTTAAGAAACTTGACAAAGCCCTGAACACATGTAAAACCAAAGTGCACCCTTGAAGAAATTGATGAATTAATTCATCAATTTTTTCGACAATAATTGTTAGTCCCGCTTTAGCGTTTTCAAGATACAGGGTGTTTGCAAAACCGAGTGATACCGAAAACAGAAATAGAGATATGCGATATCCGTTATTATTTCCTTAACAATGAACTCGTTGATTAGATATCCTCTATATATGACATAACCACCCGTAATCCTCAAGAACGTACCAATTTCAACCACACAGCAGGAAATATTTTGTTGGTCATTAGACTCACTAGAACTATGGTTTTACGTGATTTAAACACCCAGTATCAAGTAGACCAACGAAATTTCATACAACCACAGTCCTAGTGTATCTCTAAGTATCTAATGACTAACAAATGCCACCAAAATATGTCCTGTTATAAATGCAGATTGTTTCCGAGCAACAGCGATTTTCTAATTTGGCCCCGTTTAAGAAACATTCTGTAATACCTTTAAAAATATTAAAATCGACAAATCCGCTAAAAAATATGAAATTGTCAAATTAAAACACACTGTATATGATACCCATTGTATGGCACATTGCTTTAAACGAAATATAAACATTTTAAAAACAACATTTATTAAGTTCTCTCTAAAATTATAATATTTAAATATACAATTAAAAAAATTACAAAATAGCATAATGAAAGCATAAATTAAAAACAAAAACATTAACATTCTTGACAGAGTATACAGTAAAAAAATGTTACAAAAGCTAATAATAAGGAATATAATAATATGGGTAGATATTGTGGGTGTAATTCAACGCAGGTTGGGGCTTTTGTCCACTGAGTAGTTAGTTTCACACAATATTGTTAATACCTGAAAATATATGAAAACCTATACTTGGAGTATTCTGACGCGATTATTTTCAAAAGGAAAAGTTACAAAATATGCGGAAAATTATTAATTACATTAGAAATTTCGTATATCATAACGGAGACAAAGGACATTCTAACTGATTTAGTTAGAAACTATGACTGTTTTTCATAATTTATACTAAATATAATTAAAAATTAATAACTCTAACTATACCCTCATTAAATCTACATATTTTGATTGATTGTATGTTATCAGCAATGTGTTTAAAAAATATAGATAAAAACGTCACATTGCCGTTAATGTAAACAAAATTTATACACCACGTGGGTCGTTTTGGTGATGCATATAGAAATCTCAAGAATTATATAACAAATACAAGAACATTCAATTATATGGGGAACTTCCAATATGTTTCCAGACCTGAACTTTTTGTCTGTCGGACAATTTTTAATTTCATTTAGATTTCATGTAGGCTATTTAAGAGTGTTCTGACCAGCTGACCAATTCCGCGTCGAATTTCCTTGTTCCTTTCTCCATTTCGTTATATGTTGCATAGATCACCAACATATCTGTTGAACTATATTCTTGGTAGCATATTTTTTGAAATATATTGTAGTCAAAACTTACAGCATGGGGGGCAGCATCTCTCGGCGTGGTAAACAAATTATCAAGAAATTTCGAATTTGTCAATAATGATTTTATAAGAAAAAAATTGTTTATTTTTGTATTAGACAGGGTAAATAGGTGGTTATTTTGATCTGGTCAAAAAAATATTTTTTTAAAACATGTAACTGTTTTACATAAAAGTGGACAACTTTGCACTGTGTGTACATTAATTGTAAAGCTACTTGCCAAAAATAGGGTCACTATGACAAGTACGGAGTTTAAAATTAGTAATTTACTAATTTCAATAAGGCGGCCTAACTAAAGAACGCTCTTAAGTAAAAAAGGTACATCTCATAAGTGATGCCAAGGGTCGCTTTTCTCTATAGTCATTTCAAATTATGATACTTAGTTCCGTTTTATATCCATACTTGGATGCTCGTGTTAGACTGTGACGTCTCAGTTCAAAAGAAAAGTGTCAAATATTTTAAGTTTGAAAGTAGTTATTAATTTAGGTGAAGGTATTGCTAGAAAACTGTTATTCTTTAGTCAATACTTGTTATCGTTTTTTTAATCAATAAATCAAATTGTAATAAAAAAACGGCGTTCCACCTGTCTAAAATGTGTTTTATTACTTTTCTTGTATAATTGTAAAGACTTTATTTATGTGCTCACATTATTTGGTTCTATTTTTTGAAAAACGTATCAACGTTTTTTCGTATGAGTCTAAAGCTACTTGCCAAAAATAGGGTCACTATGACAAGTACGGAGTTTAAAATTAGTAATTTACTAATTTCAATAAGGCGGCCTAACTAAAGAACGCTCTTAAGTAAAAAAGGTACATCTCATAAGTGATGCCAAGGGTCGCTTTTCTCTATAGTCATTTCAAATTATGATACTTAGTTCCGTTTTATATCCATACTTGGATGCTCGTGTTAGACTGTGACGTCTCAGTTCAAAAGAAAAGTGTCAAATATTTTAAGTTTGAAAGTAGTTATTAATTTAGGTGAAGGTATTGCTAGAAAACTGTTATTCTTTAGTCAATACTTGTTATCGTTTTTTTAATCAATAAATCAAATTGTAATAAAAAAACGGCGTTCCACCTGTCTAAAATGTGTTTTATTACTTTTCTTGTATAATTGTAAAGACTTTATTTATGTGCTCACATTATTTGGTTCTATTTTTTGAAAAACGTATCAACGTTTTTTCGTATGAGTGCTGAACAAACACAGTATTTTTTTGCAAAAATTGCCTTAATCATGTTTCGAAAATTCATAAACATAAAATCCAATATACAGGGTGGTCCGTAGTAATAGCCCCTGGAGACATACTAGACTGTTCACTTCAAATTATTACGATTAATAAGCCAAGTAGCCTTAATAAAATGTTGATAATAAAAAATACGGCGTGTGAAAGTTGGAATTTCAAAAGTATTTTTTTCTAATAATTACACTGTGTTTGACTGTATCAATTTAAAAATGTGGGAATAGATGTTCTTGGATATGAGAAAACATAATCTGTTGTCTATTTTAACGTATTGCCTTTTACTTTTTTGGTCCTAACATTTTTTATTAAAAATATTAAATCTACATTGTGTTTGATGAAAAAAATATACTTGTCATTAGTCTCAGAAATTGGCCACTACATTAAAATATTGTACAATGAACTATGCACCTGATTGTTGAAAAGGTATTTTCCCGAAAATGGCCAATTTCTGAAAGTAATGACAAGTATACCAATTTTCCTCGAAAACAATGTAGGTTGGATGTCTTATATTCAAAAAGGTTTATTTTCAAATTTTTAAGTTGAAATCACTTTTTAAATTTCAACTTTGACACCCTATATCTTTTTTATTATAAACATTTTATTAAGGCAAGTTGGCTTAAATGGTAATATTTTGGAATAAAAAATCTAGCATGTCTCCATGGCCATTACTTATAACGAGTAAACTAATTTATATGCACATATTTGTAATTATCGTCTCTCTCATAAAATACACTGTTGAACAGATTGTGATGATGCCTGATGATGGTCTAATAAAACGAACGAAACGTGCAAACTTACTTGTCTCCTTGCCACTCGTAGAAGTTGATGGGCCCCTGAGTGGTTTTAGCGGAGAAATTTGGAATGACATCTCCTAAGTGGATTGAAGGCATCTTGAAGGCTGCTGTGTAGATTCTTCTGCTCGGTAAGTAAGACCTAAATCACCAGCAATTCGTGTCTGACTGTTGAAGGAACCAGATCGGTTTTATATAGTGGTAGAAACTACATAAACACTGATAAGTACCACTGTAGTGGGGTAAACGATTATGTCCATATGCATTTTGTAGGGTTTTGCTTATAGTGACTTGCAAGTAATCATTTGTCAGCAATTTGTTGGGCTCCTATAGTAAAATAATTTTATTTGAAGTTCTTTTAACACATTTTTAAATTGTATAAGTAGATATATGTATAATATACTACCCTTTAAGTTCCTTAAATGTCCTAGGGGTAGTTGCAAAATGAAATCTTTGACGTCTTTTTATTAATTGCATTAAAATTTACGTGAAAATATCGTAAGCTTATTTTTTAGTAAGGATATACACTCAGGGAAATATATTTTAGCCATTAGTAGATATTAATTATTCACAGTAAAATATCTACATTAAATAGACTCCAGAAAAGTTATGTGGCTACAAATTACTTTGCTAAAGAAACGTACTAAAGGTTAAAATGTTTTTATTTTCAACTTTTGATTTATTGCTGCTTTACCACCTTCTTATTATAAGTAGTCTTTGCAATTTTTCACCCCAGCAAAAATTTATATGGGGGCTGTTGGGCTTTCATCTTACGAGTATAAGTATAAGTGATGACTATAGAAATGCCAGCAAATATTTATTTCTATTTTAAATAAGCGACTCTATAGCCACTACTAAATGTTTTTCTTGCCATTAGGATGTCCACTTAGATTGGTCCAATTATGAACTTTGCCTTTAAACATATTTTACATTAAAAAAGTTACAACTAAAATTTAAGATAAGTACAATCTATTGCAATAATAATGGCATTGTTTAAATTGAATTTGGTGGCTTGTTTTGAACTGCTTACGTATTTGTAACCACTAGCAGTGGCGTAGCCACGGGGGGGGTGGGGGTCAGAACCCCCTCCCCCCATGGGTTGGGTTAGTTGGGTCATACAGGTAATAATGTCCTACTACAAACCTGCAATCACTCTATTCGCCAAGATTTGGCAACGCGGTCAGTGAACTAGACGTACTACTATTATTTACATGTTTATGATGAGATCGTTTTTTATTTACTTTTTATTGTTTTAATTTATTAAAAATTATTTTTTTTTATTCAAAAAATCTAGTTTGAAATACTAAACTTTGTTCACTGAACCCCCCATGTCAAATTTCTGGCTACGCCTCTGACCACTAGTTTCAACTATTTACACTTGTCAATAGAGATCTAATGAAAATTCTGTTTTCAGGGAGTGCCATTATTATTGTAATAATAACACTAGTTTTTCACTCTTAACTCATTTAATACAAATAACGGTCATAACTAATGAACACTATAGGCACTAGCACTACACACATTCTCTCATGCATTATGTATTTATTATTCTTTTTTATATAAAGGAATCTACAGATGATGGATGTCATATTTTTTATTATATGCCTGCGGTAATGAATATATTCTTTCAGTACAAATCATCATTTACAAATTAAAAATTACACAAAAATTATACTTTATATAACAGAGTAATAGAAAATGTGAATGTAAATAATTTTTATAGTAGGAAATAGTGTTTTCTACAGATACAATAAATTTTAGACATTTAAGAACTGAATAGTACAGAGCTTAGCAAATAACAAAAATTTATTTCATGCCACCTGCGAAAATACAAGCAAAACGAATCTATAACGACAGAAAGCAGTCTGACCAAAACATTTTTAGGTACAGAAATTTTTAAAATATACGTATTTTTTTAAATTTAGCTGTAGATGTAAATATTGTTATAACATAAACTTAAATAGTTCTGCATATAATGTTGTTCAGTTTTGTTTATAAGTATGCGAAAATAATTGTTAAAATGTAGGATTAGAATAGCAAAATAATGTACCTATGTCTTTCAACCGCGTTTTAAAAGTTTTTACTTTATTTGAGGAGAGTTTAAATAGTTAAAGTGAATAAACAAAACATCAAGGATTTTATTTTTGATATTAGTTTTGTAGTACGCTAGTACGTGTTCTATTTTGCGATTTCTGTACCAGTATATAACCATCTAAGTACATAAAAAATATTACAAAAGTTATATCTCTTCCATACTTTTATTGGTTTATTTATATTTATATAAATTCTGTAAATTAACCTTACAGAAAGTGTATGGATATAAAATAAACAATTTAAAAGCAAGCAAGAACAATGTAAAATTATTATTTACTGTTTTACTTGTTTCAGTCAATTCTTCTAATATCTACTGAGTAAATAAGAAATTTCGAAAAATTTAAATTTTAATTTTGTTTAAATTTTGAATATAATCAAATATTATTTAATTAAATTTTTTGAAAACAATGAGAATACTAAAAAAATGTTTTTATAAATCAAATAATGTGTTTTCAAGCAATTAGTTTTATCACAAGATAAGATTTGGGTGAATTTAAGTGTTTACATTTTGGATAATCTGATGTTGTTACCTCCGAATTATTTATTTTGATTAAAAGAATTCATGTTTGTAAAAAATAAATTCAAACTAACCCAATGAAAATCATTTTAGAGTTAGACGTATATTAAACGTTTTCTATAGGTGTAGATGCCTTATTATTTTTTTAAGTACTTTTTACGTTAAATTTAGATTCAGAAATCTGATTTATTGGTCTTGATTTTAAGAATGTTTAATGAAAAAACTGTACATTTCGACATAACAGAATTGTGTTGTCTCATCATTACCTAGCATCAGCAGACGAATATGCATGTGATTATTGTTAATTTCATTGCTATTTCTATTGACCAGAATGATTTTCATATATTAAGAAACTTATCGAACTATATTTTGAAATAAAAAAAATTAAATTGATAGTTATATATTTTTCAAGCATTTTTTAAAATTAAGTACCTAGGTTCGTAAAATACAAAAGTTTTCTCAGGGCTACAATGAGACAGAAATAAATAAATTTATGTTAAAACAAGTAGACAGAGAAATGGACTTTTCCATGATTGCCAAACTTTGGGAATGTCTGTTTGCTAAATTTGAAGCAGATTTGATTTGATCCTGTGTATATCATTTAGTTATCTTATTAATTATTATTC